>CM076945.1:25020000-26220000 GCA_039566865.1 Aurelia coerulea | reverse complement strand
AATAGATGTTTACCAAACAGTCTCTTTTTGATAAAGTTGGTAAGCCCATAGCCTTAATTTTTTATTAGAAATAGACATTTACCAAACAGCCTGTTTTTGATAAAATTGGCAAGCCTATAGCCTTACTTTTTATTAGAAATAGATATTTACCAACCATCCTCTTTTTGATAAAATTGGCAAGCCTATTGCCTTACTTTTCTATTAGAAATAACTATTTACCACACAGCCTCTTTTTGATTAAATTGGTAAGCCTATAGCCTTACTTTTTTATTAGAAATAGATATTTACCAAACAGCCTCTTCTTGATAATGTTGGTAAGCCTATAGCCTTAATTTTTTATTAGAAATTGATATTTACTAAACAGCTTCTTTTTGATAAAATTGGCAAGCCTATTGCCTTACTTTTCTATTAGAAATAACTATTTACCACACAGCCTCTTTTTGATTAAATTGGTAAGCCTATAGCCTTACTTTTTTATTAGAAATAGATATTTTCCAAACAGCCTGTTTTTGATAAAATTGGCAAGCCTATAGCCTTACTTTTCTATTAGAGATAGACATTTACTAAACGGCCTGTTTTTGATAAAATTGGCAAGCCTATAGCCTTACTTTTTTATTAGAAATAGATATTTACCAACCATCCTCTTTTTGATAAAATTGGTAAGCCTATAGCCTTACTTTTTTATTAGAAATAGATATTTACCAACCATCCTCTTTTTGATAAAATTGGCAAGCCTATAGCCTTACTTTTCTATTAGAAATAGATATTTACCAAACAGCCTCTTTTTGATAAAGCTGGCAAGCCTATAGCCTTACTTTTTCATTAGAAATAGATATTTACCAACCATCCTTTTTTTTGATAAAATTGGTAAGCCTATAGCCTTACTTTTTTATTAGAAATAGATATTTACCAACCATCCTCTTTTTGATAAAATTGGCAAGCCTATAGCCTTACTTTTCTATTAGAAATAGATATTTACCAAACAGCCTCTTTTTGATAAAGCTGGCAAGCCTATAGCCTTACTTTTCTATTAGAAATAGATATTTACCAAACAGCCTCTTTTTGATAAAATTGGTAAGCCTATAGCCTTACTTTTCTATTAGAAATAGATATTTACCAAAAAATCTCTTTTTGATAAAATTGGCAAGCCTATAGCCTTACTTTTCTATTAGAAATAGATATTTACCAAACAGCCTCTTTTTGATAAAATTGGCAAGCCTATAGCCTTACTTTTCTATTAGAAATAGATATTTACCAAACAGCCTCTTTTTGATAAAATTGGCAAGCCTATAGCCTTACTTTTTATTAGAAATAGATATTTACCAACCATCCTCTTTTTGATAAAATTGGCAAGCCTATAGCCTTACTTGTCTATTAGAAATAACTATTTACCACACAGCCTCTTTTTGATTAAATTGGTAAGCCTATAGCCTTACTTTTTTATTAGAAATAGATATTTACCAAACAGCCTCTTCTTGATAATGTTGGTAAGCCTATAGCCTTAATTTTTTATTAGAAATAGATATTTACCAAACAGCTTCTTTTTGATAAAATTGGCAAGCCTATTGCCTTACTTTTCTATTAGAAATAACTATTTACCACACAGCCTCTTTTTGATTAAATTGGTAAGCCTATAGCCTTACTTTTTTATTAGAAATAGATATTTTCCAAACAGCCTGTTTTTGATAAAATTGGCAAGCCTATAGCCTTACTTTTTATTAGAAATCGATATTTACCAACCATCCTCTTTTTGATAAAATTGGCAAGCCTATAGCCTTACTTTTCTATTAGAAATAGATATTTACCAAACAGCCTCTTTTTGATAAAATTGGCAAGCCTATAGCCTTACTTTTCTATTAGAAATAGATATTTACCAAACAGCCTCTTTTTGATAAAATTGGCAAGCCTATAGCCTTACTTTTTTATTAGAAATAGATATTTACCAAACAATCTCTTTTTGATAAAATTGGCAAGCCTATAGCCTTACTTTTTTATTAGAAATAGATATTTACTAAACAGCTTCTTTTTGATAAAATTGGCAAGCCTATAGCCTTACTTTTTTATTAGAAATAGATATTTACTAAACAGCTTCTTTTTGATAAAATTGGCAAGCCTATAGCCTTACTTTTCTATTAGAAATAGATATTTACCAAACAGCCTCTTTTTGATAAAATTGGCAAGCCTATAGCCTTACTTTTCTATTAGAAATAGATATTTTCCAAACAGCCTGTTTTTGATAAAATTGGCAAGCCTATAGCCTTACTTTTTATTAGAAATAGATATTTACCAACCATCCTCTTTTTGATAAAATTGGCAAGCCTATAGCCTTACTTTTCTATTAGAAATAGACATTTACCAAACAGCCTGTTTTTGATAATATTGGCAAGCCTATAGCCTTACTTTTTTATTAGAAATAGATATTTACCAACCATCCTCTTTTTGATAAAATTGGCAAGCCTATAGCCTTACTTTTTCATTAGAAATAACTATTTACCACACAGCCTCTTTTTGATTAAATTGGTAAGCCTATAGCCTTATTTTTTTATTAGAAATAGATATTTACCAACCATCCTCTTTTTGATAAAATTGGCAAGCCTACAGCCTTACTTTTTATTAGAAAGGTATAATTTATGTGTAAATTAGGTTTAACGCCAAGACAATTGCATATTCAGAGTTGGCAGTAATACTTCCTCGCCCCAGTCCCTTCTTCTTCCTCGTGCTCTCAATCCTCAGTTTGGGCCTAACTAGCAGACAGTTTACGATCACCATTCATGTTACAACGTTCAAAGATACATCATGAAGCAGCCCAGAAGGTCAAGTGCACGTTGTTAGATAGTTGGCATGAAAGATTGAATGTTGTGAAGTGTTTTGATTCGATCTATCACAGTATCCATCGAGGCCTCTGGAATGTTTTGGCGGCACAGCCTATAATTGCAAAATGGGTATGTATACGCAAGCTATACGAACGAAGGAAAAGCTTGAAGAAAGGCAAACTATATGAACCGAAAGACAACTTCTCTTTACTTGTAGCGGCTGCAGAGAATAACTAAATGCAACTATAAGTTTGGGGGATCGTCAAAGAACACAAAATGCTTAAAATAATAGAATTGGAGAATCCCAACCCAAGAAAGAGGTTCGTTTTTCCAGTCTGATTGTTATTGTTGTGTATCGTTGAATAGAGGCAGCCCACGCTCCATACCACACAACCAGTGCAATCTCCAGGACATTACTGTATTCAGTTTGGTTGGCAACTATTTATGAATGATGACTTCTTATCCAAAACTCAGTCAGTAGTGTGTGCTGCACCCATTTCATGTAAGCAGAACCTGTAATACCTTTTATTGGCTACAAGAAGAGCTGGCAATCAAAGCATTCAAGAAGTATGTTACACCCATATGCAAGACATGATGAATTGTCTAATTGAGGGTATGATTTGTCTTTACAAAAAATTTAGTACTCAATAAACACCAACAGCTCAAATTACCCTTGCCCTTGGCAGCTTGCACTCCTTCTCTTCTGGGCTTACTCAGTCAGTCAAGAAGGGTGCAAAATAAGTCCAACACAGGACTTATTCAAATGTCAGTTGGTTAACCCAGTGCTTTATTCAAGCCACTTTTAGAGGAAGTGTTATCATCACCATGTTCATACCTACCGATCTCTTTTGTTGGTTAGCTTAGTATGAATCTCATCTTACAATGGTGGATTTGGTAATTTTGTGCGTTGCTCCCTCATCAGAAAATCTGAAATAGGCCTCTGTTGCTCTGACTCCATAATAAATCCCTGCATTGAAGTCCATTATTTGCTTTAACTCGTGATAGGAAAGTGTCATTATTTTCTCGATTTGGATTGCCTCTAATTGATGTTGCACCCTTCTTCATATCATTTTCTGTATCTCGTGATTTAATTGCGCTATCCGTATGTCATTGTTGGGCACAGAGTCCATGTAGACCGCTTGATGTTTTTAAAGGGGATAACCTTGAGTTAAAAGGTGAACGACAATGTACTAATTGAAATAAAACCTGCCTATTTATAGACAGCTGCTATATTGCTGGGTCATTCACCTCAAGTCGCAATGTCACGTCTATACCTGCATTTATTGTAGTGATATACCGTTTAAGCTGCCAAGGCCTATATGTGATGAAAGGTATACTCAGTGCCCCCAGTGGTTCATCTCTTGCACAAGCTTATTTAGGCACAACAAAACATATCTCATTTCATAATTACCTACCCTCATGATTGTTTTTGAAACTGTCAACATATGTGCCTGTGGTCTTTGAGGCAGTACCCCTAAAGGTAACTTTAACTGTAAGGGACCAAAGTGGCACATTGCTGAGCTAGAAGACATCAGATGCTCTCATACTTACAAGGCAGTCTTAAAAGTAGTCCATACCCCTCTACATGCTTTTAGTTTAACTGATTTATTGTTCCCTTGCAGGTATTAACCATTGACAATTTTTTTTTTTTTCATTTACAGGTCCCATTCCCTTCCTTTACAGCAAACAGGGTATTCTTAATGTGTTTTGAAGGTTGACAATAATGAATCCTAGTGTAGGAAATGGAAGGGAAAATATTATAATTTTTTTTTTTCACGGAGCCAGTACCATAAGCTGATGCGTCAAGTCAACATAAGTCAATACCACATCAGCTTCATATGAACTAATCTTTTCAAATCATGAGATCCAAAGATATATTGATAGGTACTGAGCCATGCATAGCCTTCACAGTTACAAGGCAAAAGTCATTACAATAAGCTAGTTATTCAGTTCTTCCAGAGCATGTCAATGGTTGATTCTTATAGTGCCGTAATATGTTCTGAAGTTAGTAGCTTCAAAATACACACTCTGGTTGGGTAACCAGCATTCTTCACACTGAGATCAAAAGATATCTCTATTTTCCCCTTCATAGAATCTATCAGTGGTTAATTTCAATTCTCCAGCAGTTTTGGGACCTTGGTTCCCATTTCATCCTGCACACTCTGAAAGATTTGGTTATAGTGATTTTAGGCTTGGTGTTCTTGGGCGTATGTTGGCGTAAGGGCCATGTCACCTTAGGTTACCATGGCCATTCCTCTCTGCTCTACTACTTTCTATTACCTAAGCCCTGTTGTTATTCCACTTCTATTCCCAAAGGGGGTGTAATTCCCTTGCCACTTGTATCATGGTCCTTATCTAACATACGACCCCATGAGCGCCAAGCCAGTTGTTGTCTGTGTTGTTACTCTTCTACCTGGTTGTTTGTAACGGGAGCGCAATTGGCGCCAGGCTGTTAAGGTATAATTTATGTGTAAATTAGGTTTAACGCCAAGACAATTGCATTGTCAGAGTTGGCAGTAATACTTCCTCGCCCCAGTCCCTTCTTCTTCCTCGTGCTCTCAATCCTCAGTTTGGGCCTAACTAGCAGACAGTTTACCCTCCCTCCCTCCCTAGGATTTATTTTAGTGTCAGTCCAGATGGTTTTTTCCCTGAATGAGGATTTAGCCTATTCCCGTGTGCCATCTTACTAAAAAATATAACTTTAGAAGTTGCCTAGTTACTTGCCTTTTGTTCTTCTCTCAAGTGGTCACCAACCAGCCCTGTTACTGGAAGTAGTATCCTTCACAGTTCCCAAAGCCAAGCTTATCTCTGACTCCTCATTTAATATTACCACCAATTAAATTATTCTCTGGTACTAATTATTTGTTGATGTGATTCTGTTATGTATTGCATATTTTGGTCACAGAGTGTACCATTGTCATCCAGCTGGAAATCAATCAATCACTTCCAGAGCAATCACTTAAAATTTGACATCATGGAAGGTCATGTGAGACTAGTACCAGCCCTGTTTCAGCCTGATAACACCTTTGCCCTAGTCCTTTTCTCTTGCTTTAAGGTTGTAAAAATTGACCCGAGTCACAGATTTTGCCCCCCCCCCCTTCTTCCTGCCAATGGTTGCGTTTTTTTTCACCCACCCCTAAAGTATCCTCAACAAGTAGGGACTTTACATCTCATACTAACTAGTGTCAGTGCATTGGTTTTAATATCCCCATTTCCACTTTTTGCCCCCCCCCCCTTCTTTGCAAAGGGCCACTCTAGGTCCCATTGTTGTATTTCTTACCGGTAAATCATCAAACGTTGTTTGGGTCTGAATCATTCTGGATTTACTGAATATCATTATATGTCATCAAGTGCAAAATAGTGCCAGGCACTGAGTCAGTGTGCTGGATAGTCTAAAAAGTGATCTATCTATGTGAAAAATATAGAGCCAGGCACTGAGTCAGTGCACTGGATAGTAAAAATCTGATCTCACCAAGTATAAAATAGTGCCAGGCACTGAGTCAGTGCGCTGCATAGTGTAAAAAGTAATCATCTATGTGAAAAATATAGTGCCAGGCACTGAGTCAGTGCACTGGATAGTAAAATGTAATCTCACCAAGAATAAAATAGTGGCAGGCACTGAGTCAGTGCGCTGCATAGTGTAAAAAGTGATCTATCTATGTGAAAAATATAGAGCCAGGCACTGAGTCAGTGCACTGGATAGTAAAATGTAATCTCACCAAGAATAAAATAGTGGCAGGCACTGAGTCAGTGCGCTGCATAGTGTAAAAAGTAATCATCTATGTGAAAAATATAGAGCCAGGCACTGAGTCAGCGCACTGGATAGTGTAAAAAGTGATCTATCTATGTGAAAAATATAGAGCCAGGCACTGAGTCAGTGCACTGGATAGTAAAATGTAATCTCACCAAGAATAAAATAGTGGCAGGCACTGAGTCAGTGCGCTGCATAGTGTAAAAAGTAATCATCTATGTGAAAAATATAGAGCCAGGCACTGAGTCAGCGCACTGGATAGTGTAAAAAGTAATCTATCTATGTGAAAAATATAGAGCCAGGCACTGAGTCAGTGCACTGGATAGTGTAAAAAGTAATCTATCTATGTGAAAAATATAGAGCCAGGCACTGAGTCAGTGCACTGGATAGTAAAAATCTGATCTCACCAAGTATAAAATAGTGGCAGGCACTGAGTCAGTGCGCTGCATAGTGTAAAAAGTAATCATCTATGTGAAAAATATAGAGCCAGGCACTGAGTCAGCGCACTGGATAGTAAAATGTAATCTCACCAAGAATAAAATAGTGGCAGGCACTGAGTCAGCGCACTGGATAGTGTAAAAAGTGATCTATCTATGTGAAAAATATAGAGCCAGGCACTGAGTCAGTGCACTGGATAGTAAAATGTAATCTCACCAAGAATAAAATAGTGGCAGGCACTGAGTCAGTGCGCTGCATAGTGTAAAAAGTAATCATCTATGTGAAAAATATAGAGCCAGGCACTGAGTCAGCGCACTGGATAGTGTAAAAAGTAATCTATCTATGTGAAAAATATAGAGCCAGGCACTGAGTCAGTGCGCTGCATAGTGTAAAAAGTAATCTATCTATGTGCAAAATATAGAGCCAGGCACTGAGTCAGTGCACTGGATAGTAAAATGTAATCTCACCAAGAATAAAATAGTGGCAGGCACTGAGTCAGTGCGCTGCATAGTGTAAAAAGTGATCATCTATGTGAAAAACATAGTGCCAGGCACTGAGTCAGTGCACTGGATAGTAAAATGTAATCTCACCAAGAATAAAATAGTGGCAGGCACTGAGTCAGTGCGCTGCATAGTGTAAAAAGTGATCATCTATGTGAAAAACATAGTGCCAGGCACTGAGTCAGTGCACTGGATAGTAAAATGTAATCTCACCAAGAATAAAATAGTGGCAGGCACTGAGTCAGTGCGCTGCATAGTATAAAAATGTAATCATCTATGTGAAAAATATAGTGCCAGGCACTGAGTCAGTGCACTGGATAGTAAAAATCTGATCTCACCAAGTATAAAATAGTGGCAGGCACTGAGTCAGTGCGCTGCATAGTGTAAAAAGTGATCATCTATGTGAAAAACATAGTGCCAGGCACTGAGTCAGTGCACTGGATAGTAAAATGTAATCTCACCAAGAATAAAATAGTGGCAGGCACTGAGTCAGTGCGCTGCATAGTGTAAAAAGTGATCATCTATGTGAAAAACATAGTGCCAGGCACTGAGTCAGTGCACTGGATAGTAAAATGTGATCTCACCAAGTATAAAATAGTGGCAGGCACTGAGTCAGTGCGCTGCATAGTGTAAAAAGTAATCATCTATGTGAAAAATATAGAGCCAGGCACTGAGTCAGTGCACTGGATAGTAAAAATGTGATCTCACCAAGTATAAAATAGTGGCAGGCACTGAGTCAGTGCGCTGCATAGTATAAAAATGTAATCATCTATGTGAAAAATATAGTGCCAGGCACTGAGTCAGTGCACTGGATAGTAAAATGTAATCTCACCAAGAATAAAATAGTGGCAGGCACTGAGTCAGTGCGCTGCATAGTGTAAAAAGTAATCATCTATGTGAAAAATATAGTGCCAGGCACTGAGTCAGTGCACTGGATAGTAAAAATCTGATCTCACCAAGAATAAAATAGTGGCAGGCACTGAGTCAGTGCGCTGCATAGTGTAAAAAGTGATCATCTATGTGAAAAACATAGTGCCAGGCACTGAGTCAGTGCACTGGATAGTAAAATGTGATCTCACCAAGTATAAAATAGTGGCAGGCACTGAGTCAGTGCGCTGCATAGTATAAAAATGTAATCATCTATGTGAAAAATATAGTGCCAGGCACTGAGTCAGTGCACTGGATAGTAAAAATCTGATCTCACCAAGTATAAAATAGTGGCAGGCACTGAGTCAGTGCGCTGCATAGTGTAAAAAGTAATCATCTATGTGAAAAATATAGAGCCAGGCACTGAGTCAGTGCACTGGATAGTAAAATGTAATCTCACCAAGAATAAAATAGTGGCAGGCACTGAGTCAGTGCGCTGCATAGTGTAAAAAGTAATCATCTATGTGAAAAATATAGTGCCAGGCACTGAGTCAGTGCACTGGATAGTAAAAATCTGATCTCACCAAGAATAAAATAGTGGCAGGCACTGAGTCAGTGCGCTGCATAGTGTAAAAAGTAATCATCTATGTGAAAAATATAGTGCCAGGCACTGAGTCAGTGCACTGGATAGTAAAATGTAATCTCACCAAGAATAAAATAGTGGCAGGCACTGAGTCAGTGCGCTGCATAGTGTAAAAAGTAATCATCTATGTGAAAAATATAGTGCCAGGCACTGAGTCAGTGCACTGGATAGTAAAAATCTGATCTCACCAAGAATAAAATAGTGGCAGGCACTGAGTCAGTGCGCTGCATAGTGTAAAAAGTGATCATCTATGTGAAAAACATAGTGCCAGGCACTGAGTCAGTGCACTGGATAGTAAAATGTAATCTCACCAAGAATAAAATAGTGGCAGGCACTGAGTCAGTGCGCTGCATAGTGTAAAAAGTGATCTATCTATGTGAAAAATATAGTGCCAGGCACTGAGTCAGTGCACTGGATAGTAAAATGTAATCTCACCAAGAATAAAATAGTGGCAGGCACTGAGTCAGTGCGCTGCATAGTGTAAAAAGTGATCTATCTATGTGAAAAATATAGTGCCAGGCACTGAGTCAGTGCACTGGATAGTAAAATGTAATCTCACCAAGAATAAAATAGTGGCAGGCACTGAGTCAGTGCGCTGCATAGTGTAAAAAGTAATCATCTATGTGAAAAATATAGAGCCAGGCACTGAGTCAGTGCACTGGATAGTGTAAAAAGTAATCTATCTCTGTGAAAAATATAGAGCCAGGCACTGAGTCAGTGCACTGGATAGTAAAAATGTGATCTCACCAAGTATAAAATAGTGCCAGGCACTGAGTCAGTGCGCTGCATAGTGTAAAAAGTAATGTATCTCTGTGAAAAATATAGTGCCAGGCACTGAGTCAGTGCACTGGATAGTAAAATGTAATCTCACCAAGAATAAAATAGTGGCAGGCACTGAGTCAGTGCGCTGCGTAGTATAAAAATGTAATCATCTATGTGCAAAATATAGAGCCAGGCACTGAGTCAGTGCACTGGATAGTAAAATGTAATCTCACCAAGAATAAAATAGTGGCAGGCACTGAGTCAGTGCGCTGCATAGTGTAAAAAGTAATCTATCTATGTGCAAAATATAGAGCCAGGCACTGAGTCAGTGCACTGGATAGTAAAATGTAATCTCACCAAGAATAAAATAGTGGCAGGCACTGAGTCAGTGCGCTGCATAGTGTAAAAAGTAATCTATCTATGTGCAAAATATAGAGCCAGGCACTGAGTCAGTGCACTGGATAGTAAAATGTAATCTCACTAAGAATAAAATAGTGGCAGGCACTGAGTCAGTGCGCTGCATAGTGTAAAAAGTGATCTATCTATGTGAAAAATATAGAGCCAGGCACTGAGTCAGTGCACTGGATAGTAAAATGTAATCTCACCAAGAATAAAATAGTGGCAGGCACTGAGTCAGTGCGCTGCATAGTGTAAAAAGTAATCTATCTATGTGCAAAATATAGAGCCAGGCACTGAGTCAGTGCACTGGATAGTAAAATGTAATCTCACCAAGAATAAAATAGTGGCAGGCACTGAGTCAGTGCGCTGCATAGTGTAAAAAGTGATCTATCTATGTGAAAAATATAGTGCCAGGCACTGAGTCAGTGCACTGGATAGTAAAAATGTGATATCACCAAGTATAAAATAGTGGCAGGCACTGAGTCAGTGCGCTGCGTAGTATAAAAATGTAATCATCTATGTGCAAAATATAGAGCCAGGCACTGAGTCAGTGCACTGGATAGTAAAAATGTAATCTCACCAAGAATAAAATAGTGGCAGGCACTGAGTCAGTGCGCTGCATAGTGTAAAAAGTGATCTATCTATGTGAAAAATATAGTGCCAGGCACTGAGTCAGTGCACTGGATAGTAAAAATGTGATATCACCAAGTATAAAATAGTGGCAGGCACTGAGTCAGTGCGCTGCGTAGTATAAAAATGTAATCATCTATGTGCAAAATATAGAGCCAGGCACTGAGTCAGTGCACTGGATAGTAAAAATGTGATCTCACCAAGTATAAAATAGTGGCAGGCACTGAGTCAGTGCGCTGCATAGTATAAAAATGTAATCATCTATGTGAAAAATATAGTGCCAGGCACTGAGTCAGTGCACTGGATAGTAAAAATGTGATCTCACCAAGTATAAAATAGTGGCAGGCACTGAGTCAGTGCGCTGCATAGTATAAAAATGTAATCATCTATGTGAAAAATATAGTGCCAGGCACTGAGTCAGTGCACTGGATAGTGTAAAAAGTAATCTATCTATGTGAAAAATATAGAGCCAGGCACTGAGTCAGTGCACTGGATAGTAAAATGTAATCTCACCAAGAATAAAATAGTGGCAGGCACTGAGTCAGTGCGCTGCATAGTGTAAAAAGTAATCATCTATGTGAAAAATATAGAGCCAGGCACTGAGTCAGTGCACTGGATAGTGTAAAAAGTAATCTATCTATGTGAAAAATATAGAGCCAGGCACTGAGTCAGTGCACTGGATAGTAAAATGTAATCTCACCAAGAATAAAATAGTGGCAGGCACTGAGTCAGTGCGCTGCATAGTGTAAAAAGTAATCATCTATGTGAAAAATATAGAGCCAGGCACTGAGTCAGTGCACTGGATAGTGTAAAAAGTAATCTATCTATGTGAAAAATATAGAGCCAGGCACTGAGTCAGTGCACTGGATAGTGTAAAAAGTAATCATCTATGTGAAAAATATAGAGCCAGGCACTGAGTCAGTGCACTGGATAGTGTAAAAAGTAATCTATCTATGTGAAAAATATAGAGCCAGGCACTGAGTCAGTGCACTGGATAGTGTAAAAAGTAATCATCTATGTGAAAAATATAGAGCCAGGCACTGAGTCAGTGCACTGGATAGTGTAAAAAGTAATCTATCTATGTGAAAAATATAGAGCCAGGCACTGAGTCAGTGCACTGGATAGTGTAAAAAGTAATCATCTATGTGAAAAATATAGAGCCAGGCACTGAGTCAGTGCACTGGATAGTGTAAAAAGTAATCTATCTATGTGAAAAATATAGAGCCAGGCACTGAGTCAGTGCACTAGATAGTAAAATGTAATCTCACCAAGAATAAAATAGTGGCAGGCACTGAGTCAGTGCGCTGCATAGTGTAAAAAGTAATCATCTATGTGAAAAATATAGAGCCAGGCACTGAGTCAGTGCACTGGATAGTAAAATGTAATCTCACCAAGAATAAAATAGTGGCAGGCACTGAGTCAGTGCGCTGCATAGTGTAAAAAGTGATCTATCTATGTGAAAAATATAGTGCCAGGCACTGAGTCAGTGCACTGGATAGTAAAATGTAATCTCACCAAGAATAAAATAGTGGCAGGCACTGAGTCAGTGCGCTGCATAGTGTAAAAAGTAATCATCTATGTGAAAAATATAGAGCCAGGCACTGAGTCAGTGCACTGGATAGTAAAATGTAATCTCACCAAGAATAAAATAGTGGCAGGCACTGAGTCAGTGCGCTGCATAGTGTAAAAAGTGATCTATCTATGTGAAAAATATAGTGCCAGGCACTGAGTCAGTGCACTGGATAGTAAAATGTAATCTCACCAAGAATAAAATAGTGGCAGGCACTGAGTCAGTGCGCTGCATAGTGTAAAAAGTAATCTATCTCTGTGAAAAATATAGAGCCAGGCACTGAGTCAGTGCACTGGATAGTAAAATGTAATCTCACCAAGAATAAAATAGTGGCAGGCACTGAGTCAGTGCGCTGCATAGTGTAAAAAGTAATCTATCTCTGTGAAAAATATAGAGCCAGGCACTGAGTCAGTGCACTGGATAGTAAAATGTAATCTCACCAAGAATAAAATAGTGGCAGGCACTGAGTCAGTGCGCTGCATAGTGTAAAAAGTGATCTATCTATGTGAAAAATATAGTGCCAGGCACTGAGTCAGTGCACTGGATAGTAAAATGTAATCTCACCAAGAATAAAATAGTGGCAGGCACTGAGTCAGTGCGCTGCATAGTGTAAAAAGTAATCTATCTCTGTGAAAAATATAGAGCCAGGCACTGAGTCAGTGCACTGGATAGTAAAATGTAATCTCACCAAGAATAAAATAGTGGCAGGCACTGAGTCAGTGCGCTGCATAGTGTAAAAAGTGATCTATCTATGTGAAAAATATAGAGCCAGGCACTGAGTCAGTGCACTGGATAGTGTAAAAAGTAATCTATCTATGTGAAAAATATAGAGCCAGGCACTGAGTCAGTGCACTGGATAGTAAAAATGTGATCTCACCAAGTATAAAATAGTGCCAGGCACTGAGTCAGTGCGCTGCATAGTGTAAAAAGTAATCTATCTATGTGAAAAATATAGAGCCAGGCACTGAGTCAGTGCACTGGATAGTAAAATGTAATCTCACCAAGAATAAAATAGTGGCAGGCACTGAGTCAGTGCGCTGCATAGTGTAAAAAGTGATCTATCTATGTGAAAAATATAGAGCCAGGCACTGAGTCAGTGCACTGGATAGTGTAAAAAGTAATCATCTATGTGAAAAATATAGAGCCAGGCACTGAGTCAGTGCACTGGATAGTAAAATGTAATCTCACCAAGAATAAAATAGTGGCAGGCACTGAGTCAGTGCGCTGCATAGTGTAAAAAGTAATCATCTATGTGAAAAATATAGAGCCAGGCACTGAGTCAGTGCACTGGATAGTGTAAAAAGTAATCTATCTATGTGAAAAATATAGAGCCAGGCACTGAGTCAGTGCACTGGATAGTAAAATGTAATCTCACCAAGAATAAAATAGTGGCAGGCACTGAGTCAGTGCGCTGCATAGTGTAAAAAGTGATCTATCTATGTGAAAAATATAGTGCCAGGCACTGAGTCAGTGCACTGGATAGTAAAATGTAATCTCACCAAGAATAAAATAGTGGCAGGCACTGAGTCAGTGCGCTGCATAGTGTAAAAAGTAATCATCTATGTGAAAAATATAGAGCCAGGCACTGAGTCAGTGCACTGGATAGTAAAATGTAATCTCACCAAGAATAAAATAGTGGCAGGCACTGAGTCAGTGCGCTGCATAGTGTAAAAAGTGATCTATCTATGTGAAAAATATAGTGCCAGGCACTGAGTCAGTGCACTGGATAGTAAAATGTAATCTCACCAAGAATAAAATAGTGGCAGGCACTGAGTCAGTGCGCTGCATAGTGTAAAAAGTAATCATCTATGTGAAAAATATAGAGCCAGGCACTGAGTCAGTGCACTGGATAGTAAAATGTAATCTCACCAAGAATAAAATAGTGGCAGGCACTGAGTCAGTGCGCTGCATAGTGTAAAAAGTGATCTATCTATGTGAAAAATATAGTGCCAGGCACTGAGTCAGTGCACTGGATAGTAAAATGTAATCTCACCAAGAATAAAATAGTGGCAGGCACTGAGTCAGTGCGCTGCATAGTGTAAAAAGTAATCTATCTCTGTGAAAAATATAGTGCCAGGCACTGAGTCAGTGCACTGGATAGTAAAAATGTGATCTCACCAAGTATAAAATAGTGGCAGGCACTGAGTCAGTGCGCTGCATAGTATAAAAATGTAATCATCTAATGTGAAAAATATAGTGCCAGGCACTGAGTCAGTGCACTGGATAGTAAAAATGTGATCTCACCAAGTATAAAATAGTGGCAGGCACTGAGTCAGTGCGCTGCATAGTGTAAAAAGTAATCTATCTCTGTGAAAAATATAGTGCCAGGCACTGAGTCAGTGCACTGGATAGTAAAAATGTGATCTCACCAAGTATAAAATAGTGGCAGGCACTGAGTCAGTGCGCTGCATAGTGTAAAAAGTAATCATCTATGTGAAAAACATAGTGCCAGGCACTGAGTCAGTGCACTGGATAGTAAAATGTAATCTCACCAAGAATAAAATAGTGGCAGGCACTGAGTCAGTGCGCTGCATAGTGTAAAAAGTAATCATCTATGTGAAAAATATAGTGCCAGGCACTGAGTCAGTGCACTGGATAGTGTAAAAAGTAATCTATCTATGTGAAAAATATAGAGCCAGGCACTGAGTCAGTGCACTGGATAGTAAAATGTAATCTCACCAAGAATAAAATAGTGGCAGGCACTGAGTCAGTGCGCTGCATAGTGTAAAAAGTGATCTATCTATGTGAAAAATATAGTGCCAGGCACTGAGTCAGTGCACTGGATAGTAAAAATGTGATCTCACCAAGTATAAAATAGTGGCAGGCACTGAGTCAGTGCGCTGCATAGTATAAAAATGTAATCATCTATGTGAAAAATATAGTGCCAGGCACTGAGTCAGTGCACTGGATAGTAAAAATGTGATCTCACCAAGTATAAAATAGTGCCAGGCACTGAGTCAGTGCGCTGCATAGTGTAAAAAGTAATCTATCTCTGTGAAAAATATAGTGCCAGGCACTGAGTCAGTGCACTGGATAGTAAAAATGTGATCTCACCAAGTATAAAATAGTGGCAGGCACTGAGTCAGTGCGCTGCATAGTGTAAAAAGTAATCTATCTCTGTGAAAAATATAGTGCCAGGCACTGAGTCAGTGCACTGGATAGTAAAATGTGATCTCACCAAGTATAAAATAGTGGCAGGCACTGAGTCAGTGCGCTGCATAGTATAAAAATGTAATCATCTATGTGAAAAATATAGTGCCAGGCACTGAGTCAGTGCACTGGATAGTAAAAATGTGATCTCACCAAGTATAAAATAGTGGCAGGCACTGAGTCAGTGCGCTGCATAGTGTAAAAAGTGATCATCTATGTGAAAAACATAGTGCCAGGCACTGAGTCAGTGCACTGGATAGTAAAAATGTGATCTCACCAAGTATAAAATAGTGGCAGGCACTGAGTCAGTGCGCTGCATAGTATAAAAATGTAATCATCTATGTGAAAAATATAGTGCCAGGCACTGAGTCAGTGCACTGGATAGTAAAATGTAATCTCACCAAGAATAAAATAGTGGCAGGCACTGAGTCAGTGCGCTGCATAGTGTAAAAATGTAATCATCTATGTGAAAAATATAGTGCCAGGCACTGAGTCAGTGCACTGGATAGTAAAAATGTGATCTCACCAAGTATAAAATAGTGGCAGGCACTGAGTCAGTGCGCTGCATAGTATAAAAATGTAATCATCTATGTGAAAAATATAGTGCCAGGCACTGAGTCAGTGCACTGGATAGTAAAATGTAATCTCACCAAGAATAAAATAGTGGCAGGCACTGAGTCAGTGCGCTGCATAGTGTAAAAAGTAATCTATCTATGTGCAAAATATAGAGCCAGGCACTGAGTCAGTGCACTGGATAGTAAAATGTAATCTCACCAAGAATAAAATAGTGGCAGGCACTGAGTCAGTGCGCTGCATAGTGTAAAAAGTAATCTATCTCTGTGAAAAATATAGTGCCAGGCACTGAGTCAGTGCACTGGATAGTAAAAATGTGATCTCACCAAGTATAAAATAGTGGCAGGCACTGAGTCAGTGCGCTGCATAGTGTAAAAAGTAATCTATCTCTGTGAAAAATATAGTGCCAGGCACTGAGTCAGTGCACTGGATAGTAAAAATGTGATCTCACCAAGTATAAAATAGTGGCAGGCACTGAGTCAGTGCGCTGCATAGTGTAAAAAGTAATCATCTATGTGAAAAATATAGAGCCAGGCACTGAGTCAGTGCACTGGATAGTAAAATGTAATCTCACCAAGAATAAAATAGTGGCAGGCACTGAGTCAGTGCACTGGATAGTGTAAAAAGTAATCTATCTATGTGAAAAATATAGAGCCAGGCACTGAGTCAGTGCACTGGATAGTGTAAAAAGTAATCTATCTATGTGAAAAATATAGAGCCAGGCACTGAGTCAGTGCACTGGATAGTAAAAATGTGATCTCACCAAGTATAAAATAGTGGCAGGCACTGAGTCAGTGCGCTGCGTAGTATAAAAATGTAATCATCTATGTGCAAAATATAGAGCCAGGCACTGAGTCAGTGCACTGGATAGTAAAAATGTGATCTCACCAAGTATAAAATAGTGGCAGGCACTGAGTCAGTGCACTGGATAGTAAAATGTAATCTCACCAAGAATAAAATAGTGGCAGGCACTGAGTCAGTGCGCTGCATAGTGTAAAAAGTAATCATCTATGTGAAAAATATAGAGCCAGGCACTGAGTCAGTGCACTGGATAGTAAAAATCTGATCTCACCAAGTATAAAATAGTGGCAGGCACTGAGTCAGTGCGCTGCATAGTGTAAAAAGTAATCTATCTATGTGCAAAATATAGAGCCAGGCACTGAGTCAGTGCACTGGATAGTAAAAATGTGATCTCACCAAGTATAAAATAGTGGCAGGCACTGAGTCAGTGCGCTGCATAGTGTAAAAAGTAATCTATCTCTGTGAAAAATATAGTGCCAGGCACTGAGTCAGTGCACTGGATAGTAAAAATGTGATCTCACCAAGTATAAAATAGTGGCAGGCACTGAGTCAGTGCGCTGCATAGTATAAAAATGTAATCATCTATGTGAAAAATATAGTGCCAGGCACTGAGTCAGTGCACTGGATAGTAAAAATCTGATCTCACCAAGTATAAAATAGTGCCAGGCACTGAGTCAGTGCGCTGCATAGTGTAAAAAGTAATCTATCTCTGTGAAAAATATAGTGCCAGGCACTGAGTCAGTGCACTGGATAGTAAAATGTAATCTCACCAAGAATAAAATAGTGGCAGGCACTGAGTCAGTGCGCTGCATAGTGTAAAAAGTAATCATCTATGTGAAAAATATAGAGCCAGGCACTGAGTCAGTGCACTGGATAGTGTAAAAAGTAATCTATCTATGTGAAAAATATAGAGCCAGGCACTGAGTCAGTGCACTGGATAGTAAAATGTAATCTCACCAAGAATAAAATAGTGGCAGGCACTGAGTCAGTGCGCTGCATAGTATAAAAATGTAATCATCTATGTGAAAAATATAGTGCCAGGCACTGAGTCAGTGCACTGGATAGTAAAATGTGATCTCACCAAGTATAAAATAGTGGCAGGCACTGAGTCAGTGCGCTGCATAGTGTAAAAAGTAATCATCTATGTGAAAAATATAGAGCCAGGCACTGAGTCAGTGCACTGGATAGTAAAAATGTGATCTCACCAAGTATAAAATAGTGGCAGGCACTGAGTCAGTGCGCTGCATAGTATAAAAATGTAATCATCTATGTGAAAAATATAGAGCCAGGCACTGAGTCAGTGCACTGGATAGTAAAAATGTGATCTCACCAAGTATAAAATAGTGGCAGGCACTGAGTCAGTGCGCTGCATAGTATAAAAATGTAATCATCTATGTGAAAAATATAGTGCCAGGCACTGAGTCAGTGCACTGGATAGTAAAAATCTGATCTCACCAAGTATAAAATAGTGCCAGGCACTGAGTCAGTGCGCTGCATAGTGTAAAAAGTAATCTATCTCTGTGAAAAATATAGTGCCAGGCACTGAGTCAGTGCACTGGATAGTAAAATGTAATCTCACCAAGAATAAAATAGTGGCAGGCACTGAGTCAGTGCGCTGCATAGTATAAAAATGTAATCATCTATGTGAAAAATATAGTGCCAGGCACTGAGTCAGTGCACTGGATAGTAAAATGTAATCTCACCAAGAATAAAATAGTGCCAGGCACTGAGTCAGTGCGCTGCATAGTGTAAAAAGTAATCATCTATGTGAAAAATATAGAGCCAGGCACTGAGTCAGTGCACTGGATAGTGTAAAAAGTAATCTATCTATGTGAAAAATATAGAGCCAGGCACTGAGTCAGTGCACTGGATAGTAAAAATGTGATCTCACCAAGTATAAAATAGTGCCAGGCACTGAGTCAGTGCGCTGCATAGTGTAAAAAGTAATCTATCTCTGTGAAAAATATAGTGCCAGGCACTGAGTCAGTGCACTGGATAGTAAAATGTAATCTCACCAAGAATAAAATAGTGGCAGGCACTGAGTCAGTGCGCTGCATAGTGTAAAAAGTAATCATCTATGTGAAAAATATAGAGCCAGGCACTGAGTCAGTGCACTGGATAGTGTAAAAAGTAATCTATCTATGTGAAAAATATAGAGCCAGGCACTGAGTCAGTGCACTGGATAGTAAAAATGTGATATCACCAAGTATAAAATAGTGGCAGGCACTGAGTCAGTGCGCTGTATAGTGTAAAAAGTAATCTCGTCAAGTGAAAAATAGTGCCAGGCACTGAGTCAGTGCACTGGATAGTGAAACAAGTGATCTCACCAATAGTGGCAGGCACTGAGTCAGTGCGCTGCATAGTGTAAAAAGTGATCTCGCCAAGTGAAAAACAGTGCCAGGCACTGAGTCAGTGCACTGGACAGTGAAAAAGTTTCTCTCACCAAGTATAAAATAGTGCCAGGCAGCGAGTCAGTTTTCAAGGGTTTTGTCTAAAGGATCAAGAATTCGCTTCACTGGCTTCCAATACCCTCATGTACACACTGCACTCTGCGAGTGGCATTGCATTCATTTGAAAAAGCATACGGTAAATAACATTCTTGGCATTGTCAATGCTGGCAGGAAAAGCATTCATTGATTGATCTATTTTCTCGTTCATTAACGTCAATCACGATTTACATTACAAATAGTCTGTTTTTTTAGAACGCGCAAAAACAACAGCGGTATTGAAAAATAACAGTCCGCAGACAGCAAAAAATGGAAAAGGTTCTTTGTTCAAAACTTTTGCAAAGCAGTATGGGTCCTGATATAAAAGGGAAAAATGACACATCAATTTCCCCACACCACCTCAGATACTCGCGTCACTGCGTTTCGCGAGCAAAAAGTGATCTATCCAAGTGAAAAATAGTACCACTTACATATTCAGTGAGCTGAATAATGATACGGTGATCTCACCAAGTATAAAACGGTGACAGGTACTGAGTCAGTGCAATGGATAGTGTACAAAGTGATTTCATCAGGTGAAAAGCAGTGCCAGGTACTGAGTCAGTGTGCTGCATTGTGTAAAGGTGATCTCACTAAGTAGAAAAGGTACTGAGTCAGTGCACTGGAGAGGGTATGAAGGTCATTTTACCCAGTGTAATACAATCTAATCATCTGTAAAGGTGATGATATCCATCTCATATGAATGAGGCTTTGTCCGACATCACATGCAGCCTTGTGTCAGGTTACAAAAACGAAGGCATAGCACAAAATCAGGCCTTAAAAATGCAACCACAGTGCAGTCAGTAATTGTGCGCCCCTTCCGGCCCCCTCCACCATAACCTTTGTCATTTCAGAGCCTGTTGTCGTTTTCCACAAGTCAGCTAGCCAAGCCAGTGTTATGTGCAAGGGTTTGGTTCCCCTGTTAAAGTCTACAGGAAGGTCTTCACTCACCAATGCAAGCTCAGTCAAGGATTGGCCCCCATTGTTAATGGCAAGGATTTGGCAGACAAGCGATAGTTAACGAACTGAAAGTCGTAATCATTGAAGAAAGAATGTAAAGAAGATAAAGGCATCGTATGAACTTTTAGTGATGGGTCGTATGTCCCCTTAGGCGTAAGGGCCATGTCACCTTAGGTTACCATGGCCATTCCTCTCTGCTCTACTACTTTCTATTACCTAAGCCCTGTTGTTATTCCACTTCTATTCCCAAAGGGGGGTGTAATTCCCTTGCCACTTGTATCATGGTCCTTATCTAACATACGACCCCATGAGCGCCAAGCCAGTTGTTGTCTGTGTTGTTACTCTTCTACCTGGTTGTTTGTAACGGGAGCGCAATTGGCGCCAGGCTGTTAATAGATATTTAACATCCGGCGGCATTCTGTGCAGCTTGAAGGATAATACACAAGAGACTACAGCAAGTGTGTGGCAGTATTTGGGGTCGCATGTCAATCAAATTATATGTGGTAATTTTATGTATATATTCTTTGTAAGGTCCAGGGGTACAATCTCCCCTGTGGTAAGGGGGAGATGGGGCCATGCTGGTATGTGGGAGCATGGCAAAACCGCCTGACTGGAAACATACGACCCACCTAACGGACCTGTCCCGGGGGTTAAGTTTAGTCTCCATGATTGAGCTGTTTAGAGCGTAGCACTACGACCCATTAAACCGGAAAAAATTCTAAAAAATATACCCAAAAATCGTGAAAGAGGTGCCCATGAATCTGGGAAGAATTCTGAAAGTGTACCCATAATTCCGAAACGATGTCTGAAAAGTATACCCATGATCTGTAAAACTTCTGAAAGTATTCCCATAATCTGTCAAATTTCTGAAAAGTGTATCCATAAATCCGGAAAAATGTCTGAAAGTAAACCCATAATTCTGAAAATTTCTGAAAAGTACCCATAATCTGTAAAAATTGTGAAGCTGTTCTGCCCCTTGAGTTATTTTACCTAATCTGAGCTGGGTTGCTGTGCAATTGATCCAGCTATTTAGCCCATACTTGGGTTCTTTTATTAATAGCTTTTATTATGTTGCCCATACTTGGGTTCTTTTATTTTTAGCTGGGTTGCTGCGCAATTGATCCAGCTATTTAGCCCATACTTGGGTTCTTTTATTAATAGCTTTTATTATGTTGCCCATACTTGGGTTCTTTTATTATTAGCTGGGTTGCTGTGCAATTGATCCAGCTATTGTGCCCTGTTGTACCTGATATGAGCTGGGTTGCTGTGCAATTGATCCAGCTATTTAGCCCATACTTGGGTTCTTTTATTATTAGCTGGGTTGCTGTGCAATTGATCCAGCTATTATGCCCTGTTTTACCTGATCTGAGCTGGGTTGCTGTGCAATTGATCCAGCTATTCTGCCCTGTTTTACCTGATGATATGAGCTGGGTTGCTGTGCAATTGATCCAGCTATCCTGCCCTGTTTTTCTTGATATGGGCAGGGTTGCTGCGCAATTGAGAAGCTATTAAATTCCGCTCAATTTTGTCCTATCATATCTGGTGTGTGCTGGTTGTTGTATCCTATTTTGTTTTGTATGCAATTGAGATAACGTGCATGCTACCAATGAGTTGTTGTGCAATATCTCCCAGATTTACCATCCAATGTCATGAACTCCAGGGGGGGGGGGGGTAACTTACAACAAACCCCTGGTAACTACAACAACTACCGAAACCATAGAATCTACTAGTTATGCTGCTGCGCAAATGAGATCCGCACATAGGCCATCAGTGAAATTGCCAGGTGAATGAGCCCAGATTTCCTTTGTGTTTCATTGATATATTACTGGGTTGCAATTGAGACCAATTTGTATGCAGTTAATGAGGTGCAGTGTGGATGCCCCTGAGAGCCCATTTCACATTTACTACCTACAAATACAACTACATTACAATGACCTCTAATGCTGATGCGCAAATGAGATCCGCACCTAGGCCATAGTGAAATTGCCAGGTGAATGAGCCCAGATTTCCTTTGTGTTTCATTGTTATATTACTGGGTTGCAATTGAGACCAATTTGTATGCAGTTAGTGAGGTGCAGTGTGGATGCCCCTGAGAGCCCATTTCAAATTTACTACCTACAAATACAACTACATTACAATAACCTCTAATACTACAATAATTAGCAAACAACCAGATGTATTGCTTTAACTGGGTTGTTATAAGTGCTGAGTTGCTATGCAGCTGAGATAATTTGCCTGCTATTAATGACTTGTGATAATGAGCCCAGATTTACCATCAATTTTCATGAGCCACAGTGGGGGCTAATTACAGCAAACCACATGGATTACTCCTGACCTTTAGTTCTATTAGCTACAGTATGTTGCTGTGCAGGAGACCAACTCAATGTGTGAATGATGAGTTGCTATGCTAATGAGCCCAGTTTTGCTTCAAATTATATGAGCAACAAATGCAGCGAATTATAATGATCCTAGAGTATTCCAATTATTACCAAAACCGAACGTTTACCACGACTGTCAATAGCTGTTTGCTGAGCAATAGATATGGACTCGGGTGCTAGTTTGCCTTCCAAATTCCTGTTGAAGCTGTATGTATTACACAAGCAGGGTTGATGAGTATGGACCAGCTGCAACAACTACAAGCCAGTAATGGTCTATGTATCTACTCTTCATTGGCTGAGTTGCTGCACCAATAAATTTGTATGCCAATCTTATGATGAATTACTGCGCACCGCCCAATTTACAAATCAGCCCTTGTAGGACCTTGTACAAACATCCCTCGCCATTAATCCTATCTCGTATTCCGATTGTTAACTCCCTCAGCTCACGGTACAGCCCCACATGTGTGTAGATAAACATTGCAGATTTTTAAAATACTATACACCTGCCTGTCACACCAAGATAACGAGTTAGGCAGCTACTTGCTGAGAGAAAGTAAAAACCTGACATCAAAGTGGGTTACTATGAAACAGGCAAAAATATTCCTGATGTGTGGGAGATAAATGGCACTGCCACCCCTGTTGCCATTGTGCCAACCTTCTTGCCAGACGTAGTTGCTCTGTTGCCCTAGGGGCTAATGTTTCTTATGCAGGGAGGGTGGGAGGAAAATCATTCGAAACTTGCCAAATTGATGACCCATGGCTGCTCCTAGCTGCCAAGACCATGAAAGCTGTACCATGTGATTAGGCCCAAAGGATTATGGGGAAGCCCATCATGCCTTGCTGTTAACCTAAATTTATTACATAAATTCTCACTTAACATCCGGCGGCATTCTGTGCAGCTTGAAGGATAATACACAAGAGACTACAGCAAGTGTGTGGCAGTATTTGGGGTCGCATGTCAATCAAATTATATGTGGTAATTTTATGTATATATTCTTTGTAAAGTCCAGGGGTACAATCTCCCCTGTGGTAAGGGGGAGATGGGGCCATGCTGGTATGTGGGAGCATGGCAAAACCGCCAAATTTCCCCCAAAGAACCCCAACACCTAGGGTATGCCCAAGGGATGATGCATTGCTGCTACCTTCCTTTGTAGGGATGCCCAAGGCCCGCATGCCTCATTTTTATGATATGATTGTGATTGAAGAAAAAACCATGATTTAAACCCAATATCTGAAGACCCTTAAAACCAAACAACCGGAATTTATTGGAACAATCAGAAAGACCCAATATATTTATCCAAACTATTAGGTGGCCCTTGAGAAGGACGTTATGCATCTAATATAACTATCAGGTGGCCCTTCATAAAGGACCTTAAGATTTAATCAAACTATTAGGAGGACCAGATTTTGCCAGGATGTACGTAGCACCAATCTAACCCAATTGCGAAGCGCACTTGATTGATTTGTGGCTCTGATTAATACCCAGGTTGTGCAATGTGCTTGTTGACTGTCTCATGGACTAAACCACTTTCCAGTATCAATACTGTCCCATTTTTTAACAAATTCCAAAATGATCTATTTTCATTAGATCATGAACTCCTTACACCAATATTATTTACAACAGAAATATGCAGCGGCAACCAAGCGTGGATCCTTCTTGGACTTGATAACCATTCACAATATGTCACCTTGTCAAACAAAACACGACTGAGCTTTTAAACACTTCCGATGATAGGTAAAAGTGTGTTTCCTTTCTTTCAAGGTATATTTGCAATTAAACAACCAAATCTAATCTCCAAATGACAAGATCTTTGAACTTAAACCAGACACGCTAGACTTCTCATGGTTTGTTCCGATCGGCTCTGCACTGTCTTGTCTTGATTGACAATTTACACAATTTGCCAGCCAGCTAGCTCTGATATGTCAATAGATACCCCCAATATTTGGTCCTTTCGTTTTCTCAAGTCTTACAAGTACGACGGACAAATACAGATCTGATCCTTGCAAATCTGCCTGCACCTATCCCCTCAACTTTTTCCCAATGTAAAATAGTGAGGAAAATACAAAGTTTTTTGCTGCAATAAAACTGAATCGAGTGTGGCTGCTAAAAATTGCTTGATTTGACAATACCATGGATTGAGGGTGATTTACCTGTTCGTGTTAATCTGCAAGAGAAGCCACAACATCAGACAAAAAACCTTCCTTGCTATTCAGTTGTGGTTACGGCCTAATTTGGCTCGGTTGAGCCCGTTTTGACACCAGTGCCGAGTACAACTCTCTTCTTAATTCACGATAACTTGCATATGCCATGCACCAGAACTGCTCATAAATCTCTCGGTATTTCTGTCTTCATCTTATGACTTCTGTTGAATTGATGTCTTCTTAAGATCCCCGATAAAAATCATTCGAAACTTGCCAAATTGATGACCCATGGCTGCTCCTAGCTGCCAAGACCATGAAAGCTGTACCATGTGAATAGGCCCAAAGGATTATGGGGAAGCCCATCATGCCTTGCTGTTAACCTAAATTTATTACATAAATTCTCACTTACCAACCATCCTCTTTTTGATAAAATTGGCAAGCCTATTGCCTTACTTTTCTATTAGAAATAACTATTTACCACACAGCCTCTTTTTGATTAAATTGGTAAGCCTATAGCCTTACTTTTTTATTAGAAATAGATATTTTCCAAACAGCCTGTTTTTGATAAAATTGGCAAGCCTATAGCCTTACTTTTTATTAGAAATAGATATTTACCAACCATCCTCTTTTTGATAAAATTGGCAAGCCTATAGCCTTACTTTTCATTAGAAATAGACATTTACCAAACAGCCTGTTTTTGATAAAATTGGCAAGCCTATAGCCTTACTTTTTTATTAGAAATAGATATTTACCAAACAGCCTCTTTTTGATAAAATTGGCAAGCCTATAGCCTTACTTTTTTATTAGAAATAGATATTTACCAAACAATCTCTTTTTGATAAAATTGGCATGCCTATAGCCTTACTTTTTTATTAGAAATAGATATTTACTAAACAGCTTCTTTTTGATAAAATTGGCAAGCCTATAGCCTTACTTTTTTATTAGAAATAGATATTTACTAAACAGCTTCTTTTTGATAAAATTGGCAAGCCTATAGCCTTACTTTTTTATTAGAAATAGATATTTACCAAACAGCCTCATTTTGATAAAATTGGCAAGCCTATAGCCTTACTTTTTTATTAGAAATAGATATTTACCAAACAGCCTGTTTTTGATAAAATTGGCAAGCCTATAGCCTTACTTTTTTATTAGAAATAGATATTTACCAAACAATCTCTTTTTGATAAAATTGGCAAGCCTATAGCCTTACTTTTTTATTAGAAATAGATATTTACCAAACAATCTCTTTTTGATAAAATTGGTAAGCCTATAGCCCTACTTTTTTTATTAGAAATAAATATTTACCAAATAGCCTCTTTTTGATAAAATTAGTAAGCCTATAGCCTTACTTTTTTATTAGAAATAGATATTTACCAAATAGCCTCTTTTTGATAAAATTGGTAAGCCTATAGCCTTACTTTTTTATTAGAAATAGATATTTACCAAACAGCCTGTTTTTGATAAAATTGGCAAGCCTATAGCCTTACTTTTTTATTAGAAATAGATATTTACCAAACAATCTCTTTTTGATTAAATTGGCAAGCCTATAGCCTTACTTTTTTATTAGAAATAGATATTTACCAAACAATCTCTTTTTGATAAAATTGGTAAGCCTTACTTTTTTATTAGAAATAGATATTTACTAAACAGCTTCTTTTTGATAAAATTGGCAAGCCTATAGCCTTACTTTTTTATTAGAAATAGATATTTACTAAACAGCTTCTTTTTGATAAAATTGGCAAGCCTATAGCCTTACTTTTTTATTAGAAATAGATATTTACTAAACAGCTTCTTTTTGATAAAATTGGCAAGCCTATAGCCTTACTTTTTCATTAGAAATAGATATTTACCAAACAGCCTCTTTTTGATAAAATTGGCAAGCCTATAGCCTTACTTTTTTATTAGAAATAGATATTTACCAAACAGCCTCGTTTTGATAAAATTGGCAAGCCTATAGCCTTACTTTTTATTAGAAATAGATATTTACCAACCATCCTCTTTTTGATAAAATTGGCAAGCCTATAGCCTTACTTTTCTATTAGAAATAGACATTTACCAAACAGCCTGTTTTTGATAAAATTGGCAAGCCTATAGCCTTACTTTTTCATTACAATTAAGTATTTACCAAATAGCCTCTTTTTGATAAAGTTGGTAAGCCTATAGCCTTACTTTTTTATTAGAAATAGATATTTTCCAAACAGCCTGTTTTTGATAAAATTGGCAAGCCTATAGCCTTACTTTTTATTAGAAATAGATATTTACCAACCATCCTCTTTTTGATAAAATTGGCAAGCCTATAGCCTTACGTTTTCATTAGAAATAACTATTTACCAAACAGCCTGTTTTTGATAAAATTGGTAAGCCTATAGCCTTACTTTTTATTAGAAATAGATATTTACCAACCATCCTCTTTTTGATAAAATTGGCAAGCCTATTGCCTTACTTTTCTATTAGAAATAACTATTTACCACACAGCCTCTTTTTGATTAAATTGGTAAGCCTATAGCCTTACTTTTTTATTAGAAATAGATATTTACCAAACAGCCTCTTTTTGATAACGTTGGTAAGCCCATAGCCTTAATTTTTTATTAGAAATAGACATTAACGCCTGGCGCTACTAACTGACCTGAACAAGATGGCAACCCTCTTCGCCTCAGAGAGGAACTATATGGCTACAGGAACAGTTGGCCCCTGTAACACTCTGCAGAAACTCAAAAAGATAGACGATGCATTTGGCAGCAATTGGGGTCGTATCTTGGCAATTGCTTAAATACACAAATCAATTCATGATCCTCTTTTCCTTCATTCGGTTGAGGATACATTAAGGTGCTGGTTAGACCCCTTCTCCATCCTTTGGTTGGGGACCCAGCTTAGGCATATACACGGTATAAACAACTAAAACAATACTACAATTTGATCTAGATGTAAACATATGTTATAAAATTATGCCGCCATTACGAAGGGCGGCCAAGAACAGAAGGGATTGAAAATCCAATGGCTTCAGCACATTGATACGACCCAAGGGTGGGAAGGGAGGGGAAACGAAAGCAGAACAAGCAGCCACAATCAATCAATATGGCTAACACGAGGGCATGCTTGTTGACCGTGGGGTCTGGAACTAGTTGGTGCTTGACATGAGATGATCCAGGGGGGGATGCAACAAAATAAGTAGCATGTCGTTAAGCTGCATTTACTCCTGCTGACGTAAATGCTTGCATTAACGCCTGGCGCTACTAACTGACCTGAACAAGATGGCAACCCTCTTCGCCTCAGAGAGGAACTATATGGCTACAGGAACAGTTGGCCCCTGTAACACTCTGCAGAAACTCAAAAAGATAGACGATGCATTTGGCAGCAATTGGGGTCGTATCTTGGCAATTGCTTAAATACACAAATCAATTCATGATCCTCTTTTCCTTCATTCGGTTGAGGATACATTAAGGTGCTGGTTAGACCCCTTCTCCATCCTTTGGTTGGGGACCCAGCTTAGGCATATACACGGTATAAACAACTAAAACAATACTACAATTTGATCTAGATGTAAACATATGTTATAAAATTATGCCGCCATTACGAAGGGCGGCCAAGAACAGAAGGGATTGAAAATCCAATGGCTTCAGCACATTGATACGACCCAAGGGTGGGAAGGGAGGGGAAACGAAAGCAGAACAAGCAGCCACAATCAATCAATATGGCTAACACGAGGGCATGCTTGTTGACCGTGGGGTCTGGAACTAGTTGGTGCTTGACATGAGATGATCCAGGGGGGGATGCAACAAATTAAGTAGCATGTCGTTAAGCTGCATTTACTCCTGCTGACGTAAATGCTTGCATTAACGCCTGGCGCTACTAACTGACCTGAACAAGATGGCAACCCTCTTCGCCTCAGAGAGGAACTATATGGCTACAGGAACAGTTGGCCCCTGTAACACTCTGCAGAAACTCAAAAAGATAGACGATGCATTTGGCAGCAATTGGGGTCGTATCTTGGCAATTGCTTAAATACACAAATCAATTCATGATCCTCTTTTCCTTCATTCGGTTGAGGATACATTAAGGTGCTGGTTAGACCCCTTCTCCATCCTTTGGTTGGGGACCCAGCTTAGGCATATACACGGTATAAACAACTAAAACAATACTACAATTTGATCTAGATGTAAACATATGTTATAAAATTATGCCGCCATTACGAAGGGCGGCCAAGAACGGCCAAAATACGCCCCAAAGCTACCTGCATCTCATGCTTGCATGCCGCACGGTACAATTTCCCAATTAACATGCGTGCTCAACCCCATATATGATCTTCACTCCGCCGAGATGACTAATATGCGACCCAGGGGTGGGAAGGGAGAGGAGTCAAGCATTGTTATGGCTTAACATGTGCTGAAAGAGCTGGAATTATCCCCCTTTTTTCTTTGGTCCAAGATAACGTGTATATCAAAATCAAAATAAAAAAGCTAGTAGTACCCCCTCTTTCCTTCATTCGGTTGAGGGTAATCAAATGCACCAAGTATAAAAACAAGCTTGTTTTGGTTGAGGGCAGCTTGTACATACATTAATTATAATAAATCTACTAATGGCTACGACGTGCATACCGTAAGTTTCTGGTAAAGTCCCTTCCCTTTGTTGAAGATACTGAAGAAAATTCTGAAGCAGGAGGTAGTTAATTGTTCCTCTTCTGAGCTGTTTTAGCCATTGTAGTTCTAATACCTGTTGACAGGAAATAAAGAGCGAGAGCATTGGATGTTCTAATAAAAGCTGAGGTTCGTATTAAAAACAGAAGGCTACACCAGTGGACAAGTACAAGGGTGTGGCATTCAGAGCTTGTTTGAAATGCTTTGACTGTGTGTCAAGACTGTAGGGTAGAATTGGGGTACTACTTGCATTTTATACTGTTCTCATCATTCTGATGTCATAGTTGAATTACTATTTTTATTATCTATCTCATTTATCCTTGTATTCTATTACACTTTTGTCTGATGTCTTAACCTGCAATAATTATAATATGTGTTATTGTCCAAAAAGGCTTTACCTGCAAGAAAAGGAAACACAAAGAATAGGGGGAGTGGATGCTGAATGGGGGGGGGGAGATGATTACAACTTTGTTGATGCCTAGTAATTAGGGCATAAAATTAAGAATTTGTTTGACCTGCAACGAAGGAAGGAAGAAACAAACAAACAAACACAATGAAAGGGGGGGGGGGGGTTTGCTAGATAGAGGAACAATTGATCTGCACATTATGAGCCATTTCTAATTTTTTGTTTCAATGATGTCTTCTTCCGTAATGACTTTCAACTTCCTTTGCTTTTAAAGAATGAACATCTCATTGCGTATATTTCTGTGAGCTTCCTGTACGGAAACAAAGGAAAGAAGAAAGGGAGAGGTGGTGAATAAGGGATTGCACTTTGTTCAACATCAAACATTAATCATCCTTCTTGTCTTCCTGACATGTCATGCATCCTTCTCTGGTATGAATTAAATCTGTTGGTCTTACTGTTGTTGCACAAAACTTTTCTGTTATTTGTTTGTATCTTAGTTGACCTAAAAGTCAGATATGATGTAGTGATCTAACTACCGGACCTGCAAAGAAAAAACATAAAGGAGAGGAGGGGGTTGTTAACCAGGGAATTTTGTTTTCACATTGACTTATATGGATTCTGTTGTATGCTTGTATAATTTCCTTTAGCATGTTTCTAGTCAGGCTGTGTTAGAGCACCTGAAAGAAAAAACATAAAGGAGGGGAGGGGGTAGCTAAACCATGGAAGTCTGTTTGCACATTGACATATATGGATTCTGTTGTATGCTTGTACAATTTCCTTTAGCATGTTTTCAGTCACGCCATGTGAGGGCACATGCGAAGAAAAAATATAGAGTAGGGACGGGGTTGCTAAACTAGGGAAGTTTGTTTTCACATTGACATATTATATGGATTCTGTTAGATGCTTGTACAGTTTCCTTTAGCATATTTTCAGTCATGCAGTGTTCGCGCACCTGCAAAGAAAAAAAAAATAAAGGGGGCGGGGGTTGCTAACGTAGGGAGGTTTGTTTTCACATTGACATATTATATGGATTCTGTTGTATGCTTGTACAATTTCCTTTAGCATGTTTTCAGTCACGCCATGTGAGGGCACATGCGAAGAAAAAATATAGAGTAGGGACGGGGTTGCTAAACTAGGGAAGTTTGTTTTCACATTGACATATATGGATTCTGTTGGATGCTTGTACAGTTTCCTTTAGCATATTTTCAGTCATGCAGTGTTCGAGCACCTTCAAGAAAAAACATAAAGGGGGAGGGGTTGCTAACGTAGGGAGGTTTGTTTTCACATTGACATATTATATGGATTCTGTTAGATGCTTGTACAGTTTCCTTTAGCATATTTTCAGTCATGCAGTGTTCGCGCACCTGCAAAGAAAAAAAAAATAAAGGGGGCGGGGGTTGCTAACGTAGGGAGGTTTGTTTTCACACTGACATATTATATGGATTCTGTTAGATGCTTGTACAATTTCCTTTAGCATTTTTTCAGTCGCACGGTGTTAGAGCACCTGTGCAGCTATGAAGTGATACTGTGTTACCAATTGTATTTAATTTCAAAGGCATATCACTTGAGGAGTGCATTTGTTGTTCACCTGTCACTGATCTCAGGATATTAATGAGGAACAATATGTACTAGGATCTGTATACACAATAAGGCAAAGCTGAGGCATTTGAATGTTACTGCAAGCGATGTAAAAGTAAAAGAGAATTAGGCCATATGAAATAAGTAATAGATCCTCATCAGCGCCAGTCTGGAAAATTTATATTTGTGTTGATATTACAAATTCCTTTGCTATGATGAATGCAAGTTTTAGTCTGGCCCACAAGGCATTGGGCATATATGTGTAAGTGGTGAAAGAGGAGTAAATGTTGTTCAATGTCAAACATTTACTGTCCTTCTGCTATCCTGCTTGTATTTTTGACATGTCATTCATCCTTCTCCTGTCATGAAATAGATTTGTTGTTGTGATTGCAACGGAACTATTCTGTTCTGTTTTGTTTGTATGTATTGTTGAGACAAAAGTTGATTATGAAGTTGTGATCTAAATTACCTGCAAAGAAAAAAAAATGGGGGAGGAGGGTTGCTGAACTGGGAAAGTTTGTTTTCAAATTGAAGTATATGGATTGTGCAGAATGTTCGTACGTACAATTTCCTTCTGCATATATTCAGTCACACTGCATTAGAGCACCTGTGTGTTATGTTCAGCGATCATAAAGTGATATGGTGTTACTAATTGCTGTTGTTGTTTTTTAAACCAGTGGTGCTCACTTGATGCTTGTATTTGTTGTTCACCTGTCACTGATATCATTCCGTTTAACGAAGAGCAATGCTGTAGGCTCTGTCTACCCTATAAAGCAAATTTGAACTCTTTGGAAGTTATTGCATGCAACATAAAATTAAAAACAGAATTAAAATGACCTTCTCCTTGGAGGATTCAGAGATAAATAAAGAAAGGTTTGCATGATAAGATTGACAAGATACCTTGTTTCTAATGTTTTCAATTCTTTTCTACCACTTCTCCACTTAAATCCATTTGTCTTGATGGTTTTGTCCCTGTTTCTTACTTTCTTTTTGACAGTGATGATGGCAGCTAGTACAGTGGAATTTTATTCAGGCACCATTAACTTGTGTCCATGTTTACTTGTTTGCATGGTCTGCATAAACACTCTTCTTAACTAAGTTCAATGGCTTCAATGACCCTCAGAATTCAGTTACACATTTTGAAAGTTCAGTTCTAATAACTGGTTTTAGTTTCATTTTTGCCAATAAAATATCGCTGATTTCTAATGTGGTAGAAGTAGGAGATAAATGAAATCAACTGTCGTTTTGGCGCCAACTTTTCAGGGCCTTTCAAGTTTCATGTTGACTTGAGTTGCGCTAAGCTTTTTAGTTGAGTGTTCTAGTCCATGTTACTACCCACAGATTTGTGACAGCAATCCAAATGAATGAAATTGTTAGTATAAGTTGCATCCAAAACAACCCTCTTGACTCCGTCTTGTTGATCCAGCTTGCCTCTTTGTGATTCAATGTACTGTAAGCGTAAGCCAATCCTATAGGCCATCTATTTACGGAGGGCGTGTCGACAAAGACAGAACGGCAAACTTTTCAGCTATCTGCTCATTCATGTACCGGGATGACTGTACGTAAAAATCAGCTCTTCTAATGGAGTCTTGTTTCAAGAAGGTTTGCAACGATACCAAGAGTTGATTGCGCACCAATACGGGCAAGTAATCTCCATTAGTTTGAAACGAAAGCAGAACAAGCAGCCACAATCAATCAATATGGCTAACACGAGGGCATGCTTGTTGACCGTGGGGTCTGGAACTAGTTGGTGCTTGACATGAGATGATCCAGGGGGGGATGCAACAAAATAAGTAGCATGTCGTTAAGCTGCATTTACTCCTGCTGACGTAAATGCTTGCATTTACCAAACAGCCTGTTTTTGATAAAATTGGCAAGCCTATAGCCTTACTTTTTATTAGAAATAGATATTTACCAACCATCCTCTTTTTGATAAAATTGGCAAGCCTATTGCCTTACTTTTCTATTAGAAATAACTATTTACCACACAGCCTCTTTTTGATTAAATTAGTAAGCCTATAGCCTTACTTTTTTATTAGAAATAGATATTTACCAAACAGTCTCTTTTTGATTAAATTAGTAAGCCTATAGCCTTAATTTTTTATTAGAAATTGATATTTACTAAACAGCTTCTTTTTGATAAAATTGGCAAGCCTATAGCCTTACTTTTTATTAGAAATAGATATTTACCAAACAGCCTCTTTTTGATTAAATTAGTAAGCCTATAGCCTTACTTTTTTTATTAGAAATAGATATTTACCAAACAGCCTCTTTTTGATAAAATTGGTAAGCCTATAGCCTTACTTTTTTATTAGAAATAGATATTTACCAAACAGTCTCTTTTTGATTAAATTAGTAAGCCTATAGCCTTACTTTTTTATTAGAAATAGATATTTACCAAACAGCCTCTTTTTGATAAAATTGGCAAGCCTATAGCCTTACTTTTTTTATTAGAAATAGATATTTACCAAACAGTCTCTTTTTGATTAAATTAGTAAGCCTATAGCCTTACTTTTTTATTAGAAATAGATATTTACCAAACAGCCTTTTTTTGATTAAATTGGTAAGCCTATAGCCTTAATTTTTTATTAGAAATTGATATTTACTAAACAGCTTCTTTTTGATAAAATTGGCAAGCCTATAGCCTTACTTTTTTATTAGAAATAGATATTTACCAAACAGCCTCTTTTTGATTAAATTGGCAAGCCTATAGCCTTACTTTTTTATTAGAAATAGATATTTACCAAACAATCTCTTTTTGATAAAATTGGCAAGCCTATAGCCTTACTTTTTTATTAGAAATAGATATTTACCAACCATCCTCTTTTTGATAAAATTGGCAAGCCTATTGCCTTACTTTTCTATTAGAAATAACTATTTACCACACAGCCTTTTTTTGATTAAATTGGTAAGCCTATAGCCTTAATTTTGTATTAGAAATTGATATTTACTAAACAGCTTCTTTTTGATAAAATTGGCAAGCCTATAGCCTTACTTTTTTATTAGAAATAGATATTTACCAAACAGCCTCTTTTGGATAAAATTGGCAAGCCTATAGCCTTACTTTTTTATTAGAAATAGATATTTACCAAACAGCCTCTTTTTGATTAAATTAGTAAGCCTATAGCCTTACTTTTTTATTAGAAATAGATATTTACCAAACAGCCTCTTTTTGATAAAATTGGTAAGCCTATAGCCTTACTTTTTTATTAGAAATAGATATTTACCAAACAGCCTCTTTTTGATAAAATTGGCAAGCCTATAGCCTTACTTTTCTATTAGAATTAAGTATTTCCCAAATAGCCTCTTTTTGATAAAGTTGGCAAGCCTATAGCCTTACTTTTTTATTAGAAATAGATATTTACCAAACAGCCTGTTTTTGATAAAATTGACAAGCCTATAGCCTTACTTTTTATTAGAAATAGATATTTACCAAACATCCTCTTTTTGATAAAATTGGCAAGCCTATAGCCTTACTTTTTTATTAGAAATAGATATTTACCAAACAGCCTGTTTTTGATAAAATTGACAAGCCTATAGCCTTACTTTTTATTAGAAATAGATATTTACCAACCATCCTCTTTTTGATAAAATTGACAAGCCTATAGCCTTACTTTTTATTAGAAATAGATATTTACCAAACAGCCTCTTTTGGATAAAATTGGCAAGCCTATAGCCTTACTTTTTTATTAGAAATAGATATTTACCAAACAGCCTCTTTTTGATTAAATTGGTAAGCCTATAGCCTTACTTTTTTATTAGAAATAGATATTTACCAACCATCCTCTTTTTGATAAAATTGGCAAGCCTATAGCCTTACTTTTTATTAGAAATAGATATTTACCAACCATCCTCTTTTTGATAAAATTGGCAAGCCTATTGCCTTACTTTTCTATTAGAAATAACTATTTACCACACAGCCTCTTTTTGATTAAATTGGTAAGCCTATAGCCTTACTTTTCATTAGAAATAGACATTTACCAAACAGCCTCTTTTTGATAAAATTGGCAAGCCTATAGCCTTACTTTTTTATTAGAATTAAGTATTTACCAAATAGCCTCTTTTTGATAAAGTTGGTAAGCCTATAGCCTTACTTTTTTATTAGAAATAGATATTTTCCAAACAGCCTCTTTTTGATAAAGCTGGCAAGCCTATAGCCTTACTTTTTCATTAGAAATAGATATTTACCAACCAGCCTCTTTTTGATAAAATTGGCAAGCCTATAGCCTTACTTTTCTATTAGAAATAGAGTAGCGTCGCCCTGGTCTGACCACTAATTAATTCCGGGTTGTGCAACCGCCTTGCATAATACTTTGAAACCAAAGGGAGCTTGAGCCTAGCTTTTCCAAAAAGCACACGAAAGTTGTTTGCTGATGTCATCTCTTTGATATTTTTTCGATTTCGCTGCTTTGCGTTGCTCAGAAGAGCTACAATAAAGTTTTGAAGTTGACCTACCCGCAGCGAAGGTGTAAGTACATTCCCTTTCCCTTTTGATGTTTCCACATACCATGTCTATTTTGTGTCGCTTCTCGGTATATCTTATAGCTAAAACAGAATTGGCTTCAGGACAGTTTCCTCCGACTCTTCTGGTTTCATAACCAACGAAATCTCAAGAATCGCACACAAATTGTCAGACCTACGGCTCATTTTGGAAGAGCACTGTAACTGACATAATGGCGCCCAGGTGTGTCCACACCGTTAAACCCTTTAGTTCTGTAGGCTGTTGATGCATAATGTGCTTTAGAGGTGACTGAGGTCAAGGATAAGAGAGTTAAAAGCGGGATTGAAATCAACAATATTTTGAAATCATTTTCAATAAAATCAGAATTTGTTTTGTAACTTTCCGGTCTTCTGGGAAATGAAATAATACTGTGGTGAACTGGCGAATGGCTTGAAAAGTTTTTGATGTATTAAAACAATCAATTCTGCCGCGGTTTGACCAGGGCGCTACGGCCTAATTTAGGCGTTCAAGACTTGTCCGCAATTGTGAGGTTCCAGCATGACAAAAAGAAAACGGATGATACAGATCTCACTGTGAGGTTTGTAGCCTGAGTTGAGAAGCCTATTCAAGGTGAGTTCCTCTCCAAAACTTCTTTGACCTCGCGGAAAATCTTCGTTTTCTGAAGAGTGGACGGACCAGGGCGACACCGCTCTAGACATTTACCAAACAGCCTGTTTTTGATAAAATTGGCAAGCCTACAGCCTTACTTTTTATTAGAAATAGATATTTACCAAACAGCCTCTTTTTGATAAAATTGGCAAGCCTATAGCCTTACTTTTTATTAGAAATAGATATTTACCAAACAATCTCTTTTTGATAAAATTGGTAAGCCTATAGCCTTAATTTTTTATTAGAAATAGATATTTACCAAACAGCCTCTTTTTGATAACGTTGGTAAGCCCATAGCCTTAATTTTTTATTAGAAATAGACATTTACCAAACAGCCTGTTTTTGATAAAATTGGCAAGCCTATAGCCTTACTTTTTATTAGAAATAGATATTTACCAACCATCCTCTTTTTGATAAAATTGGCAAGCCTATTGCCTTACTTTTCTATTAGAAATAACTATTTACCACACAGCCTTTTTTTGATTAAATTGGTAAGCCTATAGCCTTAATTTTTTATTAGAAATTGATATTTACTAAACAGCTTCTTTTTGATAAAATTGGCAAGCCTATAGCCTTACTTTTTTATTAGAAATAGATATTTACCAAACAGTCTCTTTTTGATTAAATTAGTAAGCCTATAGCCTTACTTTTTTTATTAGAAATAGATATTTACCAAACAGTCTCTTTTTGATTAAATTAGTAAGCCTATAGCCTTACTTTTTTTTATTAGAAATAGATATTTACCAAACAGCCTCTTTTTGATAACGTTGGTAAGCCCATAGCCTTAATTTTTTATTAGAAATAGACATTTACCAAACAGCCTGTTTTTGATAAAATTGGCAAGCCTATAGACTTACTTTTTATTAGAAATAGATATTTACCAACCATCCTCTTTTTGATAAAATTGGCAAGCCTATTGCCTTACTTTTCTATTAGAAATAACTATTTACCACACAGCCTTTTTTTGATTAAATTGGTAAGCCTATAGCCTTAATTTTTTATTAGAAATTGATATTTACTAAACAGCTTCTTTTTGATAAAATTGGCAAGCCTATAGCCTTACTTTTTTATTAGAAATAGATATTTACCAAACAGCCTCTTTTTGATTAAATTGGCAAGCCTATAGCCTTACTTTTTTATTAGAAATAGATATTTACCAAACAATCTCTTTTTGATAAAATTGGCAAGCCTATAGCCTTACTTTTTTATTAGAAATAGATATTTACCAACCATCCTCTTTTTGATAAAATTGGCAAGCCTATTGCCTTACTTTTCTATTAGAAATAACTATTTACCACACAGCCTTTTTTTGATTAAATTGGTAAGCCTATAGCCTTAATTTTGTATTAGAAATTGATATTTACTAAACAGCTTCTTTTTGATAAAATTGGCAAGCCTATAGCCTTACTTTTTTATTAGAAATAGATATTTACCAAACAGCCTCTTTTTGATAAAATTGGCAAGCCTATAGCCTTACTTTTTTATTAGAAATAGATATTTACCAAACAGCCTCTTTTTGATTAAATTAGTAAGCCTATAGCCTTACTTTTTTATTAGAAATAGATATTTACCAAACAGCCTCTTTTTGATAAAATTGGTAAGCCTATAGCCTTACTTTTTTATTAGAAATAGATATTTACCAAACAGCCTCTTTTTGATAAAATTGGCAAGCCTATAGCCTTACTTTTCTATTAGAATTAAGTATTTCCCAAATAGCCTCTTTTTGATAAAGTTGGCAAGCCTATAGCCTTACTTTTTTATTAGAAATAGATATTTACCAAACAGCCTGTTTTTGATAAAATTGACAAGCCTATAGCCTTACTTTTTATTAGAAATAGATATTTACCAAACATCCTCTTTTTGATAAAATTGGCAAGCCTATAGCCTTACTTTTTTATTAGAAATAGATATTTACCAAACAGCCTGTTTTTGATAAAATTGACAAGCCTATAGCCTTACTTTTTATTAGAAATAGATATTTACCAACCATCCTCTTTTTGATAAAATTGACAAGCCTATAGCCTTACTTTTTATTAGAAATAGATATTTACCAAACAGCCTCTTTTGGATAAAATTGGCAAGCCTATAGCCTTACTTTTTTATTAGAAATAGATATTTACCAAACAGCCTCTTTTTGATTAAATTGGTAAGCCTATAGCCTTACTTTTTTATTAGAAATAGATATTTACCAACCATCCTCTTTTTGATAAAATTGGCAAGCCTATAGCCTTACTTTTTATTAGAAATAGATATTTACCAACCATCCTCTTTTTGATAAAATTGGCAAGCCTATTGCCTTACTTTTCTATTAGAAATAACTATTTACCACACAGCCTCTTTTTGATTAAATTGGTAAGCCTATAGCCTTACTTTTCATTAGAAATAGACATTTACCAAACAGCCTCTTTTTGATAAAATTGGCAAGCCTATAGCCTTACTTTTTTATTAGAATTAAGTATTTACCAAATAGCCTCTTTTTGATAAAGTTGGTAAGCCTATAGCCTTACTTTTTTATTAGAAATAGATATTTTCCAAACAGCCTCTTTTTGATAAAGCTGGCAAGCCTATAGCCTTACTTTTTCATTAGAAATAGATATTTACCAAACAGCCTCTTTTTGATAAAATTGGCAAGCCTATAGCCTTACTTTTCTATTAGAAATAGAGTAGCGTCGCCCTGGTCTGACCACTAATTAATTCCGGGTTGTGCAACCGCCTTGCATAATACTTTGAAACCAAAGGGAGCTTGAGCCTAGCTTTTCCAAAAAGCACACGAAAGTTGTTTGCTGATGTCATCTCTTTGATATTTTTTCGATTTCGCTGCTTTGCGTTGCTCAGAAGAGCTACAATAAAGTTTTGAAGTTGACCTACCCGCAGCGAAGGTGTAAGTACATTCCCTTTCCCTTTTGATGTTTCCACATACCATGTCTATTTTGTGTCGCTTCTCGGTATATCTTATAGCTAAAACAGAATTGGCTTCAGGACAGTTTCCTCCGACTCTTCTGGTTTCATAACCAACGAAATCTCAAGAATCGCACACAAATTGTCAGACCTACGGCTCATTTTGGAAGAGCACTGTAACTGACATAATGGCGCCCAGGTGTGTCCACACCGTTAAACCCTTTAGTTCTGTAGGCTGTTGATGCATAATGTGCTTTAGAGGTGACTGAGGTCAAGGATAAGAGAGTTAAAAGCGGGATTGAAATCAACAATATTTTGAAATCATTTTCAATAAAATCAGAATTTGTTTTGTAACTTTCCGGTCTTCTGGGAAATGAAATAATACTGTGGTGAACTGGCGAATGGCTTGAAAAGTTTTTGATGTATTAAAACAATCAATTCTGCCGCGGTTTGACCAGGGCGCTACGGCCTAATTTAGGCGTTCAAGACTTGTCCGCAATTGTGAGGTTCCAGCATGACAAAAAGAAAACGGATGATACAGATCTCACTGTGAGGTTTGTAGCCTGAGTTGAGAAGCCTATTCAAGGTGAGTTCCTCTCCAAAACTTCTTTGACCTCGCGGAAAATCTTCGTTTTCTGAAGAGTGGACGGACCAGGGCGACACCGCTCTAGACATTTACCAAACAGCCTGTTTTTGATAAAATTGGCAAGCCTACAGCCTTACTTTTTATTAGAAATAGATATTTACCAAACAGCCTCTTTTTGATAAAATTGGCAAGCCTATAGCCTTACTTTTTATTAGAAATAGATATTTACCAAACAATCTCTTTTTGATAAAATTGGTAAGCCTATAGCCTTAATTTTTTATTAGAAATAGATATTTACCAAACAGCCTCTTTTTGATAACGTTGGTAAGCCCATAGCCTTAATTTTTTATTAGAAATAGACATTTACCAAACAGCCTGTTTTTGATAAAATTGGCAAGCCTATAGCCTTACTTTTTATTAGAAATAGATATTTACCAACCATCCTCTTTTTGATAAAATTGGCAAGCCTATTGCCTTACTTTTCTATTAGAAATAACTATTTACCACACAGCCTTTTTTTGATTAAATTGGTAAGCCTATAGCCTTAATTTTTTATTAGAAATTGATATTTACTAAACAGCTTCTTTTTGATAAAATTGGCAAGCCTATAGCCTTACTTTTTTATTAGAAATAGATATTTACCAAACAGTCTCTTTTTGATTAAATTAGTAAGCCTATAGCCTTACTTTTTTATTAGAAATAGATATTTACCAAACAGTCTCTTTTTGATTAAATTAGTAAGCCTATAGCCTTAATTTTTTATTAGAAATAGATATTTACCAACCATCCTCTTTTTGATAAAATTGGCAAGCCTATTGCCTTACTTTTCTATTAGAAATAACTATTTACCACACAGCCTTTTTTTGATTAAATTGGTAAGCCTATAGCCTTAATTTTTTATTAGAAATTGATATTTACTAAACAGCTTCTTTTTGATAAAATTGGTAAGCCTATAGCCTTACTTTTTTATTAGAAATAGATATTTACCAAACAGTCTCTTTTTGATTAAATTAGTAAGCCTATAGCCTTACTTTTTTATTAGAAATAGATATTTACCAAACAGTCTCTTTTTGATTAAATTAGTAAGCCTATAGCCTTACTTTTTTATTAGAAATAGATATTTACCAACCATCCTCTTTTTGATAAAATTGGCAAGCCTATAGCCTTACTTTTTTATTAGAAATAGATATTTACCAAACAATCTCTTTTTGATTAAATTGGCAAGCCTATAGCCTTACTTTTTATTAGAAATAGATATTTACCAAACAGCCTCTTTTTGATAAAATTGGCAAGCCTATAGCCTTACTTTTTATTAGAAATAGATATTTACCAAACAATCTCTTTTTGATAAAATTGGTAAGCCTATAGCCTTAATTTTTTATTAGAAATAGATATTTACCAAACAGCCTCTTTTTGATAACGTTGGTAAGCCCATAGCCTTAATTTTTTATTAGAAATAGACATCTACCAAACAGCCTGTTTTTGATAAAATTGGCAAGCCTATAGCCTTACTTTTTATTAGAAATAGATATTTACCAACCATCCTCTTTTTGATAAAATTGGCAAGCCTATTGCCTTACTTTTCTATTAGAAATAACTATTTACCACACAGCCTTTTTTTGATTAAATTGGTAAGCCTATAGCCTTAATTTTTTATTAGAAATTGATATTTACTAAACAGCTTCTTTTTGATAAAATTGGCAAGCCTATTGCCTTACTTTTCTATTAGAAATAACTATTTACCACACAGCCTTTTTTTGATTAAATTGGTAAGCCTATAGCCTTAATTTTTTATTAGAAATTGATATTTACTAAACAGCTTCTTTTTGATAAAATTGGCAAGCCTATAGCCTTACTTTTTTATTAGAAATATATATTTACCAAACAGTCTCTTTTTGATTAAATTAGTAAGCCTATAGCCTTACTTTTTTTATTAGAAATAGATATTTACCAAACAGTCTCTTTTTGATTAAATTGGTAAGCCCAAGCCTTAATTTTTTATTAGAAATAGATATTTACCAACCATCCTCTTTTTGATAAAATTGGCAAGCCTATAGCCTTACTTTTTTATTAGAAATAGATATTTACCAAACAATCTCTTTTTGATTAAATTGGCAAGCCTATAGCCTTACTTTTTATTAGAAATAGATATTTACCAAACAGCCTCTTTTTGATAAAATTGGCAAGCCTATAGCCTTACTTTTTATTAGAAATAGATATTTACCAAACAATCTCTTTTTGATAAAATTGGTAAGCCTATAGCCTTAATTTTTTATTAGAAATAGATATTTACCAAACAGCCTCTTTTTGATAACGTTGGTAAGCCCATAGCCTTAATTTTTTATTAGAAATAGACATTTACCAAACAGCCTGTTTTTGATAAAATTGGCAAGCCTATAGCCTTACTTTTTATTAGAAATAGATATTTACCAACCATCCTCTTTTTGATAAAATTGGCAAGCCTATTGCCTTACTTTTCTATTAGAAATAACTATTTACCACACAGCCTTTTTTTGATTAAATTGGTAAGCCTATAGCCTTAATTTTTTATTAGAAATTGATATTTACTAAACAGCTTCTTTTTGATAAAATTGGCAAGCCTATAGCCTTACTTTTTTATTAGAAATAGATATTTACCAAACAGTCTCTTTTTGATTAAATTAGTAAGCCTATAGCCTTACTTTTTTATTAGAAATAGATATTTACCAAACAGTCTCTTTTTGATTAAATTAGTAAGCCTATAGCCTTACTTTTTTATTAGAAATAGATATTTACCAACCATCCTCTTTTTGATAAAATTGGTAAGCCTATAGCCTTACTTTTTTATTAGAAATAGATATTTACCAAACAGCCTCTTTTTGATTAAATTGGCAAGCCTATAGCCTTACTTTTTTATTAGAAATAGATATTTACCAAACAGCCTCTTTTTGATAAAATTGGCAAGCCTATAGCCTTACTTTTCTATTAGAAATAGATATTTACCAAACAGCCTCTTTTTGATAAAATTGGCAAGCCTATAGCCTTACTTTTCTATTAGAAATAGATATTTACCAACCATCCTCTTTTTGATAAAATTGGCAAGCCTATAGCCTTACTTTTTTATTAGAAATAGATATTTACCAAACAATCTCTTTTTGATTAAATTGGCAAGCCTATAGCCTTAATTTTTATTAGAAATAGATATTTACCAAACAGCCTCTTTTTGATAAAATTGGCAAGCCTATAGCCTTACTTTTTATTAGAAATAGATATTTACCAAACAATCTCTTTTTGATAAAATTGGTAAGCCTATAGCCTTAATTTTTTATTAGAAATAGATATTTACCAAACAGCCTCTTTTTGATAACGTTGGTAAGCCCATAGCCTTAATTTTTTATTAGAAATAGACATTTACCAAACAGCCTGTTTTTGATAAAATTGGCAAGCCTATAGCCTTACTTTTTATTAGAAATAGATATTTACCAACCATCCTCTTTTTGATAAAATTGGCAAGCCTATTGCCTTACTTTTCTATTAGAAATAACTATTTACCACACAGCTTCTTTTTGATAAAATTGGCAAGCCTATAGCCTTACTTTTTTATTAGAAATAGATATTTACCAAACAGTCTCTTTTTGATTAAATTAGTAAGCCTATAGCCTTACTTTTTTATTAGAAATAGATATTTACCAAACAGTCTCTTTTTGATTAAATTAGTAAGCCTATAGCCTTACTTTTTTATTAGAAATAGATATTTACCAACCATCCTCTTTTTGATAAAATTGGCAAGCCTATAGCCTTACTTTTTTATTAGAAATAGATATTTACCAAACAATCTCTTTTTGATTAAATTGGCAAGCCTATAGCCTTAATTTTTATTAGAAATATATATTTACCAAACAGCCTCTTTTTGATAAAATTGGCAAGCCTATAGCCTTACTTTTTATTAGAAATAGATATTTACCAAACAATCTCTTTTTGATTAAATTTGCAAGCCTATAGCCTTACTTTTTTATTAGAAATAGATATTTACCAACCATCCTCTTTTTGATAAAATTGGCAAGCCTATTGCCTTACTTTTCTATTAGAAATAACTATTTACCACACAGCCTTTTTTTGATTAAATTGGTAAGCCTATAGCCTTATTTTTTTATTAGAAATTGATATTTACTAAACAGCTTCTTTTTGATAAAATTGGCAAGCCTATAGCCTTACTTTTTTATTAGAAATAGATATTTACCAAAAAGCCTCTTTTGGATAAAATTGGCAAGCCTATAGTCTTACTTTTTGTTTAAAAATAAATACTTACCAAACAGCCTCTTTTTAATGAAATTGGTAAGCCTATAGTCTTACTTTTTGGTTAAAAATAAATACTTACCAAACAGCCTCTTTTTATAGGTGAGAATTTATGTAATAAATTTAGGTTAACAGCAAGGCATGATGGGCTTCCCCATAATCCTTTGGGCCTAATCACATGGTACAGCTTTCATGGTCTTGGCAGCTAGGAGCAGCCATGGCTCATCAATTTGGCAAGTTTCAAATGATTTTTATCGGGGATCTTAAGAAGACATCAATTCAACAGAAGTCATAAGATGAAGACAGAAAGACCGAGAGATTTATGAGCAGTTCTGGTGCATGTCATATGCAAGTTAACATGAATTAAGAAGAGAGTCGTGCTCGGCGCTGGTGACAAAACGGGCTCAAATGAAACGAGCTAAATTAGGCCGTAACCACAACTGAATAGCAAGGAAGGTTTTTTGTCTGATGTTTTGGCTGCTCTTGCAGATTAACACAAACAGGTAAATCACCCTCAATCCATGGTATTGTCAAATCAAGCAATTTTAGCAGCCAAACTCGATCCAGTTTTAGTGCAGCAAAAAACTTTGTTGTTCCTCTCCATTCGGCATGGCCATTGGCATTGGGAAAAAATGGAGGGGATAGGTGCTGCCAGATTGGCAAGAATCAGATCTGTATTTGTCCGTCGCACTCGTAAGACTTGAGAAAACAAAAGGACCAAATATTGGGAGTATCTATTGACATATCAGAGCTAGCTGGCTGGCAAATTGTGTACAAGGTCAATCAAGACAAGACAGTGCAGAGCAGTGGCTGGTTTAAGTTCAAAGATCTTTTCATCTGGAGATTAGATTTGGTTGATTAATTGCAAATATACCTTGAAAGAAAGTAAACACACTTTTACCTATCATCGGAAGTGTTTAAAGCTCAGTCATGTTTTGTTTTGACAAGGTGACATATTGTGAATGGTTTATCAAGTCCAAGAAGGATCCACGCTTGGTTGCCGCTGCATATTTTTGTTGTAAATAATATTGGTGTAAGGAGTTCATTATCTAATGAAAATAAATCACTTTGGAATTTGTTAAAAAGTGGAACAGTATTGATACTGGAAAGTGGTTTAGTCCACGAGACAGTCAACAAGCACATTGCACAACCTGGGTATTAGTCAGAGCCACAAATCAACCAAGTGCTCTTCGCAATTGGGTTATATTGGTGCTGCGTACATCCTGGCAAAATCTGGTCCTCCTAATAGTTTGATTAAATCTTAAGGTCCTTTATGAAGGGCCACCTGATAGTTATATTAGATACATAAGGTCCTTCTCAAGGGCCACCTAATAGTTTGAATAAATATATTGGGTCTATCTGACTGTTCCAATAAATTCCGGTTGTTCGGTTTTAAGGGTCTTCAAATATTGGGTCAAATCATGGTTTTTATTTAATCAAAATCACATCATAAAAATGGGGCATACGGACCTTGGGCATCCCTACAAAGGAAGGTAGCAGCAATGCATCACCCCTTGGGCATACCCTAGGTGTTGGGGTTCTTTGGGGGAAATTTGGCGGTTTTGCCATGCTCCCACATACCAGCATGGCCCCATCTCCCCCTTACCACAGGGGAGATTGTACCCCTGGACCTTACAAAGAATATATACATAAAATTACCACATATCATTTGATTGACATGCGACCCCAAATACTGCCAAACACTTGCTGTAGTTTCTGTGTATTATCCTTCAAGCTGCACAGAATGCCGCCGGATGTTAAGTGAGAATTTATGTAATAAATTTAGGTTAACAGCAAGGCATGATGGGCTTCCCCATAATCCTTTGGGCCTAATCACATGGTACAGCTTTCATGGTCTTGGCAGCTAGGAGCAGCCATGGCTCATCAATTTGGCAAGTTTCAAATGATTTTCCTCCCACCCTCCCTGCATAAGAAACATTAGCCCCTAGGGCAACAGAGAAACTATGTCTGGCAAGAAGGTTGGCACAATGGCAACAGGGGTGGCATTGCCATTTTTCTCCCACACATCAGGAATGTTTTTGCCTGTTTCATAGTAACCCGCTTTGATGTCAGGTTTTTTGCCTTCTCACAGCTAGTAGCTGCCTAACTCGTTATCTTGGTGTGACAGGCAGGTGTATAGTATTTTAAAAAATCTGCAATGTTTATCTACACACATGTGGGGCTGTACCGTGAGCTGAGGGAGTGAACAATTGGAATACGAGATAGGTTTAGTGGCGAGGGATGTTTGTACAAGGTACTACAAGGGCCGATTTGTAAATTGGGCGGCATACAGTAATTCATCATAAGATTGGCATACAAACTTATTGGTGCAGCAACTCAGCCAACGAAGAGTATATACAGAGACCATTACTGGCTTGTAGTTGTTGCAGCTGGTCCATACTCATCTACCCTGCTTATGTAAGACATACAGCCTCAACAGGAATTTGGAAGGCAAACTAGCACCCGAGTCCATATCAATTGCTCAGCAAACAGCTATTGACAGTGGTTAACGTTCTGTTTTGGTAATAATTAGAATACTCTAGTATCATTCTAATTTGCTGCATTTGTTGCTCATAATTTGAAGCAAAACTGGGCTCATTAGCATAGCAACTCTTCATTCACACATTAGTTGGTCTCTCTTGCACAGCAACATACTGTAGCTAATAGAACTAAAGGTCAGGAGTAATCCAAGGGGTTTGCTGTAAATTAGCCCCTAGTGTGGCTCATGAAAATTGATGGTAAATCTGGGCTCATTATCACAAGTCATTAATAGCTGGCAAATTATCTCAGCTGCATAGCAACTCAGCACTTATAACAACCCAGTTAAAACAAGACATCTGGTTGTTTGCAAAGTATTGTAGTATTAGAGGTTATTGTAATGTAGTTGTATTTGTAGGTAGTAAATTTGAAATGGGCTCTCAGGGGCATCCACACTGTACCTCATTAACTCCATACAAATTGGTCTCAATTGCAACCCAGTAATATAACAATGAAACACAAAGGAAATCTGGGCTCATTCAACTGGCAATTTCACTAATGGCCTACGTGCGGATCTCATTTGCGCATCAGCATTAGAGGTTTTTGTAATGTAGTTGTATTTGTAGGTAGTAAATTTGAAATGGGCTCTCAGGGGCAGCCACACTTCACCTCATTAAATGCATACAAATTGGTCTCAATTGCAACCCAGTAATATATCGATGAAACACAAAGGAAATCTGGGGCTCATTCACCTGGCAATTTCACTAATGGCCTACATGCGGATCTCATTTGTGCATCAGCATTAGAGGTTTTTGTAATGTAGTTGTATTTGTAGGTAGTAAATTTGAAATGGGCTCTCAGGGGCAGCCACACTGCACCTCATTAAATGCATACAAATTGGTCTCAATTGCAACCCAGTAATATAACAATGCAACACAAAGGAAATCTGGGCTCATTCACCTGGCAATTTCACAATGGCCTATGTGCGGATCTCTTTGCACATCAGCATAACTAGTAGATTTTATGGTTTCGGTAGTAGTTATAGTTACCAGGGGTTTGTTGTAATTTACCCCCCTTTGGAGTTCATGACATTTCATGGTAAATTTTGGAGAAATTGCACAATAACTCATTGGAAACATGCACGTTAATCTCAATTGCATACAAAACAAAATAGGATATCAGCAACCAGCACACACAAGATATGATAAGAAAAAATTGAGCGGAATTTAATAGCTTCTCAATTGCACAGCAACCCAGCCCATATCAGGTAAAACAGGGCAGAATAGCTGGATCAATTGCACAGCAATCCAGCTCAGATCAGGTAAAACAGGGCACAATAGCTGGATCAATTGCACAGCAACCCAGCTAATAATAAAAGAACCCAAGATGGGCAACATAGCTGGATCAATTGCACAGCAACCCAGCTCAGATCAGGTAAAACAGGGCACCATAGCTGGATCAATTGCACAGCAACCCAGCTCAGATCAGGTAAAACAGGGCACAATAGCTGGATCAATTGCACAGCAACCCAGCTAATGATAAAAGAACCCAAGATGGGCAACAGAGCTGGATCAATTGCACAGCAACCCAGCTAATAATAAAAGAACCCCCAAGTATGGGCAACATAATAAAAGCTAATAACAAAAGAACCCAAAATGGGCAACAAAGCTGGATCAATTGCACAGCAACCCAGCTAATAATAAAAGAACCCAAGATGGGCAACATAGCTGGATCAATTGCACAGCAACCCAGCTGATAATAAAAGAACCCTAAATGGGCAACAAAGCTGGATCAATTGCACAGCAACCCAGCTAATGATAAAAGAACCCAAAATGGGCAACAAAGCTGGATCAATTGCACAGCAACCCAGCAAATAATAAAAGAACCCAAGTATGGGCAACATAACTGGATCAATTGCAAAGCAATCGGGCCTGCGTGCAGATTATACCCCTATTGTCACAGATGATGGGTATACTTTGCAAAAATTTTACGAATTATGGGTTTATTTTTCAAACGTTTGTCCCGATCTATGGGTACACTTTTCAGAATTTTTACAGATTATGGGTATACTTTTCAGACATTTTTCCGGATTTATGGGTACACTTTTCAGAAATTTGACAGATTATGGGAATACTTTCAGACTTTTTACAGATCATGGGTATACTTTTCAGACATCGTTTCAGATTTATGGGTACGCGTTCAGAATTTTTCACAGATTCATGGGCACCTCTTTCACGATTTATTGGTACACTTTTCAGACATTTTCCCGGTTGTTGGGTCAAAGTTCGACCCTTTAAACGGCTCAGTCATGGAGACTAAACTTAACCCCCGGGACCGGTCCGTTAGGTGGGTCGTATGTCTCCAGTTAGGCGGTTTTGCCATGCTCCCACATACCAGCATGGCCCCATCTCCCCCTTACCACAGGGGAGATTGTACCCCTGGACCTTACAAAGAATATATACATAAAATTACCACATATCATTTGATTGACATGCGACCCCAAATACTGCCAAACACTTGCTGTAGTTTCTGTGTATTATCCTTCAAGCTGCACAGAATGCCGCCGGATGTTAAACCAAACAGCCTCTTTTTGATAAAATTGGCAAGCCTATAGCCTTACTTTTCTATTAGAATTAAGTATTTCCCAAATAGCCTCTTTTTGATAAAGTTGGCAAGCCTATAGCCTTACTTTTTTATTAGAAATAGATATTTACCAAACAGCCTGTTTTTGATAAAATTGACAAGCCTATAGCCTTACTTTTTATTAGAAATAGATATTTACCAACCATCCTCTTTTTGATAAAATTGGCAAGCCTATAGCCTTACTTTTTCATTAGAAATAACTATTTACCACACAGCCTCTTTTTGATTAAATTGGTAAGCCTATAGCCTTACTTTTTTATTAGAAATAGATATTTACCAACCATCCTCTTTTTGATAAAATTGGCAAGCCTATAGCCTTACTTTTTATTAGAAATAGATATTTACCAACCATCCTCTTTTTGATAAAATTGGCAAGCCTATTGCCTTACTTTTCTATTAGAAATAACTATTTACCACACAGCCTCTTTTTGAGTAAATTGGTAAGCCTATAGCCTTACTTTTTTATTAGAAATAGATATTTACCAAACAGCCTCTTTTTGATAAAGTTGGTAAGCCCATAGCCTTAATTTTTTATTAGAAATAGACATTTACCAAACAGGCTGTTTTTGATAAAATTGGCAAGCCTATAGCCTTACTTTTTATTAGAAATAGATATTTACCAACCATCCTCTTTTTGATAAAATTGGCAAGCCTATAGCCTTACTTTTTTATTAGAAATAGATATTTACTAAACAGCTTCTTTTTGATAAAATTGGCAAGCCTATAGCCTTACTTTTTTATTAGAAATAGATATTTACCAACCATCCTCTTTTTGATAAAATTGGCAAGCCTATAGCTTTACTTTTTATTAGAAATAGATATTTACCAACCATCCTCTTTTTGATAAAATTGGCAAGCCTATTGCCTTACTTTTCTATTAGAAATAACTATTTACCACACAGCCTCTTTTTGATTAAATTGGTAAGCCTATAGCCTTACTTTTTTATTAGAAATAGATATTTACCAAACAGCCTCTTTTTGATAAAGTTGGTAAGCCTATAGCCTTACTTTTTTAGTAGAAATTGATATTTACCAAACAATCTCTTTTTGATAAAATTGGCAAGCCTATAGCCTTACTTTTTCATTAGAAATAACTATTTACCACACAGCCTCTTTTTGATTAAATTGGTAAGCCTATAGCCTTACTTTTTTATTAGAAATAGATATTTACCAACCATCCTCTTTTTGATAAAATTGGCAAGCCTATAGCTTTACTTTTTATTAGAAATAGATATTTACCAACCATCCTCTTTTTGATAAAATTGGCAAGCCTATTGCCTTACTTTTCTATTAGAAATAACTATTAACCACACAGCCTCTTTTTGATTAAATTGGTAAGCCTATAGCCTTAATTTTTTATTAGAAATAGATATTTACTAAACAGCTTCTTTTTGATAAAATTGGCAAGCCTATAGCCTTACTTTTTTATTAGAAATAGATATTTACCAAACAATCTCTTTTTGATAAAATTGGCAAGCCTATAGCCTTACTTTTTTATTAGAAATAGATATTTACCAACCATCCTCTTTTTGATAAAATTGGCAAGCCTATAGCCTTACTTTTTTATTAGAAATAGATATTTACCAACCATCCTCTTTTTGATAAAATTGGCAAGCCTATAGCTTTACTAGTTTCATTAGAAATAGATATTTACCAACCATCCTCTTTTTGATAAAATTGGCAAGCCTATAGCCTTACTTGTCTATTAGAAATAACTATTTACCACACAGCCTCTTTTTGATTAAATTGGTAAGCCTATAGCCTTACTTTTTTATTAGAAATAGATATTTACCAAACAGCCTCTTTTTGATAAAGTTGGTAAGCCTATAGCCTTACTTTTTTAGTAGAAATTGATATTTACCAAACAATCTCTTTTTGATAAAATTGGCAAGCCTATAGCCTTACTTTTTTATTAGAAATTGATATTTACCAAACAATCTCTTTTTGATAAAATTGGCAAGCCTATAGCCTTACTTTTTTATTAGAAATAGATATTTACCAAACAATCTCTTTTTGATAAAATTGGCAAGCCTATTGCCTTAATTTTCTATTAGAAATAACTATTTACCACACAGCCTCTTTTTGATTAAATTGGCAAGCCTATAGCCTTACTTTTTTATTAGAAATATATATTTACTAAACAGCTTCTTTTTGATAAAATTGGCAAGCCTATAGCCTTACTTTTTTATTAGAAATAGATATTTACCAAACAATCTCTTTTTGATAAAATTGGCAAGCCTATAGCCTTACTTTTTATTAGAAATAGATATTTACTAAACAGCTTCTTTTTGATAAAATTGGCAAGCCTATAGCCTTACTTTTTATTAGAAATAGATATTTACCAACCATCCTCTTTTTGATAAAATTGGCAAGCCTATAGCCTTACTTTTTTATTAGAAATAGATATTTACCAAACAGCCTCTTTTTGATAAAATTGGCAAGCCTATAGCCTTACTTTTCTATTAGAAATAGATATTTACCAAACATCCTCTTTTTGATAAAATTGGCAAGCCTATAGCCTTACTTTTTTATTAGAAATAGATATTTACCAAACAGCCTCTTTTTGATTAAATTGGTAAGCCTATAGCCTTACTTTTCTATTAGAAATAGATATTTACCAAACAGCCTCTTTTTGATTAAATTAGTAAGCCTATAGCCTTACTTTTTTTATTAGAAATAGATATTTACCAAACAGTCTCTTTTTGATTAAATTAGTAAGCCTATAGCCTTACTTTTTTATTAGAATTAAATATACCAAATAGCTTCTTTTTGATAAAATTAGTAAGCCTATAGCCTTACTTTTTTATTAGAAATAGATATTTACCAAACAGTCTCTTTTTGATAAAATTGGTAAGCCTATAGCCTTACTTTTTATTAGAAATAGACATTTACCAAACAGCCTGTTTTTGATAAAATTGGCAAGCCTATAGCCTTACTTTTTTATTAGAAATAGATATTTACCAAACAGCCTCTTTTTGATAAAATTGGCAAGCCTATAGCCTTCCTTTTCTATTAGAAATAGATAGTTACCAAACAATCTCTTTTTGATAAAATTGGTAAGCCTTACTTTTTTATTTGAAATGGATAGTTACCAAATAGCCTCTTTTTGAGAAAATTGGCAAGCCTATAGCCTTACTTTTTGATTAGAAATAGATATTTACCAAACAATCTCTTTTTGATGAAATTGGCAAGCCTATAGCCTTACTTTTTTATTAGAAATATATATTTACTAAACAGCTTCTTTTTGATAAAATTGGCAAGCCTATAGCCTTACTTTTTTATTAGAAATAGATATTTACTAAACAGCTTCTTTTTGATAAAATTGGCAAGCCTATAGCCTTCCTTTTCTATTAGAAATAGATAGTTACCAAACAATCTCTTTTTGATAAAATTGGTAAGCCTTACTTTTTTATTTGAAATGTATAGTTACCAAATAGCCTCTTTTTGAGAAAATTGGCAAGCCTATAGCCTTACTTTTTGATTAGAAATAGATATTTACCAAACAATCTCTTTTTGATAAAATTGGCAAGCCTATAGCCTTACTTTTTTATTAGAAATATATATTTACTAAAGAGCTTCATTTTGATAAAATTGGCAAGCCTATAGCCTTACTTTTTTATTAGAAATAGATATTTACTAAACAGCTTCTTTTTGATAAAATTGGCAAGCCTATAGCCTTACTTTTTATTAGAAATAGATATTTACCAACCATCCTCTTTTTGATAAAATTGGCAAGCCTATAGCCTTACTTTTTTATTAGAAATAGATATTTACCAAACAGCCTCTTTTTGATAAAATTGGCAACCCTATAGCCTTACTTTTTTATTAGAAATAGATATTTACCAAACAGCCTCTTTTTGATAAAATTGGCAAGCCTATAGCCTTACCTTTTTATTAGAAATAGATATTTACCAAACAGCCTGTTTTTGATAAAATTGGCAAGCCTATAGCCTTACTTTTTTATTAGAATTAAATATACCAAATAGCTTCTTTTTGATAAAATTAGTAAGCCTATAGCCTTACCTTTTTATTAGAAATAGATATTTACCAAACAGCCTGTTTTTGATAAAATTGGCAAGCCTATAGCCTTACCTTTTTATTAGAAATAGATATTTACCAAACAATCTCTTTTTGATAAAATTGGTAAGCCTATAGCCTTACTTTTTATTAGAAATAGATATTTACCAACCATCCTCTTTTTGATAAAATTGGCAAGCCTATAGCCTTACTTTTTTATTAGAAATAGATATTTACCAAACAGCCTCTTTTTGATAAAATTGGCAACCCTATAGCCTTACTTTTTTATTAGAAATAGATATTTACCAAACAGCCTCTTTTTGATAAAATTGGCAAGCCTATAGCCTTACCTTTTTATTAGAAATAGATATTTACCAAACAGCCTGTTTTTGATAAAATTGGTAAGCCTATAGCCTTACTTTTTTATTAGAATTAAATATACCAAATAGCTTCTTTTTGATAAAATTAGTAAGCCTATAGCCTTACCTTTTTATTAGAAATAGATATTTACCAAACAGCCTGTTTTTGATAAAATTGGCAAGCCTATAGCCTTACCTTTTTATTAGAAATAGATATTTACCAAACAATCTCTTTTTGATAAAATTGGTAAGCCTATAGCCTTACTTTTTATTAGAAATAGACATTTACCAAACAGCCTCTTTTTGATAAAATTGGCAAGCCTATAGCCTTACTTTTTATTAGAAATAGATATTTACCAAACAGCCTCTTTTTGATTAAATTGGTAAGCCTATAGCCTTACTTTTTTATTAGAAATAGATATTTACCAAACAGCCTCTTTTTGATTAAATTGGTAAGCCTATAGCCTTACTTTTTATTAGAAATAGATATTTACCAAACAGCCTCTTTTTGATAAAATTGGCAAGCCTATAGCCTTACTTTTTATTAGAAATAGATATTTACCAAACAGCCTCTTTTTGATTAAATTGGTAAGCCTATAGCCTTACTTTTTTATTAGAAATAGATATTTACCAAACAGCCTCTTTTTGATTAAATTAGTAAGCCTATAGCCTTACTTTTTTATTAGAATTAAATATACCAAATAGCTTCTTTTTGATTAAATTAGTAAGCCTATAGCCTTACTTTTTTTATTAGAAATAGATATTTACCAAACAGTCTCTTTTTGATTAAATTAGTAAGCCTATAGCCTTACTTTTTTTATTAGAAATAGATATTTACCAAACAGTCTCTTTTTGATTAAATTGGTAAGCCTATAGCCTTACTTTTTATTAGAAATAGATATTTACCAAACAATCTCTTTTTGATAAAATTGGTAAGCCTATAGCCTTACCTTTTTATTAGAAATAGATATTTACCAAACAATCTCTTTTTGATAAAATTGGTAAGCCTATAGCCTTACCTTTTTATTAGAAATAGATATTTACCAAACAATCTCTTTTTGATAAAATTGGTAAGCCTATAGCCTTACTTTTTATTAGAAATAGATATTTACCAAACAGCCTCTTTTTTATAAAATTGGCAAGCCTATAGCCTTACTTTTTATTAGAAATAGATATTTACCAACCATCCTCTTTTTGATAAAATTGGCAAGCCTATAGCCTTACTTTTCTATTAGAAATAACTATTTACCACACAGCCTCTTTTTGATTAAATTGGTAAGCCTATAGCCTTACTTTTTTATTAGAAATAGATATTTACCAAACAGCCTCTTTTTGATAAAGTTGGTAAGCCTATAGCCTTAATTTTTTATTAGAAATAGACATTTACCAAACAGCCTGTTTTTGATAAAATTGGCAAGCCTATAGCCTTACTTTTTTATTAGAAATAGATATTTACCAAACAGCCTCTTTTTGATAAAGTTGGTAAGCCTATAGCCTTACTTTTTTATTAGAAATAGACATTTACCAAACAGCCTGTTTTTGATAAAATTGGTAAGCCTATAGCCTTACTTTTTTATTAGAAATAGATATTTACCAAACAGCCTCTTTTTGATAAAGTTGGTAAGCCTATAGCCTTACTTTTTTATTAGAAATAGACATTTACCAAACAGCCTGTTTTTGATAAAATTGGCAAGCCTATAGCCTTACTTTTTTATTAGAATTTAGTATTTACCAAATAGCCTCTTTTTGATAAAGTTGGCAAGCCTATAGCCCTACTTTTTTATTAGAAATAGATATTTACCAAACAGCCTGTTTTTGATAAAATTGGCAAGCCTATAGCCTTACTTTTTATTAGAAATAGATATTTACCAACCATCCTCTTTTTGATAAAATTGGCAAGCCTATAGCCTTACTTTTTCATTAGAAATAACTATTTACCAAACAGCCTCTTTTTGATTAAATTGGTAAGCCTATAGCCTTACTTTTTTATTAGAAATAGATATTTACCAACCATCCTCTTTTTGATAAAATTGGCAAGCCTATAGCCTTTACTTTTTATTAGAAATAGATATTTACCAACCATCCTCTTTTTGATAAAATTGGCAAGCCTATTGCCTTACTTTTCTATTAGAAATAACTATTTACCACACAGCCTCTTTTTGATTAAATTGGTAAGCCTATAGCCTTACTTTTTTATTAGAAATAGATATTTGCCAAACAGCCTCTTTTTGATAAAGTTGGTAAGCCTATAGCCTTAATTTTTTATTAGAAATAGATATTTACTAAACAGCTTCTTTTTGATAAAATTGGCAAGCCTATAGCCTTACTTCTTTATTAGAAATTGATATTTACCAAACAATCTCTTTTTGATAAAATTGGCAAGCCTATAGCCTTACTTTTTATTAGAAATAGATATTTACCAAACAGCCTGTTTTTGATAAAATTGGCAAGCCTATAGCCTTACTTTTTATTAGAAATAGATATTTACCAAACAATCTCTTTTTGATAAAATTGGCAAGCCTATAGCCTTACTTTTTTATTAGAAATTGATATTTACCAAACAATCTCTTTTTGATAAAATTGGCAAGCCTATAGCCTTACTTTTTTATTAGAAATAGATATTTACCAAACAATCTCTTTTTGATAAAATTGGCAAGCCTATAGCCTTACTTTTTTATTAGAAATTGATATTTACCAAACAATCTCTTTTTGATAAAATTGGCAAGCCTATAGCCTTACTTTTTATTAGAAATAGATATTTACCAAACAATCTCTTTTTGATAAAATTGGCAAGCCTATAGGTGAGAATTTATGTAATAAATTTAGGTTAACAGCAAGGCATGATGGGCTTCCCCATAATCCTTTGGGCCTAATCACATGGTACAGCTTTCATGGTCTTGGCAGCTAGGAGCAGCCATGGGTCATCAATTTGACAAGTTTCAAATGGTTTTCCTCCCACCCTCCCTGCATAACAAACATTAGCCCCTAGGGCGACGGAGAAACTACGTCTGGCAAGAAGTTTGGCACAATGGCAACAGGGGTGGCAGTGTCATTTATCTCCCACACATCAGGAATGTTTTTGCCTATTTCATAGTAACCCACTTTTATGTCAGGTTTTTACTTTCTCACAGCAAGTAGCTGCCTAACTTGTTATCTTGTTGTGACAGGCAGGTGTATAGTATTTTTAAAATCGGCAATGTTTATCTACACACATGTGGAGCTGTACCATGAGCTGAGGGAGTGAACAATCGGAATACGAGATAGGTTTAATGGCGAGGGATGTTTGAACAAGGGCCGATTTGTAATTGGGCAGCGTACAGTAATTCATCATAAGATTGGCATACAGACTTATGGGTGCAGCAACTCAGCCAATGAAGAGTAGATACAAAGACCATGACTGGCTTGTAATTTTTGCAGCTGGTCCATACTCATCTACCCTGCTTATGTAATACATTCAGCTTCAACAGGAATTTGGAAGGCAAACTAGCACCCGAGTCCATATCTATTGCTCAGCAAACAGCTATTGACAGGCATGGTAAACGTTTGGTTTTGGTAATAATTGGAATACTCTAGGATCATTCTAATTTGCTGCATTTGTTGCTCATATTATTTGAAGCAAAACTGGGCTCATTAGCATAGCAACTCATCATTCACACTTTGAGTTGGTCTCTCTTGCACAGAAACATACTGTAGCTAATAGAACTAAAGGTCAGGAGTAATCCATGTGGTTTGCTGTAATCTAGCCCCCACTGTGGCTCATGAAAATTATGGTAAATCCGGGCTCATTATCACAAGTCATTAATAGCAGGCAAATTATCTCAGCTGCATAGCAACTCAGCACTTATAACAACCCAGTTAAAGCAATTCATCTGGTTGTTTGCTAATTATTGTAACATTAGAGGTTATTCTAATGTAGTTGTATTTGTAGGTAGTAAATTTGAAATGGGCTCATTTCATTTTTTTTTTCATTTTAATTTCTTTAAGCACGGTAACCCCGTCAATCGATAGATTGCTTTTCAGGGGGCCGTGCATAAAACGTTACAAATTAAGTTAAAAATAAATACAAAGTAAAACCCTAATTTAATTACAATAATGAACAAATGAATAAATAAATAAATAAACTATTTTTTTAAAGCTTCTTTAAATGCTTTCAATGAGGATGCCTGCTTGACTTCACAACCCAAGAGGTTCCAAACTCCAGCACCGCGATATGAGAAAGCTCGCTGACCATTACTCGTTCTCATTAGTGGGACTTGAAGATCAGTTGCGGTGTTTCTCAAATTTTTCCTACTGCATGTCGAATTTCTAATGAACATTTCTGACAGGTAATCAGGAGCAAGGTCATTTATCGATTTGTAAACCATGCAAGCTGTCTCGGTTTTTATCATATCTGCTACAGTAGGCCAATTCAAACTTTTAATCAAAGCACTAGCAGAAGAATCATAACTGCTGTTGGTCACAATTCTAGCTGCGCGGTTTTGAAGTTTTTGCAGCACCTGCAACCCTGTCCCCCCACATGCCCCCCAGACTGAACAGCAGTAGCGGAGATGCGGTTCAACGATACCACGATACATTTTAGAGAGAGTGTCTTTTGGAAGTAACTTCTTGGCATATTTAAGAAATCCAATAGCACGAGAAACCTTAGATCGTACAAAATGGATATGTTCATCCCAAGCTAAATGTTTATCAATTTGCATCCCTAAATACTTGACCTTATCAACCATTTCAACTTCAGAGCCACCAATAGAAAATAATGGTGGTTCCACTGATTTTGTCGAAATCTTCTTAAGGTTAGGCCGAGATCCAATGACCATCGCCTGTGTCTTCAGGACATTCAATGATAACTTATTGCCTTGGAGCCATTCCCTTAAAGAATCAAGTTCTTTGTTAAGCGTCACGTTCAGATCGCTGACATTCCTTGCAGAAAAGGAGATACTGGTATCATCAGCATACATAGTCACCTGGCAGTTGTCCAGACAAAACGGAAGGTCATTGATATAAAGTACAAAAAGAAGAGGCCCAAGGCAAGATCCTTGTGGAACACCACAGTGTATTTCTTCTATTCGTGACGAAACACCATTGACCTTGCATAACTGCCGTCTGTCTTGGAGATATGATGTAAACCATGCATGCTCGATACCAGAAATCCCATATTCCTGCATCTTTTTTAGCAGGATATCATGATATACAATATCAAACGCTTTCTTTAGGTCTATGAACACCAATGCAGTGTATTTCCCAGTATCCATGTTCTTATACCAATCGTTAGTGCAGGACAGGAGACTTGTTACAACAGAGTACAGGCGTCTAGAACCGGATTGTTTAGAAAACAAGTGTTTGTTTGTATCCAAGTACTTATAGAGTTGGTTGAAGATCATTTTTTCAAAAATTCTCGAAAGAACAGGGAGAACAGATATAGGTCTGTAATTAGAACGATCATCAGTTTGACCACTTTTGAAAATAGGAGCAACCCTAGCAATTTTCCAAGAATCTGGAAAAACTCCTGTGGCAATAGACAGATTAAATATATCACAGAGGGAGTCTGAAATAACTGGGAGACCGATCTTCAAAAAATGATTTGCTATGCAGTCAGTGCCAAAACCCATAGATGTTTTGAATTTCCCCAAGACACTTGCGACCTGGTGTGAATTTACAGGTTGAAAGTGAAACCGTGTTCCTTCTGGATTTACGGAATATTTACCCTCAAAAAGCGGGTTTTGTGTGGCAGGAATTTTCTTACTAAGGTCTTCACCGACGTTACAAAAATAGGTGTTCATATGTTCTGCGATAGCTTCATGATTGAAAATTTTTTCTCCATCAACATCTAGAGTTGTAATCTGCGTGGTCTTTGACTTTTTGTTTAATACCAAATTGATAGTTTTCCACGTACTTTTAATGTCACCTTCGTTAGAAGCTCTCAGGGGCATCCACACTGCACCTCATTAACTGCATACGAATTGGTCTCAATTGCAACCCAGTAATATAACAATGAAACACAAAGGAAATCTGGGGCTCATTCACCTGGCAATTTCACTAATGGCCTATGTGCGGATCTCATTTGCGCATCAGCATTAGAGGTTATTGTAATGTAGTTGTATTTGTAGGTGTAGTAAACTTGAAATGGGCTCTCAGGGGCATCCACACTGCACCTCATTAACTGCATACAAATTGGTCTCAATTGCAACCCAGTAATATAACAATGAAACACAAAGGAAATCTGGGCTCATTCACCTGGTAATTTCACTAATGGCCTATGTGCGGATCTCATTTGTGCATCAGCATTAGAGGTTATTGTAATGTAGTTGTATTTGTAGGTGTAGTTAATTTTGAAATGGGCTCTCAGGGGCATCCACACTGCACCTCATTAACTGAATACAAATTGGTCTCAATTGCAACCCAGTAATATAACAATGAAACACAAAGGAAATCTGGGCTCATTCACCTGGCAATTTCACTAATGGCCTATGTGCGGATCTCATTTGCGTATCAGCATAACTAGTAGATTCTATGGTTTCGGTAGTAGTTGTAGTTACCAGGGGTTTGTTGTAATTTACCCCCCCCCCCCTTGGAGGCCATGACATTTGATGGTAAATCTGGGAGAAATTGCACAATAACTCATTGGTTGCATGCACGTTAATCTCAATTGCATACAAAACAAAATAGGATACAACAACCAGCACACACCAGATATGATAGGACAAAATTGAGCGGAATTAAGAGCTTCTCAATTGCACAGCAACCCGGCCCATATCAGGTAAAACAGGGCAGGATAGCTGGATCAATTGCACAGCAGCCCAGCTCATATCAGGTAAAACAGGGCATAATAGCTGGATCAATTGCACAGCAACCCAGCTCAGTTCAGGTAAAACAGGGCACAATAGTTGGATCAGTTGCACAGCAACCCAGCTAATAATAAAAGAACCCAAGATGTGCAACATAGCTGGATCAATTGCACAACAACCCAGCTAATAATAAAAGAACCCAAGATGGGCAACATAGCTGGATCAATTGCACAGCAACCCAGCTAATAATAAAAGAACCCAAGATGGGCAACATGATAAAAGCTAATAACAAAAGAACCCAAAATGGGCAACAAAGCTGAATCAATTGCACGGCAACCCAGCTAATAATAAAAGAACCCAAGATGGGCAACATAGCTGGATCAATTGCACAGCAACCCAGCTAATAATAAAAGAACCCAAGATGGGCAACATGATAAAAGCTAAAAGCAAAAGAACCCAAAATGGGCAACAAAGCTGGATCAATTGCACAGCAACCCAGCAAATACTAAAAGAACCCAAGTATAGGCAACATAACTGGATCAATTGCAAAGCAACCTAGCCTGCGTGCAGATTATACCCCCTATTGTCACAGATGATGGGTATACTTTGCAAAATTGTTACGAATTATGGGTTTATTTTTCAGACATTTGTCCGGATCTATGGGTACACTTTTCAGAATTTTTTCAGATATAGATATACTTTTCAGACATTTTTCCGGATTTATGGGTACACTTTTCAGAAATTTGACAGATTGTGGGAATACTTTTCAGACTTTTTACAGATCATGGGTATACTTTTCGGACATCATTTTTAGATTCATGGGTACACATTCAGAATTTTTCCGGTTGTATAGGTCGTAGTTCGACCCTTTAAACGGCTCAATCATGGAGACTAAACTTAACCACCGGGACAGGTCCGTTAGGTGGGTCGTATGTCTCCAGTTAGGCAGTTTTGCCATGCTCCCACATACCAGCATGGCCCCATCTCCCCCTTATCACAGGGTAGATTGTACCCCTGGACCTTACAAAGAATATATACATAAAATTACCACATATAATTTGATTGACATGCGACCCCAAATACTGCCACATACTTGCTGTAGTTTCTTGTGTATTATCCTTCAAGCTGCACAGAATGCCGCCGGATGTTAACCTTAATTTTTTATAAGAAATAGATATTTACCAAACAGCCTCTTTTTGATAAAATTGGCAAGCCTATAGCCTTACTTTTTTATTAGAAATAGATATTTACCAAACAATCTCTTTTTGATAAAATTGGCAAGCCTATAGCCTTAATTTTTTATAAGAAATAGATATTTACCAAACAGCCTCTTTTTGATAAAATTGGCAAGCCTATAGCCTTACTTTTCATTAGAAATAGACATTTACCAAACAATCTCTTTTTGATAAAATTTGCAAGCCTATAGCCTTACTTTTTTATTAGAAATATATATTTACTAAACAGCTTCTTTTTGATAAAATTGGCAAGCCTATAGCCTTACTTTTTTATTAGAAATAAATATTTACCAAACAGCCTGTTTTTGATAAAATTGGCAAGCCTATAGCCTTACTTTTCTATTAGAAATAGACATTTACCAAACAATCTCTTTTTGATAAAATTGGCAAGCCTATAGCCTTAATTTTTTATAAGAAATAGATATTTACCAAACAGCCTCTTTTTGATAAAATTGGCAAGCCTATAGCCTTACTTTTTTATTAGAATAAGATATTTACCAAACAATCTCTTTTTGATAAAATTGGCAAGCCTATAGCCTTACTTTTTTATTAGAAATAGATATTTACTAAACAGCTTCTTTTTGATAAAATTGGCAAGCCTATAGCCTTACTTTTTTATTAGAAATAAATATTTACCAAACAGCCTGTTTTTGATAAAATTGGCAAGCCTATAGCCTTACTTTTCTATTAGAATAAGATATTTACCAAACAATCTCTTTTTGATAAAATTGGCAAGCCTATAGCCTTACTTTTTTATTAGAAATATATATTTACTAAACAGCTTCTTTTTGATAAAATTGGTAAGCCTATAGCCTTACTTTTTTATTAGAAATAGATATTTACCAAACAATCTCTTTTTGATAAAATTGGCAAGCCTATAGCCTTACTTTTTTATTAGAAATAGATATTTACTAAACAGCTTCTTTTTGATAAAATTGGCAAGCCTATAGCCTTACTTTTTATTAGAAATAGATATTTACCAACCATCCTCTTTTTGATAAAATTGGCAAGCCTATAGCCTTACTTTTTTATTAGAAATAGATATTTACCAACCATCCTCTTTTGATAAAATTGGCAAGCCTATAGCCTTACTTTTTATTAGAAATAGATATTTACCAACTATCCTCTTTTTGATAAAATTGGCAAGCCTATTGCCTTACTTTTCTATTAGAAATAGACATTTACCAAACAGCCTGTTTTTGATAAAATTGGCAAGCCTATAGCCTTAATTTTTTATTAGAAATAGATATTTACCAAACAGCCTCTCTTTGATAAAATTGGCAAGCCTATAGCCTTACTTTTTTATTAGAAATAGATATTTACCAAACAGCCTCTTTTTGATAAAATTGGCAAGCCTATAGCCTTACTTTTTATTAGAAATAGACATTTACCAAACAGCCTCTTTTTGATAAAATTGGCAAGCCTATAGCCTTACTTTTTATTAGAAATAGACATTTACCAAACAGCCTCTTTTTGATAAAATTGGCAAGCCTATAGCCTTACTTTTTTATTAGAAATTGATATCTACCAACCAGCCTCTTTTTGATAAAATTGGCAAGCCTATAGCCTTACTTTTTATTAGAAATAGACATTTACCAAACAGCCTCTTTTTGATAAAATTGGCAAGCCTATAGCCTTACTTTTTATTAGAAATAGACATTTACCAAACAGCCTCTTTTTGATAAAATTGGCAAGCCTATAGCCTTACCTTTTTATTAGAAATAGATATTTACCAAACAGCCTCGTTTTGATAAAATTGGCAAGCCTATAGCCTTACTTTTCATTAGAAATAGACATTTACCAAACAGCCTCTTTTTGATAAAATTGGCAAGCCTATAGCCTTACCTTTTTATTAGAAATAGACATTTACCAACCATCCTCTTTTTGATAAAATTGGCAAGCCTATAGCCTTACTTTTCTATTAGAAATAGACATTTACCAAACAGCCTGTTTTTGATAAAATTGGCAAGCCTATAGCTTTACTTTTCTATTAGAAATAGATATTTACCAACCATCCTCTTTTTGATAAAATTGGCAAGCCTATAGCCTTACTTTTCTATTAGAAATAGATATTTACCAAACAGCCTCTTTTTGATAAAATTGGCAAGCCTATAGCCTTACTTTTCTATTAGAAATAGACATTTACCAAACAGCCTCTTTTTGATAAAATTGGCAAGCCTATAGCCTTACTTTTTTATAAGAAATTGATATCTACCAAACAGCCTCTTTTTGATAAAATTGGCAAGCCTATAGCCTTACTTTTCTATTAGAAATAGACATTTACCAAACAGCCTGTTTTTGATAAAGTTGGTAAGCCTATAGCCTTACTTTTTTATTAGAAATAGATATTTACCAAACAGCCTCTTTTTTATAAAGCTGGCAAGCCTATAGCCTTACTAGTTTCATTAGAAATAGATATTTACCAACCATCCTCTTTTTGATAAAATTGGCAAGCCTATAGCCTTACTTTTCTATTAGAAATAGACATTTACCAAACAGCCTGTTTTTGATAAAGTTGGCAAGCCTATAGCTTTACTTTTCTATTAGAAATAGACATTTACCAAACAGCCTGTTTTTGATAAAATTGGCAAGCCTATAGCCTTACTTTTCTATTAGAAATAGACATTTACCAAACAGCCTGTTTTTGATAAAATTGGCAAGCCTATAGCCTTACTTTTCTATTAGAAATAGACATTTACCAAACAGCCTGTTTTTGATAAAGTTGGCAAGCCTATAGCTTTACTTTTCTATTAGAAATAGACATTTACCAAACAGCCTGTTTTTGATAAAATTGGCAAGCCTATAGCCTTACTTTTTTATTAGAAATTGATATCTACCAAACAGCCTCTTTTTGATAAAATTGGCAAGCCTATAGCCTTACTTTTCTATTAGAAATAGACATTTACCAAACAGCCTGTTTTTGATAAAATTGGCAAGCCTATAGCCTTACTTTTCATTAGAAATAGACATTTACCAAACAGCCTCTTTTTGATAAAATTGGCAAGCCTATAGCCTTACTTTTCTATTAGAAATAGACATTTACCAAACAGCCTGTTTTTGATAAAGTTGGCAAGCCTATAGCTTTACTTTTCTATTAGAAATAGACATTTACCAAACAGCCTGTTTTTGATAAAATTGGTAAGCCTATAGCCTTACTTTTTATTAGAAATAGATATTTACCAAACAGCCTCTTTTTGATAAAATTGGCAAGCCTATAGCCTTACTTTTCATTAGAAATAGACATTTACCAAACAGCCTCTTTTTGATAAAATTGGCAAGCCTATAGCCTTACTTTTCATTAGAAATAGACATTTACCAAACAGCCTCTTTTTGATAAAATTGGCAAGCCTATAGCCTTACTTTTTATTAGAAATAGATATTTACCAAACAGCCTCTTTTTGATAAAATTGGCAAGCCTATAGCCTTCCTTTTCTATTAGAAATATACATTTACCAAACAGCCTGTTTTTGATAAAATTGGCAAGCCTATAGCCTTCCTTTTCTATTAGAAATATACATTTACCAACCATCCTCTTTTTGATAAAATTGGTAAGCCTATAGCCTTACTTTTCTATTAGAAATAGACATTTACCAAACAGCCTGTTTTTGATAAAGTTGGCAAGCCTATAGCTTTACTTTTCTATTAGAAATAGACATTTACCAAACAGCCTGTTTTTGATAAAATTGGCAAGCCTATAGCCTTACTTTTTTATTAGAAATAGATATTTACCAAACAGCCTCTTTTTGATAAAATTGGCAAGCCTATAGCCTTACTTTTCATTAGAAATAGACATTTACCAAACAGCCTCTTTTTGATAAAATTGGCAAGCCTATAGCCTTACTTTTTATTAGAAATAGACATTTACCAAACAGCCTCTTTTTGATAAAATTGGCAAGCCTATAGCCTTACTTTTTTATTAGAAATTGATATCTACCAAACAGCCTCTTTTTGATAAAATTGGCAAGCCTATAGCCTTACTTTTTATTAGAAATAGATATTTACCAAACAGCCTCTTTTTGATAAAATTGGCAAGCCTATAGCCTTACTTTTCATTAGAAATATACATTTACCAAACAGTCTATTTTTGATAAAATTGGCAAGCCTATAGCCTTACTTTTTATTAGAAATAGATATTTACCAAACAGCCTCTTTTTGATAAAATTGGCAAGCCTATAGCCTTACTTTTTATTAGAAATATACATTTACCAAACAGCCTGTTTTTGATAAAATTGGCAAGCCTATAGCCTTACTTTTTATTAGAAATAGATATTTACCAAACAGCCTCTTTTTGATAAAATTGGCAAGCCTATAGCCTTACTTTTTATTAGAAATATACATTTACCAAACAGCCTGTTTTTGATAAAATTGGCAAGCCTATAGCCTTACTTTTTATTAGAAATAGATATTTACCAAACAGCCTGTTTTTGATAAAATTGGCAAGCCTATAGCCTTACTTTTCTATTAGAAATAGACATTTACCAAACAGCCTGTTTTTGATAAAATTGGCAAGCCTATAGCCTTACTTTTCTATTAGAAATAGACATTTACCAAACAGCCTGTTTTTGATAAAGTTGGCAAGCCTATAGCTTTACTTTTCTATTAGAAATATACATTTACCAAACAGCCTCTTTTTGATAAAATTGGCAAGCCTATAGCCTTACTTTTTTATTAGAAATAGATATTTACCAAACAATCTCTTTTTGATAAAATTGGTAAGCCTATAGCCTTACTTTTTATTAGAAATAGACATTTACCAAACAGCCTCTTTTTGATAAAATTGGCAAGCCTATAGCCTTAATTTTCATTAGAAATAGACATTTACCAAACAGCCTCTTTTTGATAAAATTGGCAAGCCTATAGCCTTACTTTTTTATTAGAAATTGATATCTACCAAACAGCCTCTTTTTGATAAAATTGGCAAGCCTATAGCCTTACTTTTTTATTAGAAATAGATATTTACCAAACAGTCTCTTTTTGATTAAATTAGTAAGCCTATAGCCTTACTTTTTTTATTAGAAATAGATATTTACCAAACAGTCTCTTTTTGATAAAATTAGTAAGCCTATAGCCTTCCTTTTCTATTAGAAATAGATAGTTACCAAACAATCTCTTTTTGATAAAATTGGTAAGCCTTACTTTTTTATTTGAAATGGATAGTTACCAAATAGCCTCTTTTTGAGAAAATTGGCAAGCCTATAGCCTTACTTTTTGATTAGAAATAGATATTTACCAAACAATCTCTTTTTGATAAAATTGGTAAGCCTTACTTTTTTATTTGAAATAGATAGTTACCAAATAGCCTCTTTTTGAGAAAATTGGCAAGCCTATAGCCTTACTTTTTTGATTAGAAATAGATATTTACCAAACAATCTCTTTTTGATAAAATTGGTAAGCCTATAGCCTTACTTTTTTACTTGAAATAGATCTTTACCAAATAGACTCCTTGGGAGAAAAAAGGAAAGCTTATAGCCTTACTGGTTGGTTAGAAATTGATATTTACCAAACAGCCTCTTTTTTATGAAATAGGTTAGCCTCTAGCCTTATTTTTCGATATAAAAATAGCTATTTTCTGGGAAAAGTTCTTTCTCATACAGTAACAGGAAGGGTGGATAATAATTGAGTTTAACACCGTTCCCGTTACTGCTCGAGAAGGACATTTGTTGTTGATCTCAAAAAGTTCCAGATTTTTCCTTTTTGGGTGGAATAAACACAAAAATCTTTTGTAGATGGCATGGCAAAAATAGCCATATTTAGACGATTTTCAACCTCTATATTTTGAAGAATTTTTCCCATGAAAACCTTTCGTCAACAGTTATCCTTTCCTTCATAAGAATGGTAAAATTTCACTTGAGGAGAATGTCCAATGATCTGAAGCAGTTTTCATCGGAAGCTTCCTTTGGATCAAGTGCCTGCAGCAAGTTGCAGCACGCTGTTCTCGCTTTCATGTTATGGACGCTCTTAGGTCTCCGCTAAAAATATAATTCTTCAAAGATCATCGAGAAAGTACTGTATATAGCAAAATGCAGCTCGTCGATAAATCATTCAAAGTACCAGAAGAGAAAATGATTCCAACACCATTTCAGGCCAATCTAAGGAGAATGTCCACAACAATCTTTTTCACTGGAGTACCGTGAAAAATGTTTCGGCTCGATTCGCTGCCCTTGGCCTCGGCGCATTGATTGCAGAATCGTCCGGGCCCTATCTCTACTGCCAGTCCACCCCTGCTTTCAACTGTGTCGAAATATCGAGTAGTTCAAGTTGACAGTGTTTGAGATACAGTAAAAACCCGCACATAAGAACCTAAGATTTTGAACTGTTTAGGTTCTTATGCAATGAGGCACATCCAGTAATCAGGGTGCAGGTTCTTAACATAAGGAAATATGTGAATCTAAATCTTAGCCAAACTTATTTGCAATCTTGGCCCTATCCATTTCAACCCAATCTTACCCAGTTTACCCCTGCAGGCCCTGCCTATCACAGTTCTTTAAGTAATGTAGGTCGATTGGCAAACAGATTGCATTTATTTCCCAATGAATGAATGAAACCCTTTATTAAGAACCTAGTTAAGATATCAGCCTGAACTGGTTCTTATTTATTGGGTACAAATATATATTTCAGACTGTAGGTTCTTGATAGATGAAGGTTCTTATGTGCGGGTTTTTACTGTATTGAGTTTCAGCTGTACAATCCACAAAAAGATGATAGGCATCTACTTTTGGACTAACTTACTGGAGACCGTTTGGGAGGCCTTTCGGTGTAAAACAACAAAACTAAGAGTATGATGTGTATTAATTAATGATTCCCATATTCCTTTATACAAACTCAATATACCATCCTCTCTATTTCATCTAATTCTAATCTCAATTTCATATGTTAAGGCTAGCATAATGGCCGTAAAATTCTACAAGCATTTGATACATTCCTAATACCATATTCACACTTGGGGGAGCTAAACTGATTTAAACAGAAGCAGAGACGAACGTTCATAGTCTACCGGGTGTCCCAAAACGATGTATTATCGTTTGATTGCTTATATGTCCATAACCGATGAACCGATTTTCAAAAACTTTCTTTTATCCGATTGTCGAAAGGCTAAATGGTATTCGATGATGTTGGTTGTGGTTTAGGCCGATGTCTTCATGTTGAAAAGAAGATCGATAAACTTGCTCAAATTCAAGCCTTATATGGTATGAAAAAGAAACGGCCTACTTTCCCAGTCAATATTTTAGATGTGGTGCAAAAGGCTGAACTTATATGTCGTTCAGAGAATATACGTCGTCCAGAGAATACGAATTCAGTTAATATTGAGTTTAGAGAATACGAATAGGAGTTCAGCCTTTTGTATCACATCTAAAATTTTGACTGGAAAAATAGGCCGTTTCTTTCTCATGCAATCTAAGGCTTGAATTTGAGCAGGTTTATCAAGCTTCTTTCGAAAAGTAAAAAGGCCGTGGTAAAACCGCAACCAACATCTTAAAATACAATTTATCCTTTAGGCAATCAAATAAAACAAAGTTTTTGAAAATCGGTTCATTGGTTATGGACATGAAAGCAATCAAATAATAATACATCATTTTGGGACACCCGGCAGTTTCTTATTTACACAACTTTGAAGGTGATTTTGTTGCTAGTGTGAATGTGGTACAAGGTAGTTTTCTTTTGTCTCTTAGACATTACTTGTCAACATGAGCCAGAGTGAATTTTATAGAACAAAAGAATCAGGTCTCTCGTAAGATAAAACGATTTAATGTTCTGAAGAATAAATTTCACACGTCTAATGGCATTCAATCTCATGAAGATACCGTGCAAGCTCCATTTAGCACCTTCTCGACTAAGCCCCCTCACAGGGCTCTTTAATAAGGCTTCCCTTCTGGAACAAAATATCAAATAAGCTCCCATCTTTATTAAGCCCCCCCCCCCCACTCACATCAAATGCCAGAGGTTAACAAAGATTTCCATACATTTAGCTACACAAGTCTGCATGTTGATTTTGATATGGTGTGGGATAAAAATTGTGTCGAATTTTGTGTACGTGACTCGTAAAATTGTATGTTGATTCGGTAAATTAAAAAATAAAAGGTCAAAAATGCTACCATTTATACACCCTTTTTATTCTACTTATGAATAATCCCTTCTCTCTTTTAAGCCCCCCTGGAGTCTCCTAAATTAAACAAGCCCCGGGGGCTTACTACATCTTTCACCAGAGAGAACGAGACGTTGTGCTTGGCTGCAATGAAATTGAGAAATCTATTCTCTTTAGCAACAATCACTTTGTCTTATCAGTGACCTGATTCTTTTGTCTTATTAAATTCACCCTTGCTGTTGACATCTGGAAGATAATAAATTTCTCATGTTTCGTTGGTTTTAAATGCACGCTGTCGTGGTGTTGATTGGATGAATAAAACAATAACAAAGAATAGAACTAGCAAGCCTCAGTGATTTTGCTGTACACTGAAATTCATGAAGGTGATAACGATCGATCTGATTATTCAAAGGCCAGGTCTTTGTTGCTGATTTCAACATCACGACTAGCCAATCACAGCCACGACAGTGTGCCTTTAAGATATGTATGGTCCAAATCAACGTGGTCATTTTCGCACACTGCTTAGGCATAAGTTCGCTTTGCACAGCTCAGTTGTCAAGCATAGGAATCATTCGTCGTACATAGCCGATTGCTCGTGGCCCATGGTCGAAACCGCCAAAGCCTCATTTTCACGGACCAATCAGACGGCTAAAAAGCGAAGGAGACAAAAGAAACCCGTGAAGATTTTCCTAAATTTTACCTACCTTCATAAAACGCAACCAGGACAAAAAACTGCTTGAGATTTCCCGAATTTTTTTAAAGCAATCTACTCTCCAGATGTTTGGGAGTACAAGTTTGGATGCCGGTTAAATATCTTCAGGATTGCCGGAGTTATTGCCTCTCCAATAGACAAAATCGGCGAAGGCTTGTCGAGACCTGTTTACGCCACTTCAAGTCAGGTGATAAAGCCTCTTGATAAAACCTCTTTTGAATTTTATAAGTTATTTCGCAACGAGCAAACTTTTGCCATGAATGTAAAAAGTAGTACAATACAGAAACTTCCCTTGAGTATTGCCACATGACTTGAAATGCGCGAACAAGCCTTTGTAGACTTTTTCAATTCACATAGAAACCGTAGAGGCATTGAATCTTCAATAAAAGAAAATTTAGCGAAAGACAATAGCAAGAACAATTGAAAACACAGATTGTGGCGTTTTCGGGTCGTTCTTACAACAATCACTATTGTTATTACTATTGTCTCCCGGCCAGAATCTCTATTGTTCAAGGTTCAGTGCCTTGTCGGTTTGTTTGTGGCCATAACTCCACCAATCCTGGAGATATTTTAACCGGCATCCAAACTTTTACTCCCAAACATCTGGAGAGTAGATTGCTACAAAAAATTCGGGAAATCTCAAGCAGTTTTTTGTCCTGTACACGTAGATTTTGATTATAAATATAACATAGCCTTGAATATAATAATGTAAGACGTTTCGGGCATAACCCTTCATCAGTAATAACGAAGCAGAGTACGTTAAGGTCGTTAGAATAGAAAAAGAACGATTGATAGAACAGGTGATAATTGGAATGCAGAATAGAACGCGACGCAAGAATGCGACGCAAGCGAAGGAGTAAAAGATTGGAAGAGAGATGCTACGTAAAAGTGAAATTAACACAGATACTAGGATAAAAATGAAAAACGTTTGTTGAGTCCATATGGCAAAAGAGTCCCTAATTTAAAAATGATCCTTTTCTCTAAGGTTTTCCTCTTTGTGGAATCTTTATCGGCAAACAAAAGTCCCAAAGTCCCAAGTTTTTTGTCCTGGTTGCATTTTATGAAGGTAGGTAAAATTTAGGAAAATCTTCACGGGTTTCTTTTGTCTCCCTCGCTTTTTAGCCGTCTGATTGGTCCGTGAAAATGAGGCTTTGGCGGTTTCGACCATGGGCCACGAGCAATCGGCTATGTACGACGAATGATTCCTATGCTCAGTTGTCATTCGCATTAAAGTCAAGTACGGATGGGTCACATGCAAAATCCGAATTTAAGACCCCGTGTACACTATGCCGGTACGAAACAAATACGGCATAAAATATTTGCCGTATTGGTTTCTCTGTTCAAACGGAATCACCGTTTACACTATACCGGGAAAAATGAATACGATAGGTTTTGACCATGCGCAAAGCAAGGATTTCTCAAGGCGCAAGCTCTCTTTGTCAAATTATCGCCTCGATGTGAATCCGACATGAAATGATGCCGTATTCACCGTTTACACTATGCCGGTTGAGCGACGAAGCCAGTTACAATGCCGTATTCATTTCGTGCCGTATTCAAGTAGAAACTATGCAGGCATAGTGTAAACGGGAGGCCAATACGACAAAGTTTCATGCCGCATTCATTTGGTACTGGCATAGTGTAAACGGGATCTAAATGTTGTTGTCAGACAGACTTTTACCAATATCTTGATCCATCATATTCATATATTCAAACTCTTAAGAAATACGATTTACCACATAAATAAATTCTCTTAATTTGAAGCCTATTTGGAATACAATCTACCTACTGACCAACATCACTACCCGTGGTTCGTCTTTGCATTGGTGGACGTCTCATTTGATCTGTAATTCAAAATGATGGTTTTAGAAAGAAAGAATTTGATAAGGCCTTAATACCTAACTCCAAGCCCTTAATACCTCACTCACACTGACACAGTTAAACCAGCTTTATCTAATACCCCATTCACACTGCAAGTAAAACCAGCTTAAACTAAACCAGGTTACTGAAAGGGACGTTCTGATTGGTCAATCTAACAAATTAAATGCATTTGATTGGTTGAAACGCAGCCTGGAGTAGATGAAGCTGGTTTAACTGTGTCAGTGTGAAGGCGGTATAAAGCAAGATAAAGTCCGTCTCAAATTAGATGTCACCCGAGATTTACGAAAACGCAAACTTCCTTTGCAAAACACTTCTATTGTTGTTATTCACGGGCATTTGCAGCAGATGACATCTAATTTGGTATAAGTTTGTATAAGGTATAAGTTGGTAGAAGGTATAAGTTAGCTTATACCTTAAAGACATCAGTTACTTACTTTAGACACGAGAGCACAAGGTTTGGTATTCATCGATTTTGTGGACGCATTTGGAAGTGTTATGTTAGACATGACTTTATATTTGAAACTCTTAAAAGAGTTCAGAGTTCCATAGATGCACTGCTGCATTATTGAAAATCTTTACTAGAACTCATCGTTTGAAGCAATTTTGGCCATAGGATGTCAAAAAGGTTTCAGATCGTAGGGGGTACCAAAACAGGCGATCCCCTGAATGCACTACTATTCATCCTGGTTATTGATCGTGTCTGCAAGCCTATAGTAGCTGCTGCACTCTTAGAAAGGAATATATGGGATGAAATATATTTGAATCCAATGCCAGTTCAAGCGTTTGCTGCTGAATCAAAAATGGACTAAGCTGGTCTGCAGGTTAAGCATGAGAGGATGTCTGATGAAGACATCTAACCAGAAACCGGCGGAGCAGAGTACATCAAAAGTGTGTTTTGTGCAACATATTGTTTTGACTGCCTCCTTAACAAACCTACGGATAGTACTTCGCAGTGCACTGTGTTATCACAGGGGAACAAAGGAGTAACTTAATTCAACTTAACATAACTCAAGTTCTTTCTCTTCCTTCTTCATTTTCCACCTTGTACCCCTGTGACAAAACAGTACACTGCAAAGCACTATGCGCAGGCGATTAAGGAGGCAGTCAAAACAAAACACTGCACAAAAACACACTTGAGTAAATTACATGTTTCTTTTCGCACATAGTGTTAACGATCAAACTTAAAGAAAGCTTACTTGCTTGTTGACCAGCTAAACTAGGATGCGAAGGTGGCAGTTGCGTATTCCGCTGTGACATATTCGGTGAATTTATGGGCGTTGATTGGAAATGAGTTTGCGACGAAGACTGCGGAGCAAATCCTTGAGGTATGTTAGTGATAGGTGGCTGCCCTGGAGATAAACCCTGCTGGAAAAGAGAAATATCACATATCAAAAGCGAAACTAGGTAACGCCACTGGTTGCCTGAAGTTGTCCACAGAATACCCCGAATTTGCCTATAAAATGGGTGTCGCTTGGTGTTTATTGTTGTTAATACTTACCTCAGGAAAATGGGCTATCAGTGCATCAGCCTCTCTCGCACCACAGGTTAATCTGACTGCGGAGGAGAGTGCACCAGGCCCTTTTGCCTGAACAGCGGTAGTTTTTACGGTCGGTGATAGACATGGAATAACGAATTCCGGCTAATGCACCTGTCAGGAAGTCCGACTGGACAACCGAAAAACTAAAAAGTTAACCCAAAAAACAATAAACTCAATAACACAAATATAAGAAGGGACAGGGAGGGTGGGAGAATTTCGTCGTGAAGTCTTCATTTCATTTTAGAGAATGAGGTCGGTTGAAATAACTCCAGAGTTTATAGCTCGACAGATAAGACGTGCCGGCCGAGACATCGCAAATTATCCTTGGGTGGTCCGATGAGTCGCCTAGTGATGAATGCAACCTGTTTTGTTGATTTAATGATTCATCCTTCCCAACTAATGAGACAGCTCTGGCATTTATCCCAGTCAGCGAAACAGTTCCACGCCCCAGCCAAAACACGGACCGAGGAACCAGGATCCAAGCCAAGGACAACCCCGCAAACCTCCCGAGGACGTATTAACCGGGCTTAAATTGCATTTCAACCCCCATTTAATACTTACCTCAGGAAAATGGGCTATCAGTGCATCAGCCTCTCTCGCACCACAGGTTAATCTGACTGCGGAGGAGAGTGCACCAGGCCCTTTTGCCTGAACAGCGGTAGTTTTTACGGTCGGTGATAGACATGGAATAACGAATTCCGGCCACAAGAGCACGCAGTGCTCCACCCAATCACCAACCGTAAAAGACTTGGACGAACTTCTCCCTACCTAAGCAGAACTTAAATAAAGCAGATCTGGAACAAAAACGTATAAAGCCTACGATAAGGCATTAAAAAGCAAGCCTACGATAAGGCATCATCCAATCATATACAAAAAAGACAGGATGTCAAGGCACGCGCCCGCGTGTATGACCCCTAAAAGGTAAACAAAACGAAAAGTGGCGGCCAGGCTTAAGGCCTAACCGTCACCAAAGATGCAGCTGGTGCTTAAGCACCCGGCGGTGCCCAAGCACCCGACAAGGCCTTTCGGCCAAACAGCTGATGCAACGTGCATCCGACACGCCCTGTATTAGGGCACACAGCATTGAAACGATCCTGTATCGTGCACGACATTGACACTGCACAGACGATGACACAAATTACACTGTGTACAATACAGCAACATGACAACGATAAGCGATTTGCATTGGGCTGATGGCACGGCCATCCGGGCACACCATATTGCATCACATCCACATCACGCGGCTCCTCGACTGCAGCTTAGTTTATACCAGAGCTTCCAACATGACAGTCTTTTTCTTGGTTTCATTGCGTTCCATTCCTACAAAATAAAAGGTTATGCGCCGACTAGGCTTACGGCCCAGCCGTCACGAGGCATGCTTTTGGTGCAGTGCACCCGACTGGCCCGATGGCCCAGCTAAACTGATGCAATTTGCATCCAACACGCCGTGCATAATCGTAAGCAGCTGATATCACTTGGGCATCGGCCCTATCTATGGCAATAGCAACATTGATTTAACTCAAGTAGGCAAAACACACTCTACGATATACGATATCGCAGGGCGCAGCACTAACAACAGATTGCTTTCGTTGGCTTTTCACATCTACACCATGGCATTTTACGAGCCTGGGCTAAATTTACTAAGGCTGAAGGCTACCTGACTGCCTTCTCGTGCACGTCCCTCCTAGGCTTTACCATTAACATTGAATATATATGCTGTTTTTCACCCGATCGATAGGGAAATTATCGCTAGATTGACAAGCTTACACAAAATGCTTCATAACAATAAGCACAGATACGAGTATGATATGCTGAGCACGAGATACAAAAGGCAAAGGTACATATAGCCCTCACGATGCCATTTTTCACAAGTCAGTAGCAACAAATTGCACGATACGATTACGAGCCTGCTAGTGAAAACCTAACCAATATTGCTTTTGCTTCTGACAACAGAAAACGTAGGCCCTTGCTCACCCCATATTACGAACTAAACCGGGCATTAGGCATTTAAAAACGGTTATAGTTTAAACTCATCCACGCACAACGATAATTTCATATGAGAAAAACCCACAAACAATACTTTGTTAGCCCCAATTTGGACTTATTTATTGCTGAGGAGTTAGGGTTTTAAACTCAAAATTGCCGGTTCGAAACTTGCAGAAAGCGGAGAAATACGCAATGCAATGAAAGTATGGCGAGTCTATTAAGATAAAATCATGTGTACCTTTCGGTTTATGCTCACCGTGTTTATGAACGGATGAAAATTGTAAGAAAATTGCTGAAAATAATCCTTGCAACCTATTCACAACAATGAGAGTTGCAGATGAGCGAAGCTATTATCCTTTGCATGTCGAGGTTTGCCCCCTTTTGTGGACCCGGATTTCAGCCTTAGATCCACTATTTGCTCGCCTCTGCTCGTCCAGCCATCCACCTGACCTGCACAGGCTGGCAATTATGCTTTAAAATCTGGTGCGTTGGCCAATCTGATATCTTTGAGTTTGTTAATTCTTGCTTGTCTAATTTGAAGCTATGAGCACATTAAACGGACAACAGTGAAAATACGACAAACATTTGTGTTGGAACCACCTGATTAGAAATGAATTCTCTCTATCTTGTATTTACTTGCCCCCAATTGTATTTACTACTAATAGCAATCCATCACTGAATGAAACATTTTTGCTTGCAAATAATCCGCTTATTAATGGATGTTGAGTAGTTTTACCTGCTGAGGCAGACCACGAATCTATTCATCGAGCGGTCAGGGCAAATCCCTGCAGATCAAAACAAACATCGAAAATAAAACAACAACAACAACAACAACGACCAGACAAACAAACAAAACATTGCGGTTGATGGAAAATGAGGCACTTACAACATCCTCGCAAATATTTCATGACGACATTGACGTGTTTGCTGTCGAAATAGATCAAACGAGGCGACCGAGACTCTGAAACAGCTAGCCCGGTGGGCGTAATGATCAAAAATGTCCTCGCTTTGTCACGATATTAGTATACTAGTGACATACACAATAACCTACTCTTGACACCTTGCCAAAAACTGAGAGTTAGTACATGCAAAACATCAATGGATGTTATTATTGAATGCAAATGATTCGAAAGGTTCAAATGATCCAAGTTCAAATTGAATTTCAATGGACTTTCCTTAGTATGTAGAAATCGATGATCGATAATTCAATTATGTATTTGGTGCATTTCTCTCGAATAAAAGGTACTAGGAAAGAAACGGACGCAAGAAACAGACAGATTTTTCAGCACACTGAGGCCTTTCAAACTTACGTTATCATCAGAGTGTGACTAACTCTCGAATAACTATAAAAGCTCGCAAGTGTAGCTCCTGTTTAACTGAAGATGAGACAAGCATGTCTCGAAACGTACAAAATCATGGCCTAGTCTAATAAGTAATATTATAATCACAATTGAATTTTTCTTAACTAATTGGACATGTCGAGCTATTTACTGAGGTGTCTTTCTCTGACATGACCCTCGAAATGATGTTCGTCGCGGTTCTAATGTGACAATTTTTTTTGTAAAGCTGCGCTGTCCAACCAATGTTCCAAATTGAATTCTATTGAGATCAAATGCATCAAACTTTTCACAGCAGGTAAGAACCGAGGGTGACGGCCCTCTACTAATATCGAGGTACTCCCAACGCACAACCCGAGATAACCCAGCCCCAATAGGACGCTTTAATCTATCTTTGTTTTTGACACCAAAGCCGTTATGCACCAATATTCCGATAATAAGTATTTATAATGGCAACAAACCGAAAACGAGTTAGGCAAATTAAAGGAGAAACAAGCTCTGTGTTGCTAGTTGTGTACACGACAAACGTTCACGCGCGAAGCCGCCCAAGGGGGCCGCCCTCCCGTAAACATATTTGTCTTGCTGTTTGCACGCGTCGGCACAAACACAACATCATTTGCTTTCAACAGGACGCAGAAAATTATAACAAAAAACTCCCTAAAAGACAGCTATTGTCCTAATAGACATTCTCGCACGCCCTAGCGGAAGAGCGGTACACCCTCATGTAGTCATGTGCCAAAATATTACCCTGTTGGAGTGCTTGTCGTCTCGTAACGCCAATAGGTACATTTTTATATGAATGTTGAGCCTACAGCAGCAAATCTTTTGCTTGGTACTCAACAACGTTGAAGGCTGCCACATAATTCCAAAATATGGTGATGGTGACCCAATTTTCATAGTCTGACAAAAAAGGCACAACCTCTGAACAATAATGATAAACAAGTAAACAACGTAACATATAAGCATTTTGATGCGAATTGAAATAAGCATGACGTTTCGATTATTGCCCGTTATCAAGCCATTATCAAAGGCAGAAACACCGCAACACAACAAAAACAACAGCAAATGGTTGAATCAATTTTATGCCTACATTTCGCCCTGCCATGAAGGACTTCTTCACAGCAAAGATAATCAGGGTTTGCAATGTGACTAGCTAGGATTATCCCCTGCCTAAAAAAAAAATCAACTGAGTCATTTGCTCAGTTTCCACGCACAGCATTAACAGCGGGAACGATGGGTCACAGGCCTAGCATCGCACAAATGTTTTATTCGATTTTTTGGAAATCCGAGAGGAATATGAAATTCTTCTAAATATAAAATATAAAACGGCGTCACCTGAATTTCACCAGTTGACAAACCTCTTGTCCCAAAAACAACAAATGAGAACAGTAACCAACGATTCTTGATAATAGTTCCAGAAACTTCACTATGTTCCCTCGTTGTTTCCATTTTTTCAATCAGAATTTCGTCGTGAAGTCTTCATTTCATTTTAGAGAATGAGGTCGGTTGAAATAACTCCAGAGTTTATAGCTCGACAGATAAGACGTGCCGGCCGAGACATCGCAAATTATCCTTGGGTGGTCCGATGAGTCGCCTAGTGATGAATGCAACCTGTTTTGTTGATTTAATGATTCATCCTTCCCAACTAATGAGACAGCTCTGGCATTTATCCCAGTCAGCGAAACAGTTCCACGCCCCAGCCAAAACACGGACCGAGGAACCAGGATCCAAGCCAAGGACAACCCCGCAAACCTCCCGAGGACGTATTAACCGGGCTTAAATTGCATTTCAACCCCCATTAAAATATACAAATTGGCCAAATTTGCCGATGAATTTACAGAAAAATAAGAGTTGGGGCCGCACCCCCTTGGCTACGCCCTTGACTGCGCCATAGATCTCAGGTCATGCACTTTAAGGTAGGATTACACAGCACCCCAACGCTGCTGCAAGAAACCTTGATGGAAATAGCACTCCGAAAAATAGTAGACGTCATTCTGTGTGACAAGGTGCTACTTCTTTGTCCAATAGGCAAATTATCCAAAAACATCCACGTCAGGTGGCGTGCTCTCGACCAGCTACAGAAGGACCTGCTTTCTAACAAGCTAAGAAGAAAAACCAAACTTCATATTCACCTGTCTTCCTGGATTACTTGACGTACCCTTCAGTGAATCTGCTCTCGATAAGGGAGCTCTTTGATTCTAAAAAAGAGGATGAATCCTAATAGATTGCTCGCTAGTTTAACGCTCAAAATTAAATTCATTTCACCAGCATTAAGAATCCTAGCCATAACTTGAATTGGTAAAAAGCAAAAGGTAACAGGAACGCATAAATACATATCGGGTGAGTAGCAAAAAAATCCCCGTTTGGAGGGCCACTGCTCCCTGAATAGAAAAACAATAATATTGTTATTGCAAATATGTTCAATTAGGTTCAGTAGTTTACCTGGCTTTAACCGGCCATTCCTTCCCGTGGATATGGGAGATCTTCTGCAGAAAGCCCCTTCCAAAAACAAGTGAAAACAATAAACAAATTTTCCTTGGTTTTTCTTCCTAAAAATAATGACACTCACATCTGTTCATGTATATTGTCCTCCTCTTGGGAGAATGGAATCCCCTTGAATAGGAAAGTTTTTTTTTTTTTTTTTTTTTTTTATCAATATAAAATATTACAAGATATGCTACATTCTACTATACTTTAACTACTATGCAACACTACAAGGACGATACCATGAGGAGCAAAAGACAATGTCTACCCCATGGCCAACACATAAAAACATACAACTAAGTAACTACATAAACACCTACAAAATGATATACATACGATAAGATACTGATATATACTGGAGTCTGTTTCACATTGGTTGTCAGGTCAGTGACGGAGGCGCCTGATGCTGAACAATAGAATCCCCGGCTGAGAGAACAACCAACAACAGCAACAATTGCTGTTGTTACTGACCCCCTCCAGAGTCCCTACTGCCCAAGACATAGCGCCTGTATAGGCAATTGATACCAGGGGAAGACTTGTTCATCCTTCCAAGAGGATAGCACGTGCTAAAGCGTGCAGAAGTCACTGCTGTAAGGCTCATGCAAAGCAGAAAAGTTAGGGAAATCAGCTCATGATTTTGGGCACGTTTTGAAAAATTCTTGAAGAGGTTTTCTCCAGAAAATCCCTCATAATTTCAGAACGGAGTGGCCGATTTCAGTCAGGTTAATCTTAAAATGGATTTGAATCTGTCTAACATTAAACTATATAGTTGCCGATATCATCGTCTTGATATCCAGGGAGCCGTGACCTTTTGAACGGGGATTCTTTTTATTGACTCACCCGGTAGATATTTGCGTTTCTCAAGGTGGAAACATTTTTGAAAGCATGTTTCAAAGAAATGAAGCAAGTTATTTGTATTTTACCTGATTCTGCGAGTTTTCCAAACTTGGTCGCATTGGCATCTGCTGATTCATAAATGCATTTGCAGTCGTAGGTGGTGCATTCATAAAATTTGGCGGTTGACCTGACGTATTTTGAAAGTTACTTTGCGGAATAGTTGATCCAAATGGCAGTGGCTGATTCATTGCATTTGGTGGCATAGGCTGCATATTTTGTGGACCAGGCTGCATACCTGGCGGACCCCCTTGCATACTTGGAGGACCAGCCATTGAGTTTGGCGCTCCACTGAATGAACTTGGAGGTCCGGACATAGGATTTTGCGGGCCACCCATCATAGGGGGGACGGGAAGTGGAGGGCCATATGGGCCTGGTCGAGGTGGCATCGGTCCTAGAAAAGGTACAAAGAGCAAATGATAAAACATAGTTACGAGATATTTTGGAAAGTGATATTAAACAAAGTATTATTGGGGATGGAGCGAAAATATTAATATGAAACAAAGTTTTACACCCGACATTCAAGTGAATCTTGCTGTCAAATAAATTACACGAAACAGTCAGAAATGAATAGAACTAAATTTGTTCAAAAAAGCACACTTTAAAAATTGCTCCTGAAATTTAACTGGGCGTTATTATTATTTATTAGTATCATTAATTCTTTCATTTAAAGTTGGCAAAAACTATAGCTATAATTGCTAATTAAGGCCAACTCTTTACAAAAATACATACAATATTATAAGGAAAATATCATTTAGAATAACAAACCTAAGCCTGGGTAAAATATTTTACATTATCTGCAATTGCAGACTTAGCATTTATGGGCTTCAATAAGTCTTTGATATCGACATACTCGATCACTCGAAAATGAAAAAAGATGCCTACATTTTTTTTAATGACATGTTTCATATATTTCAACAGTGCCATTCATTTGCATCAATAAAAATTTTCGTTTCAGTTCACCTTTATCAAACATTTAAACTTACCCATCGGGAAAGGACCACGAGGTGGAAATGGTGGTGGTGGCATTCTAAATGGTGGCCGGCTGTTGATAAAAGAAAGTTCTCACCATAGTAAGCTCACAAAATAAATGGAAAAACAAAGCATAGTTTTCAAATCTTTAATTAAGAATTTTGGTGTAAGGTTCTACGACCTATTTCTTGAAAGAAACCTTTGCTACTTTGCTATAATCCTACCGTTGGACTTTTCAGAAAGCTTAAATAAACGAAAGATTTAAACTTTCTACTCATTTTAGGATGTGACGGTTTCAAATTTCTAAATCGTAAACAAGGAGAGAGAAATATTTGTGCTTGCTACCATATAGTAGACATAGAGGCCCTTTACATGAGAAATTCTAACCCGTGTTGATTTCAATACGAGTTGAGTTTTGAGAGCATTGCTTCCTTTGCTTTGCGTTTGCATGAAATCTCAACACAGGGTGAGATTAGGTTATATGATATGAATGCGGTTGTAAACAATAGAAGCAGGAATGCCACCCCATTCAAAAATTTCAATGATTGCGGAAATAGATTCGATCTCCTTTACTTACATTCTATCTTTGATTTCAACACGCCCCGAGCTGAGAAACTTTAGCGTTTACATAAGAATTTCAACACGGGTTTAGTTGCAGCGTTAGGTTGAGCTCGTGCTTTATCTCTATTTTCTCGAAATGTTTCCAAGTTATGATGGTTATAATTTGTTTCCGAAAAGGTCAACGCTAGAATTATAGCAAAGTAGTAAAAGTTTCTTTCAAGTCATTCAGTTCAAAGAAATAGGTAATAGAATTATACACCGACATTTTAAAGATTTGGAATCTATGCTGAAAAACAACAGAACTGCACACAGCACATCATGTATCTTATCATTGTAAACCAGGCATCAAGCAGAAGGTCTCAAAGCGCTGAGTTTGAGTCTTGAAAGAGATGTTGGGACAAAAGGCAGTGTTTTTCACTTGAGGATTGTAGAAACTGTTTTTAAAATCTGATAGAAATATAGTTTATGTCGTCTGAAATTCCAGTTCCTCCTGATTGCAAATTTGAAGACAACATGCTCGTAGCACGTGTAATTTGAAAAGATTTCCAAACAAATCTACCAAGACCATGAACCAAATAGGATCCAAAACTAGATACATTTTTGAGTATATGACTGTTGTCTCATACTCTTTCGTAAAGAGTCAGGTAAAAAGTTTCGCAAAAATTATTAGAATAATTTTGGATCTGCAATCTTGCATTATCGCAAATTTCAGCTGACATCTAATGTGGGACAGCTTTTGTGAAGTTTACTTACACCATAAAATTTGATAATCCAGAAGCACTACTTTTTTGTGATCCAGGTGAAGGAGGTCTTCCATCATCTACAAGAAGGGTTGCACCTAGTGAGTACCCGGTGGACCAAAAAGAATTTCAACTGTTTGAACATTTGTAATGAGGGGAAAATTAGGTGCTGTTTATATGAGGAGGGCCTAGGAGTGCTAGCCCTCCCAAGAAGGCTGGATTCGATTTTGGGTTTACACGGATTCATATATTTGGTTTAAAAGCCGACTGGGAGGCGATTCAATTCCCCTCTTTTATTGGGTGTAATTAAAACACTTACTGCTCAGCGTCTGAACCAAAGAAATGAAATGAATGAGGTAGACGTGTAGATATTTCCTTCTTCTTTCGATCTATGCTCATGTTTGCTCTTAAAAACGATTTTTGGAATGCACAACGAGCGCGCTAGCTACCTGGGTTATAGAGAAACTTTTGCGGCTTTGCTTGTTTTGAATTCATGGTTGAGAGAATTTCCTTTGTCTGCAGTCACTAATCACTTTGAATTCAGGTGTCAACAAAAGCAACACGTGCTATTGTGTTACAAAACCTGTCCTTGTTCCTCTCCTCCATATAAACAGCACCTTACAGTGAAAGCGGATGAAGGTATACCTACTGTAAAGAACACAATGGTTGCTCCGCCCAGCAGAAGCAATATTTGAATAAAACGGAAGCAATTTCAAAAGCAATATTCAAATGATCATCCAATAATGTAAATCAATTTTCAAATGATTTTGAATATATATGGTACGCTTCTCTGCTTTGACTGTGAGGTGTTGGTGTGAATAAAAGATGATTGATAGCTGATAGTCTGAAGAATTTTAGTGATTTATTTCTATACCTCATCCTCAGAGCAATGTAAAATATGGGTAAAATAGGATCTATGAAATTCCTTTGCTTCGAAATGCGTGAAAAATGATAAACAATCTCCTGAACAGAGCAGTACTATTTGCTACGGGACTACTTTATGATACGAGTCTCTATTTCAAAATCTTGGCGCCCGTTTACTACATGAAATACCACAATGATAACCCTAAAAATGTAATACATACCACTTCCAGCTGGGCTGTCACGTGATTTTTCCACCACTGTGATAGGTGATGTCCGTTTTCTTGTTGTCTCTGCTTCCAATAACCTAAAATATGAATTCAGATGTAAGATAAGCTAGACCATTATAGAAATGAATTTACTCGCATACTTAGGGCTCAAATGAAACAATTACTACTCTGCTCCTGAATCAAATAAATAAAATCCGCCACACAGAACTTTAGATTTACCCTTCTTCTTTTGGTATAAGCACATAACCTCTCTTAAAACCCATCTTTTGCTTAAAAAAGGCGAGAGTTTCCCCTACTAGTTTCGGGGAAACTTTTCCGGCTTTGTTTGTTTTGCATTACTGGCTGAGAGAATATCCTTTGTCTGCAGTCACTAATCGCTTCGAATTGAAGTGTCAATCAAAAGCAACTGATGCTATTGTATTACAAAATCTGCCCTTGTTGCCCTGAGGGATTTACCTACATCAAAGTAATTTGTGCGCGAAGAATAGGATATGGCGAATGGTGAGCATCAATTCATTGTTTTCAAATACTAAGCAACGGTAAAAATCGCTAAAACATTAATTTAGAATGGAACTAGTAAAAACCAAAGATATTTCTGATAGTATGGCTTACCTTTTTCTATAAATATCTCTTTCACTTTTCATTTGTTCTACGTCTCTGTTTATTTGTCTATTCTTTATCTGAAATGGATGAATTTTGTGGATTAAGATTGATCCTCTCAGAACTGCTATTTGAAAGATTTGGGAATACTAAAAAAAGGTTTTCTTTCTTTCCGAATCAAATCACCATACCATTGTATCCGTATACTTACGTTTGCAAATTAACTGTTTATTCGGGACTACTTAGAGAGAATTAAAGGGAATAACCTGAGTTAAGAGATGAGATCTGATAAGTCTATAAATAGCCTATTGTCTTTGATAATCCAACGCGTGGCAAAAGGAAAGCAAAGCAAAAGAAAACAATAAAAATTTCAGGTTTTTCTTTGTCCAATTTATAGACAGACGCCATATAGCTCAGGACATTCACTTTAAAGGTGATCTGAAGCGAAAATTATTGATGCAAATACAATGCAGATGCAAATTTTATTGATGCAAATGAACATCACTGTCGAAGGATAAGAAATCCTGTTTAAATTTCTTGGATGTCTCATTTCGTTTTCAAGTTATCCACTGATTTCAGGTATCAGCTGATGACGTCATTTTGTTTGCAAATTACCAAGATAATATATGGAAATATAGCTATATCCTATCGTTAAAAGGTTACAGTTGTAAGAAACATTTCAGCTGAGCTAAATAAATGTAATATATGTTGCCTCATGACATAATATCATGTTTATAAAGGCATGTTAAGTGAAAAAAAAATTTGGTTAGATTTCCCTTTGGGAACATAGTCAACCTTGTATACTTTCTTTGCTTTTTGCAAACAAAATGTCGCCATTAGCCAATCATACGAAATAGTGAGTAACTCGAAAATGAAACAACATATTTACGAATTTTAAGCGGAAATTGTTATCATCCAATAGTGCTATTCATTTGCATTGATAAAAATTTCGCTTCAGATCACCTTTAAAGATACTATGCCCAAGACAGCTCGTAAATAAGGACGCTGCCCTTATATTCTGGTTAGCAAATATACGTGGACGATCATTGTAGTTGACAACAATTAACATTTCCACCCTCGTTGAACATTCTCGATTACGGAAAAGTGCATATGTGAATTTAATAAAGGAATAAACGAGCAATGAAGACATGCTGAAAGCTTTCAAACTTACCCATAATTCATGCGTTTCTTTCTCAGCAGCAATTTTCTAAGAAAGACAAATTTTAGAATGTCAAAAAAGTCGAAATACAAAAGGAAAACCTAGCGTTGGGATTAGACTGATTACACATTCGTATTTCTTGCTATTGATAGACTGATGAACGCTATAACTGGAGCGACAACAACAACATCAATTCAATTCACTTCAGTGAGATGATGGTAAGTTGAGGTCCTTGTGTAGGGAGGCTAGGTTGGGATCACTTCATGTCGTCTCTGTCAACGATGTAAAAAAGCTGCTTGGAAGTGCTGCTTGGAAATGCTGTTTCAACTATCAATCTACCGACTGATAACGTAAAGGCAAGAGGAGTTGGGAATGCACTATGAAACCAACAAAAGCATCTGTCATAAACTTATCTCGGATATGGAAATCAGTTGCCCCTCAGAGTCCATTTTTCAAAGGTGGGAAATAAAAGTTTATAATTCGGACTTAAGCAAAAGCTGAAGGCGCATAAACTCACAATCTCTTTAATATTCCTCTCCATTTCTTTGATCTCATTTTTCAAATCTTCATTTTGTAATCTGCAGATTAGAAAACATTGTATTACGATCAACGTACAAGTGATTTGAAAATCTATCACAAAACGTCTTCAGAACATTAGATAGCGAGTGTTCAATCTATTCTCAAAATCTGGGAGAAATTTCTTAGAAATAATAAGGTGTTTTGATGTAGGAAAACAAACTGATCAAGAGGGAATTCCACGGATGAACGAAAGAGGACGTCAGCCCTGACCACAGGGTAGTACCTAAGTGATTTGATATCCTAAATACAAGCGTTAATCCAGGTATTCAACGGGCAAAAAGCTTTCACCATTGTAAAATCTCAAAATTTCATTGTGTTACCGATTTTTTAAATTTCTTTTCGATTGGTTGTGCCTAGGACCAAGTAACTTCAACAGATATGGTCGACGCAATAGAGCATGAAAAACTATATTCTAAGCAGTATAGTTTTTAGTTCTTTTACACCATATTTTGCGGATTCAACATACAACTTTACGCGTCAAATACGTAAACTCGACACACTTTTATCTCAAACGATACCAAAATTAACATGAAAACTTATTTAGCTCAATAAATGATAAATCGTTGGTAATCTCTGGAATTTGATATAAGTGGGGGGGGGGGGCTTAATAGAGAGAAAGGCCTATTTAAAAATTGACTCAGAGGGGAGGGGCATATTAGAGAGGGGACTTAAAAGAGAGGGGACCTTGATAGAGCTTTACGGTAAAAAACCAATCTAACTGATAGTGCAGTGTGAAAATTCAGTTTGATATTTTAAAACCCAGGTAACTTCTGAAAGTCGTTCATAGTAAGAACTCGATGACTTTGTGTCCTTTCTCGCTACGAACGACATATTTTTTCTTTTCTTAATTCTAGTTTAACTGTTGTCGTTGCTTTGTATATCTTAATATCTTATGATGAAGATGATATAAAAAAACTTCTGAAAGCACAAGTTTCAAAAATTCAAGGACCATTTTCAAGGTTTTCAATATGCCGAAAATAAATTTGGTCCTTGACCCAAATGCACATAATGAAATGTTCATAATTCGTAATATCATCAAATTTTGATGATTTGTCGTAAGGGGCAAGTTTATTTGTTTTACCCCGTACTTTTCAAATCACTCACTTGATAGCTGCAGTTTCTTCAACAGCAGTACTAGATTTTCCTACCACAGCTTCGTACATTCTTTGGTATTCTCGACGTGTTTGTTCTTCCAGCGAAAGCTTCCTGGTTGTGCAGATAAAACAATCTTTCAGGAACAATATCATCAAGTCTAAATACTTTACAAGTAAAAATTGACCGAGATTCGAATCTATTTGTTCAAACGCCAATGCTTTACAGAGCTGGCACAGACAGTATGGAAGAGCATTTGATCCGAAATCAAACAGAATTTGAGCTGCTTCTCTAAAAACTCTGCTTGTAAAACATGGAGTGAGAAAATCGAAGATACAATAACCATATTGTTAGGTTTGCAGGCTATTCCTTCTAATTTTTAAAGAAGCTCGTTTTCAGTTGATAAGATGATAAAGATATTTCGCATCGGATGTGGTGGATTTCATTTACGATTGGAAAAGTCTTGTACCGTCATTAACTCCTTATTCTAACCACAGGATGTAAAAGTGTAGACTATAATACAGAGTAATGAAGGATGTGTGTATATGTCGCTTAAGAAGTATTTTTAACGAGAAAAGTTGTACTCTTCTTAAATCTTTTTCATCACCATTAAAACATATAAACACTAAACATCTACACTCTCACGTGCCATTCGCAGCAGGAACAGGCAGAAGGTCATCTGGTCCACACTGTGAATGACCCTGACAATTACAATACTTTATAAAAAAAAGTACAATCTATGGTAGCTCATCAGTACCAAATAATTAAAAACTCTATGATCCTTCAATCTGTAGTAATTTCTTCAACCTCTATATGCTGCTGCACTGTAAGTTGTAGAGTCTAATAGAAATGGGAAATTTTGCAAATGTTATTGGGGAACTCAATTGAGAACAATTTTTGCTTGGGGACAACTGTTGTATCCGGTCTTTAAAAACAGTTTAAACCAAAGACAGCGAAAGAGCTTCATTGCTTCGTGTTACGAGTAAATGATTGAATATACCTTATTTTGAAGACAAAAATAGAAGGGCGTCTAAAAAGATAGAAAATTGCAGTTTCATCCATACCTATGTAATTCTGTTTCTTGTTGTTTGAAATATTGCTGTAATGTGTCCAACTTAATTTGGATCTCCGTTGAGCTAATTTTATAAGTGTTTGCATCTTTACCAAGTTTTTCCACTTCTGCAGTTAGTTTATTTACTTGTTCTGGAAGAATAAGATTAATAACAATATATGCAGATCTGGTGGAAACATTTTTGATAAATTCGTCTACTCTAGATACGACAAAATTCTTCTATCCTGAGTGCAAATTTCATAAAAAACATAGTCAAATATGTCTGTGAAAAGCCAAGTAGAATGATAAAAAGAACTTCGTTACGATAAACTAAAGCAAAAGAGCCATGTGTTCAAACATACGAAATTCATACGCTTGTAAACCAAAAATACATTTTGGTGTTACCGTATAGAGAAAACACTGCAAATTTCTGCTTTAGCATCGTAACAAGAAGCTCCACAGCAACAGGTTTCTTATTTCAGTCAGAATCATTTTAGTGTTTAAATTTTCTTGTTGAGTGATGAAAAAGTTCTTCTTGTTGGAAGTAGTGCAATTGTACAAAGATGAACAAGCAAACAGAGTAAGATATTAGCACTTTGATATGAACTGAATTAAGCACAATGTTTTTGAGCATAGCATGTTATCAAGATAATGGGCTATGCTCAAAACATCGTGCTTAATTTAATTCATATCAAAGTGCTTATATTTTACTTTATTTACTTGTTGGTCTTTTTCGTTAAGGACTACATTGAATTAATTGCAATAAATTTGAATTACCTTCTGCTGTTTCTCTTTTTTCCAATTCTTCAAGGTATCCTTCTTGGAAAAATTCCTTTTCTTTTTCACTCTTCTTCAGGTTTGCCAAGGCCTAAGAGAAAGGCAGCATCATGAAGTCCAATGAAGTGCACTGCGTATACTTCTAAACTCCCAATCCAACTTTTACCCTCACATCATTTCAAAATGCAACGATTGAATCTTTATACAGGCGATGAATGAGGTTAGATTGCAACATTCAATGTCAATAGAAACTTTTGCCGGCGTGTAGTTCAACAATACACGATTACGCTAAAGATGGCGGCAAGGCAATTCTTACCAAGGCGTTCTTTAATCGAATTCCGATAGAATCGTCAAAGATTCGTAATTAGAGCGCAATGCACCTTGCTGAAAATTTCCTCGCCACCATCTATAGCGTAATCGTCTATTGTAGCTAAAGGAAAGCCAAAGAAAGTTTTGCAGTCATTCAACGTTAAAAGTCCTACTTTAGATATTAGTAGCTCTATTCAAACTCCAATCAAAACTGTTAATCTGCGTTAAGCCTGACAAAATTTAAATACGACATAAGACGTTGTCTTGGTGTACATTGTGATAAGGGAGGCTTCCATAAATTGTGTACTTACCTGGGTGGATTCTACGATTTGTTTCAGTCTTTCTGTCTTTAGTTGTTCTAAGAAAGCAATAATCAAAAAATTAGTAAGTCGAAAAGTGATTTGGGGAGCCAGGAAAGTTTGCTTTTGAATCATGCTATCAAAAGACAAGATCTTTCCAATTTATCAATTTTGATTCTTTCAAAATGACCTGACAACAAAACCTTGAAATTACAAAATTCATATAAAAATCTGCATTAATCTGCATAATTAGACAAGAATATTCATGACAGGTAAACAGAAGAGGAATAATCATAGCAACTGCAAACATCACAAGGTCTGTCTTTGGATCCTGACCTTCCATTACAAAGTGGTTAGAAATTGCTTAGATCATTGAAACGAGAACTTGTGACCAATTCATTTACATAAAGCTTGATGAAAAATACCGAGTACGCCAAAAAAGGTCGGAGGTTTGAAAATTCTTAGCACCTAGAATATTGGATTCAATTCAATTCAATTCAATTTCATTCGCAGAATATAACAGCCGAATACAATGTAAGATAAAAATATATGTATTGTACATGACCCAACCCAAGAAAAGCGGAGCTTGTCTAGCCTGTGCCGTAAACTAAATTCAAAAGGATATACGAAATAAAGAAAACAAATTACGTCATAGCACAAAGCTAGGAATTCAACAGTAAGATACAATTTTGTTGGTAAGAAATGTTATTGGTTTGTAAGTCTTATTAATCATGCAGAGTTTTTATAGTTCATTTTGGTATGTGAAGATGACGTTTTCTTTAAATGTTTTTACTGAAGTGTTTTCGTTTTGAGATTGACTTTAACGAAGGAGGAAGGTTATTCCACATGCGAACACCATCAATTTGAATAATTTGAATTCTGCTTGATGGATGAAATACCGAAGTATTTTTGTGATTTTCCTTGGGTCTTTATGAGCACTGATAATATAGGTGAATTCGACTATCCAAAAATCCCTTGCTTGCAAAATGCCTGAAAATGCACATTTATTGCCATGGGATAGAACAACTGTAATATATATTCAAAGCAAATTTCTATAACTCTTGCAAGAGATTTAATGCCGTTGAAAATTGTTCTGTTAAAGATATTCCTTACGATTCGCTCGCGTATTTCAGGCCCATTTTCAGCCTGATCGCAATCAATGAATTTGTGTAAAGTCAAATTTCACTATTTTTTCCTTGCCCATAAAAATGCAAGAAAAATCACAAAAATAATTCAGGCCTTTCTGCCTTTAACTAGTATTCGTTTTATTCAAATCCATCTAGTAATCTAGGTGCTTCGATTTTTCAAGCATCTGAGCCCTCTTTTGGTGCACTTGGTAGAGCTGAAAGGCATTGAGTCCACATAAATAGCGCACTCATGACCAATCAACTTCTTTTCAATCATAGAACACAAGTTGTGATTTAATCGCTATTGAAATTAAACCAAAGACATTCTTGAGGTTAATGTAAGGATTAAGAAGTCTTTGGTCTCCAGTGCTGATGACTTGAGCACTATTGTGCGATAACAAGGGCCATCAGCGATTTGTCAGCACAAATTCAGGATAACGTTAACGCTCAGCTATTTATATGGACTCAATGCCTTTAAGACACAATGTTTTTATCATTATCTTTGGACTCAATGCCTTTAAGTTTGGAGGCAGTAAGCAGTAAGAGATGTTTGCCTGTCTTTAAGCATTCAAGCTATGAGGTAGAAATCATAGGTATAGAATAAAGGAATACCTTTGATATCTGGATCATCCTCTGGGGTTTCAAAATCTGCAACTGCTTCTCCGTCTAGTTTACCATTATTGATCTGTGCCATACATTCACGTAGGACCTGGGAATTGGAAAAGAGAGATTTTAAGTTAGTGGAAAGAAGGCACAAAGGCCGTAGACAAAAATCTCACATTATAACTCGAAGAGTGGCAAACAGAAAAAGTCATTCATTCATTCATTCATTCATTCATTCATTCATTCATTCATTCATTCATTCATTCATGTATTCGTTCATTCATTCATTTAATATGTTACCAACCACATGAAAGCTTCTTGACTACGCGAGTTACAAGCACCATAAGAAAACCTTTTGCCAGAACTATCCTTCTTTGGCCAATTCTTTAGCTACCCAAAGATACGACTTTTGGGATCAATGCGTGGAAATTATAAAAAGGCCTCATTTGAATTGACAGACCTTTCATCAACACATTGTATGGCTGCAGGAGCCTTTATTATCAGGACGTGACCAGAGAATCCTTAGTACCCAAGTCAGAGAGCTACACGTTTCTATTTGGAGGTCACTGAGACTTGCTCTGCATTGTCAAAGACATTCTAAAGCATACCTCGACTTCGTTTTCCTTTTCGTCAATTTCGTCTTGCAATTTTGCGTTTTCTTCTTCCTTCGATTTCATTGTTTCTTCTAGTTCTTTGCATCTGCACAACAGAACATTACTTCAGCATTCATCAAAATGAAATGACTCAATAATAAAAAATCAACGTCTAGAAAACACGCTCTATACGAGTATTGAAAAACTGCATCTAATGGAAGCATATTACCAGGCACCACGTATATATAAACAGGGTGTGCAAAAACATTCTTGCCTATTTGAAAGTTCCCCGCAGAAAATAAACTACTTAACCTGGTTCCAGAGTTCTTCCTTTTTCAACTACATGAATATGAATGATTCTGTCTTTCTATCACTGAAAACGTGATCATATGAAAAATAGGCCAAATAGTTAGTTTTTTGTGGACTGTCAAAAGGCCACAGACATTTTTGGCATATGCATGCCCGGTATACTGTCAAAATCTAAAGGGATGGGTCACCTAACAGTAAACAAACCTATTATCTCAATAATCTATATTGTTTCCCACGAGTGTTCATTGTGTTCTGCACAGTTTTGGTGGATGGGGTGAATCCACAATAACGGTACTCTTGAAAATCCATCGATATCTCTGTAATCTGACAACATATGAATGTTTTGTTTTTCTCTCTATGAAATTCAAAAGTCCATCTTCAAATAACTCTTCATTTGCAAAAAATAGTGGAAAATCTGTGTGATGTGGCCCATCAAAAAAAATTGTAAAATCGTTGTTTCGAAAGAAGTTTGTTTACTGTACGTGACACAGCCCCTTTAAGAGATTCATCACAACATGTAGACGAAGTAACAGCCAGAAAAAATTAGAAAATTTGTTTTCACACCTTTCAGCAATTTCTTTCCTTTCCTTTTCAACCTGAAAACATAAAATATGCACACAAAATGAGCTGATTGCCAGTGTAGTAAAAGATAGGAAAGCTTGCAAATATTTGATCGATGATCAAAATTTAGATTCAAGGTGAAGGTGAAGTTTCGTTTTTTTAGCGCCAAACGCTGGGATCACAGAAGTAGAGAAGAACTAATCGATTCCGCGACCCCTTGTCATGACACTCAAGTAGTGGCGCTCTACCGGGTATCGAGCCCTGTCCACCTGACTGTTCTGGCTGCAAAGTCAAAGGATTACACCACTGCGCCACAACACCTTCATTCATTTTCATACAAAGGCAAGGAAAACTGATGCCAGCAGTCTAACTCTACGAAATTATTTGCAGGAAATTGATACCACTGCAAAGGAAATCACCAAGAATAGCTACAATCGAGCAGTTGAGTATAAAATATAATTACCTGTCTTCTCTCCATTTCTAAATTTTCTAATTCAACATGCAATGCACCATTCTTTTCTTGTAACTCCATTACAATACTGTCTTTCAAATCTAGTTCCTCTACAACCTGAAAATAACATGAGAGATCAATAAACACTATCGATAAGCACCATTATAAACAACAGCATGGAAGGCAGAAACCAGGTGCACCAAGAAGAATTCACGCGTTTGAAAATCGTATTCCCTAAGGTAATGGAAAGTAAACAGAATCTGACGAAAGAAGAAGCTGTTAAAGGGGCTGGATAAGAAATACGTAAACAAATCCATGGTTTGTGCATCAAATATCGCACTTTGAAAGGAGAAATTCCTTTTTAATTAGCTAAATTCAAAAGGAAAGATCCTTATCTAGATACAGGCTGATCTTTGGGTGAAAGATCAACGGAAATACTTGTTGGAAATCAATTTATATCACAGCAATCCCAATACATATGGAGATCTAATTTGTATCAGAAGAAAGTCGAAAGCCTACTCTCCAAGATGAGACATTTACTTTGAATTTTAATTGAATAGTCGCAATAAATAAGCTCATCAGAAAACTGCTAAATCCAAAATTTCACCGGCAGTTTCTTATCCAGCGCCTTTAATATGGTTTCATTTTTCAAAGAAGGTACTAAAGAGAATGTAAGCACATAAAAGTGCTTCAAGCCACTTGCGGTCAAATTCTAGCCAATCATGTATCAATATTTCCTGTTGACATTGGTCAGTTACCCGAATATGGTGTGGCACGTGTCACTGCCTATTGTCTTTGCATAGCTATTGTTATCAAAGGCTTATATATACTCATTCTCTTTAAGTTTTGCACCAACAAACAAAACCTACCGGGTACGCCAAAATAAACTATGTACTTTTGACAGGCCACGACAACTCGTACATTGAACCGATTTTGAAGATTTCTAAGCAAATCTTTAGCTAAGATCCTCAATTAGACGCCAGTATTTTTTGTACGTGTTTTAGTTTTCTATTTATGGAGCTTTAAGCGAGCTTCTTAAAATTTTCTATTTCGAAAACACTGAAAACGATAAAAAGACGTCGATTAAATTTTCTAAAGACTCAAAATGAATGGACACAGAGAGAACGTTTTCGTGATGCTGTAGGGATTTAGAAATTGATCAGTTATAATAAAGTGCACGAGTGTTAGTTCTATGTTGGAAGGAGTGTAAAAATACTTTTAACGAACAAAGAAATGTATTTCCTTTTGAAGTTTCATCGAGTTTATGCTTTGGCGCAGGTTGCATTCCTGTGTCAAGGGGGTTAAAAAGACAAACAAGGAAGCGTCTCGAGTCCAGCAAGCAGGTAGTCTTGTTGAGTTTTTTATTTTGTGACGGCTTGGGGAGGCATTTCATAGCAATTACCACAGAATTTCGCAACCAGGCCAATCTTTGAAATAATGCTCGTGCAGAAATGTACACTCATCAATTTCTAAATCCCCAAATCACCCTGAAAACGTTCTCTCTTTATCCATCCATGTCGAGTCTTTAGAAAATTTGATCGACGTCTCTTGATCGTTTTCAGTGTTTTTGAAAACGAAAATTTTAAGAAACTCGCTTGGCTCTAAAAACTGAAAATAACAAAATTTGCAAAAAATCCTAGAATCTAATTCAGGCTTTCTGCTAAAGGTTGAGTCATAAATCTTCAAAATCGGTCAAGTGTACGATTTATCGTGGCCTGCCAAAAGTGCATAGTTTATGTTGGGGCAACCGGTAGATTTTTCAAAACAAAGCAAGAAAATCAAGAATTACCTTTTCCAATCGTTCATTCAAAGTATAAGTCATGTCTGTCTGCCTTGTTATCTCATTTTGATGTCTCAAAGCCTACGAAGAAATCACAATAAAATATGACGAATAACACAGGAATGACGTAGCAATAAACAAATTAAATATTGGTCGTAATGAAGAAGATTCCAACATAGGGCTCAAATTTTTAAAGAGATTGATGCAGAATTATATTGCAGTTTTCTTTGAATTAAATGTCTTGGAAGGAAGTAAAGGTTTTTTGCTGTAAATCCGCCGTGGCAATTTATTGATATCTTGATTGGTTTCAAAATGGCAGCATTTATTAAATTTGAGGCTATGACGTCATTAAATTTCTAAATCTTAAACCAGAAAAGCTACAGATTTCTGCCTGCCACCACATTTGCGCCGCACATCCCTGTGGGTCCAACGTCCCTCTCGGTCCCTCATTCTCTTCTTGAAAACTTTCTCATACTGAATGATATAGACTGGGTTCTATCTGGCATTCAGTTTGAGCAAATTAAAAATTGAAAACAAATGTTGTCAATTTATCCTATAATATACCTTTTAGCTATTCTAAAACAACGTTCGAATCAAGCGATATTTTGCTACATTTTGTAGAATTTTCAAATGTGCACAATAGTGATAGAAGCTTTAACGCCAGTCGATCGAATGTTACGCATAAACATGTTTAAAAGTAATGCTCGATCCATCCAGGCTCTTTTGCAGAATAGCTAAAAGGTCTAATTGTCAACTTAGACTGCGTTCACACGATGCCGGCACATTTTGAAAACGATGAAAAATGTGACGGAGAGGCCTCCCGTTAACACGAAAAATGCACATTTTTTGCCGGCAGATTTTGAAAAGGTACATTTTGAAAACGGAACTCTAACAGGTACATCTTGAAAACGGCATTTTGCCGGTATCGTGTGAACGGTAGCTCAAATTTTGCCACCGTCACATTTTTCACCGTTTTCAAAATGTGCCAGCATCGAATGAGCGCATTCTTAGAAAGCAAAATCTGAATAAAGCCAGGTTTCCACTAGGCGGATTTTTCAGCGCGCAGCGGAGCGACTGTTGTATTTGCATTGTTTTGACAAACAATGACCACATCTTGTCGCTCCGCTACGCGCGTACTTGAAAGTCGGATTAACTTCAACTTTTCCGCCGCGTTCGATGGCGCCAACCAATCAAATCGCTCGAAAGCTTTGACACATGACATCAAGAGAAAAGCCATGCGCAAGACAGGGATTCAAAATGGCTGATCAAGATGAGGACACACGGAATCCCTACGGAATGTGCATTATCCTAAAAAACAAAAGCCGCTCCGCTGCGCGCGGAAAATTCCGCCTTGTGGAAAACTGGCTTAAGGATATCATACCACATTATCAGCTTCGTGAATTTCTTTCTCCTTTTCCTCAATGAGCTCGTGCAACTTTGTCTGTTCTTTTTTCCCCTGCTGCACTTCTTGTCGAATGTTTGCTATGAGTTGCTGTAACGAACAAATTTGAATAAAATCAGATTTTTCTCTTCATAAAAAGTCTTTCATAACTTCTAAATAACTTTTCCGATGGTAATTTTTGTAAAATGGTCTCAAAAAGGTAATTAAAATGGCCTTGAAGGACCTAGTTTGGGTTTTCAACATTACGTTGTTGGCTCAATACATTTAAATTGAATTAGTTCTAACTCATTCATATTATTTCACACCTAAGAGCAAGTTTGAGCCATTTTTGAAGATAATTTGCAAGGACAATAAACTATGTTCAAAAGCAATGCAAATTGTGACAGAATACCACCAAAGTTCAATTCAGCCCCGTATCTTTGCCTTCTCTACTCTGATTAGTCCCTCTCAATGAAGCCCCTTCTCGAGTTCACGGGATCTCAACACGGGTAGATATTGCAAAAATAGAATCTGCTGTTTTTAATTGACTCACTATTGCAAAGTAATTAGCCAACGCATAAAAAGGGAGTTCTTTCAATCAAAAAATAAAAAAAAAACGAAAACCAAAGATACCCTGAACCAGAATGGACAACTTTTGCGCTGTTCTCGTGAAAAGGTACTTTCAAGACAAGTCATGATATTATATCAACAAAAGAAGGACGAGTCTTAACATCCACCTTGTGGACCTTCTTTATCTAATGGAGAAACAGAGCACGAAGTGTTTAATTCACACCTCAAAAATATAAGAACTGTTATGCCTGCTATTCAGCTTCAGAATTATATAAATGAACTACAGTAAAAACCCGCATATAAGAAGCTTACATTTTGAAATCACCCTGTTTAGGTTCTTATGCATATGATACTTTTCTTGAAAACAGGATGCAAGGTTCTTAAATAGGTTCTTATCAAAAGAATTGATTACAGATCTTCGGGAATTTATGCAAAATGTAAGAAAACAGGGTTTTCAAGTACTCACGATCATGACGCAATTTTATAAAGAACAAAATCCATTCATACAAGGAATTTTTTACATATACTTTGTTTCTACTTGAAAGTATTCGGCTAAATTTCTTAAAACACTTTATCACATATTACCAACCAGTAGTTTACACTTAACTTGTTTAAAGATAAGAACCTTCCTTGAATTTCAGGATGAATAGGTTCTTCTGTAACGGGATGAAATTAGCACAATTTAGGCCTTAGGTTCTTATGAGTGAGTGGTTTTTATATGCGGGTTTTTACTGTACACGATGCATATGCTAAAATATGTGGGGTGAGTGGCCGAGCGGCTTATACAGGTCAAGTGAGATCAAACTCTCCCCTCAAAGGCCCGACCTCGCAGCTCACCTTGCCGTCCTTCGGAAGAGACGTTAAACTAGGGGTCCTATGCCTGAATGTGCCATGCATAGTGGGCTTAAACTAGCTTTAAATAGTTAGAAATACTTCCAGCCCACTAAATATGTTATTGAAAAAGAATATCCTGTCTCTTTCGATATCAACTCATGACTTCTCTAAAAGATGAATATCGTGTGCACAACGCAACAGTTAGCCATATCGGATTCATGAAATCCTTTATGGCATCGTATGTATTGATTGGTTGCTCGTTGGGAATTCCCTTTGCTTGTGATTGATAATCACTTTAAAATGGCCTGCCAATCAATTGCATCTAATGCTATTGCCATACAAATTCTGCCCTTGATCGGTAACGGTCAAATCCACACCATATGTCGGAATATGCTTTAGTGGCAGGAAGTACATGTAAAATGACTCCAGTTGTGATATATATGGAATTAAATGGTTTGTAAGAAGGTAAATGTAGATCAATGATTACAGATGATGACGATGATGATGAATATGGAGTTCTTTTTGTGTGGGCGCTTAAATCATGGATTGTGGATGATCCTTGATGTCCAGGCTACAGTGATGAAAGAAGAATGGATTAGTATGTATGTAATGTGAAGCAACGTTTTCCAAGCATCACTTTGGGCACAAAAATAACGCCTAAGTATATCGAGACAAAAACTTTACGAAGATATTCTCATCTAGACTTATTATAATCATCGTAGTTTTGCTCCTTGATAAGCTTATAACCGCTACAACCAGTTAAAACGGAGTGTCGTTATCCCATTCAATAAACGAAGCGATAACTGGGACTGAGGTAGTTAATCTAATTCTTATCTTTATAGAGAGACGTAAACAAGAAAAGACGACTTGCAGTTCTTGATTCTTTTATTCTTGACATGTTTCGACTCTGAGGTCATCGTCAGGAGAATGAGTAGTTACACGATGATGTGCTCCTTTTGATAACCTTTCAGCGGTCACGTGATCTTATTGGGCCACGTGATACCTTAATGTGGCGTCACAATACTCCTTAATTAAAATTTACGTTTAATGTATACAAATGATAGGCCACAGGGAAACAAATTATTGCATAAATGAACGAACGGAAAAGTTTAATTTTAACTTTGGTACTATTGATAATATTCATCAATTATGATATCGGGACATTTTAAAATGTTCCGATATTTTGCTCAGGCTTTTGAACAGTACGGTTATGAGTCTAGTTTAAAGGGGCTGTGTCACGTAACCGCAAACAAACCTGTTATCTCTATAATCTATATTGTTGCCCACACGTGTCCATTGTGTTCTGGACAAATGTTGGTGGGTGAATGGGGTGAATCCACAATAAAGTTACTACTGAAAATCCACCAATATCTTTGCAATCTTACAACATATGAGTGCTTCGTTTGTTTCTCTCCGAAGTTCAAGAGTCTATCTTAAAAACAGCACTTTCATTTTGAGAACAATAGTGGAAAATCTGTGTAATATGGCCTGTCAAAAAACTGCGAAACCGTCGTTTCGAAAGAAGTTTGTTTACTTTACGTGACCCAGCCCCTTTAAGCTAATAAGTATTTTCAATTTAGTAAAGTCTGGAGCGAGAACAAGGCATGTAAGGATATACGTACCTCTTGTTGATGGTACTGCACTTGCAAAGATTTCAACTTGTTCTCAAGATCTCTCACATTCTGGTGGCCAAAAGAAACCTATGGCAAGACAATGGTTGTAAAAACAAGACTAAAACACATGACATTTCGCTGTAAATTCGTGGTTCATAAGCGATATCTTGAAAATTCTTAGTCTTCTAACACCTTAAATCGATTTGGAACACGTTAAATGGAATCAGATCCAAATAGGATTGGAACCATTTGGATCCGATCCACGTTTGTGTGGGATCAGATCCAGAACTGCTTCCTTTTACGCGAGATCGCTCTGGTACACCGTTTGTCTCACTTTTAATTGACCCCTTTGAAATTGAAGCTCTGATAAAAAAACCGGGCTATGTACTTCATTACTCAATTTCTTTGAGTTTGAAATTGATGGAGAATATCAAATCCTCTGGTTTTGAGGCAACCAATCATTTTGACTTTCTCGCTTCATAAATCAGCAACTACTTATCAGGTTTACACAAACAAGGTCTAACACTCCAAGTTGAAATATATTCTATTGACAAATTGAAAAGCGGGAAACGAAACAAACAACAAGAAAAATGAAATTAAATATGCTCATTATCAGGTCACATCACATACTTTCTCGTCTTTTGAATCAAGCATTTCTCGAAGTTGTCTAATTTCATTTTCCAAATCTTCCGTATTTTCTTGCAATATTCGCTGTCTACTTTGCCTCATTTTGTGAACATCTAAAAAGAAATCAATGAGGTTAGGAGAAGTATCTTTTTATATCAAAGATAAAAACGCCGGCTTAGAAGAAACAACGCATTTACACCAGCATCAACAAGAAATATCAACTCACTTCTACTGGGTGAGTCAGAACAAACTATGCCATCCGAGGGGCTGCTATTCTCTAAATATCAAAGTAAACAAGGACAGATTTTATAACACAAAAGCACGAGTTGCTTTTGTTGATACCTGAATTCAAAGCGATTAGCGACAGCAGAAAAATCTGCAAAAAGTCTCTCATAGCCACGGGAAAGAATGACCGATTAAAGCCGGGTAAATTTCTACATCTAACTGAAAATATATTAACTATGAATCAAGACATTTTTCAATATCATTGCGTTGATATTCAGGGAGAACCATTTTTAAAACGCTGTGCGTCTTTTTTACTCATCCGGTTTAATTTTGCAAAGTTATTCCTAAAATCATGAGTTGTTTTATAATCTATTATAGGACATAATTTACAATACAGTTCTACTGCTGGTTAGCCGTTGCGATAGGAGCATACGATGTTGTTCGCAAAAAGGCTACAATAGCGGCTGAACAGAAGTTCCAGGCTCGCAAATGAAAAATCGCTCCGAGAATGAGACTGTGCATCGAGAGAAGATCATCAAACAACGAAGAATTAGTTCAAGCCGCTTTGTTCTAATGCACCTGTCTCCTATCTAAACGCAAGATCTGGATGGCAATAACATCTATTTGAGAGCAGCATTGTTCTTCAAGCAAACAGGATGAGCCGCCCTGAGGGCTGCACAACAAGGACAAGTTTTGTGATACAATCGCATCAGTTCATTTGATTGACACCGAAATTCAAAGCGATTAGCGAGTGCAGACAAAGGAAATTCTCTCAACCAGTAATTCAAAACAAAACAAAGCCGCACAGTTGCCATGAAACCAGTAGGGCAAACTGTCGCCTTGTGCACGCGAAAGGTGGCTTTTAAGAAACATCATGAGTTCATAACAGCAGAAGAAGGATAAAGCCAAAGATTAGCCACGCAGATTTTGTTTGATTCAGGAGCTGAGTAGTAATTCTTTCATTCAAACCCTAAATATGCGAGAACTGCAATGCCTTCTGCTTGGCTTCTGAATCAAATAAACAAAATCCACCTGGCAGGTCTTTAGATTTGTCACCCAAAATATTTCCTGGTTGAGCAGCTGTGAATTTAGCAATCAAAGTGTCAATAACATCAGCAAATACAATTTGTAACCAACTTCTGGCTAAAACTGTCGCTCCTTGATCTACCCTTTAAATTAATAATTGCAAACTAAAATCAAGTCTTGTTTCTTTTCCCTTGAAACATTGAAGCTACTTACCATAAGCACTTGCACCTTGTTTTACATGTTTCGGAACCTGTAAATAGAAAATGTTCAGTCTTAAAGGGGCTGGATAAGAAACTGTCGGGGAAATTTTTGATTTGGCTGTTTTCTGATAAGCTAATTTATTGCGACTATTCAACGAAAATTCAAAATGAATCTCTCATCTTGTAGATTTGCCTTTGCACTTTATTCTGATACAAATTAAAGTTCCATATGTTTTGAGATTGCTGCGATATAAATGGATTCCCAACAAATATTTTTGTTGATCTTTCACCCAAAGACCAGCCTGTATCTAGATGAGGATCTTTCCTTTTGAATTTAGCAAATTACAAAAGAATTTTTCCTTTCAAAATGCGATATTTGATGCACAAACCATGGATTTGTTTATGTATTTCTTATCCAGCCCCTTTAAGCAAATGAACGGAGATATAGCGACAAGATCTAAACATAGCACAGAAGAACAGCACGAGCCACTTATGTTTCTATTGTTTTCATCGATCGAGAACATTATATACCATAGGATATATTTAAACTGACCCAGTCCCCCTAGTTAAGTTGCCTTTAACTCCGCTGAATTACTTTAAAGGTGCTGCACACACAAGCTAAACTTCCAAAAATCCATGACTTTCTCTCCTTAATGCAGGCGAATAGCACGTGATACATTGCAAATGAAGATCTTTCATATTTAAATGAAGACGTTTTCTACTTAAATGAAGACGTTTTCTATTTTCGATTGTCTTGATAACGAGTATACGCTCGAAACGTCGTGCTCTTGAACATCTCAGCTATTTTTGGTACTTAAATCATTTATTTATTATATTAATGTTTTCTGTTTGTTTAAACTCCGTAGAATTCGCCAATGCACTCAGGTTTTGTGCCATCAACGATTTTGAAGAAACAGCTGGATTCTGAGTGCCGAGTTTCAGATGTGTTTAGCCTAAACGTATGAAATGTCCCTGCAAGGTTCAAGAAATTCCACGCCGCGCACCAATTAGAGATGAATCCTTAATGAAATTTGTGATATTGCCTTGCTTTATCTTTCTTTACTAAAATGTTTTACAGCCCCTTTAAGTTGACTTCACACTCAAAGCGTTGTTTTAAATAAGTGTCGTGATTCCTGATGGATGAACTTTACTTGGGCATGAGAGACCTATTTGGACAGATGTTATTGAAATCCTTCAAAGGGAATTCAGCTTAAAAGTAACAAAATCTAAAGGTAATGTGTCCATGTAAGTACAGCCGCGTATATATTCATTCTGTCAAAATGAACTGATACGATGCTGACGAAGAGCCTCGAAGAGCTCGCTGTGATTGGCAGAATTTAACTGATCACATGCAAACTAAAATTTCAGCTCCGAAAGCGCAACCGCAAGTAAGTCACCACTTTGCTTAGATTATTCCCTGCCACTTAGTGAGCCTCTTTACCAAAGTGATCACATGAAATATCACGTGAAATTGGCATGCCCCCCCCCCCCCCCTGCAAAGCCGCTTTATTTACATGGAAACATTACCTTTAACATGATTGCATATCATATATAAGTCTATTACAATATTTTGAAGTTTAAAACGTCCAGAAACTAGGAGCCCTTTGAAAGTCTTTGGGAAACAATTTCGTCACTGGATGTTGATACAAATTTCGATACTCTGAAACTTGCAAAGACACTTGATAATATAAATCACTAAATAGAGTAAAAAATTCCTGTTTCTCGAAGTCTACAATCTCATAGGTTCACACATTCACAGGAATTTCAAGACCTGGCTACTTGTCCTCAACTCCCTTTGTAATCTACTATAACTAAGCGTTAAGACGGTACGGTGAGATCAAACGATGCCCGCATGTGCATCACAGAGATCTAATACTTCCCATCCAAGTAGCCCTTGCATTTACTTGCCAAAAATCCGCAAAAATTTCAAAGTTCCACGAATCGCCTTCTTTTTGCCCAAAAGTGCCAGGCAGAGTGGCCAGGAGAGGAATAAGCCTGACCTGCAGATCTGCAGTGCTAGCCCTGTGGACAAAATTCCTCGCCCTGTGGAAACCGCATCGTCCGCAACGAGTGCTGCGAGTGGAAATTCTGCTGAAAATCAAATCTAAGTCTCGATTACATCAATATTATTGTTGAAACTTCAATGAATTCTTGTTTAAAGGGAAATGGCAACTTACTACAAATGACTTGGTGAACAGAACAAAGATAAGCAGGAAACAGCAAACAATGATTGTGATGACTTCAGGTGATGCATGCTCAATTTGGTCATGAATTGCATGAGAAATCTGCAAAAAAAACGTTACAACTGACTGACACATATCTGATACAAATCAGAAACAGGGAAATAACATTCAGTGTTTACAAGGAGGAGCACAGCACTCAACATGACACAGTTTAGAACTGCAAGGGCTGGGGAAAAGGGGCCCTTGCATTTCAGTTAAAGCTTTTTTGAAAATCTGGGGAGCTAAAGCACTAAATGGCAACTTTTAGGCCTAGTTTAAACACCGTATTTTTGCCGTGTCGAATTTAATAGATGCTGCTAAAAAATTCCAAGTGTCAATTACATTCGATATGAAGACGATGTTTAAATCACAACCGCTTTAAATTGTTAAAACGGCAGGAATTCACCAGCTCTGTCGTGTTAAACGGCGGAAACCACGACTTGATTTAAACAACGTATTTCTTCCGCATTTAGTTAATCAATTCTAGGCCATGGTTGCCGGTTTCTACGTGTGATCAGCCACTGCGCTTGTACATCTGGACAAAATGGCCATTTTAACCATTTTTGTCTCAACCTGACACGGCAAAAAGACGATGTTTAAATCAGACTTTTCAACACGGCAGATTCTGCCGTTTTTAATAAGTTCATTCATTCATTCATTCATTTTTATTTATTTAGGCACGGTAGCCCCGTCAATCCATATGAACTGCTTTTCAGGGGGCCGTGGCAATCAAATCGATTCGACACGGCAAAAATACTATGTTTAAACTAGGCCTTAGAACAGAACAAGAAATAAAAATGGTCGAGGAAAGGAGCAGCTTGAGGTTATAACAAGATACTCCCTATGCTCACCTGGCTTCTAGGTATCGGCCAAAACACACGGTCGATTAAATTATCCGATCACTAAGAGAAGAGTCCAGAAAATGTCATGGCGCCACGGCTGTGAGTCGGAGGAAAGTTTGCTTGTCAATGCCATATTTGAGGAAGGGAAATGATTGGGTTATTTTGGCAGGAACAACTGGTTTATAAAGTGTAGCGTTATGAACAACATGAGTAGTTCGAGAAATCTGGTTAAACTGATTTGATAAAATGAGGAATGGGTGGCCGAGTGGCTTAGACAGTTTCCGTCAGGTGACTGAAGTTGAGCTCGGTCGAGTGAGATACTCCGGATGGGTGACCTCTCGAAGGCCTGACCTCGCAACTCACATCGCTGTCCTTCGGAAGGGACGTTAAACTAAGGGTCCCATGCCTGGATGCGGCATGCATAGTGGGCCTAAATTTGCTTTAAATAGCTAGAAATCCTTTCAGCCCCCTTAAAATAAGTTACTAACGACTAACGAAAGAAGTATCTGGAGGAAAATGTAACCGTTTTCTGGACTCTGACTAAGAGCTAGAAAAAAGACTTGATAAAACTTGATGAAACTGCCAAAACATTTGGTAGACATCAGATTTTGAAGAAAATTGACTGAAAAAACCTGAAAATTTTATCATCCCTGCCAAATTAAGTGAAATACAAAATATCAGAACATTTACCTCTTCTAAGCCCATGACACTGAGCGGTCCATGAAACAATTTAACGAATGTGAGTTTCATCAATTTGATACGTTTCATCAATTTCCCTAAATTTCTCCATAATCTTTCCAGCTTTCCAATTTCTTCCTCCTTTTCTGCGTTTACAACTGGTTCGCTTTTATCATCATTGGGTTCAACATGGCGGTCTTTGCCACGATAAATTTTAGCTCCTCGGAGTTGCTCACAAGCTGGTAGATTCTGCTGATTGTGACAAAGTTCTAAGAGGGCAGCACGAGAATCTTCATCGCCGACGTCGTATGGGACGTTTGTCTGACTGTCTTTGTGTGGCTGCTTCTGCTCTTGATTGTCGGATTGATGTGTATCGTGAGCCCCTTGTTGTTGAGTATCAGAATCAACACTGACATCTGCATCTGACAAGTCCGGTGGGTTTGGCTCTGTACGCGTGGCCTCGGGGGATGGATCTCTTATAGTATGTAACGACGGTGTAGCCTTTGAATCAGCTTGATTTGTAACTTGCTTGTCCTCTTCTCCACTTTCAGCTGGTACATCGGTTGCTTTAGCTTCTTCTTCAACATTTGGCACGTCATCCTCGTTTCTTGAGTTTGCTTCTCTTTGCTTTTCAAAACGATCTTCGTCTCTTTTAGTGGACTCAACTTCTTCGTCTGTTGTCCGATTAACGTCCTCCAACAGTTTCCTACTGGATACATTCACCGAATCTTGAGCATCAACCTCTTCGTTTAAAGTGCCACTTTCTGGCACAGTAGTATCCTTTACTTGATCAAAAATGTCTCTTTCTTCCCTTGTCGCATCTTGCTTCTCGCCTTTTCCATCTGGCGTAATTTCCTCTTCGGATTTTACCTGGTCAGAATTTCTGTCAGATTCACCATTGTCACTGGTGCCTCTTTGTTCCGACATCTGATCATTTCTGTTTTCTTCACTCGAAGGATGTTGAGATGTCGCTTCTTTATTCTCGGATTCAATCTGTTTGTCAGGAGTAACATCTGTGCTTAGCTCCGGAGCCGGTTCATTACTTTGATTTACTGCGCTATCCGGACTCTTTTCCTCCTGTTTCACATCACTGTCTGAGGAAGATGGTTCAACATCATCTTCATTGTCCATATCAGGGTTTAAGAGAGTCGAAAGCAGATCTGGAGTGTTAGGGTCAACCTTCATGTCTCTCTCCGTTGCTGACGCTACGAAATAGAAATATTATCTTTGATAATGGAGGGTAGACTTTTCGCCCGCTTCAGCGTCTCAAAAGAGCGTTGCGGAAACTCCTTTTGAACTCAAAGCCCAGGGGGAGGGGTACTTAACTATTAAGTCATATGGGGTGTGCACTCCAAGAATTTCTGTTATGACCCAATCTCAGAATATAGGCGGGGTTTTAAGACCCGATTCCAGAATATGGATGTGGTTTCCGACAAGTGTTTTCACTACAAAACAACAGGAAATTGTTGTTTATCGCAAACCTGAGAATTCCTAGAATTTCTCGCAAAAATTAGACGCCAACCTCAGAATATTTCTTTGAAAAGTACACCCCGTTCTCAGAATTTTCGTATCAAAAACCACTCCAAAACAGGCACAAATCCCTGAATGATTAATAGTGAAGTACACGCCCCCCCCCCCCCGGCTCAAAGTAGCTCTATCATACAAAGGCAACAGTCTTTGAGTACAAATCTAAATGCTCATGAAATTTGGCACCTGTTAATGCATGTCATGAACATTGCATATTTTACCATTCATTTCCACGTTATAGTGCTGACTTGAACACAACAGTCATGGATCAAATCAGTGCAAGATTCAATAAAATGGCATAAGAGCAGTAATCTCGGAGATTAAAAATGCTATCTATTAATTTTTCGTATGCTTTTTCGTATTCCTTTAGATTTTATTTTGTTGTTTCCATTGTTATTTAAAGTAAAAAAAGTTTTTGTAAACCGTATTGTAAAGTAAATTAGATATGTTATGTATTTATACTTGCTCAGCTGTCCCAGTTTTAGCAACTGACGAAGATTTTATAATCGAAACGTTTTTAATCCAAACAGTTGTGTTTCTATATTTCATTTTCTGTTTACTCCGAATGTGGTTTTAGTTTATTTTTTTTCGTATGCTATTTGCAGAAAGCAAAGGATGCACCAGACAATGATCCAAGAGTGCTATAGCTCCCTATGAGAAAGTTTATCCTTCCCTTGTCGATCTTTCGGGCGAAATAATGTGATTTCATTACATTTCTTCCAGTTTGAAATTGTCCTAGTAAAAATCCGCATATAAGAAGCTTACATTTTGAAATCACCCTGTTTAGGTTCTTATGCATATGATACTATTCTTGAAAATAGGATGCAAGGTTCTTAAATAGATTCTTATCAAAAGAATTAATTACAGATCTTCAGGAATTAGGCCAAATATAAGAAAACAAGATTTTCACGTACTCACTATCATGACAAAATTTTATAAAGAACAACCTTATCTACCTAGCCTTATCTGTATCAATTACATTCATACAAGGAATTTTTTACATATGCTTTGTATCTACTTAAGTATTTGGCGAAAGTTCTTAAATTATTTTATCACATATTACCAACCTGTAGTTTACATTTAACCTTTTTTTTAAGATAAGAACCTTCCTTGAATTTCAGGATGAATAGGTTCTTCTGTAATGGGGTGAAATTAGAGCAGTTTAGGCCTTAGGTTCTTATAAGTGGGGGGTTCTTATTTGCGGGATTATACTGTATGTCCATCTGCAGTTGTATACCATATACAAAGGCCCGCTCCTTTGGGCCAAAACGGGTTGCTCTAAGCAAAGCAAGAGAAAAACAGTTATTCCTATTCACCCTCGTGCCCCTAAAATTTGCTCAGAAGAAGCAGCATTTGGTGCACGAACATCAAAAGAATAGAAATGACCAGTCTGCAAAGTTTTTAAAAAAGATTTTGGTATCTGGTCTTCGATCCCATATTGAAGGCGAAAAATGGGCAATATGGAAACAAAAATAAAAATTGAATAATATAATGTATATTAAAAGTTAACTTACTTGATGTTTGGTCACCATCTTGAACATAACTACTGGCAGGAACATTTGTTGACAAACTCGCAATATTGCCATCACTCGTCATCCCTCCTTTTGTTTCCTCTGTTTCATGACGAGGTTCTTGACTCTCCCCTTCCTTATCCACTGGCCTGGCCTCATCTGCTACGGATTCATCTGCTACGGCATCTTGCTTACTCTCTTCTAACTTTCGTCCTGCTTCTCTTAACTGTCGTTCTAACTCCTCTGATTTAGCTCTGCTATTCTCCTCTTTCAAAGTATCGGCTACTGACACCTTTTCTTTATCTGTCAACTCATCTGTTTCTGTAGAGATACTACCTTGATCTGCAGTAGCCTTTGTAGTTGTTACATCTTCACCACTTGCAGAACCACTTTCACTCCTTGAGTCTGATTCCCCAGCTTCCATTGCTTCAGACGTGCTACCCCCTTCGTCTGATTTATCCTCTTGACTGCTGGCTAACATCTTACTGGCAAACGCTTTGAAACGATCTTTCAAAGCATTTCCAATCTTTTTAATGGAGAATTTTCCGGGGGTTCCCGCTGACTCTTCTTTCGTAGACTCGTGTCTCGTATCACTTCCATCGTTATCTACTTGGTCACTTTCAGCTGCTTTCATTGCCTCAGGATCCTTAGCTATGACATCATCCACAATACTCCCTGGTTCGTTTAGCTCTTCCGTTTTGCTATCCTCTAAAGTTTCTTTACTTTTTTCTGTATCTCGGGATGCATGAATAGCACTTTCAGGTGGTTTTGTAGCATCCTTTCCTCCAGCAGGGGGCACCGGTAGAGTTTCTACTTCATCTTTGGAATTATCAGAAGTTTCAGAAATAACATTATCTTGAATCACTTTAATTTCTCTGGCATCTTCCTTTTTATCACTCACTAATTCTTCTTGCTTATTCTCTGCAGTATTCCCTACCAACTCTTGTGCACCACTTGCTGCTTTTGTACCTAGTAGCTCGTATCTCAGCGGGTTATCTGCGCTTTTCAATTGTTTGCTCAAATCATCAGTAACAAACTTTTCGACCGTTTGCAATAATTGAGGGGTCACTTCTTCTGGGCTGTAATGAAGTCCCAAATAATTGTCAATATGTTTTTGCTTAAGTGCCTCGAAATTTGGATGTTTGGTATAGTCCACATTGGCAGGTGCCGCCTGTTCTTCCTGGCTGTTAGCAGTCGAGTCAAGTTGACTCTTTTCAGTATCAGCATCCAAAGGAGCTGCAGTTGATTTGACCTCTGCATTATTGGACCCAGCATCCTTCATTTCTGATTTCTCTACGCTTGCTGCACCTTTCACTGACGCAGAATCAGGTTCTTTTCTCCCTGTCGCCTCCCCTTCTTTGTCTGGTGTAGTAGATGTTTCCCTTGCATCAGCTACCGAGGCACCTCCTGCGGCCTTCCCCTCACCAGGAGCAACTTCCGTCGTTCCTGCAGACATGCCTACTTTATTCTCAGAATCTTTATTCTCGTCTGTCTCTTCAGGGTTCTTCACAGTCAAATGAGCTGTCTCCAATAAATCCTTTTCACTATAATGTAACAGCATGTGAAGCAGATCATTATCAGGCTCTTTCAATTGTTTCAACATATCATTAACAATAAATGCATCGACTTCCTTCATGGTTTCTTCATTCACATCTTTACCAGCATAATTACTAGCTAAGTAATCCCTTATGTGTGATTCCTTTATGATCCTGAAATTTGGCAGTTTTTGCATTTCCTCGTCGAAATTAACACCCCCAGTAGAATGACTGGTTGGATCTAGGCCACCGGCCATGGGTTCATCTAACTGAGGGCTAGTTTTTGATATAGTTTCCTTTATATTTGACGAATCAATTTGAGGATTATTGCTTGGTGCATCATTCAATGGGCTGCCACTTGCTACTGGTGTGTCAATCTTAGCTCCTGGTGCTATTGCCTCTCCAGAGGGCATTGTGTCAGAATCCCCATTGTTTTTCTCCTCTATTTTCTTGCCCACATTCCCCTCAGCAGATTCATTTAAATCAGTACCTCTCATGTTCCCATCCTTCTCCTTCTGGTCGGTCACAGCCTGCGCTTTAAGGCTTCGCAGCATATCTTCAATTTCACTCAATTGGCCCTCATTTTCACTATTTCTCGTTCCTTGATCCTTATTCTCCCCACTTGAATCTAAAACAGTAGGGTTTTCATCTTTGCTTTCGGAATTCTTCAAAACTTGCTTTCTAAGTTTATCAAGCATTTCTTCTTCTTCATTCTTAAACACTTTTTTCAATTCTTCCTCTTTGCTATTACCACTATCTATGCCTTCTTTAGTTTCAGTCTTCAGAACATCATTAGAAACTTGAGAATCTCCCATGTGACCTTGCTCTTGATTCTCCTCTTGAACTGGTTTTGGCACATCTTCCTTGTCAGCAGCATTCTGTGCCTCTATTTCCTCTTTTTGTTTTTGTTTGACTTTATCATTCTTCAGTTTAGGTTTCTTTGGCCTAACAAGAGTTTCTAACGGTGGCACTTCTTCTGTTTCAGGATCGAACAAGTCTTCATCACCTGCATCATTTGGCATTTCATCAGACATATCTTCTTCAGCTTGATTGTCTGCATCTTCACCAGTTTCTTCCTATGATAAAAAATAAATCATTTCACATCCACACTTTAACCAATCATTTTACATTCACACTACAGGGTATCCCAAAAAAGTTGTGCCCCATTTGTCTGTAGATTGCGACAAAACGGCAAAAGACTCTTGTCACGAGTATAATGAATGGCCTAGAAGCGACTTGCAATGAAGAAACCAAACTTCGGATAGATTAAAATCAACGACAAGTTTTCCAACCACGCTAAAAATAAACCACCTCTCCAAAACGATAAACAACCTAATTAATTCACGTTGCGTTCCAAGTCACACCTTCTATGAATCAACGATATGTGTCCAGTCCTCTTGGGGCCTCTACTCAATTGTCAGTTCACTACAAACGCCATTATATAGTAAGCTATATAACATAATAGAAGACAATGCAACAAACAAAACACGGGAACAAACAACACAATACACGACTGAACATAAATGTGTCACAACTCTCGCCAAACTTTTGATGATGGTGCTCTTCAGTTATTCAATTAAAAGTTTGCTACCATCCCCATGAAATCCGTTGAAAAATGATGGAGCTATGACCTTCAGGAGACCAAATTTGCCCGATGACTAAAACCAGCGGTAGGCCATTTTCTCTTACTATTTTGAAGGGATGAATAGCTTCATGGATGGAAAATGAAACAGCAGCCTCCAATGTCATAGCTCTCGTGAAAATGCCAAAAATCCTCGCAGATTTCCACTATTTCTGACCTCAAAGAAATTATTTCTTACCTCTCGTGAAGATAGTTATCACTGCAACAAAGACAAAATGGCCGACCACTGGTTTCAGTCATCAGGCAAATTTGGTCTTCTGAAGGTCATAGCTCCATCATTTTTCAACGGACTTTTACGGGGATGGTAGCAAGCTTTAATTGAATAACTGAAGAGCCACATCATGCAAAACTTTGGCGAGAATCTTTTGCCGTTTTGTCGCAATCTTCAGGCGAACGGGGCACAATTTTTTGGGACACCCTTTATAACCCCCATCAATGATGCTGCAATGTACATGTCGAGAAACGGAAATGAAAGCAAGATTTCATGGTAATTCATCATATTTTATTTCTCTATATTTCTGAGAAGCTAAGCTTATTGAAGCAGCGTCCTGGTCCTTCCTCTTGAAGTTACCACATTTTGCGATTTCTGTAGCCTTCATCACAGAACGTTGGCGGCTCTCCTCATTCTACGTAGCAGGTTCGGCAGGGCAAGGACTCGAAACACCAGCCTGCAGCAGTCAAGCGTGCTACCACTGAGCCATCCCCCCCCCCCCTGATCATCAATGATGCTGCAACATACATGTTGAGAAACAAAAATGAAAGCAAGATTGCATGGTCATTCCCCATATCGCTTTGTAGAAACATAGGGCAATTCAGTTCAACTCATTCTAAAAGTAAAGGTTGCAAGCTTGGTTGGCTAAAGTAACATTAAAAAGAAAATGCTAAGGAAAACCAAGAAAAAACCAAAGAAAGGAGCTAAATTTCAACACATAAATATCCTGTATCTTCAAGCAAGTAAGGGACATTCTACAAAAGGCATATCATACAGTAATTGAATTTGACAAAACAAAAGCCAAAATAAGGAAACATAGGGCTCAAATCTTTAAAAAGGTCGGTGTAAAATTCTATTACAGTTTCCTTTAAATTAAATGGCTTGGAAGGAACTTATAGTTTTTTACTGTAAATATGCCATGGAAATTTATTGATATCTTGATTAGTTTCAAAATGGCGGCATTTGTTAAATTTGAGGCTATGACGTCATCAAATTTCTAAATCCTAAACCAGAAAAGATACTGATTTCTGCTTTTCACCATATTGTAGGCCTTCATAAACTATGGTCGTCTTGAAAGTTATATAATTTTTCTTCCTTTGTTTTAGGATTTTCGATGATTTAAATGTTTTCAAAATTTTCCATGGATTTTTTCAAAAATCATTAAATTGCCGCCATTTTGAAAAAAAATCAAATATCAAACAATTTCCACGGCAGATTTACAGCAAAGTACTATAACTTCCTTTCAAGCTATTCAATTCAAAGAAAAATGGAATAGAATTTTACACCCACCTTTTTAGAGATTTGAAAGATTTGAGCCCTATGCTAAATAAGGATCTAATGAAGATAACTGTCTTCCAATTGCTGGCTGTGTTGGAAATCCCCTACTTTCAAACTAACAGTATTTCACTTGGAAATATCCTTCTCTGTACCTTAAATAGTGGCATTTCATAACTTCTTTGCACCCCTCTTTATAGCTCCCAACATGCGACAAATATTATTTGAAACAGGCTAAAGGTAACTGCAAACAATCACATCGTAAGAAAGGTGAAAATGAAAAAGTAGCAATAAAACTCACATCTGGTGCATGAATTAGAGCATCTACATCAGAGTGCATAACTGTTTCTTTCACATAAGAAGTTGGGATGGTCCCCTTAACATCTCCAATCTAAAAGGTTTGAAAAATCCAATGTCAGTTGATTTCATACAGTGAAGGGATTGCACACATTAACATAAAAAGAATTTTCCCCAAATTCTGACGAATTCTCCAAGTGCAGATAATAGACCTTTTTGCTTCTTAAAAAATAGGTTTGGAACGAGCTTCCAAATCTGGTAAATTTTGTCAAAAGAAATGGAAACACGACCCCCGTTTTTGATAGATACAGGCTAGCTGCGGCAAGAAGTTCGTTCAGATCTCAGAACACTTCTCAGAGAGTTAAGCAACGATAAGTTTGCTCGAATTGACTGACGACTGGTTCAGTTTAAATACCGTGTGTCTCAAAAAAGTACCCCCTTTTGACCGAACAAGGGAACAAAACCATAAAATTTCGGGTTTTTTTTAGTTCATAGCTACATTTGTCGATATTCAACTTAAATGCACATTTCAAAACTGTCCACCAAACACCGGAGATATGAGTTCCCAAGGTCAAAATTTGGAGTGCACCTGAAACCAGACGTTTTGAGAAAGGGCCTAGCCACGATTTGACATCACATAACATGTTGCAAAAGAATTTTCAACTTTGAATACTAGTTTTTATTTTTGAAAAGAATTAAACCTTGTATCGCTTCAATTGTTCTCGAAATGACTCTTCTTCTTCGAAATCAGTCCATGCATTGCGTTCCATCCCAAGTATTTTGTATCAAAGACAAGGAAAAGGAGCACATGCACGCTTATTTTGGAGGTGTGGCACGACTTTATCATTCTTACCACATTTTTATTGTATTCATTTAATCAGGGCCATGCCCATATGTCTTTATTCTTTTCAAAAGCAAAAAACTGAAAACTAAAGTTTACAGGGGCTTTCGAAAATATCCATGATACAAATCATGGTTAGGCCCTTTGTCAAAACCTCTGGTTTCAGGTGCACTGTAAATTTTTATTTGCAAACTTGTAAGACCTGTACTGTAGGTAGGTCCCTTTATTAGGTTGTTTACATATTGTTACCCTGTAGTAATCTTGGTTTTCAGGTAGGCCCCCAAGTCATTGTAGAAATAGTTACTGAAGAAGAACCTATAGAAACATTCAACAAACTTTTACTAAATTATGGAGTTACTTTCTATTTTCTGTATAAATGGAAATTTGCCCCTTGAATTATTGCTTTAGTAAACAATGTGTGCAACTGCAATTACCTCAAATTCAAAAAAATTCCCATCATCACTTTTACTCATAATATCAACTTCATCACCAACAAGCAAATGAACATCTTTGGTAATGAAGGCCTTCTTGACTTTGGCACTGGAAATTGGTTCTAGAATCAAAGAAAATGCACATTAAATTTGGTATCAATGATGCAGAGTTTTTTAATATGTATCTTTGTGTAGATTTTGTTGTTTTTAGACCATGGGTTATTGTTTTCACAAAGAACATGCTGGAAGCTACTCCCTGCCCAAGGAAAACGTTTCAGTCTGGTACACTTGTAGTTATATACTTCGTTTTTTGCTGCTAAAGTCAGTCTAAACATATACACCCCAGCTAAAGAAAATGAAGTACTTTGCATGATTAATTTTGCATTTTTGTAAATCTCATTTTCGACAGACTTTGATAGAAGATATGCGCTAAACATGGTGGCGAGGAATTTTTTACCAAGATGCATTGCGCTCTGATTAAGATTCTTTAACAATTCTATAGGAATTATATTAAAGAACGCAGTGCATCTTGGTAAAAAAATTCTCGCTGCCATCTTTAGCGCAATCGCTATTGTGAATCTTTCCTCTTTCTAGCTGTATGGTCGCCTCTACCATGGACAGTAGAGATGTAGTAATGTAGATTCTATTGTAGGAAGTAGAAATGGATTCTATTGTTTCCTGCAAAGCGAAAAATTTGCTGCGATTTCATGGTGAATTCTCTGAAAAAGACTCAGTGACAATTTTTTGCGCACTTACATCAACAAATTTGCTTCACACAAATTTATTTGCTTGGTGTAAATCCAACTTCAGATCACCAAAAAATTAAGAAACTCTAGTACTGGGAAAATATAACCTAAGAAACTACCTTTTTTTTTATTGAAATCCATAACATATTTTTACTTTATTTTCACTTGTTTCCTGTCAGACTGCTTTTTATGTCCTGTCTGCGGAAGATCTTGGTGCGCAATTTCTAATATAGCAAAGGAACAACAATAGAATTATTTGATTCAGAACAATATTAGCCAGGCACGTATATATCTTCCATGCGCTCTTTTCAAACTTATCAGTCTGGGTCCTGTATCATATCTTACTCTGTGTAGGTACTAGAACATCAATGTCTAAACATTGTAAAGATGTCAAAAATCTTGCTTTGAAAAGTTCACAGGTAATGAACATGAAGATTGATGAAAGGAACTTTATTGATTCCAAAAAGTTACCAGCTGGAGGGCCAGCTGAGCTGCCATCTGCTAGGCCTATACTTTATCTATTAAATTTAATCAAATAATTGATAGGGGGGTGTCTGCACATATGCTGAGCTCTAGTCCTAGGCCTAGCCTTAGAAGTCTGTCTGCTAAAAGGAATAATCACAAATTCACTTTGCGTATTTGTTTCATGAAGCGTGTCAACCCCAGTTAAATGTCACAAGGTCTGATCTCATGGCCTATTTTTTTGGGCCTAATAAAAGGGGTAGGAAAGAAAGGATTCGTCCTTCAATTTTCCACATCGACATACATTAATTCAAACAAAATTTGAAAAATGATAGCATACCTGAACATTCTCTGTTCACGCAAATCCTACAGAGGACTAATTCGAAATATAAGACAAACAAGACGAGGCTGGATATTTTATTCTTGAGGAGCAAGACAGCAGCCATCTTTGATGTTTCTCTGAGTTGGCTTTCCTTGCGCGTGCGCATAGAGGAAGTCTTCTGAGCTGATGTTTGACGTGTCGCATCGGCGTTTACGCTTATCGCCGCATGGCTTTACTGGCGCCTTTTCCCAGAGTTTTGGCCATATGTAACCCATTCAAACCTATGGAATTGGCACAAGTTCAATTTATAGTCGTTTATAATCACAGGTGAGAGAATGCAGCAAAGCGGCACACTGGTTTGCACAAATTGAAGAGAGCATAGCAGTTTGCTTTTTGCCCCACCCATTCTCCCCGGCACTTGTTATTTCTGCCTCTTTCCTTTCCACGGCCGTCGGTCGTGTGACAGGTGCATTGGCCCGGAAAGAGTAAAATATTTTCAGTCAAATCACCGACCAGGGAATATAAGCATATATAAGCCTTTGACAAAAATAACCTTACAAAGACAATAGGCTATGACAAGTGCTGCACCATATTTTAGTAACCGATCGACATCATGGAGCATTGCGGACACCTTTATTTTGTAGGAAATTTTTATTCGATACTACTACCTTAAGTGTGAATAGCGCGTCGGAAAACCTGAATGAACTTCTAACAGATTTGAAAAACGAGCTAGAAAATATATCGAACTGGATGAGGATCAATAAACTTAGTTTGAATGCCAGCAAAAGTGAATATATGGTTATAAGCCATAGGCGACAATTGAATAGGGTAGGTGATGATTTGCCAGATCTTGTCCTCAATAATGAAGTTATCAAAAGGGTTGACAAGACAAAATATTTAGGAATCAACATTGATGAGAGCCTTACTTGGAAAGAGCAGTACAAAACTATCAAAAACAAGCTGAAAGGGGGCTTGAGCTCCCTGAGAAAGCTGAAAGACATCCTTCCGCAAAGGAAACTTGACCAGGTCTACAAAGCTCTCTTTGAAAGCCACCTTCGCTATGGCGACATTGTTTGGTGTACTCTTTTCAACACCAAACTATCCCAACTGCAACGATTACAGACAAGGGCAAAGAAGCTAATACTGAACGCCAAGTATAAGGACGGTTGGAACTGTAAATGGCTCAATGTAAAGTCTTTGCTCTCATTTGACAAAGGAGTCATGACATATAAAATTCTGCATGGCCTTTGTCCCGAAAATCTTCGCCATAAGTTCACTGAAAGATCCATGATTTCAGAGCATAGAACCAGAAATCATGGAGATCTGCAAATTCCCAAAGTTAGGTTAGAATATGCAAAGCGAAGTTTCTACTTCTCTGGTGTCAAAAATTGGAATGATATCCCGTACAACATTCGAGAACAAGAATCAATCGCTCGTTTTAAAACAGGTTTTAGAAAGTATCTTTTGAACCTACAAAACCCAAACACGACCCCTTGGTAGAGCAGCATATTTAAATTATTTACAATTTTTTCTTTAAATTTTTTCTTTGAGATAATTTGTAAATACGCTGAAAGGTTTTTTCGTGTATAAATATTGATAAAATGAAAAAAATGAAAAATAAGTTTTCTGCGGAGGAGCATTGCTCGCGAAGCGAGCTACCTCTCCGAAGGAGCGAGTACGCTAGCTCGCTCCTTCGGAGAGGTAGCTCGCTTCGCGGGCAATGCTCCTCCGCAGAAAACTTAAGGTAGTAGTATCGAATAAAAATTTCCCACAAAATTTCCTACAAAATAAAGGTGTCCGCAATGCTCCATGTCGACATCAACAGGAAATACTGATGATGCCTGATAGGCTACAAGTTGATCGCAAGTGGCTTGAGCCACTTTTATATGCTTACATTCCCTTTAAAAGTTGTTGTTGTCGGCTGCACTACTGCCTAATTTTCTAACAATTGATTGTGTTTATTTCATTATAATCAAAGGTGCCATTAACGATTACATTATGAACAAAAACAGTAAGGTCACAGCCGTTGTCAATTGAGCAGACGTTAATTAGTATCATGCAAAATGCTGACTATCAAACTCACAGGCCTTCAGGATCCTAAGAAGATCCTAGGACCATAATGATATGATACCAATTTTCCTTCGATCAAATCAGATTCTCTATCAGGGCCTCCGACGACGGGGGGCCGGGGGGCTATGGCCCCCCAACTCTTTTGCAAATCATGCCCTTCTGAAAGGCAGCTCATCATGTTGTGTTGTGGCAATTTTTTTGTATCAAGTTTGGCCCCCCCCCCCACTTTTCTCATCTCGTCGGGGGCCTTGTCTATTTGATAATTATCCTTGACAACAGAGTCCCAAAACAGGTCAAACCTTCATCAGAGTACCAATGTCATTTCTAGTTATACCTTCCTCATTTCAGCAAGACAAAATAACCAGATTTTTCAAACTTCTTGAGTCATTCGTTAATAGAATTCATGAACCATTTGAACTGTTGCAATTTTCTCGCGTTTCTTTCAAAAATTACTGAAACTTCCCAAAAAAAGACATTGACAAGCGAAACCTTCCTCCACTTCACAGCCGAGAAGCCGTGACTATTTTTCGACTCTGCCCGACAATCATTGTTTTCCCCAAATTATGAATTCTGCAAGCATACGAGCCAGGGCAGGGGGCTGTGAGAGCGGAAGCCCTCCATGTTGGCAAAACTTGCAACTAAAATCGTTCAAACTTGCACCACGCCCTGCACACGCACACCAATATGGTGTAGGAGTGAAAGACTTGCTACTGTACAGATCACTGCCAATTTTATTGCTTAGCGTATTGTAAAGCAAAAATTTTCTGTTAGTTCAACTACACATCTTTTTATAAGAAACTGCTTTATAAGAAACTAGTACTACGATGACCAAAATTTTAAGAAACTCTAGTACTACTTTCAAGAACAATTAAGAAACTCTAAAATTTCATTTCTAGAATAAGAGTCGGTAGATTACGGTTCGCGCAGCATTGCGTTTGTAAATATCAAGTTTTGACTGCAATAAATTGGTAACTTTTTGCCTTAATGTGCATGGCTTATTCATGGTGACAATATCAATGCAAAATGAAAGCCCTTTGTCGATAAGAAGGCTCAACTTCGAACCATAATGCAATTTTAGATCCTAAAAAATAAAAAACTAATTAAGAAACTTTTCCTACTAAAACACCGACATTTTCATGCGAAATTGAGAAACTGTAAGTACCAGGTGCTGATCCAAGTTTCTTATAAAAAAACGTGTATTGCAGCGTGGATTCATATTATCTCATTTGGCAAAATTTGATTTTCTGACAGTCTGAAATTGCAGCATGCGTGCAAATGACCCAAGGTGACAATGGCTGCGGTCACACTACTGTATTTTCCCGTTGTAATATGAATTGCTTCACTTTCTTGCAATTTGTTTTTGTAGCCAGAAAGTACGGCAACATAACGGTACAATGACACCCGGTCACACAGTGATATGATTCATCATGTGACAACTACGCAAGGCTGTAAAATAACACTGAAATATAAGTCGGGACCTTGTTTTGCCCGTTGCTTTGCATGTTATAATAACTCTTTTATGGAATCAGCTCTCAGGACCAAAGCGCTGTAACAGCGTTGTATGTGAAAACCAAATGCGGTCACATATCACAGCCTAGTTAACCCGTTGTTTTCAAGGGATACAACGGGGTAAAAACGTCTAGTGTGACCGCAGCCAATGGTTCTTGAGAAGACTGAGCATGGGAAGTTTTTCCTGAGGAGAAGAGCTTCAGGGATGAAACAGCTCAAGTGTAAGACAATGCACAGCGCATGTGAGCGAGAGAATTTTGGTTTTTTGCCAGGTTTTGATCATTGAGGAGACGAATGGCTTTTTATCGAAATGAAACAAAATTAACATAGAAATGAAACAAAATTTTAAAACTGCAAATCCACATTATATCTATTCAATATAGAAAACCCCAAACCCCACCCAGTTTTCAGATTGATTTCAATTAAACTTCTTGATAGGGCGTATTTGCAGAACTGTCACCATTACAATCTGTACCCTTCGAGAGTCAGTTTCCTGTCGCTTGATTCGAAAATCTCTATGGTTTCGGTTTATCTGACGAGAAAAATTCACCTTTGTTTTTTTAACTCCCTGGCTATTTTGCTTCATTTGGAGTCGGCTCTTCAACACCCAGTTCTAAAAATATGATACCCTTAGATCGCTTCACGGCGAAATCATCACTGTTTTGGTCAAATTTCTTGATAGCAGTGATTGAGGTACTCTCATCTTTGTCCCTCGACCCTTCTAATGCTTGGTCGTTTTGATTTGGTTTGGCACCAGTCAGGTCCAAAAATGTATCACTCTTAGATGGTTTCTTGGCGAAACCATCCTCGGTACGATCATCATTTCGGTCAGCTGTCTCAGATAGCTTTGTTAGGGAACTTTCAGCTTTGTGTCTTGACGTTTCTAGTTCTTGGTCAGTGGATGTATGTAAATCAAACATTGCTCCCTTATTTACGATGCCCAAGTCTATTCCCGCATCGGATACAATTGGGTAAGGTGATACGACTTCATTCCCGTCTTTAGTACACCCTGATTCAAGAGGAGTCACTTCAAGTTTTTTCCTTGACAGCCTTTCCTCTATGTACCCCTTGAAGAAATAAATCAGGGGGTTGACAATAGCATTGAAAGTTGACGCATTTATTGTCCATCCATCTACCTTTCCACGATAAAGGCCAACAATCATTGGAACGTTACACACTAGGAATGTAACCAGGACAACCCTACATATGATAATTGTTGCACTCTCTTTCTTCAACGCCAGTTTTATCATTTTCGGATTAAGTTTGTAATCGTTTTCATCCACCTTCGGTAAATATGCAGCTCTCACTATAATAATATGCATCAACCATATGTAACAAATCAATATAATTGACACTCCAATCGTCATGTAAGTAGCCAATATATATCCGACGTCACGTGATGGAATGATACCCATGCCACTCTGACCTATGATATTTTGACCTGTGCTATTTTGACCTGTGCTACTCTGCCCTCTTTTACCTTGACCTGTGATACTTCGACCTTTGCCTTTTTGAATGAAATAATCAGCGAGAGTGCAACTGTCAATGACTACTGCACTTACAAACCATGCCGCAAAGATCTGTCTGTACAACATTTTGCGACTTGTATGCCATAAACGATGTTTCAAAGGTAGTTTGATCGCAAAAAGTCGCTCTACACCGATAACAAGAACTAATTTCATTGATACCAGATAAAAGAATCCTAGAATACCATAAGTGACCCACCAGTAAACAGTATCAACAGATTTTTTAACGTAAAAGTAAACGAGAAAACTGGACGTTGTTAGGTTTCCAATTGAACCGAGAAGATCAGCTATTGCCAGATGAAACAGAATCACTTCAAAATCAGTTGCTTTTTTCCATTTTCGTAAAATTAGGCGAATTTCAGTGCAATTCAAGATGATTGCTGTTATAGCAATTATAATTGTTAGAATCAGAAAACCCAAATCTGGAGCATAGACGTGAACCGCGTTTGATTTGTCATTCGATGTTGTAATGTTCGCCATTTGTGATGAAGTTCTGTGACTCTTCACTCTCCGGTAGGAATAATTACTATCGTGACCTTTCACCTTTTCTTCACTCTCCGGTAGGAATAATTGCTATCGTGACCTTTCACCTTTTGAGTATGAGAAATCGGGAGATACTTGGACTGAGGCTGATGTACTGCTCGATCTTGTTATATTGCTATTTCAAACACTGAACTTCCAACGTTTGACTTCTCACCTTTAACACTTGCTATTATGACCAATCTTCGAGTTTATGGCACATGGTAAGACTAATAAGTAGCCTGACCCTTGAGCAGTCACCTTCCATTTTTGAAATCCTAACGAGAAAAATTATTAGATGTCTATGAGAAGATTTATCAAAGAGGTTGCACAGCAGCCAAATTGAAATAAAATGGGGGTTGCAAAATGACGTCATAATTGTACTCCATGTTACATGCATTGCTTGTTCTATGAGGTTTTGTTGAGTTTTCATAGAACGACGACTGACAGCTCGCTTGAACGAACACCAGGAACACCCAGGAACACTCAAAACCAAATCACTTTGTTACCAATATTGACATTTAGAACATAAAATCACCAAAGGCTATCTAATCTAGTCACATGTAAACTGGATGTAAAAACAGCTGATAAGAAAGCCAATTCATTAGCCTGCGTGCACAACTCCAAATAAAAATTGAAAAGAGGAAACAAGTAAAGTCTGCGCAACTTGTTCACTGACATCCGGGGGGGGGGGGGTACTTGGTCTACGAAAATACGGGGAGGTGCCACTGGAAAATCTGAAAAGGCACCCTGTCCCGGAGTAAAATTCCTGAAAATGATACCCTGTCCCGGATAAAAATTTTAAAAATCAAAACCCTGTTCTTGAGTTTCTTCATACAAAATTGTAGGCTGCCCTGGAAATTCGATAGAAATCTATCAGAAAATGCGAAAATGTTGCTATCCAAACGATTTAAATCACACTGGCGGAGTCCAAAATTTGGACTCCAAATGGCTTACAACAACGTTACTGAGTCTATTATGGGAAATATGGACCCTGTCATACAGTCAACTATACAAAAAGTGATACCCAGTACCAGAGTAGGAATCCTGAAAATGATACCCTGTTCGGCGGAACGTCCCCGTACGGAAAAATATACGAGTTGAGTACCCCCCCCCCCCCCTTCCGGTACTGACATCAGCATTTTTCACCTGAAACTTGTATGCCATACAAGTCTGTGGAATGCATTGCACACACACAGTTGAAGATGCCACTGTGAAAACTAACGAAGACGATTGCATTTCCCCAACCCAAACAATCAAATTTAGTTCCTTCATTCCTGGGAACCTGTGAACAAGAAAAGTGGATCGGTTGCGCAGACTCTTCCTCTCTCTCTTCCTCTCTCCAAAAACAAAGCTGAAAAACAATACGGGGAGTACCATGTATCCCCAACAAAATATGAAAATTGCGACCGCTTTCTGGTGAAAATGATAGGATCAAAAGGGGGGTTTTGGGGCCATGTTTTCGAAGTAGGAACTGTCTAATTGCAGACTCTGTCCAATGAAAACAGAGAGACGGAAGAGGGTACTATTATGCTAGGCCTATTTTCATCCAAATTGAACCGTACTTGAACGAACTATGAAAAGAAGATAAGAGTGATTTCTAGACGCGACAGAGCTTTTGGATGTCTGTTATTGAAGCAGATACTCACAACTCACAACTTGTTTAGGTCCTTCTGTCAGCTTCATCCAATGAACTGATCGCGGTGATGGAGAGGAATTATTTGCCGCCTTCTTCTTGAAACTGCTTGGCGTGGTGGTCAAAATATTGCATCGCTCTTCTTGCATCGAAACGGTGGTCTAGGTATTTCTGTTTGTTTTGTCAGAACACAAATTAGGAACACAAATCACAAATGAATGTTTTCAAATGACTATCTTAGAATCTTTTTGAATTAAACAAAGACGGAACAGCCGTTGTCTGCAGAACAAACGTCAATACATCCCATCTAAAAAATGGACCAGCATGAATTTTCAGAATTTCAGAATCAGAATTCTTCTTTCTTGTAATAGCCTAACACAAAAATACATTTGTATGCCTAATTACAGCTATTACAAGAATAAACAAAACAGAAACTATTACTAATATAAGAACAGCAACACAAAACGAAAACTAAAAATACGCAGTCAAATAAAGCTATTTCGGATCTAATAATGTTTGTTTCACCCTGTCCACATTATCTAAACATTTTTCAATAAACTTTGGTATTATAGTTGACAGCTGTTTATCATTTGTTTGCATTAAAAATTCAAATCGCTGTTTATCATCCATGAATCTGGAAGATGGTTTTCGTTGAAAGGTAGCATTAAAAAGCTTTGCCCTATCTTCTTTGTTTATTTTACATGTCACAAGACAGTGTATTTCACTTTCAACTTCGTTACATACAGAGCACAGGCGATCATCTACGTTCTTTTTAGGCCGATAATACCTGCCAGTCTCTATCTCTAGACGATGGTCGGAGAGTCTAAACTTGCTGACAGCAATGCGTGTTTTCAAATCTTTGACGTTAAGCAAGTAATTTTCAATCATGACTTGGTTTTGCAGGAACTGGGATTCCCAGATATATCCTAACCCATGTCTGAACAAGATTTCTTTCATATAAGTTGTCCAAGGCAACTGGATACCCCTGTTTAAAATGTATACTTTTCGAAGAATGCTGTTGATTTGCCCCTTTGCAAGACGTATCCAGTTCTTTGCAGTAGATTTGAAACCCACGATAAACAGCTGTTGTCTGCCTAGTTCACATCTAGACCCAATATTTGACGTTGTTTTTTTAACTCCTTAATGGCGAAGGAAGTTTAGGAACCAAGAATGCACTTCCATTACTAAAATGATGCCCCATCTCCAATAAGTCAGCGGTGCCTCAGGTGATATACCAATAAGTCAGCTGTGCTTCCAAGTAGCCTCAGGTGATATACCAGTGATTTCTGGTTGTTTCAGGCTGAAACAACCAGAAATCACTGGTTTTCAGGTGGTTTCGTTTCCAGTGGCTGCGTGTGACTTTTGTTGCTTTTTGATGCTTTGTCCTGCATTTGACATCCAGCGACGAGTTCTTCTCGCTGGAGTTTCTGAATTCTTACGACCATTTGTTCACTAAGACTCACCAGAATTCAATACAACTTGGCACAGTTACAGAACAAGTAATTTGTAGCTCGTAGCGTAATTTGGGTGTAGCTGCCACGCCCTGAGACGTCACAGTGACGTCACAAAGCTGAAAATCTCTGAAAATCAGGCTTCCAAGTTAAATTAATGTTGACAGAAGATTTTGCACGAGCTTTATGCAGTTTTTTCGTTCAATTTGTCAACATATTAGGCCCATCGGAACGAAATTCATATTGGGGGGGGGGGCTGGAACTTCGTGCGAGCGGAGTGATGAAAATGGGGGTCCGGGGGCTTGCCTCGGGAAAATTTTTCATGGCCACGCACCTTAGATCGTTGGAAAACGCCCCATTTTTGGAGAATTGGCCATTTAATGAAGCAAAGGATGAAGTCTGACTGACGGGGGTCTTTCCGAGAAAATTCTGAAAAATGGGACTTCAATTTCACGAGGATATACAGATTATATTTGAATTTCACAAAATCAACGATGATAGCTTGATAAATTCCAATAACTTCCTCGAATATAAATATAAGTTTGAATCTTCATTTCCACGAGATGGGCTTTCACAACCTTTTTTACTTACAAAAGTGAATTAAATGCAAGCGGGGCTGAAGCCCCCCTCCCCCGCTTCCGGCGGGTCTGCATATTCTCCAGTAGCGCGCGTATTCGAAAGGTTACTTGTGGAGGAGCGGAAGCATCGAAAACCACAGTTTGAAAGAAATGACGGGCAGAGGAGAGGCAAGCTTCGGGGTGCCTGTATCTGGCTTGCTGGCTTGGACAGGGCCGTAGGAAGCAGCTTCGGATTGGGGGGGGGGCAATTGTTCTCAAAACAATAGAGAACAATACATCTAGTTAATGCGTGTGACGTAGCACCATTGTTTTAAGAAATTATTGGGCTCAAGCCCCCCCCCCCCCCGCTTCCTACGGGCCTGGCTAGGAAAATGTGATTCAGACAGTAATTGCGACATTAGGAAACGACAAAGAAGAACACAAGTAAGTTGTCATTAAATGTTAATCGCAAACTGAATAAACACGATGAGTGAGAGTAGCTTAGGCCATTCAAATCACCCAATCTGTATGTATCCCATTGCTCATGGTACTCATTGTCATATCTAGGATGCTAAAATCTTGACTGCGTAATTAAAATCAAAGAACATGAAGATAGAAATTTGAATTTGTAATAAGTCTATTCATTTCATAGAAAGAACTGAAGAGGAAAAAATAGAGATACAAAACTAGACTGATTAAACACAAGAGCTAAAAATGTTGAAATTGTTACAAACTTATAAAATGAACGTTCCTATTATTAACCACACAATTTCAATCTAATACCCCATTCACACTCACAAAGTTAAACCAGCTTTATCTAAGCTATGTTAAACATAGGGCTCAAATCTTTAAAAATGTCGGTGAATGGCTTGAAACTTACGGTGTTTTGCTGTAAATCTGTAGTGGAAATTTATTAATATCTTGATTAGTTTCAAAATGGCGGCATTTATTAAATTTGAGGCTGTGACGTCATCAAATTTCTAAATCCTAAACCAGAAAAGCTACAGATTTCTGCTTGCCACCATATTCAAGACCTTCATAAACTATGGTTTTCTTGAAGGTTACATCAATTTTCTTCATTGGGCTAGGATTTACAATGTTTTAGAGTTTTTCAAAATTTTCCATCCATTTTTTCAAAAATAATTAAATTGCCACCATTTTGAAAAAAATCAAGATATCAAAAAATTTCCACGGCAGATTTACAGCAAAGTACCAAATTCAAAGAAAAATGTCATAGAATTTTACACCCACCTTTTTAAAGATTTGAAAGATTTGAGCCCTATGCCAGCTAGGTTCAATCAAATGCATTCGATTTGGACTGACCAGTTCGAATGCAGCATTCGATAACCCGTGTGAGTGTGAAAGGGGTAGACTTATGGCTTTTCGTCCCTTGTTTCCCTGCGTTCTTTGATTTGCTGATATCACTTGGTCAATAGGGACTCATACCATTACTCTTATAAAGTGGGCCCCCTATAGACCCGCATAGAGTGGTTCCGTATTCACCAATCAAATTGCCAGAAGTTAGTTTTCAACCAACAAGGAGACGCTATTTAGACAGTTCTTGTTGTTGCATACAAAAAACGGTTGATACGGCCGAGAGTTTCCGTAGCTGCGATGAATCTGTTTTGTTTCTACAGAGGAAGATTATTGCTTGAAAGGTATATATTTCGTGGTTAGTAAGTCAGGAAAAATCATTCTTTGTACTGAAAGTTTGCTTTTCAATTTTGAAGCTCTTTAAACCAGACTTTGAAGCGATTTTGTTGAGTGTACGAGGACTCCCGCTAGTTTAGGCCATTTTGCAACAGGGGGCCCACTTTATAAGAGTAATGGTATGAGTCCCTATTGACCAAGTGATATTAGCAAAGCAAAGAACGCAGGGACACAAGGGACGAAAAGTCATAAGTCTATGAATGGGGTATAATTCCAAGGACTGGGGAAAGCATTGCTCAATGAACACATGATATTTGAATGATTAGCAGTACTGTCCTGTTTCAGGAATACCAAGGACTCGTCGACAAGGAATGCGATCTTTTGCTAGTATCGTTCCGCACTTCAGAGGAAGAATCTGTTTTTGGCTTCTTGTCTTAGAGTATCTCAATGACAGATACTAGTCTTATTATATATATGAATATCAGAGAATTAAATGACAAAACAGGTTTTGTATTCATAACAACTGCATTTTGAAATACATCTAGTATCTCGAAAGAAAAGCGAAAAGTTGAAATAAAGATTTCGCTCTTGAGAGTTAACTACACAAAAGGGCTAACAATTCTGCAAAAGTCCCCTGTAAAACTTAAATCTACATTCTCATTCTTAAAATTGTACACAGTCAAGAGGGCTGAATGATGATTGCTTAGACCATAAATTTCACGTTGTATAAAATTTGATGCATACTTTCATTTCCAAAACTACAACAGCAACGTTAATACCTCTTTTCTGCTGCTTCCAAATACGTTCTCAAATACGCTATGCTCATCGGTTGTCGCTTTGCAATATGATTTATCAGTCGAATTGGAAGCCTGCCACCAAAATCAGCCTGAGAATGACATGAAAAAATAAAAATTCTTGCTGACAGTTAGCAGCAACATAAAGCATATAAGTTTCGCAGGGTATATTCACTGGACCTACAGACAAAATCGGCTAAGGGTTTTTCGTTTAGTGCTTGTAGGGGCAAAGAGGAGACCAAGAATTGACATGTCTTCACTTGAATGTTTGGCAAAGCAACATTGTACGACACGCATTTCGGCTAACGTTTGTTTACACCCATTTCAAGTCATGTGATCAATCTCTTGATAAATATCTTTTGATTTCTCTAACATATTTCGTGCCATGCAGAGTTGAGCCATGAGTGAAAAAAGTAGGATGATACTAAAATTTCCCAAGAGTATGGTCACATGACTTGAAATGGGTAGCCATTAGGTCTATTGCAGAAGTAAGAACCATTTTCCATAGAAGAGATGTAAGTTTAGAAATCAGAATCACTACCATTTCTCGTTTGCAGGCATCTATAAATACTTTTTGTGTCAGGGTACACAAGCTAAGGACTGCTTAAAAGTGCCTGCACCAGAGTACAGGCACACACCGACCCTACAGAAAATAAAACAGTTTCCCTTTTTCACATTTTGTGCCTTTGTATGGGTTCCCGGGTTCATGTATGTATATATACATTTGCCACTAAAGTAATTAAATATTTACAATGTTTTAAAAGCTAAAGATAGATAAATTACAATCTTAACACAAATTAAATACATACATATGAAAAAACCCCTAAAAAATTGTAGTGGTAGGGATAGTCATTAACAGGTCGAATTGACCTTACTTCCATGATGGTCCCATCAGAGGTAGTTTCTTAAACCGAACATGTAAATTTTCCGACAGACAGAAAGGAACATAAATAGAATATAAATAAAAATATAAACTTTAAAGTGCTTTTTGATGAAATATGATTTAGTAGGGCCGAATCATGAGTGTCAGAGAGCGTATGGGGCGTCGTCAGTAGTACACATATACGGCATTACGTAAAATTCTTCCTTACCTGGGATAGATATGTGACCAGAGAACAAGGCTTTCCTTGATTCAGTACAGGCTCAATTATCCATCCACTTGCTAATACCTGAAGGAAAAAACAGTTATTCAGAAGCTCTCCGCACACAATCCAATCCCTAATACAAAATTGGTACGGAGAAAATTGTGCACGCAAATTATGCCACATTCTTATTCCGAATTTGGGCTCTTTATAATGAATATATTTAGATACCTGCTTTTATACTGTATCCTTTTGATGATTTGTTAATATTTTATCCACTATTCTCGTATGTAATATTTATATTTTTAAAGTGTTGACGTTGGAATTTATTAGCTAACTACATTCAGCTATCTTTTTATTGTAATTCAACGATAGAGAAATTGATAATGATAAGAATAACATCATCTTTATTGGATACACCCGATTACTTGAAAGTAAGTAAGCTAGCCTAAAATCATGATATAAAGTTGAGAGCCATGTCAAACAATATTCAATTTCAATCAAAATAATTGTTACATTACTTACATTTCCTCGAACGCAATTCTTTTCCAAAGGACATTCTGGAATCTCAACCGATGTACCAGACAAGATGTATTTATCAGGCTGCATAAAATTCAATTCAAATTACTAACTACAAATCAAAAACTAATCGCATAATAAAATATAGCGCAGTTTTGATACGATATCTTCAAATGTACTGTACAGTTCCTAAAAGTCTCTAAACCTATGCAATGTCCAATTAAAACTTTTCAAAAAGAAACGTCTTTAACTCTTCCTTCAACGTTCCATAGGGCTCAAATCTTTAAAAAGGTCGGTGTAAATTCTATTACAGTTTCCTTTGAATTAAATGGCTTGGAAGGAACTCAGGTTACTTTGCTGTAAATCTGCCGTGGAAATTTATTGATATCTTGACTAGTTTCAAAATGGCGGCATTTATTAAATTTGAGGCTATGACGTCATCAATTTTCTAAATCCTAAACCAAAAAAGCTACAGATTTCTGCTTGCTACCTTGTTGTAGACCTTCATAAACTATGGTTTTCTTGAAAGTTATATAAGTTTTCCTCTGTTAGTTTATGATTTTTGATGATTTGGATTTTTTCAAAATTTTCCGTGAATTTTTTCAAAACTAATCGAATTGCCGCCATTTTAAAAAAATCAAGATATCAAAAAATTTCCACGATAGATTTACAGCAAAGTACCTTAAGTTCCTTTCAAGCCATTGAATTGAAAGAAAAATGTCATATGATTTTACACCCACCTTTTTAAAGATTTGAAAGATTTGAGCCCTATGCTATGTTTCAATGTCTGTGCACTGTTTTATAACATTAGGAGTTTCGTTCCACAGCCGAGCTCCCATCTCGCTCAATAACGATATGTCTGCGAATGATTCTCTTTTACAACATTTAGTTTCGTGTATCGATTGTTTGATCTGAATGGTCTCACACCCTTACTTAGGTTCAGCATATTCTGTAAATATTGAGGAGCCTTGCTTTTCAGTGCACTAAATACCAGAGCCAGAGTCTAATGCTCAATTCTAAGATGGATGGGCAACTAATGAAGTTCAGACTACTTGTGCTACTTTCATGGGCTTTACTTCCAAGTATAACTTTGACAGCTAACACTTGTACTCCTTGCAATCTATTGATTTCATGTTTTGGTAGGTCTATTAAAGCTGCATTTGAATAATCTAGATGGGACGAAAGCTTGCATTATAAAAGGGATGACAAAACTTTAAACTTAATTGTTTTAATCCTGATAATTCAATGCACCGTTGATATGACACGTAAAAGAGGGCATTCATATAATACCGTATACCCGCAGGATATGGTATTATAACAAGGCAGATTTTGTCAATATAATGAAAAGTATTGAAATGTTCCATTGGCACGAGCAGCTTGGAAAAATTACTTGTCCCAATGAACAGGTGAAGTTACTCAATGAAATCCTTTTAAACATTTACTCAAATTTCATTCCCAACCAAGTTAAGACAATTAAACCTCACCAAGCACCATGGATAACACAGGCTGTCAAAAAATTTCTGAGGAAAAAGAATCATGCTTATGCAAACTTCGTGAGAAACAGTCAACCAGACAACAAGCTTGAAGGAATCAAAAAGATGATATCTGATGGTGCAAAACTAATCGAGGATGCTAAAAAGAATTACCTTTGTAAGACAGGGCAAAGTTTTAGCAAATCCAGGAACATCTGGCAAAACCTACTGGTCATTAATCAATACTGTTCTTAATAAGGCGAAAATTCCGATAATACCACCTCTCTTAGAAAATGGGTTATTCATAACAGATTTTACTGAAAAGCACAGATATTCAATGACTATTTCATACTCCAATGTACGATGATCGATACTGGTAGTGAAATTCCACAAGATGCCCCAGGAGCTTCATCCATGATAAGTGATTTGGTCATTTGTGAGGAAAAGATACTGAATATCATAAGATCACTTAATCCCAATAAAGCACATGGCTGGGATGAGATTTCTATAAGAATGATAAAACTAAGCGATTCGTCCCTTGTTACTCCTCTTAAGATAATATTAACAAACTGTCTGAGACCAGGTGTATTTCCTGAAATATGGAAGTGTGCAAATGTGGTGCCCGTTCATAAAAAAAATGAAAAAAATGTGAAGAGTAACTACCGTCCTATTTCTCTCCTACCAATTTTTGGAAAGATCCTTGAAAAGCTTGTGTACGACTCCCTATACTCCCATTTTGTTTCCTGTGATTTACTCAATCCCAATCAATCAGGTTTTCGTCCTGTCGACTCAACAGTCAACCAACTAATTTCCATAACGCATGCAATATTCAAAGCATTTGACTGTAATCCTCCTCTTGATGTTCGTTCTGTGTATCTTGATATTTCTAAAGCATTTGACAGGGTATGGCATGTTGGTCTTATTTATAAACTAAGACGATGTGGTGTTTCAGGACAACTTCTTACTCTTATAGAAAGTTTTCTTACGGATCGAAAACAGCGAACTGTTCTGAACGGGCAGTGTTCTAATTGGGGAGATGCTTTAGCAGGGGTGCCCCAGGGTTCCATTTTAGGACCATTATTTTTTCTCGTCTATATAAATGATCTCACTGCTGACTTGAAATGTAGCGTAAAGCCTTTTGCCGATGATACGTCCTTATTTACGGTTGTCCAACACCCTAATGCAGCTGCAAATGACATGAACCATGACTTGGAGTTAATAAGCCAATGGGCATGATTGGAAGATGTCTTTTAATCCCGATCCACAAAAACAAGCTGTTGAATTACTTCTTTCAAGGAAAAGAGATGAAGTAGATCATCCAGTGATCCTCTTTAATGACATACCCGTGAAAAAGGTAGAAGAACACAAACATCTAGGTGTTATTTTGGATACGAAGCTTTCTTTCTCAGCTCATATTAAAGCTGCTATCTCTAAAACGAGAAAAGGCATTGGTTTGCTCAGGTATCTCTCCCAATATCTGCCCAGACATACCCTGAATGAACTATATAAGCCCTATGTGCGACCCCACCTTGACTACGGAGATGTCATCTACCATATCCCATCAAAAGTATGCGAATTTAGTCAAAACATCATTGTACCAAGGTTAATGGAAAAATTAGAGTCTGTTCAGTATTCTGCTGCTCTTGCTGTAACAGGAACTTGGAGGGGGACTTCGCGTGATAAGCTGTATGCTGAGCTTGGTTGGGAGTCACTAAGTTCCCGAAGGTGGAGTAGACGCCTTACCTTGTTCTATAAGATCATAAATAACCTCACCCCGTTGTATACAAGGGATCCAATCCCACCACTTCATCAGTTGCAATACTCTCTTCGTAAGCGGGATGTGGTTGGGCGAATGGGGGCAAGAACAGAAAATTCCAATCCAGTTTTTATCCTAATTGCATCTTTGAATGGAACAAACTTGATCCTGAAATCAGGCTAGCTCCGTCTGTTGCAGTTTTCAAAGCAAAGCTTCTATCAATAATTCGTCCTCCTACAAAATCTGTCTTTGGGATTTATGACCCAATCGGCTTATCGTATCTCTCCCAAATAAGAGTCGGTCTTAGTAAATTGAACTTTCACAAATTCAAGCACAATTTTAGGGATGCTGTAAACCCAATGTGCCCAACTAATGATGGCATTGAGGATACGGAACACTTTTTGTTGCTCTGTCCGTCATTCGATGTCCAACGACGAAATCTTCTCGCTGAAGTTTCACAATTATTACGACCGTTTATTCAGACCAACAGTCTTTCAAATATCGTTCTGATAGAGCTTTTACTGTACGGTGATAAAAACCTCTCGGATAACATTAACAAAAATATACTCGAATTGACCCTAAATTTCATTCACAAAACTGGTCGATTTGACTGATTAAGCTAATATCAAAAATTTTCCCTCATAAAAGTCACTAAGTCCTTTTTGTCCCTTTTAGAGTGCCTTACGCCTGTTTTGCAGTTGATGTCAAGCGTCACAGCTGATCTCCAATATCCAAACCCTAACTAGCACTGGCTCAGTGTTTTGGCCGGTGGTTCACTGGACGAGGGAGTAACGACGGCCGTTGTTGTCGTTGGTATCTCTCGGTTGGGGTCCCTTTTTCCCAACATTCTCGGATTCGTAGCTCGACATCTACTGCAAAACAAGTTTCTTTCTTTAGTCATCGGTAAATTGGATTGTATGTAGCTTTTTGTAACCGTATCTTTAATTTTAGTTTAGTTTTATGTCTTCTATGATATTTTGCTCCTAGGGGTATCGTCTTTGTAGTGTGGTAAAGTGTTATGTAAGTAGTGTCGTAGGTAATTCGCCTTTGTAAAAATTTTTAGATTGAGTATATAAAAAAAAAGAGCATTCATAACATACTGATATTCGTTCCCATTTCGAGAGGGAAGCGATCCCAAGCGATCAGTTCAACAGGAAATTAATCTTGGCCAAAAATTATGATCTGATTAAAGTAACTCAACAGAGCTAAAAGTGGCCTTAGTTAGAGAGGCTGGGCAATTTAAGAACAACCTATTATGTTGGTGACCTCAATCGATTTTCAAACAATATGCCAAAATCGCAATATCTCCGTTCATTTACGTTTTGTCATTTAACCAAACGATCATGCTCTTTGAGTAAATTCTTTCATCAAGAAAACACAGAGACAGGTTGGATTGACTGACAAAATATAACCGTTGTTCGTATGAAGCTAGGAAGGGGTGTTATTTGAGTCAACGACAGAAGTATTCTACGTGGGTAGAGTGACTAACCGTTGTTCGTATGAAGCTAGGAAGGGGTGTTATTTGAGTCAACGACAGAAGTATTCTAAGACCCCGTTCACACTATATCGGCACGAAATGAATACGATAGGTTTTGACGGGGTTTTGACCATGCGCAGAGTGAGGATTTGTCAAGGCGCATGCTCTCATTTGCCAGATTATCGCCTCGATGTGAATCCGACATGAAATGATACCGTATTCGCCGCTTACACTATGCCCGTTCAGCGACGAAGCCAGTTAGGGCCTGTTTATATGAGGCAAGCCAGCCCGCCTGACCGGGCTGGCTCACCTAGGCGGGATGATTTTAGTTTGTGTTTATATGAGTGAAAACTATCCCGGCCAGACGGGCTGGCCTCGTAATGCTGCATGTTATGACGTATCAAGAGATTTTGAAAGGCAATGGCCAGACAAACACTTTCAAATTAAACAATGCAATCTCGCCTACGCAAATCAGTTACGCAAATCAATCAATCAATTATACCGGACCAGCCCGCCTGACGCTGTTTATACGAGCTCGCTTCACCGGGATCCCGCCTACCCAACTCACAGATCTCGGCTGACCGGGCTGGCCCGCTGCTCATATAAACACAACTTTATTTAACAAAGGATGTCTTTGTTCACTTAGATCTCACCCAGGCGAGCCAGCCCGGTTAGGCGGGCTGGCCCGCATCATATAAACAGGCCCTTAGCATGCCGTATTCATTTCGTGCCGTATTCAAGTGAAAACTATGCCGGCATAGTGTAAACGGGAGGCCAATACGGCACAGTTTCATGCCGTATTAATTTTGTATCGGCATAGTGTAAACGGGGTCTAAGTGGGTAGAGTGACTAACCGTTGTTCGTATGAAGCTAGGAAGGGGTGTTATTTGAGTCAACGACAGAAGTGTTCTAAGTGGGTACAGTGACTAACCGTTGTTCGTATGAAGCTAGGAAGGGGTGTTATTTGAGTCAACGACAGAAGTGTTCTAAGTGGGTAGAGTGACTATGCTTCAGTAAGTGGGGTTTCTGCTTTGCCTGTCAATTTTTCGTTTTTACAAATAATTCTAAGAAAGATGTTCATTCTTCCAACTAATAATTAGAGCTGCTTAAATATCAAAGAATCTATCTAATCTTTCCGCCCTTTGGAAGGGACGTTAAACTAGGGGTCTCATGCCTAGATGCAGAATGCATAGTGGGCCTAAATTAGCTTTCAATAGCTAGAAATCCTTCCAGCCCACTTGAATAAATTACTGAAAAAATCTAATCATATGCTCAAAACAGAGAGGAATATCTGGTTGTGAGTTAAATCATGACCCAGTTCTAATTTTCCCTTTGGTTTTGCGTCTGACAAGAAATTTTTACATATTTACTAATACCTCAAGATAGTTTATACATCAGCAAAGAAATAAACTTACATCAACTCGTTCTCTTGTTAAAATGACGAAATCTCTTGCTTGTTTTACGAAGCATGCATTGGTTTCGTGGCGCATATGTACTGTGAAGATAAATATTAACATTAAGTATGTAATTCAAACTTGAGAATATTGACTGGATTTTCAATTTCACAACGAAAGAACATACAATAAAAGGCCAAATTTTGGGATGGTAAATTTTCGAACGAATGAAATTCCAGAAACTTCTACCACCGTCTTGTTAGCATCTGAAGATTTTCGTCTCACATTCTCAAAAGATCATCAGAAAACCCATGATCTGCACTAAAATAATTCCTTTTTTTATATGGTCATAAAAATTACAATACAGGGTGTCCCAAAAAATGGTGCCCCGTTTGCCTAAAGATTCTCGCCAAACTTTTAAATAATGTTGCTCTTCAGATGTTCAAATAAAGTTTGCTGCCTTCCCCGTAAAAATCCGTTGCAAAATGATGGAGCTATGACCTTCAGAAGACCAAATTTGCCTGATGACTGAAACCAGCGGTCGACCATTTTGTCTTACTATTTTGCAGTGATAAGTAGCTCCCCACGTGAGGTAAGAAATAGTTTCTGTGAGGTCAGAAATAGTGGAACCCTCTGAGGATTATCGGAATTTTCACGAGAGCTATGACATTGGAGGCTACTGTTTCACTGCATCCATGAAGCTATTTATCGCTGCAAAATAGTAAGACAAAATGGGCGACCGCTGGTTTCAGTCATCGGGCAAATTTGGTCACCTGAAAGTCATAGCCCCATCATTTTTCAACGGATTTTGATGGGGATGGTAGCAAACTTTATTTGAATATCTGAAGAGCAATATCATCGAAAAGTTTGGCGAGAATCTTTCGCCGTTTTGTCACAATCTTCAGGCAAACGGGGGACAATTTTTTGGGACACCCTGTATAATCTACATACCGGGTGTCCCAAAATGATGTATTATTGTTTGATTGCTTACATGTCCATAACCAATGAACCGATTTCAAAAACTTTGTTTTATTTGATTGCCTAAAGGCTAAATTGTATTTTAAGATGTTGGTTGTGGTTTTACCACAGTGTTTTCATGTCGAAAAGAAGATTGATAAACCTGCTCAAATTCAAGCCTTAGATGGCACGAGAAAGAAAAGGCCTATTTCTCCAGTCAACATTTTAGATGTGATACAAAAGGCTGAACTCGTATTCGTATTCTCAAAGTCAGTATTAACTGAATTCGTATTCTCTGAACGACATATATTCTCTGAACGACATATAAGTTCAGCCTTTTGCATCACATCTAAAATATTGACTTGGAAAGTAGGCCGTTTCTTTTTCATGCCATATAAGGCTTTAATTTGAGCAGGTTTATCGATCTTCTTTTCAACATGAAGACATCGGCCTAAACCACAACCAACATCCTTGAATACAATTTAGCCTTTCGGCAATCGGATAAAATAAAGCTTTTGAAAATTGGTTCATCGGTTATGGACATATAAGCAATCAAACGATAATACATCATTTGGGACACCCGGTATAATCAACATACGTCAACATAATCAACATCAAATTATCTCAATATGTCAACATAAAGATACAACAGGAGCACAGAATTTCATAACAGCCCGTGGTAATTTATAATTAACTCGAAGTCTGTCTCCAAACAGGTGCCAGGTGAGACGGACGGGGAAGTCAAGTAAATATCAAGCTATGTCGGAAAAATCCACCTGGTTACTATTTTGGAACAGACTTTGATACCAAATATATAAGAAACGAGATTCTGAAAAGAAAATTAACGAATGACAAGACAGGACAGGACAAAAATTGTGCAGCGAAAAGGGAACGTTGCAGCACTTTATAGAAAACGTTGCGATGCATGATGTTTTTCAGAGATGCCTTAATAATTCATACAAAATAGGGCACTTACCGACTTTCAAGCCATCACTTATTTCTTTCGCTACTTTGGTTTTCTGAAAGAAAATATGTTATAAAATTGTTAAAATGTCAAAAGAAAGAGAGTACCTTTCTTCTGACAAAGATGGAAGTTTGATGCCTTGATTTCGATGACTCGAATTGATTTTTTCAGACCTACGAACCTGTCTTAAGGCTGCCCTCCACTTGCAGTAGTTATGGTCGGCGACCAGAGGACGGCCTTAAGTTTGACATTCAATCTTTATGCTCTTCATAGGCTTTGTCCGAGTCTCGTTCGTTTATTCAGGCAAAAAAACAACCATTGCCTGGAATTGCTCCAAGTTTCGCTCTTGATCAAATTGATTTATGGATCAAGAGCAAGATTTGGAGCAAGTCCAACCATTACCGAGAAGTGACGAGCAAAACAGTCCCTCGCTACGGTCGTTTCACTTGCTCATTCCTTCATGATAATTCAAATTCACATATCCAAACGAACGAAACTTGGAGCCAGTTTATGCTCTGTAGAATCTATATTTTAAAGTGTATGTAGGCATTTTCTGACAATCAGGTTTCACATCAAACAAAATCAATTTCATTTCAGACGTTTTTTTCATTTTAGATTATTTAGGCACGGTAGCTCGGCCAGTTCATCGGAACTGCTTTTGAGGGAGTCTTGGCAAAATCATGTCTTTACTAATTATAAATCTACTACATAAAAATAACAAAATAAGCATTATAGTATCATAAGCATTTATAGTATCATTTATTACCTGACTGACGTTTCAAAAACGAGGCAATACAAGAATCCCGCCAATCCCATTGGTTAATAGCACATTTCCCGCGGTTTTCCCGTAGCCTTGTATAATACGATGCAAGAACGCGTTTTGCCACCACAGCAACTGATTTAGGCCTGTGAGATTTACAATAAACTCGAGCGACATAATCGTAACAAAATGCACTTGACTAAATGATATGAGTCAAAATTAGAAGCTATCAGGTAATAAAACTTATACTAACAGGTTTTGTAGCTGTACAGGCAAATCGCAAGCTCGGTCTGTACTTTTAAGATCTCGGACTTTACATTTTTCTGCACGACAAAAAACCAGTTAGTATGCAAATAAAGCATTTATAGTATTAGAAATAACAGCAGAAATAACTAAGGAACCATACCTTCAACATATTGTCATAAACAAATCTTGATGATGGATTCTTGATAGATTCCCAAATTGTCACAGGTAATACATTCATAACTCCTCTTCCCAGAAAGCTACAAATAATTGCAAGACTGATTACCGACTGAAGGAAGAAATGGAGGCCATAGGGACAGCAATTTCTTCAACGAAGCATTCTTTTTGGAATTAAAAAAGCCTACCATAAAAGACTGACACACATCATACAGTAGAGTAGAGCTGTATCAAAGAACAAAAAGAAAACACCTTAACACTTGAGAGTACTCTCCGAGTCGAAAATAGATAGGATGGGTGGAAAATTTCCCCAGTCCTGACAAACGGGGGATCCAGAATAAACGGATGCCGTGGAAAATTTCCTCAAAAGGACAAGTTGTCTTAACTGTAAAAAATACCAAAAAAGTTTAAGTAACAATAAAGAATTCAGCTCAATATCATATTTTGCAAATATGTATGTAAAATGTATGTAAAATGATGAATTCAAAATGAAAATGAATTGAATACCTGTGAATATTGCAATCCTTGTGTATTTTTCTTAGCACTACAACATTTTTGAAAACCCCTTGAAATCTAGAAAACATGAGAATACTGCAGCTACAGACGAGTGCATTGCCCCTAAAGAGTCATACTGAACAAAAAAGTGACTGTCGGGTGGACCAAAAAGAACTTCAACTGTTTGAACATTTTTAACGCGGAAAACACTTAAGGTATTGGAACGAATTAAAGTTTTGCTGATAGCCGAAAGTCTGGAGAATTTTCTGTAATTTGTCTTCTATTTTTCTTAGCATTCCAAATTATAGGTAAAATTGGATAGCATAGGGCTCAAATCTTTCAAATCTTTGAAAAGATGGGTGTGAAATTTTATGGCATTTTTCTTTGAATTGAATGACTTGAAAGGAACTTATGGTACTTTGCTGTGAATCTGCCTTGGAAATTTTTTGATATCTTATTAAAGTTGAAAAACTTTTGCAAAAGCGCTTTTCTAAATGAATCAAAACTTCAAATAAACTGCTCGACCGTACATTCTCCAAAGAGGGACATCCAAAAATAAGGATGAAAAGTAAAACAATCCTTTGAAATAGGATGGAGTGTTATATACAATGTTTCAAGCAGGGTTACAGTAAGCATTCATGTAGATTTCAAATAACTTACGACCAAGTTCCAGGGACATTAGCATCTTCTGTAACCTTTTTCTGTATATCAACTTTTGAAGCCAAGAGTACCTTAAAACGAAGCAATAAGTCATTTTATAGCTGTATATTCCGCTTCCGGCCAGATTTTTGTTTGAAATCTGTCAAGCTACAGGATTTTCAAGAATTTCATATATAAAACTGAGACGACTTGTAGAGAATCGCCCTAAATTATGATGCAGAAAAAGAAATAACATCATTGCTATAACAAACTCATTCAAGTTCTTTAGAGTTTCTTAGTGCTGCTAAAACGTAGCACAAGCATTCTCTAAATTTTTGGCCATCATAGCGCTAAATTGTTATGAATGAGTTGCATATATTCACTGTATCAAATAAATTTGCATTGACAGATCTCGTAAACTTTTTTGTAAATGTCATCTTCCTAAACCTATTTTGAGAGCGCGCTCAAGGCTGAGTTGGTTAAGCTCGTGTTGAGGAAACAGTTTCATTTTTTCGTTGCGAATTCATTTTGTTCAGAACTGAACCAGTGGACTTTTGTTTATTAAGTATTGCTTGGTCTCAATGATTGGAAGTTGGGTCAGCTCTTATTTATTAATATCTTCAAAATTACTTTGGTGCTCGGATTTTCTGAACATGGCCAGTCTGACGAGGTCAAGCAGGTCAGACTGAATTCTCAACACCAAGCCAGAAATTCCTGAATACATTTGATGTTTAGAGATACTTTGAAGTCGAGGGAATGTCTATGTTCCGCAATAATCTTTCGTGCTTTGAAGCTGCTTTATTCCTTTTTCATCGGATCATTCATGATCTAGCAAACTGTAAAAATAGAACTCAAAACGAAGAAGAATCACAAGGAATCTCAATTATTTCAACAACGGCAATTGATCTAGAATCTAAAAGTTGAGATAGTTTTCAGCCTCCCAGTACAATTGTGCAGTGTTGTTGAATAAAGAAAAAAGCTGTCGAAAATTATGTTCAAAATATTAGTCTCCTTCGTGTTGAAAATTGTGTTGCAGAAACAACTCTTTATCATGCAAAACGGCGTCATCTGACAAATAGGCCTTGTCAGACAGAAAGGAGTGGTTGCAAAAATCAGTAAAAAGCAAACTGCAACATTTTTGAGTTTTCAAACGTCGTCATTTCGGGCCTCGGAAAAATTTAGAAAAACTCCTATTTTTTCATGTATGATCTATAGTTTTTCAAAATTCCAGAAAATTAATGTGCTTCCGGCCCTAAATAGGGAGAGTGGTTGTGCTCTAAACGTGTGTTCACAGGATGCCATTACTTCAAATGCATAACAAAGACACGCGAAAGTAGAGCTTTGTGATTGGTTCCTCTGGAAAATGTAAACAAACATGCAAAGATTCAAACAAAAACGCTAAAACATTAATGGTCCTTGTTGAGGAAACCAGCTTTGAAAAAAAGGTCGATAAGCCATCGTTTTGCAGTCAAATTTATGTAAAATCTAAATGTAAGATTATGAAATCAAATGGGGGTGCTCTCTCCTCCATTAGTCTACCAACTGAGAGAGCTCCTCCTTAAGAAATTCCTCCCCATATGAAAGTTTATGTGATCCTATAATTTTATTAGTTTGCTTTATTTCCTGTTTACGACTAACGACATCTATAGCACACGAAGCGTCATTCGGGTACATACTGCCACCAGTGAGCTCGAGGTGTTAAAGAAACAAAATAATATCAAGGGTTTACCTCTTCCAGTAGATTTGCAGCTGCTTGATTACCAAGCGTTTTAAAATCAACATTCCCCACCGGATCTGAAACATATTGGGTTCAATAAAAATCATTGTAAATACGTACAGAAAATCGAGCAATGAAATGATGAACTGATTTTGATTCAAAATTCATTGATTTTAACATGTTAACTAATTTGTTGAACTATTGATCCATTGATTGATTGATTGATTGATGTCTATGATGTAAATTGATAAATCATTAGCCTCCCCGATAACTATATAACATTAATAAAAATTTCTCAAAAATATAGTACTTTCATTAACGTTTCGCTTTCGCTTCATCAGAACTGATGTAAATTGATTTATTGATTGGTTGACTGATTCATTTACAAGTGTCTGCCGACTTGTACCATGACAAAATTACATTAGCGATTACGTTCTTAGATCATAGGGTAAGGTGGGGGGGGGGTAATTTGGGTCTATTTGTTAGAAATTGAATGAAAGCACTAGAAATTAACCCACTGAGCCATGAATCGAATTTGGAACGTACGATCGTTTTAATAGCGAAAAAAGCAAATAGACCCAAATCACCCCGTGGACCCAAATTATCCCATCTTACCCCCTGGTTTGTCTAATGGTCCTTAAATTATACACTGTTTGCCTATCATCTCAATACTCATAAAACGCGAGAATGATAAACAAAAAACTTCGGTATTACAGTAATAAGAAAGGATTCACACAATTCCGATCCATCGAATATCCTCACAGGGGGTCCAGGAGTGTCAGTAAAGATTGTAGTTTTGGCTTCTTTGGTTCCCTGTGACCCTGTTGATGAAAACAACAGCTGTGTAATTTGATACAGATTACATCATCGTTGCGGTCGGCCTGCTATTGCGACATTAGAATATAAACGATGCGCAGGATTTGAAAAAACAGCGAGTTCAAACCGCAGCCAATGAGATAACAGCTCTCACATATCAAACGTTTTCTACAATGATTCAAAGTCTAGTTAAAAGGCAAAAGATCGAAGTATTTTTGTCATTTTTCTCGTCTTCCTGCGAGCACCGCAAATACAGGTAAATTCAACTTTACAAAAATTTCATGTTCTCAAAATGACTGAAAAAGGGCCTAAAACACTTCATCAACTCGTTAGGACTCTACTCACACAGAACAATACACAAGGGCGTTTCACCTCTCTCAAGAGTAATAAGACATAGATTCTCAAACAGATACTATAAAGATTTTCCATCGCATAGCAATAAATGTGCAGACGATATCTCTCACCCATCAGAAATGGCTTTTCTCTGTTGTTCTGAGCGAGGAGTCCTTTATGATTTGATCATGTATTTTAGGCCTTTTTCAGTCATTTTGTAACCATAAAGTTTTTCTATATTTGAATTTACCAATCTTTCCACTTCTCGTAACTAGGCGAGGAATATCACAAAAATACTTCGATCTTTTGGCTGTCAAGCAAATATTGATTCATTCCAATCCATCCAGTACTCTTGATGCTATGAATTTTCAAAGAACTTTATTCTGGCTCACCCGGTACTGTAACAATAGCAGGCCGACCACAATGATGATGTAATCTGTACCAAAATACACAGCTGTTGTTTTCATAAACCAGATCACAGGGAACCAAAGAAACCAAAACTACAGTCTTTACTAACACTCCTGGACCCCATGTGATATCCTAGGACATACAAATTTTCAAACCACTGAACTTTTTTGGCCCACCCGGTATTCTTCTTCCATTCATTTGTTGACAATTCTTGAGCCCCAGTTTCTCATATTGCATTTTCTTTCATAAGAGAATCTACTTTACTCTTGTCTTTAGCATAAACAAAGAAATCAATGTCTTAAACGTACCTCGTGGAAGATCTAAATTTTGCTCTGCGAGTGGTTTAACATATCCATTCAATTCACCGATGGGATCTCGAAACTGGCAAGAAAAACCATTCATCAGTTAGCAAGGGCTTAGAACCAAGGTAAAAGGAATCTACTCGTTGAAAAACCAGCCTTGAGAAAACATTTTGCAAACCGTTCTGTAAGATTGGAATTTCTTCTTACATTGTTCTCCATTGTTTTCTGCAGTTTGTTTGGTGGATTCACCCACGCCACCAAAAAATACTCGTTAAAAATCCAAGTATGTTGCCCATCAAAAATTTCAAAATGACCGTTTCGACAGAAATTTGGAGACGGAGCTCTATTAAACGTTTACAGTAAATCCCCGCATAAAAGAACCTATAAAAATAAGAACATAGAGGCTGTTTTTCCTAACTGATGGACCTTGTAATTAAGAACCTGTTTCAGTTTGATGAAAAATATGTTCTTATTGCAGGAATAGCAAAGATGATTTTGGATTCTCGTTATTAAGTTCATTTTTGTCCCAGTTGGCTGTTAAAGTTTACATCTCCTCTCCTGCTGTTTGTAAACTTAGAAGTGGTTATCAGGTACCTAATAACTTTGCCAAAAACAAATAACAGGGCTGATCATCTTTGGTGAAGATTCTAAAGGTCCTATTAGAAAGGCACTCTTCAAATAAAAATCTTTATGCCTTGAAATTAGTCTTAGTACCTTTAAGCAAATAAGAACCTATTTCAGCCTGGCTGTCAAAAAAGTAGGTTCTTATATGCGGGGAATTATTGTATTTGCTCCATGGTATTTTAACCCAAAAATCGTTCTACAGGGCGAGCCAAGAAACACACATTACTCAAGAGGCAACTGCTCCCTAATCATGAAAGCAATTATAATATGCAATACCTGTTTGAGTAGTCGACATACTCAATTATTTTAGAATATTTCCTGGCTGAAATCGGTCACTTCGTTAACATTTTACAAGGGATTTTCCCTAAATGTTTCTACCTCACAGTAAAGACTTGAACACGCTTTAGCATGTGCTGCCCTCTTGAGAGCACGAAAAGGTCTTCCCCCTGGTATGAAAATCATATTCAGGGGGATTCCAATCTCCCACGACGATAAAATATATGCTAACACGTGTCAGTGCCATAATTATCAGGAAGAAAAATGAAGGAAATTTTGATCAATGTTGTTTTCACTCGTTTTTGCATGTTTTGAAAGGGATTTTCTAATATACACAGGAAGGAACGGCTGATGAACAGAGCTAAAAAAAACGAAGTAGCGTGGTAGCGGCGCTACCAGGAAGGTAGCTGAATGCTTAAATTCCCAGGAAGGAAGAAGGGCAAAAGGAAAAAGAAATGGAAAGAAAAGGAAAAGAAGGGAAAGAAATGAAGGAACTGAAGGAAGGAAAGGAAAGGAAAGGGACAGAAAGGAGAAGAAAAAGGAAAAGGGATAGAATTGGGCGGCATACAGGGAAAGAAGGAGAAAGTGCGTAAGAAGAAACAAAGGTGATTTGCTTGCAACTAGGAAGGAAAGTAGTTTTTGAGCCCTGCTGATGAATATCAGCAATGATACAAGACAGTTTTCAGTATTATTGCTTTGACATTCAGGGAGCATCACTTTTCAATGACTCACATGGTAGCATCAATTTCATCTCCTTAACAGTGAAATGACTGCAAAATACTGATTAAAGTAAAGAGGTTCCAAATCTTTAAAAAGGTTGGTGTAAAATTTAATGACCTATTCCTTTGAACCGAATGCCTTCAACGAACTTTTAGCTGTTTTACTATAATTCTACCATTGGACTTTTCACAAATCTTCGATATTTCCAGATTTAGAGTGTTTTTCTTCTTTTTCAAGAATTCAAGAAAAATTATCAAAAAACTTAAAACCATTGTAGTTTCTAAACTGTTAGATGCAACATGAAATAATTTCGAAGAAAACCATAGTTTATGGTTGTTTACAATATGGTATCAAGCAAAAGTCTATCACTCTTCTGGTTTATGATTTAGAAATTTGATGACGCCACATCCTCCAATGAGTTAGAATATAAAAAAAGCTGAAATTTCAAAAAATATTCAAAATTTCTTGAAAGTCCCATGGTAGAATTATAGATAAGTATCTAAAGTTTCTTTCAAGCCATTCAACTAGAAGAACTAGGTCATAGAATTTTACACCCACTTGTTTATGCTGATTTAAAGATTTGGAACCTATGCTCTGGTTAAAGTAGTTCACTGTTCTCACAGACACTCTTGGGAAACTTTCCAGCAGTTTTTCTGTGAATCTACTTACCTCTGCTGTCTGGTCCACACTACTGATTGACGATTCAGACATTGTGTCCCAATCTTTGTCAGTACGGAACAAAGCATCTTTCTCCTCATTGGATAATTCTCTTAATCTATTGTCGATCGGAACAGGTTTGATATTGTTTGCACTACTCGTTCTGAAGAGGCTATCACCGGATGATGAATCTGAATATTCTTTTCCAAGGGTTTCTGCTTTCTGATGCTCCTGAAAATAGGCGAGAAACTGCATTCAGTCAATTTATCCTAAGAAACAACTTGCAGCATACATGAAGATACCATTTAAGATGAATCAGTAGCAAGAAACAAATTATATGGATATTGATATAATACAGGCACTATTTCAGTTTGATAATTTTCGATGAAACATGTTCCAGTTCTTAGTGAAGAGAAATACGTTAATATCACGTCTATTTTGATATTTGATGTCCTTTGAGAGAGGTATGATGCAAAGGGCTTCTAGAGCTAGGGCGAAGGACATGACATAAAGCAGGATGAAATGTTCGTTTATCTGTGTACGGAATGAGATGTGATTCAAATTTGCAACCGATTTCGTTCATCAAACATTTCGGGGACTTCGGGGACTTCAGGGACTGTCTAGCCCGGCACATTTTGCAAACAAAGGAATCATACCGTTCGGCTCAAGATAAAGCGATTTCACAGCCTCGACAATAGATTTCACACCTTCAACGCAGCCGATCACAATGTTTTGCTTTCTCTTTTTATTTTGATATGATTGAGTGCACTCAGAGGCATGGAATCTATTCTTCGCAAAGGCGAATCGCTTCGTATTCTTGGAAACCTGCACTTTTGTTTCACAAAATTTGCCCTTTCTGGACTGTCTAGCTTTGATCACATCGTAACCTTTTTTTATAACAATATAAAAGCTTACAAAAACGAAATACTTAAGACTGTACTTACAAACTACTTAACTACATAACAAGGGTGATAACCCGGGAAGCAAGAGCCCATGACTATCCCAGGGTCATTACATAGAGAACACTAAACTAAATTACACCTACATACACCTAAATACAAACAAACAAAAATGGAAACAGAAAGAAAAGGACATTGTGGCTGTGTGGTGTGAAATAAAGGTTTGATCTACAGTAAGAACCCGCAAAATAGAAACCACTTTAGAAGAAACCTTAGGCTGATTTTTTCAAGAAATGGTGCCTTCGTATAAGAAACTTCTCAGCCTGATTTAGGAAGGTTTCTTAAAGGAGGATCCCAAGTAAACTCATATCTAACAATCTTTGTTAAAATCAGGTGCCAAACATTTTTAAAGACTTAATCAAAAGCATCTCAATCTACGTATATACCTAGCATGTATGCTAAGGTTGAGTAAATTTCGAGCGGATGCTAGGTAACAAGAAAATACTTTTCGATAGTGTTTGCTCTGGGTTTTCTTTAAAGCTTTAAGTTGAAATAACTGAAGGTTTCTTTACCATGTGATAAGAAACCTTTCAGCCTGTTTCAAGATTAATTACCTTTTAATAGGAAACTAAACAGGCTGTTTTGGAAAAACTGGTTTCTATTTTGCGGGTTCTTACTGTATATGAACTCTAAAATCATTTCGAGTATTCTTTTATCAACGTCATTAGAAAGGTCTTTATCCCCAGATAACAAAATTTGTACAAGAACGTTGTTAGAAAGGCTGTTGATTTCGACAAATGGTCGTAATACTACCGAAACTCTAGCGAGAAGATCTCTTCGCTGAATATCAATATCAATTAATTCTTCGAATGCGAATATGATCGTAACTTTCCATATACGGTATACAATAAAAAATTGTGAAACCTCACCATATCATTCTTCTGTTCAAGTTTTGTCACTGTATTAACGATGTTTCCGTTTGGCTTTGGTTTTGTCTCACGTTTCTCGCGTAAGCTGGGATGCTTTTTCGCTGCATTGATCTTCACGTCACCTTCGTGTGGTGGATCTTGGAACATATATCTTTCTTCCATCTTATCTCTTATGATCCCAGCATACAATGGCTGTTTCTCGTTCACTTTATTCACCATGCTTGCAGGAATTTTACCTAAAATATTAGGAATTCATTTATGTTTCATCACAAAATTGGCTTCGCGCGGTACGTCATTGCAACTACTCCAGAATTTTGAAACAAGCCCGTCTTTGAACTAACGCTCGTGCTGCAGATTAAACCTATCGATTTCTAAATCCCCACGAAAAGTTTTCCCTTTGTCAATCCATGTCATGTCTGCAGAAATTTGATCAACGGTTTTTGATCGTTTTCAGTGCTTTTGAGATCGAACATCTTAAGAAACACGTTGATAGCTCAAAAAACAGAAGACAAACAATTACAAATAGGATATAATGCTGGATTTTAGCTAAAGATTAAGTCATAAATCTACAAAATACGTTCAATGTACGACTCATCCTGACCAGTTAATGGGTTTTTGGCGCACCCGGCATCTTACATAATTGGAGAAAGGAGCTTATGGGATTACAGTCTTGATCATGTAAAGTTGAAATAGATAAACGGCAAACAAAATTTAAAATTCACCTTTAAGGTCAGCTCTTGTAACAAACGTTACTTTGCACACTGGAGGATCATCAGTGACACCAACAATTATAAATCCACCAGTAATTACCTCAGCCCTGTAGGTAAAAAAGGAAATAAAACCATGGAACAAAATCATGGCAATATGCGTTGTGTTGCTTGATAAGGATTTAGCAGAGTAACACATAAAACATATTCTCTCATTCAGGAGAGTAACACATAAAACATATTCTCTGTCAACAGAAAGAACGTGTTTGCTCTTTCCATCGAAAATACGAAAACTCTTGAGGCCTTCCTGATTGATCAATTGATTGATTGATTGATTGATTGATTGATTTCAAAGTGACACATTGACTTTACTTTCATTTCTTCTCATTGGAATCTTGTATGACGATTTGCTATGACCAGTGGCAGACGAAAATGTTTAGTTCCTGAGGGCAACAAATCTTAAAGAACCATTGTCACCCAGAATCCTTTGTGGGCATGCTGCAATTTTAGACAGTCTGAAAATCAAATTTGGCCCATGTAAAAAATGTGGATCCACACAGTAAAGGTTGAAATGATAAGACAAGTTTGTCGTTAGTTGACTTTTCTATCAGTGCAGATACTGCAATGTGAACCATATTTCCGCTAAGGCCAAATTTGATTTTCAGACAGTCTGAAATTGCATCATGCCCACAAAGGACTCTGGGTGACAATGCGGGGTGAGTGGCCGAGCGGCTTATACAGTTTCCGTCAGGTGACTGAAGTTAAAGGGAATGTAAGCATATAAAAGTGGCTCAAGCCACTTGTAGTCACAGTCTAGCCAATCACATATCGGTATTTCCTGTTGACTTCGATAAGTTGCCCAAATATGGTGCGGCACGTTTCACAGCCTATGATCTTTGGATAGCTATTTTTATCAAACGCTGATATATGCTTAGATTCCCTTTAAGCTCGGTCGAGTGAGGTCAAACTCTGGATGGGTGACCTCGGAGGCTTGACCTCGCAACTCATCTCGCCGTCCTTCGGAAGGGACGTTAAACTAGGGGTCCCATGGCCGGATGGGGCATGCATAGTGGACTTAAATTAGCTTTCAGTAGCTAAAAATACTTCCTGCCCACTCAAAATAAATTACTGAAAAAAAGTTCTGTACCACAAAAAGATTGTTCGACAATTTCCAACTAGTCACTCTTTACATACATTTTATAATGATTTAATTACCTTTGCCTGCCTTTTACAGGAGGACAAGACGGATGTGTGGCCTACAAGAGAAAATATTCACTGAAATGAACACCATTGAAAAATTCTTAAAAGCTCCTTGAACAGCAGAATACAAAAACATAGAATAAAGAAAAATTGTGATACTGCGTCCAAGAACACTAAGATCTATTGAGCAAGTTTCACATCAATATCATATGTTCGTAATGAAATGAGAAAATATGTGAATTTCTCAGTATTTTCAGATGAGCACTGAACGCTTCTTAGTTTTGTTCTACAGCATTGCTTTCTTAGAATGATATTTCTTGGAATTTGCTCTAATATCCTGTGCTATATCCGGTTTCCTACCATCTGCTTCGATAAAGTGCAATGATGAAAAATGGATCACTTGAGTTTCTGCTTTTAAAACTATAGCAAAATGCCCTCGTTCATAAACCTGCAACTTTTTTAACATCAATAAAAACGAATCTAAGAAAAAAACTTACTTTATTTGCACCATATACAGCGGGAAAGGACATAAAGTCATCTGGTCCCAACTGCATATGGTGCTTACAATTGAGTGATAAAATCAGTAGAATTTAGTCAAGCTACAGATCTTTAAATTCCTTTTCGATTTTTGTGTCAAAGATTGGAATATATTCAATTTTTGGATTGATATTTCGGTCTTACTGGAGGAAGACGATGAAACTGCACGGAAACCGCGTTTTCAGCAAAGCAAAGGTGCTTTACAAAATATGGTATTTCTAGCCAAAAATCTATAACTTGTGATTTCCTACGAAAATTCAAGTTCCACATGACATAGCAACATAAAAGAGTGGCCATGTAAAATAAATTCTATTTGATAATGGTGACCTTGGAGTATGCTTGAAAGCAATATGGCTTCTGTAAACGCAAATTACAATTCAAAACCATTTCAGGACTTTGCAATACTATGCCTAAAATGAAATAATCAACAGCTAGCGAGCAATCGGGATTTCTCTTTTTTCGGTCCAAACAGAAATATTGAAATTATGAGATTAATCGAGAAGATTATAGCCTGTATTCCAGACCACTTGAAAGGGACAGAATGCTTTGTGTCGCTGATGCGCAGACTCTTCCGGAGGAGAAACCTCTCTGAAAATACTCTGAAAACCAATCAGTGGAATCTGCATGCAGTTTATAACAAATTCAAAGCTCAACACAACGGATGTCTTTGTGAATCTGTGTATTTGAAACAAAGTAGGGCAGATCGTTCTCACATTCTACGGTCATAGAAAGTCAGTAGGATTAGCAGCCAGTGAATTCTCCTGTTCTTTATATGGTCATTATCACCCAATCAGTAGACTTGCTCCAAGTCTATTCAGTGGACTATCAGCATTAAAAGAATATGATTACTCCTGCGGGGGCGTAAGCTACTCCTTCGTTTCTCCTTCGTAGCATCACATTAGTAGCTAACGCCCCCGCAGGAGTAATTATATTCTTTTAATGCTGATAGTCGACTGAATAGACTTGGAGCAAGTCTACCCAATCAGATGCGTGACAGACTGCCTTTAATATTCCAAAATGTTATGAATGACGTACCGCTTTCACAGCCATTGCGTAAGTATCACCCTTAACGTGACGTGTAGCAGTGATGGAGCAAAAATCACGAGCTGTTGTTGGCCATACAGGCTTGTACTCCATGTATGCTATCTGAAAATGAACAGAATGTCATTTTTGATTCATATTGGATCGGAGAAAAAGTTTTGTTCTATTTCTTCATGCTACAGCTCTAGCAAAGGAATAAAACTTGATACACAATAACACTAACGGCTCGGTTGCAGTTATCAGTCTACAAATTTGCTATCATTAGAAAGGTATGATAAGAAAAATTACAAACGAGTTTTCTGGCAGAGGATTTGACTTAATTTTGAGAATCTATTCATAATTCAAAATGCACCATCTGAATCTCAAATAAAAGAATTCCCGAAAACAAGCCTACATGGGCTTTGGCTCAAAGTATAAATGTGTGGCTCACTTCAAGTGGTGCAGAAGCTGTTGAAATGTATTTTAAAGGAGGAAACTTTCGCGGGAATAAAATTTCGCGTATTGGGTTTCTTATCAAATTTTTATCATGTGTTAAATGTTCCTGAGCAATTCAATGACTCTTCCGAATCGTCCATAAGTATGCTTTCGGTAGCATGGTTCGAAAGGGTTGTTGTTAAGAAAGGGAATATCAATACCTGAATACATAAATATTTGTTTCTCTATCTAAGGAAATTTCGCGGGAATAAACTTTCGCGAATTTCATATTTTAGGGAATTTCGCGCAATAAAATTTTGCGAACTTCGGCCAAAAACGCGAAAAATGCGAAAGTTTCTTCCCGCAAAAGTTTCTTCCCTTAAAGAAATTATGCCCTCCCACCGATGCTGAGCATAAAAATTCAAGATTTACGTGATAGTGAACAACCCATTTTTGGCATATTGACACGAGAGCACAGGTCTCAAAAGAATTCATGAACGGTTCTATAAAGATTGATTACGGCCATTGTAACCTCTAATTTCTAACGAAAGAAAAATGAGAGAATTTTCAAGGATACTATAGTGTATGAAGGTCTACAATGTGGTGGCAAGTAGAAGACCGTTTTGGTGTACAATTTAGCAATCTAATAAGGTCGCAACCTCAACACTTATTGAAATATGAACAGGGCTGTAATTTTGAAAATAATAACAAAATTGCCACAAAATGGTCATATATATAGCACAGCACCAAAATTTAACATAAACGGGATTGCTGCATGTATATCAAAACTTTTTCTCTATTGCCATACAGAGTACAATGTCTGCGGTATCTTTACGAGAACACGCTGTTGTGTCTATATGATTTCATGTCGTGCTATGTATTACCTTTGTGACCAAATCAAGCTCTTCAATTATCTTTCCTGAAATAAAGACAATGAGTTATCAAAGGTTACTAAACAAAGAATTATTCGAACGAATCAAGATTAATTGTTTCACATAGATTTGCCCCAAGTCTATCTCTTCCGTCCGTCTACCGTTCCCTTTTTACGGTAGACGGACGGAAAAGATAGACTTGGGGCAAGTCTATGTTTCATACATCCTCTGCAAGAGCCAGCAGAAAGTGAAACATAAGCACTTTGATATGAATTGAAGCTATTTTCGTAAACGTCGTGCCTAATTCAGTTCATGTCAAAGCGCTTATATTTACCTTTCTAGTTGTTTATCCTTGTACAGTTGCACTAGAGGCAACAAGAGGAATCTTTTGATCATAGCAGGAAGTGCCCGGCAAGCAGCTATATCCTTGGATCTATAAGAGATCATCAAAGCATGATGAACTTCTCTGCCAATCTTCCTACGAATTCTTTGTTTGTTAAGTATTTCACACAATTTTGTAACGGTAACGGTAACGGTAACCATAACGGTAACTGTTTGTAACAGTAACCGTCTAAACAGTAAACATACCTCCTTGAAAGAGATCATCCCATTCGATCTTGAAATCCAGATCAGTAACGTATTGTAAAGCATATGTCAATGGCACATTTACTTCCACAGTTCCTTTGAAGCATGCTGATGCACACGTATCATCACCTTGCATACGGTATATTTCGACATCACTAAAATGAAAGAAACAAAATACACTTTAATAGGATCACATTGTTCTCTTGCATTGAAACAAGGAGGAACAAAGGATGCTGTAGCCTCAACAAATTTGAGAACGTGTATGAATCAAACTAAACATATTTTTGGAAAGATTTCGACAGTGCCCAGAAAACGTCATGGCTAAACGGCTTTGAGTAGGAGGAAGATCTTGCTTGCTAATATCAGGATTAGTAATTTTAAAAAGAGATTTGAAAAGAAATGAAATTTGGTAATCATTCTAGAGAGAGAAAGAATTCTAGAGAGGGTGATACGATCAAATGGAATTGTTCGGGATACTATCAGTGAAAGTCTTACGGATTTTCTCCACAAGAGCTAGACCCCCGTTAAAGCGCTTTGGAATATGTGCACTAGCAATTGCAGGGTCATCATCCTTCCCTTTTCCTTTGTGCATTCGCGCATGCCCCAAAACGCTTCACCCATTCCATTGATCAGCGAACCAATCAGAGTTATCGTCTTTTCCACTGTGATTTACAAAAGAGGGAGTTCGCAGTATCCCGAACAGGGAACCAATGGCACATACAAGAACCATTGTTGTCGTAATCAAAGTAATTTCTAAACCACAGATTTCACAACTTCGTGAGACTTACCATAGTATGCGATTATCCAATATAACTGAGAAAAGGTGGTCCATACAAAGATTCGTGGGGGAGTTGTTAAATGATATGACATAATTGTGCTGGTAGGCGTGCTGGTAGGCTTGTGATTGTGTCCAAAGCACCCATATATTTTCATAATTTTTGACCCCTTTTGCGTTTGGAGGTCTAGGATAAACACTCCCCCATTCTCTTTTCATAAGATGAAAAGAAAGGTGCAATAACAATTTCAACAATCTTGTTTAAAGATTTGATGACACGCAAAGAGAAACATGATTTACTCACCTAATGTATGTTTTGTGTCAACTCTTGTGTGTGACTTGTTTTGCCGACCGCCCCCATAACTGTCTGCTTCCTCGCAGTGCACAATCTTATCACATGGGAACAAAGAGAAACTATGATAGCAGTGTGCACTGTGAAGCACTGTGCACAGGCAGTTAAGGAAGCAGTCGGCACAACATGTTGTACGCAAGACTTGATACAAAGAGCGCGCATTACATACATGAGTATATGTTTCTTTATGCATAGTTGCGCACGAGTAGATACCTATGCTGGATAAATCAACATCACTTCCCCTAACAAAGGAAAAAGAGCTTACTTTCGGTTACCCAGATACGACCATCCAGGAGTGGCCTCATCAGCGTCATGAGTCTCCAACAGTAACTTAAAGGCTTCATCCAAAGTCTCTTTATATGGAGCTCTAAGAAAAGAAAAACTATAGTGGATGAAGATTTCTGCGTGACAAGAAGAAGGTAAATACAATGAAACAGTAAATCACATTTAACCATACTGTGGACATCTTTGCAAAGCTCATTGCAGAATCAGACTTTCGGTATTCAACTGCATTCCCTTTTAACAATACAAAATAGACGCCTTCCAAATAACAAAAATGGAACTGATTTTAAAGTAGCGCAGATAAACCAATTGCAACGGTTGCAAGCTCACATTTATTTAAATTAAAGATAACTTATGACCAAAATTTATTCTCGGCTGAGACAAATAAATTTAAAACGGAGTCTGCTAAATATTTTTGTCCGCCCAAAATAAACAGCGAACTTTCATCAAATTGCTTCGTTTGTCAACCGTTAGCATGTAAATTTAAACATAACGCAATAAAACGAATAATGTTGAAAAAATGCATCGTATATCACTTAAAAAAACACTCGAAAAAAGTATGAATAAAATATGAAATTCCTACGACACTCACATTTTCTCATTAATCTCCGCCATTTCGGTACTTTCAACCTAGAACGAAAACTAGTTAGTTGAACATTTCGTATCAAAAATGTTATTCCATCATATAACCGTGTGTTGCTGATGAAATTTCACTGATCGAATGTTATGCTTGCCACAAAATGCTCTATGTTGTGATTATTGGAAATTGATAAAACTTTTGATATACCGGGTGTCTAAAAAAAGGTACCCCTTTTGACCGAACAAGGGAATAAAACCATACAATTTCTGGATTTTTTAGCTCATAGCTACATTTGTCGATCTTCAACTTAAATGCACATACCTTGCATTTCAAAATCGTCCACGAAGCACCGGAGATATGAGTTCACAGGGTCAAATTTTGAGTGCACCTAAAACCAGAGGTTCTGAGAAAGGGCCTAGCCATGATTTGACATCACATAACATTTTGCAAAAGAATTCTCAACTTTTAACTTTAGGTTTTATTTTTCAAAAGAATTATACCTTGAACCGCTTCAATTGTTCTCGAAATGACTTTTCTTCTTAGGAATCGGTCTGTGCATTGCGTTCCATCCCAAGTGTTTTGTACCAAAGACAAGGAAAAGGTGCATATGCACGCTTATTTTGGAGGTGTGGCACGACTTTATCATTCTTACCACATTTTTATTGTATTCATTTAATCAGGGCCATGCCCATATGTCTTTCATTCTTTTCAAAAGCAAAAAACTGAAAACTAAAGTTTAAAGGTGCTTTGGAAAATGTCCATGATACAAATCATGGTTAGGCCCTTTGTCAAAACTTCTGGTTTCGGGTGCACTGTAAATTTTGTCTTTGCAAACTTGTATCTCCGGTGTTTAGTGTATGATTTCTAAATGCAAGTGGAAAACTATCAATTTGGTATTAAACAAAAAGTCAAAGAGCACGCAGATTACAACTCTAGATGTTGATGGGGAAAAAATTTTCAATCATGAAGCTATCGCAGAACATATGAACACCTATTTTTGTAACGTCGGTGAAGACCTTAGTAAGAAAATTCCTGCCACACAAAACCCGCTTTTTGAGGGTAAATATTCCGTAAATCCAGAAGGAACACGGTTTCACTTTCAACCTGTAAATTCACACCAGGTCGCAAGTGTCTTGGGGAAATTCAAAACATCTATGGGTTTTGGCACTGACTGCATAGCAAATCATTTTTTGAAGATCGGTCTCCCAGTTATTTCAGACTCCCTCTGTGATATATTTAATCTGTCTATTGCCACAGGAGTTTTTCCAGATTCTTGGAAAATTGCTAGGGTTGCTCCTATTTTCAAAAGTGGTCAAACTGATGATCGTTCTAATTACAGACCTATATCTGTTCTCCCTGTTCTTTCGAGAATTTTTGAAAAAATGATCTTCAACCAACTCTATAAGTACTTGGATACAAACAAACACTTGTTTTCTAAACAATCCGGTTTTAGACGCCTGTACTCTGTTGTAACAAGTCTCCTGTCCTGCACTAACGATTGGTATAAGAACATGGATACTGGGAAATACACTGCATTGGTGTTCATAGACCTAAAGAAAGCGTTTGATACTGTAGATCATGATATCCTGCTAAAAAAGATGCAGGAATATGGGATTTCTGGTATCGAGCATGCATGGTTTACATCATATCTCCAAGACAGACGGCAGTTATGCAAGGTCAATGGTGTTTCGTCACGAATAGAAGAAATACACTGTGGTGTTCCACAAGGATCTTGCCTTGGGCCTCTTCTTTTTATACTTTATATCAATGACCTTCCGTTTTGTCTGGACAACTGCCAGGTGACTATGTATGCTGATGATACCAGTATCTCCTTTTCTGCAAGGAACGTCAGCGATCTGAACGTGACGCTTAACAAAGAACTTGATTCTTTAAGGGAATGGCTCCAAGGCAATAAGTTATGATTGAATGTCCTGAAGACACAGGCGATGGTCATAGGATCTCGGCCTAACCTTAAGAAGATTTCGACAAAATCAGTGGAACCACCATTATTTTCTATTGGTGGCTCTGAAGTTGAAATGGTTGATAAGGTCAAGTATTTAGGGATGCAAATTGATAAACATTTAGTTTGGGATGAACATATCCATTTTGTACGATCTAAGGTTTCTCGTGCTATTGGATTTCTTAAATATGCCAAGAAGTTACTTCCAAAAGACACTCTCTCTAAAATGTATCGTGGTATCGTTGAACCGCATCTCCGCTACTGCTGTTCAGTCTGGGGGGCATGTGGGGGGACAGGGTTGCAGGTGCTGCAAAAACTTCAAAACCGCGCAGCTAGAATTGTGACCAACAGCAGTTATGATTCTTCTGCTAGTGCTTTGATTAAAAGTTTGAATTGGCCTACTGTAGCAGATATGATAAAAACCGAGACAGCTTGCATGGTTTACAAATCGATAAATGACCTTGCTCCTGATTACCTGTCAGAAATGTTCATTAGAAATTCGACATGCAGTAGGAAAAATTTGAGAAACACCGCAACTGATCTTCAAGTCCCACTAATGAGAACGAGTAATGGTCAGCGAGCTTTCTCATATCGCGGTGCTGGAGTTTGGAACCTCTTGGGTTGTGAAGTCAAGCAGGCATCCTCATTGAAAGCATTTAAAGAAGCTTTAAAAAAATAGTTTATTTATTTATTTATTCATTTGTTCATTATTGTAATTAAATTAGGGTTTTACTTTGTATTTATTTTTAACTTAATTTGTAACGTTTTATGCACGACCCCCTGAAAAGCAATCTATCGATTGACGGGGTTACCGTGCTTAAAGAAATTAAAATGAAATGAAATGAAATGCAAGGTATGTGCATCTAAGTTGAAGATTGATACATTTAGCTGTGAACTCAGAGAGTAATGATATCTTATCGTTTTGTTCCTACTTCCAGTCAAAAGGGGGTACTTTTTTTCTGAGACATCCGGTATATTGTATATACAAAGCAGCCTTTTAAAGAAAATAGTTAATAAGAACATTGTGCTTTCAACTTACTATCGTCAGTCCCTTCGTATCAATATCTTGTTGCACACTGGGCGGCAGGAAACATTTGGATTCCTCTTTCTAAAATGTTGTGGTCATAGGTTGTGGTTTTCAATATTAGGTTAGCCACAATAATAAACCAGAAAATTTTGCAAAGTGCAATCGAAACAGCAAGCCAAATTTTCCCTCCTGCATATGGGTACACAACAAGAAGATCAATATCCCATACAATGAACGACTCGGCCTAATCAAAAGGAAGTGCAAAACCAGGGAGCCACCGAAGCCTGGTGCAAACATACCTCTTCGACATTATTTTCATCTTTTTCGTTATTTATATCAATTTTTCGAATCTCAGCTGGTGTTTCCACGTATCCCCTTTCTAAAATGAAATAAAACGATTCTAGTCATTGCGCTACTAAAGAAGTTAGTTCTGAAAGTGAGAGATCCATTATAGAAGTTCGGTGCGATAGGGTGCACTAAACACAGTCAAGTGATAATTAACAAGTCTCTTGGTATGGCTAAACGAAAATTACTGGGTGACCCCAGGAAAAACTTCAAAAGCTTCATCATCAATAGTTCTCTGAGATCGTACGTTATCGACAAATGCTTTGTATCACCTTTAGATGAAGGTTTGGCTATTATTCGAGGTGTTACATGCTTACTTTAAACTATGGTTACCGTCCAAAAACCCGATTCAGAGAACATGTTGAATCCTAACTTCCTCATTTAATAATCATTTAACAATCGTGAAACAATCGTCATCCTTTTCCAATCAATATTTCGTGAAAACGTTACGTAGAGATGGATTTGCAGTAGTTCAGGGAAATTTGTTGTTTGCAAATTGGTTCACCTCTCCTCTTTAATCAAATTTCGTGCTCCCGTGCAAATTTGGAATTCGGCTTTTTCACATATTCCAAAACATGGTCTGGGAAAGGAAGATGAGTTACCATATTTTTGAACTGGTTTTTGGGGGGCAATCATAGCTTAAACTGACCGAGCAATATCTTAAATGATAGCAAAGCCTTTGAACTACATGCTGATACCTTGTTTGTGTTAAAAACATTCGCCTTCTGGAAGATAGGAATGATCTTGCTAGTGAAGAAATTTTCCAGGGGTCACCGGGTGGCTGCGAAAGTTCCGTCGTTTATCTGTCCTCGATTCTGGCTCACTGACCTTTCCCCGACTGTTACGATCAGAGGTAGGCAAAGCAAGGCCTTGAACGCGGCTTTGAAGGTCCATTGGTAAGCATTAGCCTTTATGCACCGAATAAAAGCAAAACAAACAGAACCTATGCCAGGAACGAATTTCATATCACGTGAAAGTCGACTTTCGGCCGCAAAGGATCATGCTTAGCTATGGGTAATGAAGACAAAGAGAATAGCGGTGAAACTTACCTTCTTGTCCGGCAAAAATCTTTGTAGGGCTTCCACTTCTTGTTAAATTTGGGCTGTCTGATACCATTGATCCTGCCAATGATTTTGGCCTTTGCTCTACCGGTCGAGTGGCAGTAGAGCGCCGTTTCGATCGATTCAAATCTTTGCTCAGCATTGATTTCAGGTATAGAGAATCAATATATTCTCGAATATTGACTATTTGGGTCGCCATTCCATTCTTGACAGCAGCAGAGGTTGCTTTGTCGCTTGATTTTGTTAATGTGAAAATTGATAAAAGGCACATGCTTGGGGAAGCTTCTTTGCCTGGAATGGAAAGTGGGATGATGATGAAAAGTGGTACTCTGTAAAGAGGAGAAGGAATGTTAAAGGGGCTCCGTCGTCAAAATGTAAACAAAACGATGATTTTTGCAGTTTTTTGAAAGGTGATATCACACAGGATTTTCGTATTTTTTTCAAAATGAAAGTTGCTGTTTGGGCATTAATCATTGTACTTCACTTAGGAACAAACCAAACATTCATATCTTCTACGACTGCTCGGATATAAGTGGATTTTCAACGGTCACTTTTTGGTGGCTTGGGTGAAGCCACCAAACAAACTGCAGAGAACAATGGATGAACAATGGATAATCGGCGACACGTGCGAGTTTACGGATATGTTTACTGTTTGACGACGGAGCCCCTTTAAAGAAACAATCTGAGCGATGAAATAAAGGAGCTACCAACAGTTTCAAGATCAAAACCTGGACGGGCAAACAGCGCAATTGTAGAACTTGTAAGTAGCCTGTCCATCATTTTATGTAGCTTGTAAATAATATTTCTTATATATCTTTGTACAATATATTGTAACTATTTGGTATGGATTAGTTTCTTACAACTATGTCACACCAACTTTACAGACTGGCTATAAAAGAATGATGAAGGGATGATGAAAGAAGGACGAAAAATTATCATCCCTAGCTCCTGAAGAAAAATATCGTTATTATACGAAATAGAATGTTCTCAGTGTTCTTGTGTGCAGGCCGTCATCTGGGGACACATGAATTGCACAGTCAGGAAATAGTTGCAGCTGCACGGTCACTGACTCAAGGGAAGTTCTGGAAAAGAATTATGCTACCACCAAAACGCACCCATATTCTATTCACACATTGGATTTTAAAGTACTATCACTTTGTCTGGAGGACGGTTGAAAATTTTCCATGCTTCGGAGATTCTTATCATTAATCTGGATAAACTTATTATCTGTCCTTAGCTTAAAAACGATTTTGTGCACCAAGTTTTGAGGTAAAATGCCACTTAAGGATCCTGTGTTCCCCATTATTCTGTGCACTTGCAAGAACCTTTACACCACATTGGCTGTAAATGAGCTCAACATATTGAACGAGCAATACTGGGAATGTAGACAGCAACCGAAACAAACCTTTCCTAATCCGTAACATATTTCAGGAACATCTGTTGTTTGAAATCAAACGTGCTGGCATAACAACATTTATTTGACGATTCAAAAGATATTACAGCTCTTGGCTGCTGGCCAAAATCATATTCATACAGCATGGAAATCACTGTAAATTCTTTTGAAGTACCACATATAGATCTTCTCGTTGGAGTTTCTGCGTTTTTACGACCACTTGGACATGCCAATCTTTCAAACGAGTTTCTAATGCAGATTTTATTGTATTGTGATAGAGATTTTCCTAACGGTCTCAACACTGTTTGATTAGGAATTTAAAACTTTGTAAGTCATACAGCCACCAACGTCCTCTTTAAAGTAAATGTTTCTCTTTTGTAGCAGTTCCATGCAGTTTTATGTGTTATCTCTTTCTTTCCATTGGTTACGTGTGGTGTTATGTTCGTATTTCCTGTTTTATGTTGCCATGAGGTATACGTAGATTTTTGCTCTTGTAGTAGGGTACAGTATTTTGTAAGTCGTGTAATAAGTAATACGTATTGTAAGTTCTTAAGTGGAATGTAAAACAATCACTGTACAACTGCAAAGAATCATGGAAAGAACACGGTCCTTAACACAATCATACAGCCTATTGATGGTGAACGTTTGCAAAGACATAAAACATTTCCTGGTCAACTAGAGTAAAGCAGAATCAAACATGATAGACACACCTTCATTTACAATATCAACTGCAATCGCACATTGCCAACCTCCAAGTAGATGTTCATATATCCTTGTCTCTGGTATAGCAACAATCCATGATACACTGTCTTTGCTCAGCTGCCAGCGCCTGCAAGATATATCATCATATATACTTCAAAGTTAGTTGACGGAACTCAAGAGCTGCATATGCAGGTCTAAAATTAACCTATTGTATTTGATGATTTCAACACGTGCGTGCATATGTTTTCACTAGGGGAGAAATTACGTGCGTAGGCGTTTCTTTGTCCTACTTATAGACTGCCTCTACTTAGCTCCGTCAACTAACTTTAAACATTTTCATAAAATATGATTTCAAAAATTTATAAACTTGCAATTCTGTATTTCATACTTATAACAATGATTTGAGGCAAAAATAACAGAAGCATACAAGGTGTCCCAAAAAATTGTTTGAGGTTTGATTAAATATTAAAAAATAACGAAATGATAAACGGGCTCCATGGTAAAATAACCACATTGCTGAGATTTTTAATTAATTTTAGACACCAGAAGCTAGCAAATCGGCTAAATATTCACGGAGTTACGAGCTTTTTAAGTTAAAGTTTGTGCAAAAGCTGAAACAAGACACCCCTAAACTTTATATTTTGTGAAAGTAGAATCTCGTTTGTTCAAAGCAATTCGAATGGAATTTAAAAAGCACTTTAAAAAAAACTAGCTTTCTCTTACATTGAATCAAGGTTATGGATGCTTGGAGGAATCCTGCTGAGCACAATTTAGAATGGCCCCATCTCTCGTCGATTAAATTTTCATTCCATGTTATTGGATTTTGGCAACGGTTACAAGAATTAAACAACTTTGGAAGTCCTATTTGGTTTGCTCTGATATCAATGAGAGGTGACATTGGACAATATTCTTTTACCTCGATTTTGGGACGTCTGTTTGAAAATCAAGACAGTTAGGGGCGTCTGGTTTCAGCTTTCGCACAAATTTCAACTTCAAAAGTTTGTAACTCCGTGAATTCTTAATGGATTCGCAAAGATTCTGGCGTCAAAAATTAATTAAAAATTTTAGGAACAGGGTTATCTAGCCAGGAGCTTGTAAATTTTATCGTTACCTTTTAATATATAATCGAACGTCGAACAATTTTTTTGGGACACCCTGTATAAAAAATGAAGAGATAATTCAAACATGTGCCAGGTGATCCAAGCAAATGTCTCCCTGTTTGAACAGCTCCAGAAAAACAACCATTTTCTCGTTTGGAGTAATTTAAACGGCACCTTTCCCTTAAAGGCTAATTTGCATCCAAATGATTTTTGCTGATTCTTTTGCTGATTAAACGAACTCCGACATATGGATGTTTCGAAAACCTTCAGTTTTAGAAACCCTTGAAAAGGAGACAAATCTAGTGATAAAGATATGTTCAATTCCTTCCATGTTCTATATCATAGGTAAGAAGAGCATACAAACCGGACCATGAGACGTTGTCTGGGAAGTACATTTCTTCAAGCATCAAGGAAACTCATGCTTTTAATGGGCACAAGAGACAAATATTATCTTTCTGGAGTCTTTTTTTTAAAGTTCAAGCTCCGTACTGTTGGAATTTCAATAGATTCCAAGCTGCGAGTTAGCACGTTAAACATTCTTAATGACAACTGTTTTTTAGCGCTTTCGTAAATTTTCAGGCATTCCGTTTTCAGGAAAATATTGACAGAAAATAAATACGAGCAGATACTGAAATGATAATGAAAGAAATACTCAAATCTAAGATGGCATTGTATAGTAGATTCATGTTTGATTTTTTATTAAATAACAAACACTTTTATACCAGGTGAGTCAGAAAAAAGAATCCCCGTTTGAAAGGTCACGGCTCCTTGGATATTAAGACGATGCTATCGGCAAATATATAGTTTAATGGTAGAAATGTTCAAATCTACTATAAGATTTACCTGACTGAAATCGGCCACTCCATTCTGAAATTATGAGGGATTTTCTCGAGAAAGCCTCTTCACAAAACTTTCAAAACGTGCCCAAAATCATGAACAAATTTCCTTGACATTTCTGCCTTACAATGGTCTTACAGCAATGACTTGTGGACACTGTAGCACGTGCAATCTTCTTGGCAGAATGAACAGGTCCTCCCCCTGGTATCGATGACCTATTCAGGGGGATTCAATTCTCCCAAGAGGACAAAATACATGAATTTATGTGAGTGTCATCAATTTAGGAAGGAAAATTTGCTCATTGTTTTCATTCGTTTTTGCCGGTTTTTGGAAGCGGCTTTCTGCAGAAAATCCCTCATTTCATTTCATTTCATTTTAATTTCTTTAAGCACGGTAACCCCGTCAATCGATAGATTGCTTTTCAGGGGGCCGTGCATAAAACGTTACAAATTAAGTTAAAATAAATACAAAGTAAAACCCTAATTTAATTACAATAATGAATAAATGAATAAATGAATAAATAAACTATTTTTTTAAAGCTTCTTTAAATGCTTTCAATGAGGATGCCTGCTTGACTTCACAGCCCAAGAGGTTCCAAACTCCAGCACCGCGATATGAGAAAGCTCGCTGACCATTACTCGTTCTCATTAGTGGGACTTGAAGATCAGTTGCGGTGTTTCTCAAATTTTTCCTACTGCATGTCGAATTTCTAATGAACATTTCTGACAGGTAATCAGGAGCAAGGTCATTTATCGATTTGTAAACCATGCAAGCTGTCTCGGTTTTTATCATATCTGCTACAGTAGGCCAATTCAAACTTTTAATCAAAGCACTAGCAGAAGAATCATAACTGCTGTTGGTCACAATTCTAGCTGCGCGGTTTTGAAGTTTTTGCAGCACCTGCAACCTTGTCCCCCCACATGCCCCCCAGACTGAACAGCAGTAGCGGAGATGCGGTTTAACGATACCACGATACATTTTAGAGAGAGTGTCTTTTGGAAGTAACTTCTTGGTATATTTAAGAAATCCAATAGCACGAGAAACCTTGGATCGTACAAAATGGATATGTTCATCCCAAGCTAAATGTTTATCAATTTGCATCCCTAAATACTTGACCTTATCAACCATTTCAACTTCAGAGCCACCAATAGAAAATAATGGCGGTTCCACTGATTTTGTCGAAATCTTCATAAGGTTAGGCCGAGATCCAATGACCATCGCCTGTGTCTTCAGGACATTCAATGATAACTTATTGCCTTGGAGCCATTCCCTTAAAGAATCAAGTTCTTTGTTACGCGTCACGTTCAGATTGCTGACGTTCCTTGCAGAAAAGGAGATACTGGTAACATCAGCATACATAGTCACCTGGCAGTTATCCAGACAAAACGGAAGGTCATTGATATAAAGTATAAAAAGAAGAGGCCCAAGACAAGATCCTTGTGGAACACCAAAGTGTATTTCTTCTATTCGTGACGGAACACCATTGACCTTGCATAACTGCCGTCTGTCTTGGAGATATGATGTAAACCATGCATGCTCGATACCAGAAATCCCATATTATTCCTGCATCTTTTTTAGCAGGATATCATGATCTACAGTATCAAACGCTTTCTTTAGGTCTATGAACACCAATGCAGTGTATTTCCCAGTATCCATGTTCTCATACCAATCGTTAGTGCAGGACAGCAGACTTGTTACAACAGAGTACAGGCGTCTAAAACCGGATTGTTTAGAAAACAAGTGTTTGTTTGTATCCAAGTACTTATAGAGTTGGTTGAAGATCATTTTTTCAAAAATTCTCGAAAGAACAGGGAGAACAGATATAGGTCTGTAATTAGAACGATCATCAGTTTGACCTCTTTTGAAAATAGGAGCAACCCTAGCAATTTTCCAAGAATCTGGAAAAACTCCTGTGGCAATAGACAGATTAAAATCACAAAGGGAGTCAGAAATAACTGGAAGACCGATCTTCAAAAAATGATTAGCTATGCAGTCAGTGCCAAAACCCATAGATGTTTTGAATTTCCCCAAGACACTTGCGACCTGTTGTGAATTTACAGGTTGAAAGTGAAACCGTGTTCCTTCTGGGTTTACGGAATATTTACCCTCAAAAAGCGGGTTTTGTGTGGCAGGAATTTCCTCATATCCACGGGAAAAAATGGCCGATTAAGGCCGGGTAAATTACTGAACCTAATTGAACATATTGGCAATAAAACAAGACAGTTTTCAATATTATTGCTTTGATATTGATGTAGCAGTGGCCTTCCAATTGGGGATCCATCTTTCTGACTCACCCAGTACTAAAAATAACAACTCAAATCGGGAAACTTCTTTCACACACCTGGTACTGTGACTTTATTAAACGTTTCTCAATTTCATATTTCATAAAATATTTTCATGGACAACTTCTTTGGGTTATCTCGTAGATATAATCCCCAAAATGCAAACAATAATCATATGGGAAGCAAATTAAGAAATGATTTAGATATCTGTACCTACCTTTTCATCACACAGCCATTTTTCCAGTACAAATATAAATCTTTGATTTGTTGAAATTTTGAAACCAAGAGTTCAACAGATACAACATCTGACTTTATTTCTGATTCTTTGCTTTGTTTATGGATTACTGGAATAAGGTTAGCCTCGCTGATCCATGGGTGAAACAATGGCAGCATCCTTGGCTGAGAAAGGTCTTGCAGTACAGCCTGGATGATAAGCAAGACAATTAAATGGGCTATATAGTAACTTAAATCTAGAAAAAATTAATTCAAGATGTGACAACTGTTTGAATAGCACAGTAGAATATCAACAGAAAAAGTAGAATGATAAATGTTCATATGTTATTCAAATCATAGAACTCTTTCTGGCCCACAAGCTGTAAAAACTATATACCTTCATATGAGTGAAAAAAGCTAGCACGTTTGATGAGCTGTGGAATAAATGTGGCTGATATTAAAACTCAAATGTTGATCTATCAGTCAAAGGCTAACTTAGATTTGAAAATTTTGTTTGGTATGTTACTCATCTTTTAGTCCTAGAAACTAGGAAACTTCCCTTTAAGGGGTTCGATTCTGGGACTTTAATTTACTTGGCACTGAAAAATAAATTAAATGCAATTGTCAGTTGTTTAGAATTCATATCTCAGTGGCTAGTAAATCAAGGACCAGAATCGAAATTGGAAATCTTGTTCCGATGTACAGTATACCCCTATCAGCATTTGCTTCATTTCTTGGTCTAAAAGATGAGTGATTTTACCACACACAAAAATTCACATCTAAGCTAGCCTTTGACCGTTCGATCAATGTCTAAGTTTTAAATATCGGCCACTTACTTTTTATTCCACAGCCCACCAAACATATCAACTTTTTCTGACTCACCCAGTATGATAATTTCCTTATGTCTCTGACAACTCAAAGAATGATAGCATATTGAAAGAGGTAGAATGCACTAACCTCTGCTGATGCTTGAACAAGGGCTTGGCATGCAATGATACTATGTTCAGGATCTGAAGACATAGTGTGGTTCTCCCATGTTGGCACACCATTAACAACATCTCCAAGCTTCCAGCTGGAACTAAGGGTTAATGGTAAACTCTAAAACAAGGAAAAAGAATGCTGGTATCAGAAAGTAATATTTCACAAAAGACATATGCAACTAACTATATAAATAATGATTCAAATATTTCTTTTACAATTAAATCTATTTTCAACATTGGTGGCTTGGATTGGACTTCAGTTTCCAGTCAAGTAAACATTTTTGCTGTCTTTCAAAGAAGGTTGAAGATGCAAACTAGATTGGCCAAACTGCAAATATTAATACAAATTCTCATGACATGATTATCTCACTATGAAAAATCCTCTCTGAAATACCATTGATGAGTAGTTCTTTCAAAGACAGCTGTATATCCCAGGTGTCCCAGCAAAAAGTTTCCCTATTTGAACAGTTCCAGAAAAAACAAGCATTGTCTTGTTTCAAGTGATTTAATCAGCAATCTCTTGCTTCAGGGCTAACTTGGATCCATACTTTTTCATTCACTATAGAGGATCTCAAATGGATTTTGTGAAAGTATTCAGCTCAATCAAGAAACTCGTGAAAAGGAGAAAAACCTAGCGATAAGATGTTCCCTTCCTTCCACGTTTTACATCATTGGTGCTAAGAGCAAACAAACACTTGTCAATTTCATAGATTGGTATTCAAACATGGGAATACGCAAAGTGCAGACCATATATGACCTCCGGTCTCAGGAAGTGTACTTTTTCTTCTAACAAGAAGGAAAATCATGCTTTTTACAGCCAAAACAGACAAATATTATCGTTCTTGGATCCTATTATAGATTTCAAGCTCCCCAACTGTTGGAATTTGTTAAAAAAGCTTGATATGTATTTTGAGCTGCATGTTTTTAACAATCTTGTTAATGAACTGTTTTTGGCTCTTTCCTGACCTTTGCAGTTATTCCATTTTTCAGGAAATTATTGGTAGAAAATCAATATGTGCAGGTACAGAACTGAAACAAATGCTCAGATCTAAGTTGGGCATTGCATAAAAGACCCCTGGTTGAATTTTCATCATATATAGTGTATCATTGAAGAGGGCCTAACCATTTGAATTTTTATCAAATATATATAACAGGTACTTTTACTAAAATAGTGGCTCAAATCACGAAACATTTTTTGAGCCACCCGGTACTGTAGCTTTACACACAGATTTGATTCTGCATGTACAAAATTTCAGTACTGTGCGTTCTATAAGTGAACTTCAAAAGCATCTCACTATCCATCAAATTTTCACAAAATAATATTAATAAAAAACAGATAATAATACATACATGTCTCAATCTTTCGATATTTGGAAAGGCATTGTTGACTTGATTTGCCTCTTCTAAAATCTAGCAATAGATAATTCACACTATCACAAAATGGAAAAATGGTTGCTGGCAAAAATTTGTATGGTAACAATAATCTCTGATGGCAGGGCTTCTAAAAAGTGACTCTAAAGAGGAAAAAAATGAACTAATAATTCGTTCGTGAAAACCAGTTTCAATGAATCATATAATTTTTGGCTTCCTATTTCTTGGGTTATATTCGGCCTCTTGAAAAACATTTGTCTGGGCAAAGACCAAATCAAATGACAATCAGGTTCATCAGGGTGAGTTTAACCCAAGTTGGGGATATGTGTGCAGGCAGAGAGCAGAGAAGTGATATTTTTCAAATGATATTCAAGGTACAGTAAAACAGTATATCAGCATATCTAATTTTTATATACAAATTTGTATTAATGTTGTGTGCTGGACATGTCAGACACACATACCTTCAGTTCCATTTGTGTGGAAGATTTGAAGCACATGTGTATTCGAAACTTTCATGTGGGAAAACAAGGGGTTCTATTGTGCACAATTGTGTATTCGAAACTTTCATGTGAGAAAACAAGGGGTTCTATTGTTTTATTCAATTATGCTTTACTATTATTAATAGCCCTTTAAGCCTGGTTTTCATTAAATAGGTAGGTAATCATGTTTAACGTGGCTAGCCTGCGAAAGTCTGAGAGAGACTTATTTCCAGCAGGGGCCACGGATGTTTTACCATCAACCCGCCGCAGCTACCAGATTTCCCTCACATGGCTCTGGTCGACCCGGGCTAGAGTTACGGACAGCGACCAAACTGTCCAGCGCGGGATTCGAACCTCGGCCGTTCTGACCTTTGGTTTACGAGTCAGTCGCCTTAACCACTCGGCCACGCGCTCTCTTACCACTCGGCCACGCGCTCTCTTCAATCACAAGGGGATCGGCGACAGTCTGCGATCGTTGAGGATCCCTCTTCCATCTTCCATCTGCAATTTCAGCAGAGTTTTCCATTAGTCGGCGACAAGTCGACAAAACACGCACGAGTTCAAGTTACTACCTGTCATCAAATTGGCTAATCAGATCCATGTGATCATAGTTTAACAAAAGCGTGTCTGCGATGTCGATGACGATGATCACTGATCGTCTGTGATGTGTGTTTCCATAAACATTTTCTAAGACCAGGAAAGTTGAAACAATCGGGAAAGTTGAATTTAGTGCAACTTTCCCGACACTGACGATCCACAATGGCCCACGGCAATGGTTTTAAGGATTGTAAGCAAATGTTTCCATTAAATCGGAAACGCTCGCAGATGTGTAGTGTAGACGATTGCAGACCGTCGCCGATCTCCTTACAATTGCTCTACAATTTAATGGAAACCAGGCTTTACTTCCTTTCCTAAGTGCACACTTGAACTACAATGGTTGAGGCATCCTTTGAGAATTGAGATTAGCAGCTGTGTTTTGATGGCAAGAATCACAAGATAAATGCACAAATACTAGTTCACCTTTTTGCACACGAAGATAATGTAGACAAGCAAGAAAACAACAGCATTTGTGACCAATGGAAACACGAGTGACTCGAGGTGCAAAGCCATGATGATGCAGCTTCAATATCGAAATCCAATTCTTCTTTTAGCTTAGCCTTTAGGCCTCTCTCTCTGCTTAGTAGGCCCTGTTATTCTCACTTGGATTTGTGCACCCACCGATCTTCAGTTGCAAAATAGTATCTTTGAAGCACTAATCATCGTCTAGAAAGGCAAACTTTCGTCACTCAGGGGTTTATTCTCTGTTACTTTGAATTGGCATCAAGCTGCAAGCTCAAAGGTCGAAGTATCATATTTGTTTCTTTTTCTTCCTCTCTAAATTTCCAAAATTCTGATTTTGCAATCTCGTTTTGGTATTATGGTCACGAGACCACAACGAGAAAGAGGCAAGACTTGTACCCTGAACTTTTGAGCTTTTGAACCTTTTCATTTCTTTTGAATGAAAATTTCATTAATCGAATCATATCCTGGACTTGATACCGGTGGCAAATAGGGGCAACTTTGCCCCCCCCTTCATGATCAGAATACCGTTTGAAATGTTTTATATCTACAACATTTTCGAGTTATTAAATTTAACAATTTAGTTACCCTGAGTACCAGACTCTTTAAAGTAAAATGGAGTTCTCCATTTTATTTTTAGAGTCTGGTACCGAAAGGATACAACGTTGACTGTATTTCCAAAAATTGACCAAATAATTTTCTTTGATTACCATGCTTTTCTAAACATCATATCAATTTGTTAAACGATCTATATTTCATTTTGCATCTCAGCTGAACATTTTCTTGTAACTGTAACCTTTCATAGACAAGATTCAGCTATATTTCCAAATGTTATCCTGGTAATTTGCAACAAAATGACGTCATCAGCTGATATTTGAAATCAATTAAAAAATAGGTGTACCTTTGTAATTCATCTGAAAATATAGTAAGTAGTATTAGATAGTTATTTATTAATTGATTTATTGTCACTATTATTATTTTGTTTTTCTATTTTAACAGGGCACATTGTAAAACAGTTTTTGATTAATAACTGAATGTTTTCACCCTGTATAAAGAATTTAAAATGAAATTAAATCAATAACTCGAGAAAAAAGATGAAACGTAGACAAGATGTAGACAATTTTGAAGGAAATCTTTATCATTTGACAGTTTTTTAATCTTTTACATCAATACAAATGTTTGCTTCAGGTTTCAGATTGTTGCATCCTCCCTTTACGTGCTGATGAAGCGGGTGAGTAAAAAACTATATCTTTTGGAAAAAAATTTAAGACCCGTTGCACCCCCACAAAATGGCGCATGTGATCACAGTGATTTGACAGAGTTTTGTGTCAGAAATTGTAACGCATGATAGGACTGGACCACGTCACGTAAAAATGTCCGCGAATAAAAACAATTGGAGTATTTTGGATCATTAAGTTTGCGCTTTCGCAAATTTCAGTTCACTCAAACTGAGATAGACTCTGGATAAGGTCAACAATAAAAGACTCCGTAGTTATTTTTCAGGAAACGTATTCCAACTCTCAATTTTTCTGGAATTCTTGCAATTAAAAATTTCTAACTACGAACAAGATCAACGCTACCTCGATCTCTGCATACAGGGTGTCCCAGAAAAACTGCTTGACGTTTGATTAAGTATTAAGTATCAGAATGTACCGCCAAGAATTCACGGAGTTACAAGCTTTTGAAGTTCAAGTTAGTGCGAAAGCTGAAACCAGACGCCCCTAAGTGACTAGTTTCAAAAAGACGTCCCAAAATCGAGGTAAAAGAAGACTGTCCAATGTTTCACGTCTCGTTGATATCAGAGCAAACCAAATAGAAGTTCAAAAATAATTCAATTCTTGTAGCCGTTCACAAAAACATGGAATGAAAACTTAATCGATGAGAGACGGGGCCATTCCAAATTGTGCTCAACAGGATTCCTCCAAGCATCCACAACCTTGATTCAATGTTAGAGAAAGCTAGTTTATCGAAAGTGCTTTTTAAACTCCATTTGATTTGCTTTCAACAAACGAGATTCTACTTTCACAAAGTATGCAATTTCAATATGCAATTTCAATTTCAACATGCAATTTCTGGTTTCAGCTTTCGCACAAACTTAAACGTGAAAAGCTCGTAAGTCCGTCAATATTTAGCCAAATTGCTAGCTTCTGGTATCTAACATTAATTTAAAATCTCAGCACAATCTTACCATGGAACCCATTCATTGTTTCGTTATTTTTTAATATTCAATCAAGCGTCGAACAAATTGTTGGGACACCCTGTACAGTATATCAACTTTGTTCAATTCATAAAACGATTATCCAAGTCTTTCATTCTCTTTACCGTCACTGAATTCTGAGATAGCTGATAATGTAACGCTCCTTTTACGAATACCCTCTTTCAGAATTGAATTCCGTCTTCTTGCTTCTCCGCTTGCTTTCGTGTTAACACCATAGTCATATTCGGTAGCCAAAAGTCTGAAAAAGTAGAAAGGAAACATCTTAGGTAAGGTGGGGGCAAAATTGGTCGTTGGCAAATTTATTGATTTTGCTGCTATGATGCTATGGAAAGAATGAGTTTTTATCACGAACATTATCAGCCAAGAATCTAAAAGGATACTTAAATTATCCTTAAGATACATTAAATTCATTGAACAAGCTGAAAGTTTACGACATAGAACCGGGCATAGAACACTTAGCCTCATATATTTATACAATCAACTGAAATTTTTACAAGAACAGGGCTACACACTGCGTATGAATCACATTACAACACTACAGGGACGATAGCATGGGGAGCAAAATATAATGACTACTGAGTGACTACCGCATCGCTAATGTTTAGAAGCGAGCTAACTAAGTTACCTATCTGACATATTTTGCTTCGTTCTATCCTATTCCATTTCCGCAACGCAACATAAAATGTGACTGAAGCTGAGATAAGTTCATGGAGTGCAACAACAAATACAAGGAAGGACAGATGCAAGAAGGAAGGCGGAGTGTAGACTTTTTTCGTTGGGTGTGTGAGCAAAGTCATTGCATCTTCAGTTGTACCGGGTGAGTCAATAAAACGAATCCCCGTTTGAAAGGTCATGGCTCCCTGGATATCAAGACGATGATATCAGCAAAAACAAGGACAGATTTGGTACGACAATAGAACGAGTTGGTTTTATTGACACCTCAATTCAAAGCAATTATCGATCGCAGACAAAGGAATTTCTCTCAACCAGATAATCAAAACAAGCAAAGCCGCAAAAGATTCTCTGAAACCCAGGTAGCTAGCTCGCTCGTTGTGCATTCCAGAAATTGTTTCTAAGAGCAAACATGAGTATAGAGCGAAAGAAGACGGATATATCTACACATCTGCCACGGGCATTTGTAATTTTGGGTGTAATTAAAACACTTATTGCTCAGCTTCTGAACCAAAGAAATAAAATGCCCGCGATAGATGTGTAGATATATCCTTTTCCTTTCGATATATGCTCATGTTTGCTCTTTAAAACAATTTCTGGAATGCACAATGAGCGCGCTAGCTACTTGGGTTTCAGAGAAACTTTTGCGGCTTTGTTTGTTTTGAATTTATGGTTGGGAGAATTTCCTTTGTCTACAGTCGCTAATCGCTTTGAATTCAGGTGTCGACAAATCATCTCATGCTATTGTGTTACAAAATCTGTCCTTGTTATCAGCAAATAGATAGTTCAATGGTAGACATGTTCAAATCCATTTTAAAATTTACCTGACTGAAATCGGCCACTCCGTTCTGAAATTGCGAGGGATTTTCTCGAGAAAGCCTCTTCAAGAAACCTTTAAAACATGCTCAAAATCACCAACAAATTTCCCAAACATTTCTGCCTTACGTGGGCTTTACAGCATAGCACTGACTTCTGCACGCTTTAGCTTATTCTCTTGGGAGGATAAACAAGTCTTCCCCCTGGTATGAATAACCTATTCAGTGGGATTCCATTCTCCAAGAAGGCAAATACATGAATACATGCGAGTGTCATATTTTTAAGGAAGGAAAACCAAGAAACATTTGGTCATCGTATTCACTCGTTTTTGCCGGTTTTTGGAGGGGGCTCTCTGCGGAAAATCTCCCATATCCATGGGAAGGAATGACCCATTAAAGCTGGGTAAATTACTGAACCTAATTGAACATACTGGCAATAAAACAAGACAGTTTTCAATGTTATTGCTTTGACATTCAGCGAGAAACGGCTTTTCAAACGGAGATTCTTTTTTTACTCACCCGGTAGACTGTTTCCACTTTAGTCAATTTCAAATACAATTTTTCATTTATAATGAGGCATGATAAAAAACTCTAGCAAAATTATCTAAAGTAACGATATATCATACTTTTTACGATTGTTTAGTTTCAACCCTCTGATAAAAAAAGGTGGTATATTCTTAATCATCTTGAATAAGAGAGACCGAGACAGTTCCCTAAGAAAGCACTTCTGATACATATCATTTTGCAAGAATCTCAATACTCAGATTCTTGACAGACTCAACAATCTCGAAGGTGTTGCGGCACAGTGCAGTGGTTCAGTTCAGTTCATTTAATTTTATTCCACATACATACAATAAGAACTATCAATAACATACAATATAAATATGCAAATAAATATAAACAGACTGCTGAATTTGAAAAATTGCATGTGGTAGAATTTTTTTAAAGGTGGAACCCTCTCAGTAGGTAGACTAATCGAGGGAAGAGCACCCCCTATATTAAAAACCATTCATTTATTCATTCAAATTGGAGCAAGAAGGATTTAGGTAGATTGGTGCAAAAACAGAAGTGTATTTTCTAATTCAGTTACAAAAATAAAACTATTTCAAGGGCAATATGTCATGAACCCGACCGGCAAGCCAGCCCACCCCCCCCCCCCCCCCAATCTCCAGTGGTGAAATCCTCTGACTTTGCAGCCAGAATAGTCAGGCAGACAGGGTTCGATACCCGGTAGAGCCCCACCACTTGAGCGTCATAAAAATGGGTCACAGACTCGATTAGCGCTTAGCTACTTCTGTGATCCCAGGGCTTGGCGCTAAAAACCGCAATTTTACCTTCACTTCACCTTCACTTCAGATCACTACAAAGTTAAGGCACTTCAGCAATAAGACAAAATTATTGTTGGTTAACCTATTCTTTCCGCAAAGGAAATCCATTGCATACCTTAGTTGTTGTTGTCTTTTGATAATATCTGCCACTCTGTTATGTTCAAGGGTGGTGACGCGACGGTAGTGCAGAAAACTTATGAGAAGCATGATTACGGCTATTGTTACTCCAAGGCAAACTGAAACGATGACATACAAAAAGAGATTCGATCCTTCTGGTTTTGGCAAAGATGTCACTGAGAGGTATGCTTGAAGGTGACAGAAGCTGCAAATAAGAGAATTTGCCAATATAAATTCTGGAAGACCATGGATGAACTAATTGCTAGTGAGTCTAATATTATGGTCTTCAAATCTGTTCATGAGCTGGCTCCACAATACATGTGTAATCTTTTTACAAAAACATCCCAGCTAATACCAGCTAACCTTTAGGAATCTTAGGAAAACAGCAACTGACCTCAGGTTCCCAAAGAAAAAATCCAAAAATGGACAGAAATATTTTTTTGCTTGGACGTGCCAAGTCTTGGAATGGCCTCTCAGTTGAGTGTAAGTTGGCATCCTCGCTGAATAGATCTAAACAATGTATATAGGGAAAGCTTGTTGTAAATAACGTGTTTTCCATATGGATTGTCTTTTATTGTAAACATGCATTTTAGATTATAGGATTTTTATTGAAATACTAGAAATTGAATAGTAATAGGTTAATTTAGGTTATGATAGTATTCAATTTTTGTAAATTTTGTAGTGGAGGACCCCTTGAAAATCAGCATCGCTGAAGGGCTACCCTCCTTAAATATTTGGGATGAACAAATGAAATGAAATTCTTACAAATATACAACATAAAATCCCACTGAATTATCTATCTGAAAAAGTGCGTTTGTCGTTTCAACGGCTAGTTCAAAAATAGAACAAAAGGTGGCCTAGTGCTTTCATTTGTCTAATTGATTTGCTAATCTCTCGATATCATCAAATACAATGGTATTCTCACCGGAGAAGTCTCACGAAATTCCAAGACTCTAATGTTCTACACACCCGAGACTGCTTGAGAGGCCTGGGGAGAGCAGTTTCGTAGCCCCTAGGGAATAGGTCAGTATATAGGAAAAATCCGAGCTCATTTCAGCCTTCTTTGTGAGCAACAAGCAGTGCTTACAGTAATAAAATCTCTATCAAAATAAATGCTGCTCCCGTCGCTGACATGGCCTAAGGCCCTCAGGCAGGCAGATGCACACATGGAAGCTTCTACAGTCGGTCTCAACTATCTGCAGTACTTGAAACGAAATGAAATGTAATGTATACTCCTGCCGCAGTTCAGGCAGTAAGTTATCCTCTTCATTCACATTGAAATGTCAGAAAACATTTGTTTCTTAGGCCGAGTTTCAATTCGATTTTATGTTTCTTCGGCATGTCAAATTTGCTTTTATGTTGTGAACGCTAACGAGTCTATGATGATGGGTCCAAAGGTCAACTCCCTCAAGAGACACAATTCAGATACAAGAAACTCTCACGAGACATGTCGTTTTCAAAAATGTTTATTCCCTGATTGTTTATCATTAACTTGAAAAAGTATATCTGAGATAAATGGATCAAAACTAGAGTTTCTCTTGTGTTGATATGGACGAGGCCCCTTTACAACATAACATGTTTTAGCAACGAAAGATCTGCGTTTAAGCATCACATCGTTAGATTTAGGCTAAGAATTTTATGCATGTTTCTCAGCAACGAAAGATCTGCGTTTTAGCATGACATCGTTAGCTTTAGGTTTAGAATCTTATGCATGTTTTTCAGCAACGAAAGATCTGCGTTTTAGCATGACATCGTTAGCTTTGGGCTGAGAATTTTATGCATGTTTTTCAGCAACGAAAGATCTGCGTTTTAGCATGACATCGTTAGCTTTAGGCTTAGAATTTTATGCATGTTTTTCAGCAACGAAAGATCTGCATTTTAGCATGACATCGTTAGCTTTAGGTTTAGAATCTTATGCATGTTTTTCAGCAACGAAAGATCTGCGTTTTAGCATGACATCGTTAGCTTTGGGCTGAGAATTTTATGCATGTTTTTCAGCAACGAAAGATCTGCGTTTTAGCATGACATCGTTAGCTTTAGGTTTAGAATCTTATGCATGTTTTTCAGCAACGAAAGATCTGCGTTTTAGCATGACATCGTTAGCTTTGGGCTGAGAATTTTATGCATGTTTTTCAGCAACGAAAGATCTGCGTTTTTGCATGACATCGTTAGCTTTAGGCTTAGAATTTTATGCATGTTTTTCAGCAACGAAAGATCTGCGTTTTAGCATGACATCGTTAGCTTTAGGCTTAGAATCTTATGCATGTTTTTCAGCAACGAAAGATCTGCGTTTTAGCATGACATCGTTAGCTTTGGGCTGAGAATTTTATGCATGTTTTTCAGCAAAGAAAGATCTGCGTTTTAGCATGACATTGTTAGCTTTGGGCTAAGAATCTTATGCATGTTTTTCAGCAACGAGAGATCTGCGATTTAGCATGACATCGTTAGCTTTGGGCTGAGAATTTTATGCATGTTTTTCAGCAACGAAAGATCTGCGTTTTAGCATGACATCGTTAGCTTTGGGCTGAGAATTTTATGCATGTTTTTCAGCAACGAAAGATCTGCGTTTTAGCATGACATCGTTAGCTTTGGGCTGAGAATTTTCTGCATGTTTTTCAGCAAAGAAAGATCTGCGTTTTAGCATGACATTGTTAGCTTTGGGCTAAGAATTTTATGCATGTTTTTCAGCAACGAGAGATCTGCGTTTTAGCATGACATCGTTAGCTTTGGGCTGAGAATTTTATGCATGTTTTTCAGCAACGAAAGATCTGCGTTTTAGCATGACATCGTTAGCTTTAGGCTTAGAATTTTATGCATGTTTTTTCAGCAACGAGAGATCTGCGTTTTAGCATGACATCGTTAGCTTTGGGCTTAGAATTTTATGCATGTTTTTTCAGCAACGAGAGATCTGCGTTTTAGCATGACATCGTTAGCTTTGGGCTGAGAATTTTATGCATGTTTTTTCAGCAACGAGAGATCTGCGTTTTAGCATGACATCGTTAGCTTTAGGCTGAGAATTTTCTGCATGTTTTTCAGCAACGAAAGATCTGCGTTTTAGCATGACATCGTTAGCTTTGGGCTTAGAATTTTATGCATGTTTTTCAGCAACGAGAGATCTGCGTTTTAGCATGACATCGTTAGCTTTAGGCTAAGAATTTTATGCATGTTTTTCAGCAACGAGAGATCTGCGTTTTAGCATGACATCGTTAGCTTTGGGCTGAGAATTTTATGCATGTTTTTCAGCAACGAAAGATCTGCGTTTTAGCATGACATCGTTAGCTTTAGGCTTAGAATTTTATGCATGTTTTTTCAGCAACGAGAGATCTGCGTTTTAGCATGACATCGTTAGCTTTGGGCTGAGAATTTTATGCATGTTTTTTCAGCAACGAGAGATCTGCGTTTTAGCATGACATCGTTAGCTTTGGGCTGAGAATTTTCTGCATGTTTTTCAGCAACGAAAGATCTGCGTTTTAGCATGACATTGTTAGCTTTGGGCTTAGAATTTTATGCATGTTTTTCAGCAACGAGAGATCTGCGTTTTAGCATGACATCGTTAGCTTTGGGCTGAGAAATTTATGCATGTTTTTCAGCAACGAAAGATCTGCGTTTTAGCATGACATCGTTAGCTTTAGGCTTAGAATTTTATGCATGTTTTCAAGCAACGAAAGATCTGCATTTAAGCATGATATCGCTAGCCTTAGGTTTTAGGTCATATTTTTTGCTTTATGTTTTTGGCACCAAAGTACTCCCATGAAGCAAGGTATCGCTAGCGATAGGTTCAAGGCATACTTCTATGGTTCAAGGCTATAATTATATAATATCATGTTCTTTCAGCAACACTGGCTTTTATCATAATAGTATCTCACTGAAGCCCTAATTGCGGGAGCAATCTTATCAGAGGAGAACAAGAACATTTTTTTATGCTTGGATCGTTGTGGCAAGAATAGATCCGTCAAGGGTTTTGAATCGAGATTATATATCCCTGCTTGACCAAGCATTGCAAGGAGTTTTTCAAAAGCAATTTGAAGGATCGCTTACTTCTTCTCAACCACTCGGGGGCCTAACTAAAGACCTTAATACACGGCTCTAAGCTGCTGTTCTGAGTGGTTGGGTTGGAGGGTTCTCCTTCTCATTTGTCTTCATTATTAATTCCAAAATATTATTGTTTGTCATCCTTCTGCAACTATCTGAGTGAACTGAGGATTAGTGTTTAAAGACAAATTATCTTGATGTAATTTTAGGGGGAACCCTCCAGCCCAACCCGTCAGAGACCGATAAGTTCAACCCAAGAAGGCACATAGGAAATAAGATAGAAAACGAGTAAATTCACAGGTGTCTCCAAATTATGTAATTTTCCGAGTACGATGATCTTTTATAACTTGCAATGTTCATAACATTTGTGCTCCTCGTTGTTTTCATTTGGCGCCGATCTTCTACGAACCCAGTGGCGTCGTGGCCGGGGGGGCCAGGGGGGGCCATGGCCCCCCCTGTGAAAATGCTGTCGGAAAATTCGTCAGTTTTCCATTCTTGTCGGAAAAATTGATAAAAATTGAATTAATCCATTTTCCTCACATAGCTGCTTTATGGCAATCCAAATGTACACATGAAATATCACTTTTTCGATCGCAACATGTAGTTTTTGATGAAAAAGTAGGCTTTTCGGCAAAAAACTATGTCCTTCGTTCGTTTTTCTGCAAAAAATTCCTTTTTCAATGGAAAGAAAAGTGTATTTTCTGTTGGAAAAATAGACACATAGGCGCAAAAGGTTTCGGACGAATAAATTTCAGACAAATGCTTTCGATCATAACATTCTTGGACTTTTTCCCCGAAAATTTGGTCGTTTCACCTACATTTCAGTGACTAAAAACGATAAATTTACAATTTATTTTGCACGTTTCATACTTAAAAAATGTCATGCATTTATGGTTAGTGCATTAAGCTTTCAATGAGTTGCTCGTCAGAATTTGCACAAGTGAACATTGTTGAGGAAGGAGGTGGAAATGATCGCACTAAGATGGGATTACTTTTAGTTTCTGTGAACGGATGCTTATAGAAATGAAGATTTATATCAAGCTATCACGTTGTTATCTAAAATTTGAAAACGATCTATTTTTCAGTGCTTTTGAGGTCCTTTTTCGAAATTTCCCATCAAAAACAAATAGTAGATTCTTCAAAATAGGGACGTTTTGCAACGATCTAAAGGGCGTGGTCACAGAAAATTTTCCCGGGGGCAAGCCCCCAGACCCCCAGTTTTCCTCAATCCTTGCGCATCTAGCTTCAGCCTCACCTCCAACACCAATCATGTCTCGACAACAGCCTCACCTCCAACAAGAATCGCCTCTTAACAGGACTGCTGCGTCCATTTGAAAAATTCTTCGCTATTATGGAACTTTTATATGACAAAAGTTCTGAGACATTTTGCCACTTTTTATACGTTATATTCCTGCTTAATTTTTGTCGGAAAAATGTCCCTTTGTCGGAAAATTCTGACCCTTGGCCCCCCCTAAAATCATGCTCCCACGACGCCACTGTACGAACCTGTTCTACTTGAGTAATGGAGGGGGCTCTATATTATGTATGATGTTTGGAAAAATATTCAGTGTGTTTATTTTATGTCTCCATTTCTCGTTTAGTATAGATCTGCGGCCCCCGAAGCTCTCTCCATATCTTAGTGGTCTGGAAGGAAGGGGGACAGATCCGATGAGAATACGTTGGTATTCTCACCGGAGAAGTCTCACGAAATTCCAAGACTCTAATGTTCTACACACCCGAGACTGCTTGAGAGGCCTGGGGAGAGCAGTTTCGTAGCCCCTAGGGAATAGGTCAGTATATAGGTAAAATCCGAGCTCATTTCAGCCTTCTTTGTGAGCAACAAGCAGTGCACAGTAATAAAATCGACCCACCACTCCTCCCTCAGCGACGGTTCGCACCATGATCCTACTTTCCTTCCAGACAGCGAAGACCCCTTCGCTCTCTCCATATCTTAGTGGTCTGGAAGGAAGGGGGACAGATCCGATGAGAATACGTTGGAATTCAATAGGTTATATTTAGATTGCCCAGGCCCCTGATTTAAGTCACCTTATATCTCCGTCATTTGTCTTTAAGCAGTTGGTTTATGGTTGCCCTCTTTTCTTTAGATTGTAAATTTTGATCACTGTAAATAGCTTTTTAGATTCTAAAATAGGGCATAGTAATATTTTTAATGTCAATGACTTTTTGTAACTTAGCGTACGTTTTATTTGCAGGAATGCCCTTGAAAACCAGCACTTGTGCTGAAGGGCTACCCTCTTCCTTTTAGCAAATACATCCAATATGAAATATGAACTGTGGCTTGTGTTGCTTCGTTTTGTATACTTTTGTAAAGGACGGCTCCAGCCAAGGGCGCCTACCTTGTAGGAAGTGTGCTTATTCCCAGTACCGTACACGTGACCCAGCACAAAGAGTGACCCAGTACACAGGGTAATTGGTGTCCTGTGACCACTGGGTCACAACACAGAGTAATTGGTGTCCTGTTAACCTGTGTAAATAGGATTTTCAAATTCTAACATCTGTTAGTGTTGACCAATCAAAAATCACGCTGTCTGGTTCCCTGTGGCCAACTCGTATAACAGTTTATCTCGTATTACATCAACACTGGACTTTGAAACCACAAAGTTCTTCATACGTCATCTTGACCTTGACAGGATTGACTCTGTGCACTGGGTCACGGTACAGTAGTGGGAATAAACACAGTTCCTACAAGGTAGGCGCCCTTGCTCCAACTTAGAATTTGAGATCTCGGTTGAGTAAATCGGACAAGTAATTTTAACGTTAGGGCACAAGAAAGTCGAAAAAAGCAATCGTTTCAAAACCATAGGGTCACGTTTTCCCCATCAATGCCAAAATAAGTAAATAGGTATAAAAAAGAACCGGCGGTACTTTGAAAATCAAATAAATATTGTAATGGAACTTCCTAGCGTGGCATGTTGTGCTTCAAGAATTGAATCTAAAGAGATTAATACTATGATCATATTTTTCATATTTCAGTTTACCTTGAAGATTTGTTTGAAGTGACCATAAAAATGAAGCGCCCCACGCCATTCATTGTGAGGCTGTAGTTTGCAGATACTTGCCCTGTCTGAAGAGAAAGTTCGATAAAAGTTATCAACTGTTGGAGATACAAATCAAAGGCGGACCTACGGGTGACTCCTAAATACCCTCTCCGGGATGGCGTGACACTTTCATAAATGCTGTAGGAGGGAACCATCTTTGCTAAGCAAACACTTGGACAGCTGTACATGCGCTGGGAGTAATTTAGTGATGGCCTGGTAGTTGCTGTTCGTACCGCAGCTTTGTTCCGCCCTCTGTAAGTGTTGTTGTGGTTCATAAATGTTATTGTGGTTCCGTCAGGGTAGTAGAAGGAGAAAAGATAATTTCTCTCTCTTCTTTTCACTACCCAGGGGGAAGGTACCTGATTTTAATTTACACTGCACAGGGCTGTCCCCACAAAAACAAATTTACCCGGCTCCTTTTGATAACAGATGCTAAAGTGAAGTGAAAACGATACTTTCAAAAACGGTACATGCCCGTCGGATAAATAAACTGAGTACCCCCCTAAGAAAGGACACTTAACTTTGACAAAACAGATCACAAATGAATTTTACCAATAGAACGAAATTTGGTGATTAATTTAAACGGGAGGACATTTTTGGGACAACCGGTATTTTGATCAAACAGGAGCAGCGTTTGATACAATAATAGAAAAATTTGAGCTACAATTTAAACACAACAAATTCTTTAAGGTACCGGGTGTCCCAAAAAAAATGTATTCAGATTTGGTTGACTCCAGCGATGTGAATTTAGCTTTAATCAATGGCTAATCACTCTCAAAATGTTCCTCGATAGTTAACTTGAACATAGATACCTCGTTTGTTGGTATTGGTGCTTTGAGAGCAGAGATATCAATCTTGAGAGCTCAAATGTGCATCCACTTGCAAACCAGAGCTTTGGAATTTTGGCCTAAGCAAATTCATGAAGCACATCGAAATTTAGAACTGAAATTAATGAAAAATTAAGAAATTTTCCCATGGGTGACTTCTGGAGCGCAGAATAACACAAGATCTAAGATTGTTCAAATTTTATCAAGGTTATTCTTTGATTAAAACGATGTGCCTTAAGAAGAAATTGCTTAAGCGAAAAGGCTAAAGCGCTGGTTTGCATGAAGAAGCAAATTTGAGGTTTCAAAATTGATATTTCTGCTCCCAAAGCACCAATACCAACAAACGAAGTTAACTATCGAGGAAAATTTTGAGAGTGATTAGCCATTGATTAAAGCAAAATTCACAGTGCTAGAGTCAACCAAATCCGTATACATTTTTTTGGGACACCCTGTAGTATAATAGGAAGCAAACTCACTGGTGAATTCTGAGCAGTGACTGCAAAATCAGTCCGATTCATCAACTCTTTAAAGCCAAGTGGAGAATTGATTTTGCGCAAAATCTGCTTGCCTTGACCACTAAGAAGAATACAAAATTTGCATTTAGCAGCAGGAAAATAACTAGCTATGAATGAGTAAATAAATGAATAACAGATACGAAAAGAGACATGGTGGTTGTGACTTATAACTGAGTTAAAAATTGGTTAATCAAACCGGCCAGTTATATTGATAAAACTCAGAGTTGAAAGAAGTAAATTTTTATTAAGATGCTGGACCACTATTTATACCAATCTTTTTGATTGTACAGTGTTATCCAGGCTAAATAATTACATACATACATAAATACAAGATCATTTAGAAAATCGTAATCACAATACAATAAAATCTTTAGTAGAACATCACTTGAAAGATTGGTATATCCATATGGTCGTAATAAAGAGGAAACTCCAGCGAGAAGGTCTCTTCGTAATACTTCAAAAGAAGGGCAGAGCAACAAAAAGTGCTACGTGTCGTGTCCTCATGCCATCGTTGAGAACTTCTAATTTGGAAACCGGAAGAGTGACCTTGTGCTCACCACCAACCATATTGAAGACATAAACCAAACTTTCCTTGAAAATTTCATCAATGTTCCTCCGTCGTCAACCTCGTTGATGGCTTGAATCTTTTCAAAAATTCGTTTGGATTCTTTTCGAATGAAAGAAAAACGCTGTAGCTACTTTTGAAAATGTTCACGATATCAAAAAACGCTCAAGGTAGCAAAACGCGTAAAGCCATTTACACAAACTTTTAATGCCAATCTCCATTAAAGCATCGCCGCACTTTGAGTTTGCGTTTTTCACTTTTTCTCGCCTTCAGGCCGGTCGCCGCAGTTCGCCTGGGAGATTGAGTTAGTTCAAATTTTCAGCGATTGCCAGCGAAAGTCATGCAATTTGATTCAAATTTTTAATTCCCATTTCAATTTCTATTGTCTCGCCAGCAAGCGAGAGAAGAAATGGAGATCGATTTTCTCGCGGGTTACCTGCAATCTCACGGGCCAATTGCTACATTTCGCGTTAATGGAGATTGGCCTTTAAAAATATTTGAAGCCTATGCTGAATCAGATCAAGACTAATCATATTTACTACTTACAAGTAAGCACTAACTACCAGAGTGCCTCCCATAGTCGCAGTAAGACAGTAAACAGATGAATTTTTGTTGCCAGTCTATGGCAGTGCAAAAAAGAAAGAGCAAGAATAATCAATTCAAAGGAAGGTTGCCTGTAAGCAAGATAAAGATCCAAGCTATGAAACAAAGTCATCGAACAAGTAATGGACAGAGTAAATGAAAGCTTTCAATCAATGCTACACTTTGTTGATGTTGGTCTGTTACTGTACGGGCCTGTACAGGCCTTAGAGGTACATCAGCGGTTTTCATGTCTCCTGGTTCAATGATTGCAGAATTTCAAGCAGAGTGTTGCGAAAATGCACAAAGTCACGAAGAAAACTCACAGGAAGTTTCAATTTTAGAATTAAATCAAAGTTTTGCAATAATAGGAAAACGAGAGAAACAAGGAAGGGGGGGGGGGGAGGAAAAACATACGAAACAAAGAGAAAAAAAGGAATTTTAACACAAAGGATTGTCAGTCCGCTGAAGTCACGTGAAAGGGGAAAAAGGAGACAATCACTGCTATTTCGATGAAAGCGTCAAAGGAAGGAATTTCTTAAACATCGACCTTTGCTGGAAGCCAATCTTAACCTAGGAATGTTCATACCTCTTAAGAATTCTTATCGATACGTTGGGAATTATTTGATGCCACTATATGCCTAAACTGTGTCTCAGAATCTTGAAGATATGACAGTTTTCCACCTCACTTGACAAGAGCTCGAGGTATGGAAAGTTATTGGAAGTACCGGGTGTCCCAAAAAAGTACTCCTGTTTAAAAAATCACCAAAAATTGATTATCAAACCTTTGATAAAATTTTTCCTTTTTGAGTTGTTTTGTCAAAGATCCAAAAATATTCATAGATGATAAAATTTTTGATTTTGATACAGCAAGGTAGAAAAACTACACATTGAAGACCCTTATTTTGAGCCATAGTTTTAAGCAAAATACTCAATCTTACCTTCAAGTCAAAATTTTCAGATGTTTTATCATGATTGAAGTCTCCAATGATAATGAGCATTTCTTTCTGTCATTTATGACGAAACTAGAAACTAGAAGCTTTACATGCATAAAGAAATTGATCTGGCAATCATCAGTGCTTTTTTGCAGTATGATTCAAAACCAGGTAGCCCCAAAAAGAGCCACATTTGCCAATTTTGAAAGCAATTACGAAATCAGCTATGTCTGGGAAAATAATTTGGTCCTTGATCTACTTAACAAAAAAATAAAATTGAAGATCGGTCGTGTAATCAAATTTTGGCGATTTTTCAAACGGGAGTACTTTTTTTTGGGACACCCGGTAGTAGGAAAGCGTTAAAGAACATTGTTGGAAGTTCTATGAAAGATGTGTAGGTTCACTTACCATATACAATGAATCATTCAAGCTGCAAAGAAAATTCAAACATTAAGATTTTAGATTAAACGTATATAGAATTTACTGAAACATCAAAGGTGTCATAGGACGGAAATAGACAAAATTGTCTACGGTCTGTTTACATTACTTCAAGTCAAATGACCAATTTCTTGAGAAAAACTCTTCTGATTCCTTTCAAAAATGTCGTGACGTGAAAACTTGTGCCATGAATTCAACAAGTACTATAATACATAAAAATTCCCAAGAGTATGGTCACATGACTTGAAGTGGGTAAAACAAATCGTAGCCGATAAATCAGAGGACGTTTTTTCGTCTAAACCGGACACTACTACATTTAATGCAAAGAGTTTCAGATGAGCTAAATCGTCAAGGATAGCTGTATAAAATTAAGATATTTTTCAAAGAAAAGGCATTTTCAAAGCGGCAATTCATTTTCATTTTCTGCGCACGACGTTCTTCTCATCAATTGGTTTACAAAGGATGTTTTGAGCATTCTTTTCTCCATCATACAGCACTATGCCGAAAAGGCCCATTAAACGAAGCCAAGTTTTACAAGAGGATAATTTGCACCTCGAACTTCAAACTTTGGATAATGAGAGACACCTTACCTTGTAAAGGTAGTACAAGTAGCAAGTCTGCAAGGTGAAAATCAGTCGCATGGTAAATTGGAGAAATTAGTTGCGATAATCAAAATTTTGAAAACAAGTGAAGAAATGAAGACTCTTAAGTATTACAAGTCGTTTTTCTAAACTGTCCAATCATGGCCCCTTGGCGATACGGTATTTCATATCACTGGGTGGCAAAATCTGTTTGTCAAAAAGGCTGTTTGGAGCATTATTGATGTTACGTGTTACGTGTCAAATGAAATTAAAAAGTCTTCTTGTCGTACAAAATTTGAAGATTACTTATAACAGCGAAACTATCAGGCAACGCACTTGAATCTTTTGACATTCATTAGAGTATGGAACGCCAGAAAATGTCGTCTGTCCCAAGCATGAAAAAGAATTATTGTACCAAGCTATGTTTTGAAAAAAGCCAATCAGAATGCAGCCTCGGATGTCCCTTTCAAAATACAGGTGGATATGAAATTCTCTTTTCACTTTGAAGATATCATCTGGACGTTCCAAGCTCTGATGAGTCTTAGACGAACAAGGTCATGAAATTTGTTTTTAAAAGAAATATTCAAACGAAATTGCTAAATTAAAGCATGTTAATGCTTCTCAGTGTTGATAGAAATGTTTAAACAATCTACCACATAGAAAAAATTAAACTATGGTAATATTTGAAAATCACCTGTAATTCGAACCAGTGGCGGAGCCAGACAAAAAATTGTGACAGGGTAAAAGTCCATAATTTTCCGACTGGTGGTGTAAAAATGTATACCCAAATATTTTCATTACATTTTTCAATTATAATTTTAGCACAATTTCTTAAAATGGGGTTGTATTTACCCCCTCATATATCCCCCGGCACCACCACTGATTCGAGCATCCCACTAACCTCCATGTGTGCCAATTTGTGTAGTGCAAGCGCCTAATCAGTTCTATCGATATCGGTTCTTATAAAAATACGGGGTGTCCCAAAAAAAGTACTCCCGTTTGAATAATCACCAAAAATGGATTACACGACCGATCTTCCATTTTCTTTTTCTGTCAAGTAGCTCAAGGACCAAATTATTTTCCCAGACATAGCATGAGTAAGCGTCTTTTTTCTGTTTCCTATCCTTCAACAACCGTTTGAGCTCAATGATGAGCCTAACTGTATTTCACCTGCCATTTTGACATAGCTGGTTTCGTAATTGCTTTTAGAAGAGCAAATTTAGCTCTTTTCAGGGCTACCTGGTTTGAATCATACTGCAAAAAAGCACTGATGATTGCCAGATCAATTTGTTGGTGCATGTAAACGCTTCTAGTTTGGTCAAAAATTACAGAAAGAAATGCGCACTATCATTGGAGACTTTAATAACGATAAAAATCTGAAAATTTTGGATCTTAGGCACGATTGAGTATCTTACATAAAAACTATATCTCAAAATAAAGTTTTTCAACTTGTAATTTTTCTACCTTGTTGAATCTAGAAATATTTTTGGGTCCTTGAAAAAACGAATCAAAAAGAAAATTTTATCAAAGGTTTGATAGTTGATTTTTGGTGATTTTGTGAACAGGAATACCTTTTTTGGGACACCCGGTAGCTTTGAATAAGAAAATTTTGTTGACGACCAACTCAATTGAAAGAATACTATGAAATAATGAAGTAAATCAACGAAATATCCTATCTAACTTTTTAATGTCTTGACTTTCATTTTCACCAGAAACTCATGAAAATCTCAAGGCCTTTATATGCAGAATCTCAATGTATTCAACTGACTTGACAAGATAATGTATTTGGATGTCTGACCTGTTCAAGATTAGCTTCCGTGTAGGTGGACAGCCAATGTGAAAGAAAGCAGTCTAGAAAAGGAGGTATGATACAGCTTATGATCGTGTAAGCAACGTATACCCAGCATCGTGGTCGCTTGGCGGATCAGATGAGTCACATCCACCTACAGGGTGTCTCAGAAAAATTGTTTGACGTTTGATTAATTGTTGAACAATAAAGATAAAAGGTACAGGATCCTGGTTAGATATCCCTGTTCCTAAGATTTTAAACTAATTTTAGACGCCAAAATCTTGCGAATCCGCTAAGAATTCACGGAGTTACAAGCTTTTGAAGTTCAAATATATGTGCGAAAGCTGAAACCAGACGCCCCTAACTGACTTGTTTTCCAAAAAGACGTTCTAAAATCGAGGTAAAAGAAGGCTGTCCAATGTTTTACCTCTCGTCGATATCAGAGCAAACCACAAAAGACTTCCAAAGTTATCTAATTCTTGTGACCGTTGCCAAAGTTTACTTAAGACTGCAAGTATTTAAAAACACGGAATGAAAACTTAATCAATGAAAGATGGGGCAATTCTAAATTGAGCTGAACAGGATTCCTCCAAGCATCCATAACCTTGATTCAATGTTTGTGGGCTGAAGTTAAGCTCGATCGAGTGAGGTCAAACTCCGGATGGGTGACATCGGAGGCTTGGCTTCGCAACTCACCTCACCGTCCTTCGGAAGGGACGTTAAACTAGGGGTCCCGTGCCTGGATGCGGCATGCACAGTGGGCTTAAATTAGCTTTAAGTAGCTAGAAATACTTCCTGCCCACTCAAAATAAATTACTGAAAAAAAAATAGAAAGCTAGTTGATCGAAAGTGATTTCAAATTCTATTTGATTTGCTTTGAATCACCGAGATTCTACTTTCACTAAATATGCAATTTAGGGGCGTCTGGTTTCAGCTTTCGCACAAACTTGAACTTCCAACGCTCGTAATTCCGTGAATATTTAGCCGATTTGCTAGTTTCTGGTGTCTAAAATCAATTTAAAATCTCAGCAATATGGTTATGTTAACAGGGATCCCATTCATTATTTCGTCATTTTTTTATATTCAATCAAACGTCGAACAATTTTTTTGGGACACCCTGTACTTGAACTAGCTCTACGAAACCCTGAAGAACATTTCATAGACGATAGAGCCCTTGTCTAAATCCAACAAAAACAGAAGATAATGGTGACCCTATGGTGACTCATTGCGCTAGGGATGGTTTTAGGGAATGTTTTCCATGAGCCTTTGCGTCTCACATAATTTGATCTGATTGGCTGATTTACAATGAGGTGCAAATGATCATGGTAGAAAATTTCCTGACGCCATCTCTGGCACAGTTTTTACACTGTTTCATCAGCCTACTGAGCATTTTGAAATACTCTCTATTTTTCAAAAACGTCCACAGCATTTAGATTTTCAAAAAAATTATACTTTTTGGAAATAATTGCCCACGGTCTTATTAAAGACATGCCTACCTTTTATCAAAAATACCATCTCAAAATGATGACTTAACTGCCTTATTGAAAAAATGCGAGTGAAAAAATGTTTTTCTAATTCAGTTAAAAATTTACAAAACAACTTAAGATACTACATATGAATTACTTTACAATGCCACAGGGACGATACCATGGGGAACAAAAGACAATGACTACCCAATGGTCAAAATTTGCTTTAATTTGTTGAAAGCACCCCTAACTAGGATATATAAAACATACTTTATGGTGTGTCTTTGTACATATTGGAGTGAGATTCGAAGGATACACAACCAAAGAGGTGAAGTCGTCTTTTGTTCTGTTGAGAGAAAACAACTTTTTAGAACAAGTCGATGAACATAGATAACGCTGCAACTAGAGAATCATCATCATCATCATCTTGACTAAACGGTTGGATCGTTGAGACGATCTGCCGTGGCACCTCCATAGAATTTTCTCCAATTGTCCCTTTCTTGTGCCTTTCTAACTACCCTAGCAATACTGAGTCCCAAAATGTTCTTCATGTTGTCCTCGAATCTCGTTTTGGGCCTTCAACGTGTGCGTTTTCCATATACGATTCCAGTGAGAAGATCGTACCCAAGTCCTTCGTTTCTTATCACATGTCCAACGAAAGAGAGCTTTTGTTTGTCGATATCATTTAAGCAAAACATGGTTTTCTTCCGATTTTGCTGATTATCCATTCGTTTGTACGCTTATCTTCCCAGCTAACGCAGAGAAGCCGGCGATAACTCCATAGTTCGAAAGCTTGAATTCTTCTACGGTCACTCTCTGTGGTTACCCAGCATTCTGCTCCGTATCTTGTCATAGGAAATACAAGTTATACACATTTTTTTTTATAAGAAACTGGTTTATAAGGAACTAGTACTACGATGACCAAAAATTTAAGAAACTCTAGTACTACGCTCAAGAACAGATAAGAAACTCTTAAAATTCAATTTCTGTATGTCTCTTTTATTCTATGTCTCTCTAACAAAGGTACCTTCATCTTTTTTTAACTTTTAACTGCAAAAATTGGTAATTTTTTGCCTGAATGTGCATGGCTTATTCGTGATGACAATGTCAATGTAAAATGGAAGCCCTTTGTCGAGAAGAACCCTCAAATTTGAGCAATATCGCAATTTTAGGCCCAAAAAATAAGAAACTAACTAGCTGTTAACGGAGTTAAGTGAGTGCAGCTCAGAAGAATAGTCTGCCAACGTTAGAGGGGGGCGATTACTCATTACCATTCACGAGCAGTTATCTGCCCCCCCCATAAGGGCGAATTTTGCAAGGGAAGATTTAAGTTAAAAGACAATTCTAAAAATTAGGTAATTATCAGTAAGGAATCTCAAGTAATCTTGTGGTATTATTTTCTGCCATGTATAACATTCTTATCATTAAAATCCGATCTATATTAAAGTGCCCTTCTTATGAAAAAGTGCCTTTCAAGTGCCGTGCCCCTCCAAGTTAAAGATGCTTCCTTTTTCCCTGAATATCTCTGTTCAATATCCAGAACACTATAGGCTTCCTTGCTTGATTCAAACAAAAGAAAGCAAAGTTATGCATGTGTAAGTTTTAAAGCCACAAAAATAAGTGGAATTTTCCAAGCGGGCTGAATTTTATACAATGTAAGGGTTGTTCAGCTCAGCCTTCTAATTTAGTCTCAGAGCAACATTTTCTCTCGTTTACAATATAGCTTCACTGACTGGGAACTAGTCAAATTGTTCGCATGACAAAGGTTACTGACGAGCAGTTATGTAAAATGTTTACGTTTTAAAAACTGATCACACAAATAGCTTGATGGATCTCTATCACAGCAAATAAATTCTAAATGATCCAATATAAATAAAATAAATAGTTATTATAAATAATGATAAAATGTTGTCAGCTAAATAATGAAACTTGGGTTGTAGGATCCTATGGTCCTATGGTCGTATGATCCGGGGTTCGCTGGGTCGTAAGAACATTCCGCCATTTCAAGCATATCTGCTTCACTGGTTTTGATCATTTTCTTGTAATTAACTTTCACTTATTGTTCATTGTACTGCATTAACAAGAATGATGAAACAGCTGTATCATCACAACAAACTGTTCAATGTTGAATTCCAAAAATGTCGAAAAACATGCTTTGTATGCGTAGGCAATCTTTAGTCTTGACAACTGTTCAATTGTCCATCCTGCAACAGATTGTTTTATATAATGACTCCCTACTGTGTTTTACTTTGCATGAATGCAGATCCAATCCCTGCATCACAGGAAGTTGAACAGGCAATTCTTTGGTCCTGCAACAAAAACAGAAATTGAATAAGGTTTTACTGTAAACATAGATGTTATATGGCCTAACCTAACCATTTCTTGAGATTCTTCGTCTCAATTTTGAACATTGTTCCTTTATTCAACCCCTGCCGGTTGTAGTACTCAGCATATTTTGTTTGTGCAAGGACGAGCAATGTCAACAACGCTTAGGCCGACGCCCGCGACAGCTTCCCTTCTCTGAAACATTTCAGCTGGACAACCGATTCTATGAAGAATGGTAAAAAAACAACAGAGAGGATAAAAAGAAAGTCTCTCATATTTGCAATAATGATATAGAGGTAAATTTTGATACGTACCAAAGTCTCTGAAATCCCTTCTTCTCGACATGCAGTGTGGCCAGCTTCCAACACAACGAGCAAGAGTCATGGCCATTCTTTTTCTGGGGGCGTGCAGAACAAAGGCCTTAAGAGTCATGGCTATCGTTCCTCTGTTCCTTTATTCACAAAGACAAATAGGCAACCTTAAACAAAGGCCTTAAGAGTCATGGCTATCGTTCCTTTGTTCACATAGGGACACGTATTTTCGAGATAAATCTCGTCTAAATGGCAGCTTCGCTACCGCTGCGCTGCAATTAAGAAACTTTTACTACTAAAACACCGAAATTTTCATGCGAAATTAAGAAACTCTTAGTACGAAGTGATGATCCAAGTTTCTTTTTAAAAAAACGTGTACATGTCAAAAAGTTATACATGGCTATATTGGCTAATTCCTTTAAAAGACTCTTTTGAAACAAATTTTCGCATATTACGGCGCTCTCAGAAAAGTACACTTAAGTCCTATTTATAATGCTGGTATACCTGTTGACCAAGTAATAAAATGTATAAAAGATTTAAGTACCAAAAATAGCTTAGATGTTTGAAACACGACGTTTCGAGCATATACTCGTTATCAAGTGACTCGAAATCAATCGAGCCGAGCAAAGAGAAGAGAAGATTCGACAAATAGGAAGGAATGCGAGATGCGACGTGACGTAGCGTAGATAGGGAATGGGAGGAATGTGAGAAAAGAGTAAGGAAGGACCTATTGCAGATAAGTAAATTGCTTATTTAGTCCATTAGGATAAAGAGTTTTTAAGTTAAAAATTAAGCGTTTCTCCAATGTCTTGCGTTTGGTGGTGTCTTGAGGTGCATATAACAAGCCAAGAATGGACATGTCGGCAGTTGAATGGTTGGCTGAGTTGTAATGTCTGGATATGTTGCTGTCTGGATCGTGTTCATGGTTTTCATCGAGGTGGATCTTGTTTCTTACATTACGTTTATGTTCCCCAAAACGGTTGTTGATTTTTCGGGAGGTTTCGCCGATGTAGAAAGATTGACATTTGGTGCAGATGATACAATAGATGACGCAGGATGATGAACAGGTAAAGTTAGATCTGATATTGAAGGTTCGGTTTTGGTTGGTGATAGTGGTCGATTGGTTGATGTGGGTGCAGGTCTGACAGAGGCGATGTTGGCAAGGGAAAGTACCAGGCAGTTGTGAGGTTGCTAGGTTGGTTTTGACTAGGGAGTCCTTTAAATTCTTGTCTCTGCGAAAAGCCATAAGTGGAGGTGCAATGAAGATGTTCTTTGTTTCTGTGTCGTTGGTTAGAATGTTGAAGTTGCTATAAATTATGTTCTTTACATTGTTGTTAAAAGGGTGGTAGGTCAGGGTGAAAGGAATGCGGTTGTTGCTGTTTTCGTTGTTAGAAGGTTGGAGGGCTTCGTCTTGAGAAAGATCCTTAACTTTATTGAAAGCTGCTTGGGTGATGTGGTCAGGGTACTTGTTTTGCTTGAAGAAAGAAGACATTTCCTCTGCTTTTAAACTGAAATCATCATCATTTGAACAAATACGGCGGAGACGGCGGAGTTGCGAGTAAGGGATGGAGTCTTTGCATTTCTTCGGATGTGATGAGTCGTAGTTAAGGAGGCAATGGGAATCTGTAGCTTTGTAGAAGATAGACGTGGAGATTTGGTCATCAGAGATGCTGAGGAGGATGTCCAGGAATGGCAGGCTTTCTTCTGTGATAGAGTGCGTGAATTGTAAGGCTGGGTGAAAATTGTTGGTGTAGTTGATAAATTTCTGGAGATCGGCCAAAGGAAGAGATGTTGCTCCAACAATATCGTCGATGTATCTTTTGACCAGGCAAGGAAAAGGACCATTGTAAGATTGAAAGATAAGCTGTTCTTGGTGGCCAACGAAGAGGCAGGCATAACTTGGGCCAAGTTTACTACCCATGGCAACGCCAGATGTCTGAAGATAATATTGACCATTAAAGGAAAAGGCATTAGTAGTTAGGACCAATTCAGCAAGGCGAAGAAGAGTGGTAGTTGGTGGGCTTTGAAGGCGTCGTTTGTCAAGGAAAAACTTTAGTGCTTGTAGGCCATCATTGTGGGGAATGCAAGTGTACAATGATTTAACATCCATAGTGAACAGATATTTGTGTGGTCCTGTGAATCTGAATTCTTTAAAGATGCGAAGGGCGTGGGAAGAATCTTTGACATAGGTAGGAAGATCTTGGACGATTGGTGTGAAAATTGAGTCAAGGTAGGCTGCTATTTGAGAAGTGGGGCAGGAAACGGCTGACACGATGGGGCGACCAGGATTATTGGGTTTATGAATCTTGGGCAGCATATAAAAAACAGAAGTCCTAGGATGTTGAAAATATAGTGCAGAGGCATTGGAGGGGAGATTTTCGTTGTTGATTTCATCTTTGACAAAATTTATGATGGTTTTGTTGAAGGATTTGGTTGGATTCTTGTTTAGTGCTTGGTAGGAAGTGGTTTGCAGTTGAGAGTGACCTTCCTGAACATACAAATCTTTGCTCCAAACGACTATACGGCCTCCTTTGTCGGCTGGTTTGATGACAATGTCGTCCCGATTTTTTAGTTGCTTTAAAGCATTCCATTCTTGAGATGTGAGGTTGGATCTTGTTTGCTTAGATTTAAAGTTAAGTTTAGAAATTTCATACCTGCACTTTTCAATGTAAAGGTCCAGGGCTGCATACTTTCCTGCTTTAGGGGTCCAGGTGGATTTGGAAGGGAAAAGCTTGGCTATTTTCTTTGTTTGAAGATCATTAGGAGATTCTTCTTCATCAGAGTCTTGGGTGTCTTGATCGTTATTGATGTTATTGAAATGGGCTTTAAGACGAAGACGGCGAAAAAAGGATTCAGTGTCATGTTTAGATTGAAATTCATCAACTGTTTTCTTAACTGGAACGAATTTAAGTCCTTTACTTAAGAGATTTCTTTCTTCCTGAGTTAATGGCAATTCTGGTGGACTAAATAAGCAATTTACTTATCTGCAATAGGTCCTTCCTTACTCTTTTCTCACATTCCTCCCATTCCCTATCTACGCTACGTCACGTCGCATCTCGCATTCCTTCCTATTTGTCGAATCTTCTCTTCTCTTTGCTCGGCTCGATTGATTTCGAGTCACTTGATAACGAGTATATGCTCGAAACGTCGTGTTTCAAACATCTAAGCTATTTTTGGTACTTAAATCTTTTATACATTTTATTACTGTTCAATTACATAGTACCACACGCAACGAACATATTTTTATTGTGAATCATTCTTTTCAAATTATGCTCTGTTCACTTACACAAACTCAAAAATTACTTCCATGTTTTCCGTTAAGTATAAGTTGGATAAAATTTGTCCATACTTATAGCTGGTAAAAATTGATTTGAAACAACATAAATATGTTCCTTTCTGTCATTTTTTGCAAAACATCTTTCATAGAACTCCAAACAGGATTTTGCAAAAATTGAAATTCTCCACCATATTTTTCGCTTTGAAATCGTTTTTCTTTTATCGAATAATCACTCTGAAAATTTAATTCTAAAATTGAAGATAGTGCTTGCTTGCAGACTGATTTACCATAAATGAATAAATGTACCTTGTTAATATATCTTCCAAGTACTCTCGATGCTCTGTCTACAGACAGTTGCAACTGTGTATGACGTGGAAGATCAATCTGTGAGAAAGTAGAAAGAATCATAGTACAAAATACCATAGCTTCTGAGAAGAAGAGCAGACGAACGAAAAGAGTCAAAATACATAATAGGCAGAGAAAGATGCAAGGATTTTAGTTCGATAGACATACCGGGTGTAGCAAGAACATCTGGTGTGTTCTTCAAAATAAGGCATCTTCTCCCTTCTAGTGTCTTAGTCTCCCTGTACCATTTCTTATTTGGCTCATTTATTCAGTATGGGATTGTTGTGTGGGGTCTAACCTATGACATCCACACTAAGCCCATTTATGTTTTACAAAAGAAAATTGTTAGAGCTATCACTTTCAATAATTTTGCTGCTCCTTCTACCCCAATCTTTTCCGAGTTGAAAATTCTTAAGTTATATGATTTATTTTATTTAAAGCTCCTTTCTTTTGTGTATGAATGTGTTAACAAAATTTCTCCCTCATATTTTCATGATTATTTTACTTTGTTGTCCTCTGTTCATCAATATGATACAAGGCTGGCATGTATGGATGGTATTTTTTTAAATCGTAAAAATACTTTGCAATATGGAATAAGATCTGTCAGATACACAGGTGCTAAATCCTGGAATGACATTCCTATCATCATCAAGCAATGCCCCTCAAAATTAAGTTTTCGCCGGCAATTGAAAATCCATTTGTTCGCAACAAAATATTAAATATTAGTATTTAAATCCACGATTTTGGTTGCATTTTTCAGTCAAGGCTGTAAATCTCAAAATTCCTTAAAGCATGATGACTTTGGAGTGGCTTTGGTGGGCTCTTGCTTTTGGGGCCTGTTCTGGGTACAAAACCCTTCCGTGGCATTAGCTGTGGATTTGGGTTTTTTGCCTGGAGTGGGATCCATGGGCTTGGGGTCACTGTGGTCATTCTGGGTCTCTTGCACATAACGCATCTTTTGGAATCATACTGATTACTGAAAATACGGATTTTCCTTTTTTTTAATGGGGATTTTTCTCTCTCCTCGATTAGTCTATCCTGTCTATCTACTGAGAGAGCTCCTCCTTTAAGGAATTCCCCATATACAGTTTTCATATGTTCTCTTCCTTAGTTTAATTCTAGGTGCTTGTATCGTTTGTTATTATCTGTATTATTGTATTTAATGTATTTTGTATTGAAAATTGTATGTTGAGTGAATTTTAAAATGAAAACTGAACTGAACTGAACTGTGTCCCAAAAAAGTACTCCCGTTAGAAAAATTACCAAATTTGATTACATGACCGATCTTCGATCTTTTCTTTTTATTAAGTAGATCAAGGACCAAATTACTTTCCCAGACATAGATTATCTTTTAATTGGTTTCAACAGTACCAAATTTAGCTCTTTTTGGGGCTACCTGGTTTTGAATCATACTGCAAAAAAGCACAGATGATTGCCAGACCAATTTCTCTGTGCATGTAACGCTGCCACTAAAACTTTGCCTCAAAATAAAGATTTTTAACATGTAATTTTTCAACCTTTTAGTACCAATAGCAAACATTTTATCATCTATGAATATGATTGGGTCTTGGTCTTTGACAAAACAAGTCAAAAAGAACATTTTATCACAGGTTTGATGATCAATTTTTGGTGATTTATTAAATAGGAGTACTTGTTTTGGGACACCCGGTAGAATACATAAAAATGCAAAGGTAAATGACGTCTTACAAAAGGTTATGAAGCCAAGAAATCATTAAGCAAGCACTGTAACAAACATTTAGAAGTTTGAGAAAAGGTTTACGTTCGCAAATTTTTACTCGGACGAACCAGGTGATGATTAACAGTGAAAATATTCAATGAATAGGAGTCACAACCTGAAACGTGAAATAGAACCGTAAAAGGAGTCTGCTAAACATTATAAAATGAATGTATTTCAGTGGAATATTTGATCTCGAATTCAAAAGTGATACCGATAAAGCATTATTGGCAATTTCAATTTATGGGACTTCTAACAGAGTTCAAAGACAAACTGAAAAAAGGCGATGTTCTTGAAACATGGACAGAAAGTGTAGATGATCGACCTAAATGGCGCAAGCTGACGTTTGAAGTAGGTGGCCGAATGGATCAGAAGAGGAAAGAGAACAACAAAAGGATGCGTGAGAAGCGACACCAGAGAAAATAAGAGCGAACTATGTCAGGCTTCTTGAACACTTCAATCGTGTATTTTTGACTTTGGACTGTAACTCATCTTATTGTTTTTGTGTTATACTCGTATCGGGTCATAGGCGTGTATATATATATATATATATATATAACAGAGTTCGTTTGCATGAAATATTGTGATCATAAATAGATGTGCATACCTCGATAGAAGTGTGGCTGCATAAAGTAATCAGAATGACTGTGATCTAACAGGGAAAAACACTTTGAGTTAGAAATGATTAGACAAACTAGTTTGCCAAGTATTTGAAAATTTTAGCTGTAAGGATAGCTGGCCAATAAATAAGTTTTGAAAGTTGAGGAGGCAGTGGTTAAGGTGGCAGTAACGATAACTAAGATGACAGTAAGCAGTCTAAACGTCCCTGACTAAAGCTTCCGTGTAAATACCAAAAACCATCTGTTCGATTCAATTTAGTTCCATAATAAAACGATGATGATGATGATGATGATGATGATGATGATGATGATGATGATGATGATGATGATGATGATGATGATGATGATGATGATGATGATGATGATGATGATGATGATGATGATGATGATGATGATGATGATGATGATGATGATGATGATGATGATGATGATGATGATCAATACCTGCACGCTGTCACCTATGTCTACCTGATACCATCCACTCTTGATGTTGCTTGATAACGATACAATCTGAAATGGGGATAAGCATAAAGTTAAGCAAATAAATTACAGACAAAGGAAGGCCAGAGCTTGAAACAACTTTGCTTCTATGGCTTTTTTCAAATCCAGGCTTTGAATACAAAAACTTTTGAATAAAAAGATGTCCTGTAAACATGCAAGGCAAAGGGCTCTAAAACTGTAAACTTCAAATTACCATCAGCGATAGATTTTGACATGTCATCCATCATACATACGTGTAAAAGCTTCAGCATTAATTTGCCTTCCTACTTACAAACTACTGTTTTTCGCTCCTAATGGTATTGTTTTAGTAGTAGGGTATAGTATTTTGTAAGTAGTGTTGTTAGTAATTCGTTTTGTAAGCTTTTAATGGAATGTAAAAAACAATTATTGAGCTGATACTAAATGTTCGTCTTGTCGCCCGCGAAATAGGTTTTATCACATATGGTAGAATGTTTCTAAGGCAAATTTTACTCGTTTAGATATATGAAAAAAAGACTTCTGGACCATATCTTTCTATGTCGTTCTTGTACGCGCATAGAAATCTTAATGCAAACGTACAGAAAGGGAACTAAAGTCCGTTCAAATTAGATGTCACCTGAGACTTGCGATACCGCAGAATTCCTTTGCCAAACACTTCTATTGTTGTTAGGGAGCTGTCATAAAGTATGGAACAGACCTTGCCGGAAGGGATTTCAAACTTCACTTTCAAATTATGTAGCCCAATGCAAGAAAGGAAAAAACATTTCATGGCCCCAATGCACATTTTAAAAAATTTGATAGCCCCTGAAAAGTTTAACAGAAAAGAAAACAGTACCATTACACAATGATTTCAGAAGGCAGCAATGAAAATGTCAGAAGATACCACTATGGTAGAAACTGAAGAGAGTGGTGACAGTGATACTGACAGTTTTTTTTTAAATATTTTAAAGGAACAATTTCATGGTCCATGAAGTTTTGGTGACCCTGTTGAATCCCTTCCGCCCCGGTCTGTTCCATACCTTATGACAGCTCCCTTATTCACGTGCATTTGCAGGTAACATTTAATTTGAGACAGACTATAGTTGAAGTTTCTGACAGATCCAAACTAATGTTTTTAAATTTTATTGCTCGTTGCTGCTACACTTGAGTCCATCAAATGCTGATATAAGTCAACTTCATGTACAATCAACTAAAAATTTTGGATGCCTGCTGTATCTCAAATTTGTTCTGGGAAACAGCAACTGTGAGCAGATGAAGCAAAGTAAGATTGGATCGTACCTCACAGGCATCGTCCTTCACTGCAGAATCAATGGCAGCATGAATCGGGTAAGTATATCGAACAAATGGCTTTCCAACGCTGCAAAAAATGTCAATATATTGAATTGATTATTATATTGTATGTACGTATGTATGTTTAAATTCGCCATAAAATTAAATATTTACAATAGTAGAAATAATACAAAATAGTTACAATATGCAATTCACATAATAACGTTAATGAATATCAGTTAAAAAAAACCCCTAATCATAGTGGCAGGGATAGCATTAAAAGATCGAGTTAACCATATTTCCATAATGGTCCCCTTAGAGGTGGCTGCAAAAAAAACATATATATACCGGGTGAGCCAGAAAAAAGTTCCCACTTTTGAAAATTCATAGCATCAAGAGTACTAAATGGATTGGAGTGAATCAATATTTGCTTGACAGCCAAAATATCGAAATATTTTTTGTGATTTTTCTCGCGTTCTTAAGAGCATTGGAAAAATTGCTAGATTTAAGCTTACAAAAACTTGATGGTTGCAAAATGACTGAAAAAGGCCTAAAATGCTTGATCAAATCATAAAGGACTCCTCACTCAGAACAACAGAGAAAATGCAATTTCTCATGGGTGAGAGATATCGTCTGCACATCTATTGCCATGGGATTGAAAATCTTTAGTATCTGTTTGAGAATCAATTTCTTGTAACTCTTGAGAGAGGTGAAACGCATGTGCGTATTGTTCTGTGTGACGAAAATTGAAAATCTTTTTTGTGCTCACATTTGTGTGAGGAGAGTCCTATCGATTTGATCAAGTGTTTTAGGCCTTTTTCCGTCATTTTACAGCCATGAAATTTTTGTAAAGTTGAATTTACTTATATTTGCAGTTCTCGTAAGAAGACGAGAAAAATCTCAAAAATACTTTGATCTTATGGCTTTCAACTAGAATTTGAATCATTCAAATCCATGAAGTACTTGTGGTGCTACGAATTTTAGAAAGTGGGAACTTTTTTCTGGCTCACCCGGTATATATATTTATGTGCTTTTGCATAAAGCATAGTTTAGTAAGGCTGAATCATCAACGTGAGAGAGGACGCGCAGTTTTAGTAGAAAACATATATGTCGATTTCCTCTCTCTGTATATCATCCATATCATTACGTCATATCATATTACGTCATGTGTTTACGGGTATTTGAAGCTAAGCTCGTCTGTGATATAATTTTTACTATCATCGAGGTGAACCTCAACTAAGCTCCCACATAAGGCTAAAGTTTTGAAAGAGCATTTATTCCATGGCCCTTTCAACAAAGCAAAACTTCTTACTTACAAGTTTTATTGCATCATAATTTTGAGTCACTTATTCGAAAAAACATTTGGTTACTGTGGATAAATAATTTTTGCATCAAATATGAAAAAAAAATGAAAAATTGAAACTTTCATCAAATATCAAAAAATGATTGTCACCAAGCTTTCAGCGCTGGAATCCCAGAAGTAGAGAAGTCCTAATCGAGTTCTCGACATCTTGTCATGACGCACAAATGGTGGAGCTAAACCTGGAATCTAACCCAGTCCGCCTGACTGTTCCGGCTGAAAAAGTCAGAGGGATTAAGGTAGAAGAATAGGTTATAATTTTTCAAATTTTATAAAAATTTGAATGCTGGAATTTTATAAGTTGAAGGTATGCTCTTTCATGTGTGATAACTGTTTCTAAGAACTTATGCCCCTTTCTTGAGAAAAATGCCCATTTATATACTCTACTCTTGGTAACAGCTTTGGTTACCATGGCAACGGGTGAAAAAATCACTTTTTTTCTTGAAAAAAAAATGTCCCTGAAGTCCACAACCCTCGCTTCTAGAGTCCAATCCATGCCCAGATGATAGAGAGGTCAATTGCATCAGAAAGAGGTCTTCTGTTGCTAGGCAGTTCAAGTTTGTGTTTCACTACCGTAGTCCGTTGAAAACAGATTGTGAAGCAACGAAATTATGCCACCAAAAATAAAAGTTCGGAGTATCAAGAGAAAGAAGAGAAAGTTTCATGGAAATAGATTTACGAAGAGGAAGGAGCAGGACGAAGAAGATATTCTGCTGCCTAATTCAAGCAGTAATGATGTTGACACCAGTATCGGTGTTGTTAGGCCCAATTCACCCTCATCAGACGAGGAAATGGCTGATGAACTACTTCCGACTGAAAATTTGACAACACCAAAGACACGACTGCCTGCCTCAGTTCGTAAGTTGACCCAAGAGATGAGCTAAGACAGTAACATATCAACCTTAAAATCCACTGACTCACTGGACAATTTGTCACTGATAACTGGATTCAGATTAGTAGATATTTCCATGCTGACTGAGGTATTGTAGATGCTACTTTGCCCAAAATGCAAAGCAGGTAATATCACAATTGAAGAGGAAAGCATGAAGATGGGGTTTGCCTCAACAATAACAGTTGCATGTAAAAAAGAAAGGTGCAACAGCCCACAGCATCATTTATGCCCAAATGGGACGGATTCCTGGTGTGGGTTTCAAAGAGATGTTGCCAAGAAAACACATCTGCATCAGCATGATCATCCACTGCCTGCTGCTGTTGCAGAAAAGATCAAAGATGTTTTTCATGCCCTGAGTGAAGAGTCACTATTGTCTGCTTGTTTGCACGGAGGGACTCAAAATCAAAATGAGTCCTTCAATGGTCTTATTTGGCAGCGAGCACCAAAGATCACCCATTCTGGATTACCAACTGTAGAATTGGCTACCTACCTTGCTGTTGGCATTTTTAATGATGGTGCAGGGTCTTTGCTTGGTGTTCTTGAGGGGCTAGGAATTCAGCCAGGGGTTCACTGTGTAAATGCATGCAAGAAACTTGATAGAGAGCGACTGTACCATTCAGTATATAAGAGCTCAGAGAAGGCAAAAAAGAGAAGGAGAGTAATAAGGAACAAGAAAAAGGGATTTGCAGAGGCTCTAGAATCTGCAGAAGGACTCCAATATGAAGCTGGAGCATTTTAGACATGTTTATGGACATAAAAAGACAAAAAACAACATGATGAACTTTAATCGTGATTTGCCGCAAACTGCAATTTCCGTCCTTTTGTAGTAGCTCAAATTTAATTTTTCTAAAACCATATAAGATATCCCTGTGAAATTTTCACAGCAGCTTCATTAGACTTAGAGCAGTGAAACCTGCTAGAATCAGCCACCACATAGGTCTTATGCTGTAACAACATGTATTCAATGTTGTGCAAAATTGTAAATTTTCAGCCAAATTTTGACAGGATGAGAAAATATTCAATGGTACCCCTGATTTGGTCCAAAATAGTGAGTTTCATACCTCTGTGTGTGGTTAGAAAGTATTGAAAATTTGGAAGCTCTAGCTTTTTTGGTTGCAGAGTAATCAGTTCCAGCATGCGGGCACTTTTTGACTTTCGCAAAAAGGTGTGGTCAAAGAAATGGGCGTAGCTTTGAAAGAACCACACCCATGAATCTTTTCAATGCCAAAAATGATTCGTAAAAGTGATCTAAATTAGAATTTCCAATAGGTTTTTGTAGATTATGTTTATTCTGTAAAATATCAGGTGTCAAAAATTAGTTAAATAAACATATTCTTCTACCTTAAGATTACATCATTGTACCACAGCACCTTCAAAATGAATGAATAGTCTTGTTAACCAAGGCGAACTAAAAAATGAAACACTCACGCTTTTGGAATGAGAACAACAAGTTGACCCAGCGAGTCGAACATTAAATTATTTGATGAGTCAATGGGTGATATCTAGAAGAAAACTGTTTGTTCAGAGCATGATTTGTCTTGCTTTGCCCCTATACTTGATTAGATGTTGAAAAGAAAACGACTTGACCAAGCGAGTCGAACATTAAATTATTTGATGAATCAATGGGTGATATCTAGAAGAAAATTGTTTGTTCAGAGAATGATTTGTCTTACTTTGCCCCTATACTTGATTAGTTTTTTTTATTTATTCATATAAAATATTACAATACATCAATACGTTCTACTATACTATCTAATTACTACACAACAATACGGGGACGATACCATGGGGAGCAAAAGACAATGACTACCCCATGGCCAATACATAAAGATGTACACCGTAAAAATACAAGGAAAATTAACTAAACTAAAATGAATAATAGACCTTTTAGCTATTCTACAAAAGAGCCTGGATTGAGCGTTATTTTTATACACGAGGTTCGATAGAGTGGCATTAGAGCTTCTATCAATATTGTGCATATTCGAAAATTCTACAAAGTGCACTTTGTAGAATTTTCGAATTTGCACAATAGTGATAGAAGCTCTTAACACCACTCTATCGCGCCTCACGTATAAAAATAACGCTCGATCCAGGCTCTTTTGTAGAATAGCTAAAAGGTCTATTGGCTACGAATACACAATGAAACTGAAAAAGGTGCTTATGTATGGGAGTTTGCAGCAATGGAACATTTAAAAGCGTTCTGTAGCATGAATAAATTTGAGGGTTGCCTCGAGTAGCTTTTTATTGTTGTCGATGGTCAACTTGATTAGTTGTTGAAAAGAAAACGATACACCACGATTCATCAAAACTTAAAGAGTGAGCCATATAGCGCAGTCTATGAACAGGACAAAGGAAAGCCAAAACACGCCACTTTGTTTGTTTGGAATTTGCTTTCTGTGTTATCCACGCATCGGATTATCGCGTTGAAGAGCGTGCAATAGTCATAAAGTCAGCCAGATTTCATCCTTTAACTCGGGTTACTCACTTTTAAGTTAAACTGGAGAATGTAGAAACGAAAGTTTCATAATCTTATACCTTCGTGATGTTAGTAACTCCAATCATTCCCGTAAGCAATTCACCTGATTCTAATAGGATCACATATCGACCATTTCTGTCTGAAATAACAATAACGATAACAATAACATTAACAATAATAACAATAACAATAACTATGAAATACTATTAGAATTGTTAAGGTAGTGTGCAATGATATACAGGCTTCTCTATAAATAGAACAAAGAGAACAGCAAGACACAGCATTGTTTCTTTGGCCATCAATTGTTGACAGCACGTGTGGGACATCAATTTGAATAGGCTATTTTAAATTTGTTTTCTCTTTGCAAATGCAAGCTTATAACCTTGCACAAACCCTTTAATAGTGGGAAGAGCTTTTCGCAGATTCACAGTTCTACCTCAATTCAATTTAAAAGTTCAAACTCTTATGCCATCTTATCGTAGCAGAGGCATCTTCCGTGTAAGTTAATGAGGCTTGAAAGGAACTTCAAGGTACTTTGCAAAAATCTTATATGTGGCATTTTGATATGTTGGTTATTGCCAGAATCAAAGCATATTCTACTTTTCAACCAATTTTGATTTTGTGGCGTCATCAAATTGCTAATTTGTAAACCAGGAAGCTACAGATGATGCCCGAATATCCAGTTTTTGCTATTTGAAATTTTATATCAGTTAAAGCCACCAACAGCTTTGATCTTGAACAGGTTAAGTGAGACGAAAAGGTCATTAGAAACTTAAGCCTGTGATATTTCGCACTTTAAACTTCCTGTATTTGCTCTTCGTCAAAATGTGATCGAAAGCAGGGATGTAAAAAAGCCATTTGTTTCAATATAGCCAATGCATATATTGTTTATTGAATAGCAGTCTAATATCTTCAGCGGGCAAGCAGCAAAACATTCACACGCAAGTCTCGGAGCAGTATGAAATGTTAAATAGCAATAAGATAAACTTGAAGTCAGTTAGAAGTTATTGGAGATGATTGAAGGCCTTTGAAATCGAAGGAAAAACAGAGCTCGTCGAAGAAACTATTGCTACAACACGGAAGCTGTGCATTCAGCAGTCTGCTCCATAACTTTGGACTCTGGTTTTTACATCATATATGCTCATCGATCTATGCTTTGGATCGATCGACTAGGACAAGGTGCAGGACTTTAGCTAAACGAGCCATTTGAAGTATTTCATATGCAACACAATGTATGAAGCAAAAATCTACTGAAGCACATAGGTATTCAAAGAACAAGCATTCCAGAACTAATTCTGATTGCAGAAATTGCATAAATACACATCAAAGGAACAACGTCGAACATTTGTATGGTACGAATGAGGCTTCGAGTGAAAACAGCGCGTTCGCACGAAGAACTGAACCCTATGAATAAATGTTTCATGGGAGATTTTTGAGAGATCATTTCTGACATCCTCGCTGGGATTGAAAACATTGAGCCTAACATCTCAAACTTCCAAGGTGACAGAAGCGTCTGAGACAGCTACCCCGCGCATTCGTCGTATAGTACAAATGGTAGGAGGTATTAGAGTGCTAACAAAGCAATCGTACGGAAAATGAGTCATCGAAACAGGCTCTTCGTGGCAGCTTTTTGAGAGATCATCTTGATATTCTTATTTCAGAGTGAGAATCAAAACAGTGAAAAGAAAATCCAAAACTTCCAAAACACTTGAAGCGTCTGAAACATCACCTAAATCACACAAGATGTTGCAAGGAAACTGCAATAACATATTTTCATCGCGAATATTAATGAAAGATTGGCAGGCCACACATATACTAATCTTCAGCTCTGTATTGATGCCATTAAGCTTCATGTCAAACTTGCTCGCCATTTTGACAATATCTCATGCAAAGACTCTAGCGTCTAGAACGAAAAATCTCTATCGGTGTTTATCAGGCTCTAACTGTCTAATGGCACTACTACTACAACCAATGATAGCTGTGTTATTCACTGTATATCGTGGTACTAATGAGTGCCTCGGCGAAATCATCGCTCACTTTTGCTTCTTCCTATTCCAGTACACATCAGCATTCACAGTCCTGGGAATTGGCATAGACAGGGTCATACAGGCCTATAATTTCAAATGGTATAAATCATCACTAACTAGAAATCGAGCGATGGCTTTGGTTTCATTCGTAGGGTTGGTCATCTTCATTGTCAACATAGCCTACGTTTTTGCTACCATCTATAACAGATTTGTGCCCTTTAACTTCGTGATATCACTGCTCTTTGTCTGCGGAGCTTTTGCAGTTCTTACTGGCTTATGGAAGAGGAAGTGTAGAGCGAAAAAGGTAGTCAAGATGAAGAAGTACAAACGATTTCCTGGTGCATATGCTATGCCAGACGAACAACCACAGTTTACAGGCTCAACTACTGCTGTTGAACTGATGCTTTCAAGTTCTTGTGTCAGTATTTTGTTTTACATCATCGCTGGTATGGCTGCATTTCACAAAGAAAATGATGGCGGTACAGAATCTTTGCTGTTCTACATGCACCACGTATCTATATCCTTTGTCATGCTAAACAGCCTCGTAGTAGCAATGATTATTCTTCACGAAAACAAGCAGGAATGCAAGGATCTCCTGTCTAAATATCTCAAGAGAAGTTCGAGAGACAGCGCGACAAAGAATCGTGGTATTAGAATGTCTGATTTAGCCGGGTACTGAGACCCTGGAAAGTGGGAGGCAACTTTCGCACGACTTGTGAATTGAGCATTTTATGCTTGATTTAATGGCAGATAAATTGGTATCGATCACATTTATGAAGGAAGTTTTATTCGTTGTTCCACAGCGTGGCGATGAAATCTGAGTTTATGCTACCAGAAAGCTTGCCTTTGCGAGGTGAATCCGGATGACCAAGAAAATGATCAACTTTGGACTGCCAGAGAGATCAGTTCAAACTTCAGTTAATCTAATAGTTGAAAAGCTACCATAGCGTTACTTTTTTAATCTATGAGCAAGAAGATTTTTTCAGCAAAGGTTTCTGTTCCCGGGGAGGGGGGTTCATGACTTGTGGATGGACGAGAGTCTGCCGCCCGGTTTTCAGAAAGCTACCCTCTTCTAATTACCGAAACTTGCCTTAGTACCCACCTTTATGATGAATTTTGGCGGAAAACTGCCAATTTTGAACTATTATTGAGAATTTCAGCGAAATCCCACCCATGTGTATGGAAATCTGCCGAAAAGGACCCTTGTTTAGGGAATTTTGCACCCAAAAACCCACCCTTATGGGCGGCACATACCCGTACCTGAACATATTATGTACCCCACCCCCTCCCCGGGATTCTGTTAGTCAACAGGGTTTACATTATCGAGCATAGGAGTTTCTGACTCTGGATTAAAATGCGATTCTGCATTTGCTTTATTTTCAAGCCGTCCAGGGTAGACAAGTATTTAATTTTCCTGGGTTGCAGAAGACTCCCTGTAGAAGGTCTGATTTCTTATAAAGAAACTTTTACTTGATTTGACCTAATGGTAAAACAGATCTATATCAATGTTGACACGAAATGCGTGTTTTCCCACAAGTTGTATTGATCTAATACGGTTAAATATCTTAGCAAGTTTAAACTTGATTTAAAGTGCAAAAGGGTGATCTCAAACTTCACGAGGAAAATATTGTAACAACCAAAGACAATGGATCATATTGTACCAGGTGACCTAAAACAAATATCTCTTTCTGACTGACCACATAAAATCGAAAACTTCCAAGACTGTTGATTACGTCATAAACTTACGAAATCATGTTTTATTTTTTTATCAATAAATGTAAGAGTTGAATTTAAACTTGTTCGTTTGTTTGTTTGTTTCTACCTACAATCCAAAGGTAGGCATCAGAACGTTTAGAAGTTAAGCTTATAGAAGCAATATTCTGGCCCTTCTTCTCAATGTGAGCACACCTCGTGATTCCCGATTCCCTTAGCCTAGCGGCTCTAATAATTCTAGTAGCTACAGTAAAACACGCATAAAATAACCTGCGATTTTCCGTGACAGGCTGAAATGACTCCTGTACATTTCTATAGTGATTCTTATATAGAAGGTGCTTAATTGGCCAAAAATCAGCATAGAGGTACTTACTCTGCAGAGTTTCATTTATGCGGGTTTTTGCTGTAGCAGGTTTGCCATGGCGGGGGCTCGAACCAAACCACCAACCTTCAGACTGGCATGACTCCGTTAAAGTTGGATGATATCGTTGCAAAAATGAATTAACTTCATTACCCGTTATAACATCCTTGATTTTGCTTTGGTTAGTTGTATTTTCCAATGAATTTATGTTGAAGACCATGAAGGTAGCATTCCCTGTAAGATATGAATAAATATACTTGCTTCCTGAGCCATTTTAAACTGCCTTGGCCTTCACCTGGCCTTCAAATGTTTGTTCAAGACAGAGATCACAATATTCAAAGTGGCAAGTAAAGAAAGATCCGTGAAAGACCAACAGCATAGAATGGCCAGAAAATTAGCAACCTAGTTTTGTTGCAAAACGTAGTGAGTCGCTGAACAATTACTGAGATATTTTCGTTAAAAATTAGTGAGGCACATTTTGATATAGAAGATGAAAGATGCCTGCCTGTAAACTTCTTTATTTGGTTATGCATGTTGAATTTTTTCATTTCTTTAAAATGATGTGAATAAAACAGAAGCCTATTTTTTTGTTTTTCTGATCTTACTTAAAAACTGTTTGCGTTCATCTACAGAGAAAAATATTTGGCCGCCTGCATTTGTGATGTTACGATAGAAGAATCTTGAGTTAGATATTTTTATCAATATCAGTAAATATTACAAGGATCTGGGCCTCTGAAAGCTTTTTACTCGTCGTAGAGACGTCCTAAGATTAACAGAAAACTGCAAATCTTGGAAAAGGGAGCTCTGTTACCTTTCTTCTTCACAATTCTTTCATCCGACCAGATAAGTGCAATGTTTGATGTTGAGAGAGGAAATGTAAACTTTCCCATATTTCCTGCAATCAAGGCGAAAATTTATCAAGAAATGGGATTGGTTCATTTGACACAATAAGCAGTTGTTTACAGAGGTTCATTTTAACAAGAATGGCAAAAAGTCAGATAATATTATTCAGGAACAAACAAAGGCTTCCATGTCACTCGACAAAGCAATACAATATCATTCAGCGAAACAGCAACTTATATTTTGGATTTATCAGGACGGAAAAAGTGCAACTGAAACGTAAAAAATTGCTTGCCGCTACATCGGCAATGATCTTCAACGCGTATCTACAGGAATGTTGTATACCATAGACAGCTAGACTGGTAACAAATGGCCGAAGATCTTCAAAAGAAGAATTTCAAAACATCCGCTTAACCATACCTGGTAGTCCTTAAGGCAAAGGCTACTCTTTTTGAGTGCTACTGTGGACATTTTAGTGGTTCTTTTCCGACACAAATTGAATTAAAAATGATTCCAAAAGCAAACGAAGCTTTCTTCATATCGCACAAACAACCCTCAGTGCAATTTTAAGGCATAGAAAAAATCGAAAAAATAAAAATATCTTGTTTTGTAGGCTTTTAGGGCAACTCAAAGTAATCACTGTAAATTACCCATACTTCATGGCAATCTTTTCCCTTCTGTGAGAACTACTTGCCGTAAATTTTTTACGATGTGCGAATTCTGTGTTGTTCAGTGAATTATCAGTTATCAGACATTTGCAGCTCCCAAGTGATTTTTCACGGAACACAGACGGTCTTTTCAGAGGTAAAAAGATTGAAGTCACAAAAAACAACTTTGAGCTGTCGAAAAGGCTAAAAAAACACGGTAATAATACCGAGTGAGCCAGAAAAAAGTTCCCACTTTCGAAAATTCGTAGCACCACAAGTACTTCATGGATTTGAATGATTCAAATTCTAGTTAAAAGCCAAAAGATCAAAATATTTTTGTGATTTTTCTTGTCTTCTTACGAGCACTGCAAATATAGGTAAATTCAACTTTACAAAAATTTCATGTTTTCAAAATGACTGAAAAAGGGCCTAAAACACTTGATCAAATCGCTAGGACTCTCCTCACACAGAACAATACACACGGGCGTTTCACCTCTCTCAAGAGTAATAAGACATAGATTCTCAAACAGATACTAAAGATTTTCAATCCCATGGCAATCTGCAGACGATATCTCTCACCCATAGAAATAGCTTTTTCTCTGTTGTTCTAAGCGAGGAGTCTTTTATGATTTGATCATGTATTTTAGGCCTTTTTCAGTCATTTTGCAACCACAAAGTTATTAAAAATTTGAATTTACCAATTTTTCCAATGCTCGTAACAAGGCGAAAAGATCACAATAATACTTCAATCTTTTGGCTGTCAAGCAAATATTGATTCATTCCAATCCATCCAGTACTCTTGATGCTATGAATTTTCAAAAGTGGGAATTTTTTCTGGCTCAACCAGTACATCAACATTGCCCTAGACTATTGTGCGATATCCAGAAATCTACGTTTACTCTTTGGGTATACCTGAGTGAATTTTGGAGGCAAAATAACAAATAGCATTTCCAAAGCAGCCATTCAAACAGAGCAACATTTTTGAGCCACATCCAGAATTAATCGCAAATTTGTTTTTAATTCAGCTAATACCAACGATCATATCAGTTATCCACACTTCACCCAATGTTTAGACCACGAAATACAAGTACCAGCACTTACCAAAGTTCAACTTTTGGAGGAGGTACCAAGCATTACCAACGAAAGAGTATTCCACTAAGAACTGAAATAACAAAAATAGGTAGCATATACTGAAACTTATCTTTAATCAGTATGTTTGAATTGCACAAAGTAAGTGGAATGAAGGTATACGCTTATAACGTATAGAAAAGACGATTGCTGCTTTCCAAATGAGAAAAATGAAGTTTGAACTCAATGATAAAAATGCTTTGGTCCAGGTTATAAATTTCAGCCCATATACAGGGTGTCCCAAAAATATTGTGCCCCGTTTGCCTGAAGGGATTGTGACAAAACGGCAAAAGATTCTCGCCAAATTTTTGCATGATGTTGCTCTTCAGATATTCATTTAAAGTTTGCTACCATCCCCATAAAAGTCCTTTAAAAATGATGGAGCTATGATCTTCAGGATACTAGACTTGCCCCAAGTCTATTTCGTCAAAAAAAAAATTTCGTCAAAAAAATTGAACCGGTAGACTTATTACAGTTGACAAAACAGACTTGGGGCAAGTCTATCAGGATACCAAATTTGCCTGATGACTGAAACCAGCGGTCGGCCATTTTGTCTGATCATTTTGCAGCGATAAATAGCTTCATGGATGGAAAATGAAACAGCAACCTCCAATGTCATATCTCTCATGAAAATTCCAATGATCCTAGGAGAGTTCCACTATTTTTGACCTCACAGAAATTATTTCTTACATCACGTGAAGCTACTTATCACTGCAAATAGGAAGACAAAATTGACGACCGCTGGCTTCTGTCATCAGGCAAATTTGGTCTTCTGAAGGTCATAGCTCCATCATTTTTCAACAGATTTTTACGGTCATGGCAGCAAACTTTATCTGAACATCTGAAGAGCAACATCATCTAAAATTTTGGCGAGAATCAGTTGCCCTTTTGCTGCAACCTTTAGGCAAACGTCGCACAATTTTTTTGGGACACCCTGTATGATGACAGGTTATGTGCAGATGTTGCAAAATTTAGATAGGAAAAATTTGAGGATGCAACTTACTGCTTCTGAATGGAAATCGCTGGTAACGTTAACAAGCAAACTAGCACGAGCAAATACTGAATGAATATGAACATCTAATATCTTCACAACCTACGATAAGATAACTATAATTACAGACACGAAAAGAGCAATCCAAAAATAGAATCAACAAAGTAAAAGTATATTAAATTTTACGGATTCTAAATGCTTATTGAAGTCGACATCTTTCCGCTGACATGGCGATTCAATTTGATCAATGAGACCACTTTGAGTTGCTTACCATTTCCCATCAGTTTCAAGTGAAGGGTGTCCCAAAAGATATTCCCTCTTTGTGCGTCTACAGTTTTATATTGTTATACAGTTGGGTCTGCAACTAATTGTAGAAGTAGTCAAAACAGAAAGTTTGAGACAAGGTTTAAAAATGAATATAAAGAAGACAAAAACAATGGTAATCAGCCGAGATACAGATAATCCAAAAATCGATATAAAGGTGGATGGAACTACTCTAGAGCAACTGGAAACATTTAAGTAACTGGGGCAAACGATCACACCTGATGGTAGAACAGATACTGCGATACGACAACGTATAGAAATTGTAAGACAGTCTTTCCTAAACATGAGTCTTTCATAAACAGTTTTGAAATGTGGATGTACCGAAAAATGCTCAAGATCACATACACAAGTCACACTATAAATGAGGAGGTTTTAAAACGTGTCAATGGAAAAGGTCTGTAACTAGAAAAGAACATAAAAACGAGAAAGACGCAATATTTTGGAAATTTAATAAGAAAAGACAAAATGCAAACATTGTTATTGGAAGGAAGAGTATGTGTGCAAAGATCTTGGGGACGTCCCCGTAAAACGTGGATGAAGAACATCATGGAATGGACAAAGCTTAACTTTGAGCAATGCATAAGAGGAGCTAAAGATCGTGACTACTGGAGAGGAATAACGACGAATCTTCACAATACAGTAAAAGCCGCACATAAGAACCTAAGATTTTGAACTAAGCCTGTTTAGGTTCTTATGCAATGAGGCACATCCAGTAATCAGGGTGTAGGTTCTTAACAAAGGGGAATATGTGAATCTAAATCTTAGCCAAACTTATTTACACTCTTGGCCCTATCCATTTCAACCCAAGCTTACCCAGTTTACCCCTGCAGGCCCTGCCTATCACAGTTCTGTAAGTAATGTTTTGGAGTTCACGAAAGAGGTTGATTGGCAAACAGATTGTATTTAATTCCCAATGAATGAATGAAACCCTTTATTAAGAACCTAGTTATGATATCAGGCTGAAATAGTTCTTATCCATTGGGTACAAAATATATGATTTCAGGCTGCAGGTTCTTAATAAATGAAGGTTCTTATGTGCGGGTTTTTACTACAGAGCAGTCGCTGAATGATGATGATGAAGCTTCAGTTTAATATTTGAAACCCTGCTTGAGCTAGTCTGGCAAGTGGCTGCTGATTTATGGAACAAGAAAGTCAAAACAAGTGGTTGCCTTGCACAGAGCAGTTCCTTTGTACTCCAATAATGTCAGAATCAAGTAAATATTGACAGAAAAGGTTTCAGCATTGTATCTGAATTTTTTCAAGACTTGAAAAAGGGTTAGTAACGGTGTGCTGTAAATAGGCATCACTACAAGGTGTTCAGAAAAAACGCAACCCAACAATTGCTAAAAAATAATAAAATCTGAAAAGATGCAATGCATACTGTCTGAAAGCACGATCTACCCTCTTTCCAATAATATGCAGTTTGGATACATTGATTGAGTTATTGATCATTTAATTGATATTTGAGTAAGTATTGTCCATTTCAAATGCAGCATGCTGTAAGACCAAAATCAGAAAATTTTATCGTAAAAGTTACGAAACAGATTTTTGAACTGAGGGAGCAGGGGGTTGCTAAATGAAAAAATAGAGACTTTCCCAACATTCTCAACACTTATGACGAGGATTTTAGAAGGACGTGAGGTGAAATCCATTGGAAGCAAACATACAAATTTACTCGCATGAGATACATTTATTGAAATTTACAGAATAAGCTCTCTTAAAGATGAGACTTTGACTGTGCAGATGTTCAGTCACACTCCTACATCTAAAATAGGCAACACTTATTAAAAAAATGTTGAATGATTCCATTGATGTCCCGAAACTGGATATCATTGAAAAGAAGATAGATTGTACTTTCAGATGGCATACAATGCATCTATTCAAATCTTATCCCTTTTTTCTAATTTTCAATTCTAGTAGGGTTGCGTTTTTCTGAAACACCCTGTTCTAACCCTTCTTCAAATGGAGACAAAAAAATTCAAATAGAAAAACTGCAAAAATTCAAATAAAAAGGCGCAAACCTGTATTACTGCACTGATTCCTAAAATAGCCTGCCAGCCAGGGAAGTAGACAGGTGTGAATGAAGTGCCACTATCGTATGATATGAATATCCATTCTTTTTTACTCTACAAAAGCAAAGGTTTAATGATTTAAGAAGTACACTTATTCAGTACTAAGCATGAACATGGTAGCAAAGGCAACAACGCATAAGGAAGACCAGTTGAAATGCGTCAAATGCACTTGGAATAGATCATTGCATAGTAAAATGATGTGAAAAGCACATGAAGCAACTAGAAGGCATCTTCATGGGTGCAATGAAGCTCAGCCATCTTTCTGTGGATATACTAAAGTTTTATATTTTGATTTACAAGGTCCATTAAATTTTAGCTAATATCACAGAACAATACAAAGAATCAAGTATCAAATTTTTGAACTGAAGTTTCTATTTAATGAAATTGTTAATTTTTGATGATTAATAATAAGGTTTCTTTAAACAAACAATGAGACTTAGATACAAATCAGATGTCACGTGAAGAAGCTTTCCAATAAAATCAATTGAAGTGCTTGGCTTGATTAATTTCATTTTTGCAAATCTCATGTGATATCGAAATCGAGACAGACTTTTCTTATCATTCTGAAAATTTTGGAGTCTGTCGATTCAAATTTTGACATATCAGGATGTCCATACACGAACAGTTTCATCATTTCTTAAATTTGTTTGTTTAACTTGATGATGATGGGAGATGTAACTCTCAAAACAGCGTAGAAATTAAACCAACAGATTCAAGAAAGGACAGAACTGTTTCTTTTAACCTTATTTGGTTAGTCATTCTTGCATTTGCATTTAAATTGCATTACAAATACCAGTCGATAATTGACAACAGTCTTGGCATTTATGTTTCTTTAATAAATTCCATAACATTACCATAACATTCTGCTGGGCAACTGCTATCAGGATCTTGCGATATTTTGATACCTAAAAGGAATAAGATACACTATCGTATGATATGGGACGTATCGGTATGGTAACGGTAAGGTAGCGATAAGGTGACATGGTATGGTAACGGTAAGACACATAAAATCATGCCAGGTGTCCACAAATGTTGTATTAGCGATAGCCAAAAATTACAATCAGGATTTATGGAATAAATCTGAAGGGAGAAACACCGCAATACGACAAAAAACAACAGAAAATGATTGAATTTATTTCATACCAATATTTCGTCCTGCCATGCAGGACTTCTTCACGACTGTTATGCCAATTATTTATATGGAATACTTGCAATAAAATATCAATCATTTTTTAGCAGGGATACGAAATAAGACGCAGAAATCTATATCACTATCGGTCATGCCGTTACCGAGTGCTCGAGAATTGTATGTGGAAGATGCTCTTGAAAAGTCTGGTAAAACTTGCTGTTCGTTCCAGAAATCATAGACCTGAAAATAAGCGAACTAGAACTGGAAAACATGAATAGCATGACGGATTATGAGTTGCTTTTTGTCTTTGCACCATGATTTGCTGGAGGAAGTATCAGACGAAATTATTTGAACTGTAAATAAGCACACTGCAAATTATTAGAGAATAGACCAAAATTTAGATAACTATGATCAAATATTTAAATATGATTACAAAGTGCAAACAGAATTTGACTTAGTGCAACAATAATACTGTGAGTAGCTTTGTTGAGCGTTAATTCAGTTCAGACACTTTTTAACAAGTACAAAAAATATGCCGGCAAAAATAATACATTATTTGGAAAATATTAACACTCATTTGATTTTGCAACTGTCACCTCATGGCAAGACTCTGGCGTATGAATCGATGTAATCACACCAGTTGGGAGACCTTCAAGATGAAAACAATTTTTGGAGTTACATATGCATATGCGAAATGGTGCAATGAAAATCGAATGTGATAAAAAGTATGTGACAGAACTTCTGTTTTGAAATATGCCATGGTCTAAAAAGGGCCTAAATATAAACACTCAGAAGAGACTACATATAAACTCGTCCTTGTTCCGAAAAATTTAGCAGTAAGCAAGAAAAAAGAAAGATGCTTATGTCCATCGTTATCAACCATTTTCAAGGCCTGAAAGCTTCGACAGCATGTAAATGACAGTAATTTCGCATCCCTTCCAATTTTTCGAAAATTATCCCCCCCCCCCCATCAGAGGAATGTATCATGTATGTTTAGGAAAATGTGCCATTTACTCATACATTTGGGGCTTTCGCAGTAGAGACAATTGTTCGTCTGCTAATAAAAGTGGCCTGTTCAATTGTTAATTTGTTCTTCGCACGAACCAAACTGATGAGAGTGCGACGAAACGCGTATTTGGTGATTTCACGTTGATCTTTACAGCAGTTACTGGTGAGTTACTAACTTATTATGTTCATTTCAGGTTTTAAGATTAATTCGGTTTTCCCTTACAGGATTTAACAGTGTTTCTCTTGTTACAGGTTTATTTTGGTTGTTGTTTCTTTTACAGGAGTTAACAGTCTTCTTTCTACTGATTTCGGTGTTTTTGTTGCGTTTATGGGTTTAATATGATGAGTCCGTTATTTAAGGCTATTTTCAGAGACAATTCATTAATCTATCGTAAGATGATTGGATTTTTTCTCGTAATGATTTAAGCATGTAATCTTGTATATTTCGGTCCTTTATTTCAGTTGCATTGCATCTTGTACATGTTGTTAGTATCACATGACCAAATAATGATGCAAAACTGTTATTTTTCAAAAGGCACGGGGAGTACATGCCTTTTAGATGGAAGGGAGTCTGCCGCCCACCAGAAAGCTACCCATGTCTAATTACCGAAATTTGCTTTCATACCTATTTTTGTGACGAATTTGGCGGAAAACTACCTATTTCTATTTTGTTTGCCAATTTCAGTCAAACCCATCCATTTTTCAATCTGCAGAAAGACGACCCTTGTTCTGAGAATTTTGGGCCAAAACCAACCCATATGGGCGGCACATACCCGTACTGTCAACATGTTATGTATTTCCCCACCGGGCAAACAGTAACCTCAGTCTATAGTATAGTTACCTGGACCTATTCTGGACGGTATCCTGTTTTGATCAATAGCAAAGAGTGAGCCATTGTGTAAAATGACCAACCTATTGCCAATGAATACCAGGTCATCGACTGAGCTAATCTGGAGAGAGAAAAAGGTTGTGATATTTTCCATCAATGTTCAATGGCAAGAGAAGTCTCTCTTAATGTTGTAGGTATGTTAGGTCCCTTGGTCCGATCACTGCAAGGAGGCAGCGTGATCATCTACGGACCTGCTAGTGCTTATCATATGTGCAGGCGGATTATGAGTTTTATTCCCCGTCTGCTAACCGTAGGGATACTTTAGAGACACAATATACTAAGAATTAAAATAGAACTCGTTTGAATTTGCGAAAATGGTTAGAAATCTTCAATTGCTCGAAAATTCTGAAACAGCTGGGTCGAGAGGAGTAGGCAAGGCAATCCTACAACTTCGATAACAGAACAATACACATTGTCATATGAACTAGACAATCATCGGCGATGAATTACGATTTAATGAAAACCAGGCTTTAAACAGAACTATCAATGCAAAAACGCGTTGATAATGTTTGAAGAATTTTATCAATTTCACTTCCACTTTAGCACAGGGTAACATTTAATAGCATTCTGATTTGCACATAGAACATAGAAGAGGCAAACTTACGTTCATGCCATACGAGGAGTCGTACATAAAATTAGCACTGCTGTTCTGCCAGAGATCCCAAGTTACAAAGATTCCATCAGATCTACAATAAATTTGTATAGACAAGGAAAAATGGAAACAGTGCCTGCCTTGCTTGGATATGCAAATAAATGAACGAATATTAAAGGGGCTCCGTCGTCAAACAGCAAACAAATCCGTAAACTCGCACGTGTCACCAGTTATCCATTTTTCATCCATTGTTTTCTGCAGTTTGTTTGGTGGCTTCACCCAAGCCACCAAAAAGTAACCGTTAAAAATCCACTTATACCCGAGCAATCTTAGAAGATATGAATGTTTGGTTTGTTCCTTAGTGAAGTCCAATGATTAATGTCCAAACAGCAACTTTCATTTTGAAAAAATATGAAAATCCCGTGTGATATCGCCATTCAAAAACTGCAAAAATCATCGTTTTGTTTACATTTTGACGACGGAGCCCCTTTAAGCTTTGACAAACTAAAACAAGCCCATATTTTATAGAAACCAGATATATTTTCAAAACCGGAAACATGAAATTAAAAGACTGAAATCAACAATTGTATATGGTACCTTAAATATGCAGCGTTATCAGGTGCACAAGGATTCTGCAAATAAAATTATACGTGAAGTAACTGATAAGAAAAAAGACTCTTTTTAAAATTATCCTAGTCAAAAAGAAGAGATAAAGGTGCTTAAATGAATATGTAAACATAGCTGATCTTTGCACGAAATTTGTTCAACAAAAAAGTGGTCCCACGTATTGTCATTGCTCGTGTAATTATAACTTGCTGCTCACCGGAGCGGAGCAGAGTTACCTTAGGGGTCATCGACAATCAATTTTCATCACAGTTATTGGAATTGGGCCGATAGGGGGAGGGAGGAGTTGAGGCTGCACGCAGGCTAGCCCTATCTATGAATCGTGGCTTCTCCGGCTGGTAGATAATTTTAGAATCACGTCAAGTAGCAGAGTTATTTGTCAATTATCTCAACGGACTCTGGTGGCGGTTAATAAGTTCAAAGAGCATGAGATGAGAAGAAATGAGATAAAACATTTTGAATATATTTGAAACAGCAGGTTTCTGCATTAGCTAATCTCATGTAGCTGTCACAATGTCTCTTGTTTCCTTCCTTCCTACATTCAATTAACAACTTCGTTTTCAGAAGAGTATATGAAAAGTTATCTGAAAATGTACTCCATTCAAAGCTACACTTTAAACCTACCAATAAAAGCAACCTCTTAAACTTTTAGCCTTCAGATATTAACTTTAGTCCATGTTTGGTCTGGACGTCTCAAAATTCTGTTTAAATAATTCGTACTGCATCATATCCCTAGCTATATTCAAAGCTGCCAATCTAAAACTTCAAAGGATTCATTCAAAGTTTTTGCAAGGCGTTCACCTGTACTTTTCTAGAAAAACTTTTGTTGAATTTTCGAGTGCATGCTCAAGGTCGAGAAAGTCGCTTCACATGTATAAATTCGTTAGTGGAAGTCAGAAACTCATAAATACAGCGTCAGCGTTATAATGCTCATTATTAATATTGCTAAGTATGATATAGGTGACCCGTATAAAAGGACATGACCCTTTCAACGGAAAATATCAAAAATTGATTTTTCTACTTTTCCAAATTGATTTACACATACGGGGAGAGGAGGGAGGAGCATGCTTTTAAAAGATTGTTATCCCTGTTTTTGTTACCAAGGTCAATTGTTTATAGGAACTACATAGCGAGCATCATCAATATCAGCAGTGCATGTATGTACGAAAACAAGTTTTCAAAAATACCTGGATTAGTTTCGTCACTGTGGCGTTGAGGATTGTCCCATTTACCTTGTAGGAACATGGAGAGAATGACTAAGAAGGTATATTCTTAGATGCAGAAGATAACATGTTTAATAAATACTAGATATACTGACTAACCAAGACTGTACTACAGTAAGCATTATGATCTCAGTACGTATATTCGGGTGTAAATTGGACACTTTGTGCCTGGTGACAAGAGCACGGCTGGCCCTGTTATGTGAGGTGGATGATTTTAGGCGAAATCCTTTTTCAATAAAAGACATGTTATAAATCTGAAACACGATTATACTGAAAATGAGCCGTCTCTGGCAGCTGAGATCACACTTTTGCATGACAGAGTTGGCCAAGTTAAAAGGGAAGAAATAATATCGTTTTCTCGTGCAATAATCACTTGACAGGGCTGGCTTGCCAGAGTTTTTAACTGCGAACGCACCAAGCTACCATACTGCCAATGATTTAATTTTCCCACCAAAATTACTTATCGTATGAGTGTTACAAAACTATGCAGCCCTAGGATCAATAGACCTTTTAGCTATTCTACAAAAGAGCCTGAATCGAGCGCTATTTTTATACACGAGGTTCGATAGAGTGGTGTTAAGAGCTTCTATCACTATTGTGCAAATTTGAAAATTCTACAAAGTGCAATTTGTAGAATTTTCAAATTTGCACAATAGTGATAGAAGCTCTAACGCCACTCAATCAAACCTCGTGCATAAAAATAACGCTCGATCCAGGCTCTTTTGTAGAATAGCTGAAAGGTCCATTGCTGCAATCAAGATATCTTGCTACAGTTAATCGCACGCAGCAATTCATTCGGCTTACCGAGGCACCCTTGTTAGCAGGACCAGCCCTGCTCATGTAATCAGGTCCTGCTAAGCTTCTAAATTGAACTGATAAAACTGAGAGGCAGAAGTTTACACACATTCTTCCTCTTTCAATTCTGAGATTAAGACAAGGCTAATCGTACAAATAGCAAACTCATCTGAATACCTGACTATCTGTATGCCAAATATTGATAATATGCCTTTTCGTCCTACGATGAAAAGTTGAAACCAAAATAGCTACAGCTGATAAAATACTGCGTCTGAGAATCCAAAAATAGAAATAATGTCACAAGCAACAAAAAACTTACAGTAAACGTTTTTGAACTTACCTGATAGATTTGCCAAACAAATAATATGATGTATCTGACATGATCTTTACTTCAACACAGCTGTAATTCAATGGAACAGCAAACAAAGTCCACCATTTTCTGTGAAACAAAGACAAATCACTCAATATATAAGCATTTTAAAGGCAGTTTGCCATGCATCTGATTGGGTGATAAGGACCATAGGCGTAGGATACAGGGGGCTGGGGGGCTGCAGCCCCTCCAACGTCAGAAAAATATGCAAAAATCAGCCAGAATCGGGCAGAAATCTGCCTTAAGTCGGACAAAATTTCCTTAAACAATGGATTTTTTTTATCGGGCAGCCCCCCAAAAGTTTATCTCCCCCAACGCCCATGACAAGGACAATACAAAAGAATAGGACAATTGAATGGCTACTGATCCTAATGACTTTTTACGACCGTAGAAAGTGATAACAATCGGGTAACAGTCACACGTCCTTTATTCAAAATGCACAGATTCATAAAGACATCCGTTGTGAAAGCTCTGACTTTGGTGCAGCTAATCAGATACGTGACAGACAGCTTTTAATATTTCACATAGTCGTAGGAGACAGGGGGCTAACGTCGGAAAATTTGTAAAAATCAGCCATAATCGGGCAGAAATTCGCTGAAGGTCGGGCAAAATTTTCTTAAACAAATGATTTTTCATTGGGCAGCCCCCCCCCCAACATAGCAACCAAGAGTGTGCTAAATCTTTTGATGCGGGTTTTGAAGAAGTACTTAAAAAAATGAAGGCATGAATGCTAGTAAAAGAAATCTGCAGACAATTATTGTTGAAGTGAGTAAAACATAACACATGTGGGTATTGCTTTACCAAGAAGGCGATAACCTAAAGGCCAAATCACAGAGATTTGGTACTAATTGATTAATGTTCAATAAAAGCAACCTCGTTCCCAAGGGTATATGTTGTTTTCAATAGGAGGCTAGACCTCAACAGATACCCTTGGGACCGGTTGCCAAATTTTGGCAATTTTGATCGGAATAATTAGCATAATTTGGTAGACAGCAGGTCCTTTCGAATCCCATATTCGACATTTTCGAAATGTATATTCAATGGTTCGAGCACCACTCATTGTAAAAATAATTGATTATTTTTATTTCATTTTTCTTTTCTATGGCGATAGAAGTATTATCTTTGATGAGTAATCAGTTATTTTTGCTGTTTATACATCGCCACACGCTTCACTGTTATTTGAACCACTCATCGTATCCAGAGCCATTCGAATGCTCCTCATTTCTACTGAACGCCAGTTTTCAAAGGTGAGAAACTTCTTTTGTTTCGAAAAGAGCCAATCAAATTGCAGAATAGGCTAACAGGCTCCAGGGTCAATGTAGGCGTTGCAGTTTACGGAAAACCTTCATTGTCACTGGGTACGAGGTTGCAATAAAAGAGGTTTTCTTTGGACTACCCTCAGCAATGAAATGAAAAATTCTCCGAGCTTGGCAGTTTTCGAGAGAAAATCATATCCTGGAATGGCATTAAATCCACATGTATTGTATTAGTTGTAAAAGGAATGAAATGCAAATTTCTTTATCTTATCAATTCCGGCTTTTTTTCTTACGGCTTAATATGTTACTTTTAGTAAGCTTTTACGACTATTGTCTATACCAACGTTATGAGCTTATTATAAATCCTTTCATTTTTTCAATAACAAGTGCCAAATCTTCACAAAACTTCAAAATTAATTATGCAAAATGTTGTACCTTTTTTCAGGTAGTTCACCATATTTCTAGAGAAAGTATTTTTAATATTATCATCATTTTTAGAATTACAGTGATTTCAAGTTTTATCAAAGGCCGTACGAGAGGAAATATCTGAAGCATTGACAGACCTTAAAGCACAAAAGTTGCTTCAAACGGGGTCAGTAAGTCTTGCAAACTCGTTAGGGATACGATACGAATCATCAAGGTTCAAACTGAGAGCTTTGACTTGTGGAAAGATTGTGGGTAGAGAATCCAGCCCCGATCCAAACAAGGATTAGCAAAGCAACAAAGAGATTCTCGCGCATGGCAATCGGTTTCCCGGCTGTTGATTTGCTTTGAACTTCACCAGCATAACAAAAGTCGTAGACTAAAGGGGCAGTCTGCGGTTCAACAAAAATGTGACATTAAGTTACCCGATAGTCTGGTTGGCGTTAACATTATCCAAGTACTGCTCTTTGCTACTTCTCAGGCATTCTTTATAGGTGATATGTGGCCACTCCCCGTTGTCGTGAAAAAGTTTGGTCAACTGCTGATTACGCTGAAAGAAAAAAGAAACCCAATACGAGAAGAATGCTACATCTGCTTTGATTTCAATGCTGCAGTTGAGGTTTTTGCACGAAGTGGTGACAAAAACCGCCGATCACTGAAGCGGAATATACTGTATGTAAGTGGAGTATTGTTATTAAAAAAAAATTCAGTTGTTTAAAAAGCTATACTGTGGTTTCACTTTGTGAACTTGTTTTATATATTTGCAAAGATTTTCCACATATTTTCTTCAATAGCTTTAAATTAACTTGGTCCTTCACAAAACTGCGGATAAAGAAATGTTCATGATCGAAAATATAACCAAATTTTGATGACTTTTTGAAAAGTTTTACCTGGTATTGGGTATTTGTAAACAACCGTAACAAGCAAAACTCGATGATCAAGCAATCATAACATCAACCCAAACAACCTAGGCTTTGTAGCGATAGCATAGTTACTTTTGATTGACACGCCATTTCAAAGCGATTAGCAATAGACCTTTTAGCTATTCTACAAAAGAGCCTGGATCAAGCGTTATCTTTGGCCATTTTTATGCGCGAGGTTCGATCGTGTGGCGTTAGAGCTTCTATTACTATTGTGCACATTCGAAATTTCTACAAAATGTAGCAAAATATCATTCGATTCTGATTCTTTTCAGAATAGCTAAAAGGTCTATTGCAGACAAAGGGAATTCTCTAAAGCAACGAATAATAAAAAATGAAGCCGCGGAAGATACCCTGAAACTAGCATGGCTAACTGTCGTGTTGTGCATGCAAAGAGACATTGGAAAAGAAGTTATATGCATGCATTTAAAGAAGAAGGAATGAACCAAACAGCTGCCTGGTGGATTTTATTTATCATTTATCTCATTCAAAAAGCTGATATTAGGCATTACAATTATCATCTATTTAGGGTTTAAATAAAACACCATGTGCTTAGCTTCTGATTTAGATAAATGAAATCCATAAAGTAGTTATTTCAATCTATCCATCTTCTTTTTACACTATATGTCCATGACTTCCCTTACCAAAGCCTCTTCTTGTGCACAATGCAACAGTTAGCCACGCTGATTTGCGGGGTGAGTGGCCGAGCGGCTTATACAGTTTCCGTCAGGTGACTGAAGTTAAGCTCGATCGAATGAGGTCAAACTCCGGATGGGTGACCTCGGAGGCCTGACCTCGCAACTCACCTCACCGTCCTTCGGAATGGATGTTAAACTAGGGGTCCCATGCCTCAAAGCGGCATGCATAATGGGCTTAAACTAGCTTTAAGTAGCCAGAAATACTTCCTGCCCATTCAACATAAATTACTGAAAAAAGCATCTTCTTGGTTTGTTTTGATTTGCTGCTGGAAAAAATCACTTTACTTGCGACCGATAATCACTTTGAAGTATCGTGTCGATCAAAAATTCAAAAATAATTGATGTTACAAAATCTGCCCTTGTCGTCAACGTATACCTTTGCATCATTTGCCGTAATATTCTGCATATGGGGAAGAGGCTCTGCTACGCTCGTTTCCAAATATATCACATTGTTCCCGTCTGACCTAAAAGGACAACAAATTTTTAAGAATACTTGATGATGGAAAAAAGCACGTGAGTCGGATCTTCGCGAAACGTAAGAGTCAATCGTGTAAAATGTAAAATGCTGATAGGCGTACCTGCGCACAGAACTAATTATGTCCCAGTTGTAGTAAGCAGTGTTTTCATGAACCTTCACCATTTTGTAATCCTAAAATCGAATATTTCTCCAGAAATCATACAAGCATGGCTGAAATTGGATAGGTTGAACATATGGTTTAATTTGAACCATTTGATGACCACAATTTAACAAAAATTCGCTTGCCTCAAAAACATTTCAAATAAAAAAGACTTCTGCCTCTTCTGAAAGTTGAGCTATATAGTCAAGCTTTTGCAGTTGTAAAATCACAAACAAAGTCAAATTTGAAAGGTAGCGGCTGCCGACCGCAAATATAGCGACCAGTGCATCATAGGACCTGGTGACCCACCGATTACATGACCTGGTGACCCGTCGATAACAGCAGCCGGAAAATAGATTGTGCTAACTTGACTGAAGCGATGGACTTAAGATTTCTTATCATTATATTGTACAGGAACTTGTGCCCCTTAAATTAATAAAAATTTCAACGCTTTTTATTATGTACACCATTATTATCGAAGATTAGAGGTCAATACTTTTTCCTATCTTATAGCAGGTGAAGGCTATGTATAAAATCATCAACCTATATCAGGAATGGATTGCTTCCTGTGGCTACCCATGGCTATGCGCTGTTAAACATATCACTTAAAACTAGACGTTTCAATGTTCTTAGATTTATTACTTTGAGAACAAATTTGTTGACTGAAGACGTTGAAATGGCAACAAAAAATTAGGAAAAGATACCTGGATATTTGAGCTGTTTTTGATGCCAAATGCAAATTTACCAGCGAAGCTGCATCTTGCTTTTGTTTTTGGAAATCTAGAAGCATAAAACATATGCTCATTCAGAGGAGAGAGATATTATTTTCTACAAGTACGTATATTATATACGGTTAACAGTTAAGTATAGAGGCATTAATTCAAACCCTACTTCACGTGCATCCAAAGTCAGCGAAACACCCTGGTGAGGTTTCTTTGTTTATTTCACCTTCCACCCCGTCTCTTCATTGAGAGAGAATCCCAGAATTCGAAGCCAAACCTCGTGATCGGAATAGGGCGATCTGTAGCCTATCTGACTGCGGTTAGAACCTTACCCCCGGCTGGGAAGGAGAAGATATTATGATCGAATTTTTTTGTAAATATTCGCTTAGAGAGTTGGAGTAAAGTTTGAAATGTTTTGACTGCGGTTCTAGTAAACAGTAGCAGAGAAACGAGAGAAAATATAATTGCTGCAAGGAAACACGAAGTGAAAAATGGCGACTACTTGCGATTCCATCACAGGTAGGCCTCTTTCATCTTCGCATATCGCTGGATTCACATGCCAGAAAAAAGTAAACCACGTCTCAACTTGAAGCTCATGGCATCAGCAAAGTCTATTTTTGCGCGCTTTTTAATTATAGGACCCATTCCTTTTTTCACTGAATGATCTGATGCTCTAAATAGGTCCAAAAGTGCTTTCTTGGTAGTACCATGGAGAAAAGCAACAGAGCCAACATAGGGCTCAAATCTTTAAAAAGGTGGGTGTAAAATTCTATTTAACATTTCTTTTAATTAAATGTCTTGAAAGAAATTTAGTGTACTTTGCCGTAAAGCTGCCGTGGAAATCTTGTTATATCTTGACTTGTTTCAAAATAGCAACATCTGTATTATCTTTGAAGTTGTGACGTTATCAAATTTCTAAATCCGAAACCAGAAGAGCGACAGATATTTGCTTAGCACCATGTTGTAGACCTTCTTAAACGATGGTTATCTTGAAGATTGTCTCATTTTCCCTCAATTTGTTTAGGATCTACACTGATTTTAATTTTTCAAAATTTTCCGTGAATTCTTTAAAAAAAACTAAAAAGGCTGCCATTTTGAAAGTAATTAAGATACAAACAAATTTCTACGGCAGATTTACAGGAAAGACCCTGAGTTCCTTTCAGGCAATTCAATTCAAAGAAAAATGTAAAAGAATTTTACAACCACATTTTCAAAGATTTGAAGGATTTGAGCCCTATGCTAACAGAGCCCGTGGTGATAAAATCTTGTACCTGTCCTGGAAAAATTAGATTAATTGACATACTTATCGAGGAACCAAGATAGAGAATAGAATCTGTCCTAGAATTTCTGACCGCAAGTGAGACCCCCGAAAGGTTCTTTGTATATATCCATGGCTGTCATTTATCAACCAAATCAAACCAGGAATATTATAAGGTTAAGATGGTATATATTTGTTCGATTTATCTCATTCTTTGCTCGAAAATAGCAAGCTTAGCAAAATATTGAGTATGTTTGCAGCATGCTTCAAGCCTGATACTAACTTTTTTTAAGTATGAATTACTGCCAACTACTTGGCTTTCTCACTGATTAGTAATGAAGCAAGCAATAGGGTTAATACACTCCAGATTTGATCTTATTCAAAAGTTGTGAGATAATAATTTTTTACCTCTCATTGTACACCTCACACCACTGATGTTCAAAGTACCAGCTAAGATTGCTACCAAGCCAATCAGATTTCAAATAAATTAACTCAAACTAAATAGAAAATATGGCATGAATGACTTAATAACTCATAAAATGAAGGCAGCATGTAGTATAAGAATACTAACACTGGATTTGAGTACATTAACACCTTTTTCTCTCGTCTAAGAAGTCTTATAATTTTGTTAAGAATTCTTCTCTAATTTCTCTTTCATACCATTCACTTAACAGGTTATGGAGAATTCTTGAGAATCCTTTATGATGTTATTTATGCAAGACCTGAACTGCAACATTGTACACCAAGTTATATTTTGTTGATATTTTCATTGAAATTTGAGCTATAAAAGTCTTCATGTTGCAAAACAATATGGTATGTAATCATGTTTGCACTTTTTCCATAGATTTCTGGAAGATTGGTTTAAAAGTTTGGTCACCTGAGTGTGACCTTGTTATTCTATGACTTTTGTTACATATATATTGATATAACATACCCATGTGTCAACTTCGAATTTCTGTATGTCATTTTGAATGTGACCAAACCTGAAAAAAGCATGTCAAACTAGTGCCTTTTGACACCTTTGCAAATTGAGGAAAATATTGCAGTTTCAATGAAACCAAGTTGAAAAAATAGTTGTGGAATCTTGGGAAAAAAGCATAGGGCTCAAATCTTTCAAATCTTTAAAAGGTCGGTGTAAAGACTCTATGACATTTTTGAATTTGAATTGAATGGCTTGAAAGGAACTTATGGTACTTGGCTGTAGATATGCATAGAAATTTTTTGATATCCCAATTTTTTTCAAAATGGCAGCAATTTAAGTATTTCCTTGAAAAATTCAAAAACAATTTTGAAAATTTTGAATCATTGTACATCCTAAAGCAATGGAGGAAAAATTATATAACTTTCAAGAAAGCCATAGTTCATGAAGGTCTGCAATATGGTGGTAAGCAGAAATCTGTAGCTTTTCTGATTTAGGATTTATAAATTTGATAGCATCATAGCCTCCATGTTGAAACTAATCAAGATATCAATGAATTTCCACGGCATATTTACAGCAAAAACACTAAGTTCCATCAAAGCCATTTAATTAAAAGAAAACTGTATAGAGTTTTCTCTACCAGCCTTTTTAAAAATTTGAGCCCTATGTTTGGGAAAGATAGTTGTTGTGAAATTTGTTTGATCAATGTTAAATATGAAATGGAAAAAGAGACTGTGGGAAAAAGCTCTGGACTACTTGAAGCTGAGAGTGAAGCTGCAGTTTTTAGTGCCAAGCGCTGGGATCACAGAAGTAAAGGAGACCTAATCCATTCTACGACCACTTGTTGTGGTGCTACAGTAGTGGGGCTCTACCTGGGATGGGATGGATATAGGTATTATTAGATACTGAAAGGTATTTCGTGTATAAATACACTATATTCATATCGTATCATATATATCATAACCCTGTCCTCCTTACTTGTTCTGGCTGCAAAGCCAGAGACACCTTCAAAACTTTAAAAGTGGACCTAAAATGCCAAGGGCTTATCGTTGTTCCATGTAACTTCACTGTGACCCTGTGCTAGACTGATAAGTTTGCAAAATGTGCACGGAAAAATGAATCTATTGTTCTTTCTTTGTGATACTTGAAATTGCACACAGAAGATTCTCCGTACATGCAACATAAAAAACAGTCTGGACCCTGTGTTTGGTGCAATTCATCGCACAAAATATCACACACTTCTGTTTTTGTTCCTCGTGTAAATACCAAAAGTTTGTCAGTCTATGTTCTAAATTTATGACGCGCTGGAGAAAGAAGCAAACATGGTTTTGTAACAAAAATGAGATTTGCCTGCCCAGAATTTTTTTTACATTGTCAATGTTTTGCAACATGGCCAAAAAATGGCAAAACAATGTTTCAAAAGCAAATCACTTGCTTGCCAAATAATTTTAGTTCCATTGTTAGATTGCCTTTGAAAGAGAGACCATGCATGCCAGGTCCGTTAAAATGAAAATGCTGTTTATTAATTTTTTTTCGTCGCAGTGTATGTATACTATTTCCTTTCAGTGGTGTTTCGCTGTTCTGCTGGTGGGTGGGCCACCACCGGCCCTGAGAGATATTTCTTACCTCCACTGAAGTGCATCTATCATTATTAGTCCATGGGATGAAAAGGCAACATTCATAGACACTATGAAAGTAAGACCACCAACATTCATCGTTTGTGCTTCTTTTGCGTTTTATTAACTTCTTACTTTCAACTTGTTACATGACGAGACTCGACGGCTTCTTTGACCATGGGGACAGTGTTTTCCAGCGGCCATTTGTCCTGACAGTGTCCTGACGACATCAAAATTTTCCCGCCAAACTAAAATGCACTCGTTCCAGACTCCTTTGTTTTGACTTCTACGAAAACGAGGTTCTTTCTTCCTCTTCCTTTTCCGTGGCAAGATGGCGACCGGCGGGAAACATTCAGAACAAGAGTCAAGCAACGCCTTTGACCAACTTTCAGATGATTTAAGAAAGGCAACCCTGCATAAGATAGAGCTATTTGAATCAATAAGAGGAAAGCAATGCTCTATACCATTCTGGGATGTTGTTGTCATCACTGCAATCGATGCTGCCCAAAAACAGGCCTACGAGAGACAGATCTCAGAGAAAATTGAAAGAAAAGAACTGCCTCTTGGAGTGAAGTTCCATGTGATCAGTGATCCAGTTGGCCCAAAGATCGGAAATGGAGGATCTACTCTGGTGGTAGCTGAAGAGCTTGAGACAATGTATAAAGAAAAAGCCAAAGATTTGAAAGTGTTGATAGTTCATGCTGGAGGTTTTAGTCAAAGATTGCCCAGTGGGAGTTTGCTTGGGAAAATATTTATGGCACTCCCCATGGGTAGGTAGCCATGAAATCTGGGCCCTTTTATGTTCAAGGGATTGCAAGCTAGAAGAGACATTAACGCAAGATATGCTCGTTTTTGAGTTTCAAAAATATAAAACAAAGAACTAAACTCGATTTTGGTGAACATTGGAAACCAGACTGGAAAGTTTGCATTTTGCACTTGCAAATTGAGATGGCCTAAACAAGATTTTTGCAGATATTTTGTAGTTTCTAGTTTTCTGTGGATGAGAGCAGTAGGTTAAAACAATAGATCTTTTGTTTATCTGTGACTGTGCAGCCCAATAAAAACATGTATGTTCCTGTGCTGTGTGTGTGGCCAATATCTTGCACATGCTCTGGAAACTTTCCAGTCTGAATTGGAACATTTCTTGAAGACTCTTGGCTTCCCAGATTGGAATGTTTGCAGAATGGATGGAGGGTTTCTTCTTTTGTTTACAGTTAGGATTACAATTAAATTAAAAGTGCATGGAGTATTAAATTCCCGCACATGCCAAATTCTCCAATCTGGCTCTTGGCTTCATGTCAATGTTTTTTCTGTCTGTGCCCTAAAGAATTAAGAAGCAAGTCAGTCATCAGTCCATCATCAATTTTGTCAAAAATTATGCCACAAAATCTGATATTTTCACAAAACTCCAACCACTCGAATTCTCTCAAAACATTGTGAGTTTGTCAAGAATGTTAATAAAGCATCTTACTGAATTGGTTGTTTGCGCAGTTGAAAACACTCAGCAAAGCGCCAAGTGAATAATAGATTCCATTTTGGTTAGAAATTCTGGTGATGGCAGAAAGAAATTAAGTATGATTCTTTAATGGCTTTTCTCTGTTTCCATTCTAGGAAACCCAATCTACCAAACTCTGGAGCTGAAGCTAGCAATGTATATTGAATTTCCACAGAGAATGCCTCCTGGTATGTTTGTTACCAGTGCGGACACAATAGAGCTTTATGTCCTGGATGGTGATTGGACATTTATGAATAAAGGCTTTACAGCAATGGCACATCCATCACCGATTGAAATTGGAACGACTCATGGTGTATTTTGTCTTGATGATTCATCTATGAAAACATTGTTGAATGTAGGTATTGGTATTTTAAAAATATTCTAGAGTTTGATGATGAAACTGATAATGAAGGTTTCTAGTTGCTTGTCTATTTAACTGACCATATTTACCCTGGATGGGGTCACGTTTTTGGAATGTTTTCAGCAGTAAAGGGAAGATACTGTAGTATTTATGGAGCATTGTACCTTTGTCCCAATCACTTTCTTGTCGTTGTAATTGTTTGGTATCACTTGGTGATACTGTGTGTTATTGAATGTTCTTTATGGCGCATAGTTAGTTGCAATAAAGGAAGAACTGGAATCACTTGAACTGCAATTTTAGTGGAGGACTATATATACAACATAATTACAGTGTAAAGTGTCTCTGTTGCAAAAAAAGCTTCAGAGAATGTACAGTACAAGCATTGCCATTAATATGACAAGAATTCCTTACAGTATGATAAGAATTGTTGAGCCACAAGACTTACTGTAAACATTTTAAAACAAGAATTCTTTGGCAAGAAAACCATGTTGATGCGTACGAGGCCTGAACTGTAATGCAAAAATAAATAACACTGTCAGATTCTAATTTTTATCATGGTAGCATACCAGGCAAAGACTTAGAGATTGTTTTCTTTGCTTTAGCCAGCTCTAGCAGTCTTAAATTCTGTTTATTTTGATACAATTTCAGACATCACAAGAAAACACATCAGTTCAAAACGGAGTATGCAGAAAATTTATCCACAAGCCAACAAGAGAATACATGCACTCTTCAGGTGCTGTATTCCAACACAACGAGGAAGATTATGTTTATTCAGACAGCGCATTTTTCATGGATTATGATTCCGTCAAATTGATGCTCGATTGGAAGAGATCTAATGGATCTATAAGCTGTGAGGTTGATGCTTATGGGGATTTCTTACAAGCGCTTGGACCAGAAGGAACTATAGGATATTGTAATAATGTTAGGAATGTTACATTGGTAGAACCAACTCTTGTCAAGACTAGAGAAAGTATATTCCATTTGCTGAGAAACTCACAATTAAATGTTTTGATGTTGAACAAATCAAAGTTCTACCACATGGGAACCACTATGGAGTATATTCATCATTTTTGTGAAGATCTTTCATACAGGTAGATTGTCTTTTCATTTTTCTCTCAAAGTGGTGAGAATTCATTGAAACTGCTTACTGTCTCCCTGGGCTAAGTAATCAGAATAGAGGACTGAAATCGATCAATAAGCAGGGGGATGGCAAAGGTTGGGGGTTGATAATTCTATACCAATATGTCTACAATTTTAGTGCTATGTTATACTGTGACATAACGAGAAGTGTTTTTGCTGTGGTTTTATTATTTTGATAAATTCTGTTACTCTTTCATTGCTAATGAAATGAATTGTAATTTTTAATTAAGAGGCAATACAACCAAGTAAAGTTTGTTCAGAAGCTGGGCAATAATTTGTTTTACTTATACCCAACAAGTAAGTCTGCGTTAGTTTATGTAAGAACAAATAAGTCTGTTTTAGAAGAAATAAAGCCAGAAATTTCATTAGAAGGCATGATTATAAAACAAGCACTGACCTTCTTCGGACATACAATACGAGCTAATCGGATGGAGAAAGATATTATGTTAGGGAGGGTAGAGGGGACAAGAAGACGAAGCAGGCTAAGAACAAGATGGCTGGATGTGTGAAAGAATTAACTGGGATGTCCTTGCATCAACTTAGTGAAAAAGCAATTAACAGAACAGTATGGAGATTGTTTGTTCAGAGGGTCGCCAGAAGTCACCAGCGACTTGGTGGTACCTAACACACACATACCCAACAAGCACGAGAATCGAATTGCCTATCATTCAGTATCTGAACCAAATGGATGGAATGCTCAAGGCAAATCTCCAAGAGTGCAAATATGGCGGATTTTCCAAAAAGTGTTCAATTAGCCCCGGTCTCCTCTACCACTGGCGTGTCAAAAGTAGTGGATCTTTTTGTTATATTACCTGCCCTTGTTTAGATTTCCTAGTTTATTATTCTTTAGATCTGTCTTCCTTTCTTTGAATTTAGATACGAGATGACTTGTTCAAACACTGCAATGATCAAGAGCGTCTCAAGTAGCGAAGACAACAAACTCGATCGTAGCTCATGCATCCTTCACAGTTATTTAGAAGGCGATAACACTTTTGGCCACAATTCGGTCACTGAATACGGCTGGCTTGGAAAAGGCTCTTCAATTGGTAACAACAGCATTGTCAGCAATGTGTTTATTCCTGATGGACTGGCTCTGCCTAATGATGTTTTCATGCACACAGTTTGTGTAAAGGCCGAAAATGAAGAAAAGGCTCAATATGTCACAGTCACATTTGGGATTAGGGACAACTTAAAGAAGACATGCTCTGATGCGAGGTCCTCTTCTGAGCTCAAATTGCATCATAGAAGTCTTGACAAAGCAGTGGAACTGCTAGGATATCCGATGGTAAACTAACTTATCTTATCTTTATTCTTTTTGTGGGTCTAAATTTTTTGGCTCTAAATTATGGAATACTCTTCCACTTTTCATACGTGTTGCTGGTTCTATTTCAAGTTTTCGCTCTAAACTAAAAGCTCATTTCATTGACTCATATGTCTAATTTGAAAAATTTTTGAGGTTCATCTGGTTTTGTTTTATTTATAATTGTTTTTAGTTTCTTTGTCTTTATGGGGGGGCTCTCTCTCGATTAGTTTACCTATTTAGAGAGCTCCTCCTTAGTCGGTCTATCCTATATACAATCATTTAATGTAGTCTTTGTATTGTTAAAAATGTATTTTTTAGTAGTGTATTCGTATTTAATTGTATTGTAATTGTCTAGAATTGTATGTAGGATAGATTGATAATCAAATGAAACTGAAACTGAAACTGTGGGGGGCCGTTTTATTTCGCTACCATATTTTACGAGCATAACATTTTCGCTAATGTATCCATTTCAGTGTTTCATTTCGGGCCCTCTTACAGTCTATCTTTCAGATTAGATGCCATGTAAAACTTACGATAGCTCAAAATTACTGGTGCAAAAGCACTGTAATTGTTTTCATTCGCGGGTGCCTGCGAATGAAAACGCGGGAAAATTAGGACCATGAAAAATCAAGAGTTCATGTTTCTGAAAATTTTACCCCTGTTGAATAAACCGTGCCCCCCAGTTGTACCTTAAATGGTTGTGCTTCCATACGTGTATACCACTTAACGGACTTGCCCAAGTCATCTTACAACACAACTTGGTCAATTCCAACCACTTAAACGCTATAACACGCTATAACCTAATGAACAAGAGGCGTCATGGCATTGCAGAATTCTATACTTTTTATTGGCATCGTTTCATTTGGGACTGGTTGAAGAGGACGAAATAATGGATAGTCTTCACACGTTAAGGCAAGTTTGCATCACCACTGTCTTGTGAGCCCCTTGTGAGTCAGTCGAAATAGAATTTGCAGATTTGTTGGGGAGATGAGATATGGTTTGTTCGAAGAAACTTACATGTCCCCCGTGCAGTAGGTTAATGCTCATGCGCCCGTCAGAGTTCCAACCCAAAACGCTACTGCGCATGAGCATTAACCTACTGCACGGGGGACACATACGTTTCCTCGGACAAACCGTATCTCGTCTCCCCAACAAAGATGCACTTAAAATGTAAGCAAATGTATCACCCAATCAGTGCTTGGCTGAATATAGGTAATTTTTTTGCTGTCTGGTTTCCCTATTTTTGCAGCACTTGTTTGATCTGCAATTTTCAGTCAGAAAAGAAGTATTTAAAATTACCGTTCCTTTTTATTGCAGAGCATTTGGTCTCAGGATTGCTTACTCCTAAACATATGGCATGCTCGATTATTCCCAGCATTCCCAGATGCACGAGAATCTCTCAAGTGCGCTTGCGATATGATGAACTGTTTGAAAGATGGCCAGCCACTCAACAGCAAATTCGCATCATCTCGCCTCTATGCTATGGCTGATATTCTCAAAGAAAAAGATATTGATGGGATTTTCAATATGAGGGCTGAAATCAGGAAAGCTATTCTCAGTTAGGAGCACATTACTGACACGATAAACGATTTAAAGCGTTATAGCCAAAAATAATGGAACATTGTATTCAATTCGTAAGCGATTTTCAGATACCGTTTCTCGAAGATTCCCGAAAAAAAGCTACCATTAGGATAATTTTCCACACAAGTGTATACAGGACGGTGACAAATGCAGTGTTTCTCGACCATGGTATTGCAATAAGTCATGAATTTATTACAAAGCGAACAATTTTCGTTGTTTATCTTTTATCCATAGGTTTTGTGTCCCCAATTAGCTTGTAAGCTAAATAGTTTGACACATTAATAAAGTGATTGATAGGAGACTGTACAGCTTCTAGTCATGCTTCTGAAGGCTAACGTTCACTAGGCATTATAGTTTATTTATCACGGAAACTTTTGTTTATATTCTGAAAGTAGGTATTGCCACACGTCACTCTAAAGATTTTAGTTCACTGTACGTGCTATCATTTTTGACAAAATTTGAAATTATTACAAAATGGGTCATAGCATTTCAAAACAATGGCTCGTTTGCTGGAAACCAAATGTTTATAACTGCTTTATTTAGTCTTTTATCTGAATAATCATTCTTTGGCGTACACTACTTCATCTTGCTAATTATTTAAAGAAATATTGACAAATGTAGGATGAGCTGTATTCTAAAGGCATGAAAGAAATACGTAATCCTATAGAAGAGAAAGGGAACCCACAGTCGGTTAGCTAATAACAATTTAACAACGTTAAAGGCACGCTGTCGTGGCGCTGATTGGGTAAACAAGACAATCAGAAAGAAAAGAATTTGGTTAGCTTCAATAATTTCGTGGTACAGTGAAATTCACGAAGATGATAACGATCTGACTCCCTTTATGCTCGAAACAAATTATTATCTAATATCATAAAGGCTTGGTGATTATTCGAAGGCCAGGTCTTTGTTAGCCACTTCAACATCACAACTAGCCAATCACAGCCTCGACAATGATAAGGATGTAAGAATTAAAGGGGCTCCGTCGCCAAAACTGTAAACAAATCTGATAACACCGCACGTGTCCATTGTTCTCCATTGTTTTCTGCAATTCGTTTGGTAGCTTCACCCAAGCCACCAAAAAAGTGCTCTTTAAAAATCAAGTTATATCCAAGAAATCGCAAAAGATATGAATGTTTGGTTTTTCCTCTGTGAAGTACAAATATTTATCTTCACAATTTTGCTTTCATTTTCGAAAAAACAGGTAAAGGTCTGTGTGATAGGCTACTGACCACCAAGAAACTGCAAAATTACCGTTTCGACCGAAATTTGGAGACGGAGCCCCTCAAGATAGCTATGTCGACTAGCCGCTATAAATAAGCTAAAGAAACGCCGCCACACCCATTGTTTCTTGCCACACAATAAAACGGCACGTATCAAAGTTGTCAACTACCATAAATTCTATTTTTAACTTGGCCCAGGCCAGCTTTTAACTGTGTCGATTCCCTTTAAGATCTCGTGAAATGATTGCTTGTTTCTATTGGTTGATTCGCAAGACGAAGAAAAAAGCTAATTGCGAAAGTAAAATCATGGATGTTTCTGTCCAAAACTAGAAGACTCGGTCGATCACAATCAGGAAACTAATCAAATAAGGTTTCAGAAGATGAAAGAATTCTGTCCAGTTCCCAAATTTGACGACTGATAATTTTTTGCAACACATTTTTTTATACATATAAAATATTACAATAAATCTTACATTCTACTATACCTACCTGATACTGTACAACACTATAGGGACGATGCCAAGGGGAGCGAAGGACAATAGCTACCCCATGGCCAATAGAAAAGACACGCAACGTTAAACTACATACAATTACGTACACTACACTACGAACGATTAACATAATGGATACCATATTAGATTCTGCCTAACATCAGATGCCAGGTCAGGTTTGTGATGAAATTTGTAAAAGTCACGAGCGCAGCTCTTCGTTGGTTTGAGGTCGCAAACTATGCCCAGCATCTAATGTTAAACAGAACTTACAAAGAAACGGATCGTTTAAGTTAAGGGATTTGGTGGTTGCTTGGTACTGAAGTTACAAGGGATCTTAGTCAAACCGACCAGTTCCGTGAATGAAACGTAACGTCAATTCGAGTATACTTCTGTTCAAGTCATTAGAAAGGTCTTGATCACCATATATTAAAAGTTGCGGCAGAGCATCATTTGGAAGATCGATGATTTGCACATATGGTCGTAGTAATACAGCAATTCCAGCGAGAAGATTTTGTCGTTGAACATCAAAAGAAGGGCAGAGCAACAAATAGTACTCCGTATCCTCAATTCTATCGTTTGTTGGGCACATTGGGTTTATGGTATCCCTAAAATTATTCTTGAATTTGTGGACATTCAACTTGCTGAGACTAACCCTAAGTTGAGTGAGATAGGATAATCCTTTTGGATCGTGCATTCCAAAGACAGATTTTGCAGGGGGGGGGGCGGATTATTGATAAGATCTCTGTCTTAAAAACAGCAACAGAAGGTGCAAGTCTCAATTCAGGCTCAAGCTGGTTCCATTCGGATAAACAGTTAGGATAGAAGCTAGACTTGAATTTTTCTGTCCTTGTCTTTAATCGCTCTATGAGATCCTGGTCGCGTAGACGGTACTGCGAATGATGAAGAGGGGCTATTGCTACACATGTGCCCCTCATCTACCAAACATGCAATGTTTGGAGATTCTTGTACTTTGCATTCTACATATTTCAAGATGCAATAGCAGAAAGACTACATCGTATGGTTTCAGATGTATTTGAATCTCAGAAGTTCTATCAAAATTCAATGATTCTGTGAAAATCGTACAAAGATTGATTGAACAGATCACTTAACTTCTACTAAAAAATTAAACTCGTAAAGCTAACTCAAGTAGCAATATTATTTTCCTATGCTCCGGTTGTTACAACTTATTTTTTGTATGATTTAGAATATCCCTTTGTTGCCTTGGTTCCAGCTTTGTTGAACTTCAAGCATGGCATTGACAGCGTATTGAAGAATAATACTCCAACAATTTTAGCTGCGATTGGGTGTTCTTTAGCCGCTTTCAAGCAATTATAGAAAGCTGAATCACACTTGCAGTCGCTGACAGTAAATGGTCTCCAGTTCCTGTAGGCATATTTCTTTGCAAAAGCGTTGACTTTTCTTTGGCATTTGTCGTGGGATCGGCAGCATGAGTCGACGTCACGATATGAGCCAAGATCATCATCATTTTCGGCTTTATTTCCCATTCCACACCATTTTGTACCTGTGGACGAATTAACACGATAAGCATAGTTTTCAAAACTTGAAAGGACAAGTCCGGGGTTAGTATGATTGATGATAAAATACAAGATAATACTGCCATGAATGATGTATGGTACTTTTTTCCACTATTTTTCGCCTTCTTTTTGTGAAATTACGTACTAAAATAAGCAATTTGAGCGAAGTGACGTCATATCGCGCAAACGAAAACGAGGCTTTGTGATTATTGTTCGCCTCTTCATCGTAGCAAGCCTCTTTTTTGCCATTTTCAATGCATGCGAACACGATAATGAGGCTAGCAGCGATTAAAGAGGCGAAAACAATCTTACAGCCTTGTTTTCGTTTGCACGATATGACGTCACTTCGCTCAAATTGCTTATTCAAATACGTAATTTCACAAAGAAAAAGTATCATACATCATTCATAGCAGTATTATCTTGTATTTTCTCATCAATCATACCAACCCCGGACTTGTCCTTTAAATCAGCGCAAAAAGGTGGGTGTAAAATGCTATGACCTATATCTTCTAACTGAATGGCTTAAACGAAACTTTAGCTATCTATCTATAATTCTACCGTTGGATTTTTTGGAAATTTTGAACATTTCTTTAAACTACAGCATATTTTATATTTCTCCTCATTGGAGGATGTGACGTCATCAAATTTCTAAATCACAAACCAGCAAGGATGAATTTTGTAAAACAAAGGATTCAGTTCTCCGAGAAGACAAAAGGATTTATGGTTCTGAAGAATAGATTTCACACCTTCGTGTGAACTCGATCAAATCAAATAAACAGGGAGAGAAAAATCAGAAAAATATCATGGTCGGCTACGTTGAAGGTGTTAAATCTATTCTTTTATGCGGTGAAATCGCTTTGTTTTGATCAGTCCAGTATCCTTGTTTTACAAAATTTGCCCTTGCTTCACAAACCACAAAAGTAACAGACTTTTGCTTGATACTTTTTTGTAGACATTCAAAAACTAAGCCTCTCTTGGAAATTATTTCATGTTACATCAAACGGTTGAGAAATTACGATGGTTTTTTTTTTTGAAACTTTTTCTTGAATTGATGAAAAGGAAGAACACTCAAATTCTGAAAATATTGAAGATTTTAGGATAGTCCAAACGCAAAATCATAGCAAGATAGAAAAAGTTTCGTAGAAGCTATTCAGTTCAAAAAAGCAGGTCATTGAATTTTACGGCGTGGTGTACAACCACTTACCACCGACCACACCGACCAGTGCACCGACCACATACCACCGACCGCACCGACCACCGACCAGACCGACCACCGACCACCGACCAGCAACACCGACCACCGACCAACACCACCGACCACCGACCACGAAAACCACCGACCACCGACCAACAAACCACTTACCACCGACCATACTTATCACCGACCACCGACCAACAATCCACTTACCACTTACCACCGACCAATAAAACCACTTACCACTTACCACTTACCACCGACCAAGAAAACCACTTACCACTTACCACCGACCAAGAAAACCACTTACCACTTACCACCGACCAAGAAAACCACTTACCACTTACCACCGACCAAGAAAACCACTTACCACCGACCACCGACCAAGGAAACCACTTACCACCGACCGGCAAACAACCGATTATCTTGTGGACATTGTGATCTTTTTTCAATATTTTCCAGTTGCATAAGAAACCGCTTATACGAAATAGTAGGCTCAATTTTTCGAAAGCTGAATTTAAAAAGCAAAATTTTTGTTTTGACATTTTTTTGTTTCATTAGTTTCAAATTAACTCTGAAACTAATGGCCCAAAAATGTAAGAAACTGCCTACCAGTCTAATAGAAATAACGTGTCACTTAATCCACATCTGCTCCATAAACTACGTACTTCACGGGAAGTCATATGGTAATACCTGCATCTAAATTTGGGTGATCTTCATACAATTTTTTGTTATTTTTCACTGTTCCCCTAAGAACTTGCTTTTATCTGCCGCACCATCATTACTCCATTTTAATAGACTCTATGATAGTCCCAGTTATCGCATCACAACAGCAACAATAACAACAATAACAACAACAACAACAACAACGACAACATAATTTTACTCAAACCGGGACTTATAGACTTTCCGATAAAGGAATGGGAATAAAATGGCACAGATTTGTGTGTTCACACACAGGCATAGGCGCAGGAAGCTTTGCGCTGGGAGCTGTTTGGAGCTATATGTAGCCTTCTAAATGCAGAACTCCTGGATGAAGTTTTGTTCATTTACGCTGCACTGAAGCTGCAAATCCTTAAAATGGGGCTCGGTGAACGAACGTTGACAAAGCGCGCATAACTGAACATGTACACGTATTTCTTTCATAAGAAACTAAGAATTTGGACCAGTACTGAAAGTTTCTTAAAATCATCAGATTTTGAGTACTCAGAGTTTCTTACGAGTTTCTTAGAGGTTCCATAACAATCTTCATGTTCACTACCCGTGCCCTCGTGAACACTTCAAAAAAATATTGTTTGAGCCTTTCCAATGTTTAGACATTACTGAAGTACCTTAACAAGTAATATGATACTGGAAACAAATGAAAATAAAGTGAAAAAGGTCAAGGAATGCCTTCATCAAAGTAAATAGATTCTTAACTTATATTCTCCCTGTACGGGAGTTCCTTAATTTTTTGGCGATCTGAGAGTTTCTTATAAGCAGTTTCTTATAAAAAATTCGTGTAGTGAACATTCCATGGTTTCCGCCAATGATAAAATGTGATACAAATCATATGTTCAAAAATCAAATTTAAGCATTGAGACACAAAACAGACACATAAAAAACCGGCCGTATGACTGTTCGAAGTTTCGAAAAAGGGCCTAGCCATGATTTGATATCATGGGCATTTTACAAAGCACACCTGCAAACTTTAATTTTTCAGCATCTATTTTGAAAAAAATTATGGACGCATGACCACGACTCTAACTTTTCTAAATATTCTCCACTTTTCTAATTCGTCTAATTCCGGTGTAAAATTATTGGGGGGGGGGGGGGGTAAGGCCAATGACCTTGGCAGTTGTAATGCGAGTATCGATTTGTACAATCTTGCTGTCTTATTGCATTTTCCAGCAATCTGTAGGGCATTGACTCGGAATTTTTCTTCTGGTCGTGAACGTCCTAGACATCTCTACAACATAGCTTGTGGAAGATCTAAGTCAAGATCCTTTTTCACAAACCAAATGAGGAAAAAGTAGTTGCGTATAGGATGGGTAGCAGGGTACGATTCTTTCGGAGAAATTATGTAAAGTGACTGGGAGAGTCGTTCTAAGCCAATGTATAGGTTGGATTTTTGAAAAATTTCCGAGACAAACTATCACAGAATTGTCAAGATTTCAATTTTCTGTCCAGGCAAATTGGATTGTGAGAGCCGTTCTGGGACAAATTATAGTGTGTTTGCGCAAAAATTTCCTCTGATGGTGATTCATAAAAATACTATTACCTAATTATGAAAGTTTTCAAATGGGCACTGGTAAAGATGTGATGCATTCTATTAGAATGATTATAAAACCAAAGAATATCATATTTTTACAAAAATAGTTTCCTGGGGATGCTAATTTAAACAACCATTACCAAATTGTCAACAATTCTATTTCACCACCAGGTAACATTTCATCGGTAGAAGTGTTCTAATCCAAAGTAAAGGACGAGTCCCCGAACATTTTCCTGGGGGCTTTGCCCCCAGCCACCTCATACTGGACTTTGAAGCTTCTGCTGATCCCGATGCCCTCTTTTCACAAACCATATACTTCAGATTTCTACTTGACACGTATTAGATCGGTTGCGGGAAATTTTTGTAAATCCGAAGGCGTCGTTTGGTCGCTGGTGGGACGTCATTTTCTAATTGTGGTACCCTACTTGTGTTATTTCGACAGATTCATTTATCTTTATGTCAACCTATAAAAAGGGCGTTGGTTGCATTTACAGCCAAAGTAGAGGGCGTGATCGAAGAAGATTTTTCTGGGGCTCCGCCCCAGACCCCATTCTATTTGGCCCCCCAATAAAAAATCCTAGCGGCGCCACTGATAAAAATGTAATATGAATGATAAACTCGTGCCACATCTCCAAAATAAGCGTGCATGTACCCCTTTTATTTTTCTTTGATAAGAATAGCGTGTTCAATGGAATACAACGCAAGGATCGATTCCTCAAAAGAAAAACAATATCATAAACAATTGAAGCATCTCAAAGTATAATTCTTTTCAAAAGTAAAACCTAAAAATCGAAATTTGAACATAATTTAAAATTCCTTTGCACATTGCCGGTAATATCTGATCATATGGCTAGGCCGTTTCTCAAATATGGTTAGGCAGTTTTTAGGTGTACTCGAAATTTCGACTTTGTGAGCTTTGGTAGACGATTCTAAAATGCAAGGTATGTGCATTCAACTTGAATATAAACAAATGTAGCTTTGTCTTTGGAAAGTCCCGATATCTTATCGTTTTGTTCCTATACCCAATTAAAGCTGGTACTTTTTTGAGACACCCGGTAGATAGAACACAAAATCTCTGCCCCAATTTTAATTATCAATCTCCAATTTCAATTGTAAACCAACAGATGAACAGAAAATCATATTTACTTCACGTCAAACGAAGATGAACTCTTCCTAGTCTATACACTCCAAACGCATCACTTCAGAAAAGGAAAATCAATTTAATCAGAAAATCAATTTAAAAAAAGTATTGATATCAACTAGAACAAACAAATATTAGATATTGGATAGGGTATACGGGATTTCCAGGGCAGCCTACAACTTTGTAAGAAGAAACTCATTAAAATTATTTTTAAAATTTTACTCTATAAAATTTTGGTCGGCGGTCGGTGGTAAGTGGTTTTCTTGGTCGGTGGTAAGTGGTAAGTGGTAAGTGGTTTTCTTGGTCGGTGGTCGGTGGTAAGTGGTTTTCTTGGTCGGTGGTAAGTGGTAAGTGGTAAGTGGTTTTCTTGGTCGGTGGTCGGTGGCCTTTTTGGTCGGTGGTAAGTGGTTTGTTGGTCGGTGGTAAGTGGTTTATTGGTCGGTGGTAAGTGGTTTTCTCGGTCGGTGGTCGGTGGTCGGTGGCTATCATGGTCGGTGGTAAGTGTGGTAAGTGGACGGTGGTAAGTGTGGTCGGTGGTATGTGGTCGGTGTGGTCGGTGGTAAGTGGTTGTACACCACGCCGAATTTTACACCAACCTTTTTAAAGATTCGGAACATATATGCTAACACGATACGAGATATACAAGTACTTTGATAAGAAGCTAAGAATTTAAACTAGTAGGGTGTTCTAGGGTGATGGGTAAATGCAAACAAGTTTTTATGCATGTTGCACAATGGTTCATTAAATACAAAGTACAGTATAAGTAATTGTGCTTCGATCAGAGTTTTGTTTTGCACGACGTTTCCAGCTTACAGCCATTATCGAGGGAAACGCAAAACGTAAAATAGGTAAGCTTCGGGTAAGATGGGTAAGGCACAAAATGTGAAAAAGTTTCATAACGATCTGCAGATACACCTTCATTTGCTGCATCGGTTAGGACTAGTACCCTTTTTGAATGTTGATTGAACAGTCCATTACCATTTTTCGGCAATCAGCATTGCATTACCCATTATTTTAACCCCAGTCTACTCAGCTTCTAAAATTTATCTAATAGTTGAGTTTCTTATCAAGAGTTTCTTTCATAAAAATCCATGTAACGCATTTATTTCTGCAAAAAATGTCATTAATAAGGATTGTAAAAAGCGGGCGCCGGCGGGCGCCCAATTTGTGGATCTGTCTAATTTATTAGCCAATCAAGATTTAGGGCCTGTGCCTCATGAGTACACGGTTGTTGTTGTTGCTTGTGTTGCTGCTGTTATGTTTTTGCTCATTTTGTTCACTTCCTGCTTATCATTTCATGTTGTTGTCGATAATCAGTCACTCCAGGGGACACCGTCGATTCAGAAAAGAAATGTGAGGTAAGTACACTGATAAGTTTCATATCATTACACAGGACGGGCATTCAAATTATCTTCATCTCAAATGAAGAAGGTCTGTGTGTGTTGCGCCGTGTAGACAGGTAGATAGGCCTAGTAATTCCACTAGAAAAGTACCAACAATATTTTGACACAATTTTATTTGAGTAAACATAATTTCATTCTTCATCAGTTATTATCAGTTCATTGTTTAATTCTCTTTGCAGAAGACAAAACCTTCCTTTTTTCGCAGTAACATAACCTGACATTTTGATATTATTCACCAGAAATGGATTCATCCTTAAAGAACAGTTTTGACCAATCATCTGCATATGAATGCCTAATTTGTGGAGAAGTGCTGCACAATTTTGATAACTTGCAAGACCATCAGTTGAGTCATATGGAGAATAATGAAGGGAATGATAAGGTATGTAGACTACATGCACAAAAACCAAAGTTTTGAGGGGGAAGATTCTCTGGATGTAATTATCTGATGCTGGTCAAAGCCCAGGAGGGGTACTCAGGCACATTTAGGATAGGGGTGCTAGGTAGGTAGTTAGGTAATCATATTTAACGTGGCTAGCCTGCGAAAGTCTGGTCTGAGAGAGACTTATTTCCAGAAGGGGCCACGGATGTTTTACCATCAACCCGCCGCAGCTACCAGATTTCCCTCGCATGGCTCTGGTCGACCCGGGCTAGAGTTACGGACAGCGACCAAACTGTCCAGCACGGGATTCGAACCTCGGCCGTTCTGACCTTTGGTTTACGAGTCAGTCGCCTTAACCACTCGGCCACGCGCTCTCTGTTCAGGCTGGGGTACAACGTATCAACCCAAAAAAAAAAATAATTTCTGGCATAAAAATAGACCCAAAAAAATAATTTTCTGACCTTACGTACCCAAAAGTTATGAAGTCAGTATCTTAAATCTACAGAGAAGTGCCCTAACTGATTAGATTTCTCATAATGTATTTGGATATTTAAGTTTTTTTATTTCATTTAGTAATATTACTTGATTCTAATTTTTTGCTCGTGAGTTACATTTTTCCCAATTTTTTTTTACTTTTTCCAATATTTGAGACCCAAAAAAGGAAGCCAGAATTTCAGGAACCCCAAAAAAATAACTGTACAAATGATTGACCAAAAAAACATCCTTTCCCAAATTTTAGACCCAAAGAAGTAACCTGAGCGCCCATATCCTGAATATACCAGAGAACCCCCATGGGGGTCAATGCAGCATCTGTAGATGACCTAAAACAAAAATTTGTATTGAATAGAAATAAATAGAACCCTTTGAATGATAAGAAATGCTGTTTAAAATTGTTCTTTATCTTATTTTGACATTTTCGAGTTAGCCAAAATTCAATTTATAATTTATTTACGTAGCTCAGCTGAAAATTTTCTTACGACTGTAACCTCTCAAAGGTAAGATATAGCTATATTCCCATTGGTAATTTGCAAACAAAATGACATCATCAGCTGATACTTCAAGTCAGTTGATAACTTTGAAATAAAATGAGATATCAAAAAGATTCAAAAAAGATTTTCTATCATTGAAAATGCTCCTCATTTGCGTCTATAAAAAATTTCACATCAGGTCATTTTTAAATATTTTATTAGAAAGAAACTGTTGCAATGCTGTAGCATGGCCACATTTAAGAAACTCTTTCTTATGTTTAAGAAGCACTAAGAAAGTTTAAAGAGTTAAATTCAAGCATGTATCATATGGCAAATTTGTCATTGAACTTTATTCTTGAGTAACATTCACAGCAAGTTTAGGCAAGTTTATGTTTTGAGCCTCACAAAAGTTTTTTCGTGCTAAATGTTGCTAAAAACATACATGTACAACATGTAGAAAATATACATCAAAATTCTTGCACCAAATAAGTTAGAAACAAATTAAGAAACTTTTAGTACAAAACATGGAAATTTTCATAAAAAAAATGAAGAAATCTTTAGTAGAAGGGGCTGAACAAGTTTCTTATGGAAAAGTACGATCTTTGAAATTGGCAACAAGGAGAATCAACAGTGGCATTGCCACTTCCAAGAATGAATGCAAGGGTGGGGGTATACATACTGTAGACATCACCCTTCAATTTCCAAAATTTTGGTGAAAATTATCAAGAAAACAGCCATCATAATTTGGTTAGCTTTTGGATGACTCAATTCCAGCCAAATTGGATGCATTGAATGATTGGCCAGGGGGGGGGGACTTAGTATATTTGTCCGACAGGATATACCGTTTTTCAGGATATTGTTTTCACCTATTTTTTCTAGCACAGGGTATCAAAAGAAGGCAATTTTTCTAGAGCAGGCTTGGTTCCCAGGATGATTGGTCGCCAAGATTTGTTTACATCTGAAGAGCCATGTTTCCATTTCTGTTAAGACATACTACAGTCAGTAATCTTACCAATCATGTTAAGTACTACTGTAATTCTTTAAACTCCCAAAAAATTTACTTTGATTCCCTTCAACTGATATATTTTCCTTACATCATTAAGAGTTTCCTTGCAAAGACAACTGTAAAGACTGAATTACCAGAAAAGGAAATCAAAACAGAATTGACGTATTATGAATGCTTGATTTGCGGTGAAGATTTTGAAGTGTTTGAAGACTTGGAAAAACACCATGAGAGTCACTTGAATGGTGATGATCCTTGCTCAAGTAATGAGGTCACTTTGGTAAGTAACAAGAACAGATTTTGTAAAACAATAGAATCAGCTGCTTTTGATGGAAATGCAATTCAAAGTTAGCAGCAATTGCACACAGAGGAAATTCTCTCAATCAGCAATTCAACACAAGCAAAACCACGAAGAATGCTCTGAAACCAGGGCAAACTGCCACCTTTTCCACACGAAGAGTGGTTTTTAAACATAAGTTACGATTTTGTAATAGAAGAAGAAGAAGGATAAATCTATAGATATGCCTGGTGGATTTTGTTTATTTCATTCAGGAGCTTAGTGCAATAAACCACCCTTCTGAATATGAAGAGTGGTTTTAAAGAGAAGCTATGAGTTTGTAGCAAAAAAGAAGGATAAATCTAAAGATCTGCTTGGCGGATCTTGTTTATATTATTCAGGAGCTGAGTAGGAATGGTTTCATTTAAGCCCTAAATATGCCAGTATTTCAATGGGCCAGGTGGAAAACTTGGAATTCTCGGACACCTCGGACCAAATTTTCCGAGTTTTCCAAGTCCGAGTTTTCGTATCAGCCTTATGTTCAAACATGAAAACACAGACTTTTCGGATAAACTTGTCCACCTTTCTCGTTGTCCGAATTATCCAATTTCGTCCATGCTACAGTTGAAAACAAGAACACTACCATCGATATTATTAATTTTTACAGAGGCAATAAGTGTCGGTATGGATACTTGATGCATTGTTCCGAACAGACTTTCAGTAGCACCTCTCTTTGCTTCCCTTAATTCTATGTTTATTCAGCCGTTTATTCCGACATATTCTAATTAAGTATTTTGGATCACATTTTCAATCAAGGTTATTAATCAGGGGCGGATCCAGCCCGAAGTTGAAGGGGGGCAACTTGCAAAGAGGGCGCCAAAAATACAATGAAATGTGAGCGCGCCTTAGGCGTGCGAAAATTTTTTGGACGCTTTTTAAAGAAAGTTCTTTGATTTACTACTAAATAACGCCTTGATATATATGTTTCCCCCATATTTAAATCGAAACAGTCAAGAAATTGTGTGTTAAAGTCAGGATGAGTGGCGCTTTTCTCGCCAAAAAAGGGGCGCCAAGCTAAGTTTTCACCGTGAAAGGGGGGGGGCAATTGCCCCCACTTGCCCCCCCTAAATCCGCCACTGATTAATATTCTCTTCCTCTCAGGCGCTAAAATCACTTGAGGATGAACAAACTGCAGGAGATTCAGATGAAGAAGAACTTTCAGCACCAGAATTGCCAAATGACAAGCAATATACATGTAAAGTTTGTGGTCAGATATTCACTCAGTGTTGCCATTTAAAACGGCATCAACGTATACATACTGGGGAAAAGTTATTTTCATGTCAAAAGTGTCACAAAGATTTTGGAAGAAAGGAAAGTTGGAGAAGGCACATGATAAGTCATTCTGGCATTCGGAAATTTAGCTGTAAATTCTGCGACAAACGATTTTTGCAACCGTCACATTTAGAGAAACATGAGCGTACTCATACTGGACAGAAACCTTATGTTTGCAAAGTTTGTTGGAAAAGTTTCAACCAGCAATCTACGATGTCGAGGCATCAAAGTACACATACATCAGAGAAACCTTTCAGTTGCGAACAATGTGGTAAAAAATTTGGTCGGTTTGGAAGCCTGAAAAGACATGAAATAATTCACACTGGACTAAAGCCGTATAAATGTGATAAATGCAAAAAGAGATTTAATAGGTCGTGTTATTTAGGTAAACATAAACGGGAATATTGTCTGAAGAGATCGAAAACTGATGAAGAAAGTAACGAAGTCTAAGCGCCATGGCCTACACAAGATGATTCTTGGCTATTGAACCAAAGGCATAAAATCTTTGCAAAACTTAGAAATTAAACGTGTAAAATGTTCTTACCCTAGTCTCTCAACTGAATTGCACTTAAAGGGGCTCCTTCGTCAAGATGTAAGCAAAGGGATGATGTTTGCAGTTTTTTGAAAGTTGATATCACACAGGATTTTCATATTTTTTTCAAAATGAAAGTTGCTGTTTGGGCATTAATCATTGTACTTCACAAAGGAACAAACCAAACATTGATCTCTTCTACGATTGCTCGGATATAAGTTGATTTCTAACGGTCGGTTTTTGGTGGCTTGGGTAAAGCCACCAAACAAACTGCAGAGAACAATGGATGAAAAATGGATAATTGGCGACACGTGCGAGTCTACGGAATTGTTTACTGTTTGGCGACGGAGCCCCCTTAAAGGGAACTTTCTGTAATTTGCCACAATCGAAGAAAGAGCATTTTGCTATCAATCTTATTTTTGGTATTACAGTAGTTCTATGTTTATACAAGCATGTACAACAGGAAGTGTCTACAGCTTTGACAAACATTAAAAGCACCATAAATTCTAATTCGATTGAGGAAAATCAATATGACGAATACAAGGAGTACTAAATGCTTAAAGGTCTACAAGATGGTAGCAAGCAAAATTTGTAGCTTTTCCGGTTCGCGATTTAGCAATTTGATATAGTCACAACTTCAAAACTAGCAGGAATTAAAAAAACACTAGGTACCGGGTGCGCCAAAATAAACTGTGCACGTTTGGCAGGCCACAATAAATTGTACACTGGACTGATTTGGAAGATTTATGACTTAATCTTTAGAACAAAGCCTGAATTAGATTCTGGGACTTTTTGAAAATTTTCCGTTTTCAGTCTTTAGAACTAGAGTAGCGTCGCCCATTATGGCCGGTCGCCCATTATGGCCGGCTAGCAAGAGAAATTAAATTTCAGGGGACTGACGACTAGTAATAAAATTGCAATTGCGCGGAAAATCTTCGCTGACATCTGTTTTATCATGATTTGACCTTCACTGAAGTTTCAGTTCTTTTGCATTGAAACCCGACGAGATGGTTTGAGCATATCTCTAATTGATTCTTTCATGTATTGCAAATTTCATGACTCTATTTACATTTCGTCCTTCTTTTTTGTTCGCTCGGCACCTTGCGGTTTGAAATTTTTGAAATATGTTTTGATTTTTCAGAAGTCCTGCCTCTAGAGAGGAAATCTACAATGAATCCAAAGCAAAATGACTTCTGATTCAGATTTAAGGTTATGAAGTCTGAGTGCTGCTAATTGCTATTTTCGTCGCCCATTATCAGTTTACCAGAAAAGTTTCCAATCGCTTCAAAATATTAAAATGCAACATTTATTTAAAAAAAAAACCAATTTGGGTTAAAATCTTACTGACTGACTTGGAAAATCATCGAAACCCAAAAAACGCAGCATTATATTAAGTCTATTTTCATTTTAGAAACTATGCCAAAACTCATCCATCCATGCACAAGAGATAAGGCAGGATTTAGAATAACTCGAAGCATGTATTTCAATTGCCAAAACTCGAAGTTTAGGTTAATTCTTATTGATCTTTTTGGGTTTAAAGTACCAAATGATAGACAATGAACAGTAATTAAAGCTGTTTTTCTTACTAAAACTTTTTACCGGAGAGTAGTGTTCATTGTTCCTCCTGCGGCCATAATGGGCGACGCTAGAAGAAAACGACGTTTTTACCCCCTTCTTTAAAATCAGCTAAAATCAGTATAAAGAGTTTACGTAAAAAATCAATACTCTGTGATCTTTTTCTCCATTAGTTTGTGATATAATCTGGCTATTTGGTTTTTTCATTAACTGCTCTTTTTGGATCTAACTCGGAACTTCGCGACGACATGGGCATAATGGGCGACACCACTCTAGAAGGGAATTTCTTAAAATGTTCGTTTTCAAGAACATTGAAAACGATCAAAAAACGTCTATCAAATTTTAAAAGATTCAACATGAATGAACAAAGAGAAAACGTTTTCAGGGGGATCTGGGGGTTTAGTACGAACTCTCGTACAGCCGATTACAATTGGTCGATTTCTAAATCGCAACTCTCCACGAACAAGTTCTCTCTTTGTCCATTCATGTCGATTCTTTAAAAAACTTGATTGATATTTTTTTACAGTTTTCGGTGCTTTCGAAAACTAGAATTTTAGGAAACTCGCTTCTAGCTCTAAAAATTGAAAATGAAAAAAATTGCAAAAAATCCCAGTATCTAATTCAAAATCGGTCCAGTGTACGATTTGTTGTGGCCTGCCAACGTGCATAGTTTATTTTGGCGCACCCGGTATAATTTTGAAAATAATGATAACAGCAAAATGCTATCTCTGGGATTGTTTAAAACTACCTAAAATTTCCTTAGATCAATTCAGTTGAAAGGATAGCGCAATAACGTTTTACACGATTAAATTAAAAGTTTTGCAAAGATTAATAATAATGGTTTTGGGAACTACTAATGGTTTTGGGGCTACTAATGGTTTTGGGGATTTTCTCAAATAAATTAAGACTATTTTTCTTATATTTTGTAGGATCATAATGTTGAATAATTTTGAGAATAAAATGAAGCTGGTTTTTCTACGTATATTGTTGTGAGTTGTGTATGTCTAGATGTCCTTCAGTCACATGGGATCTTTGTGTCCGAATTTAGCAAATTCCTCCAAAGCTTCAGATCTTTTAACTAACCTCATTGCCAGAAATTTTACAGAAAGAGAAAGTTGCGGGAAGTAAAGTTTACGAGTCCTTTTGTCCAAAATTCGCAACTTTTAATTCCCGCAACAATTGACTTTCATCCAATTCGCAATGTTTAATCCCCACAGCTCTACCACTCTACTCCATCAACTCTACAAAACTTTTAATCAAAAAGATCTTGATTCGCACCCTTCTTTCTTTTGCTGCAGTTTTATCATGGGCAATAATGCACCGTTGATGTGGCCTATATTATGAATCAAATTGTATTTTTACTCACTGTGTTGTTTCTCTTCCACGGGATTGCGAGTAAAGCTTGATAATGTTGCTATTCCTTCGTTTTTCTCTCTTCACAGCAAGGAATAGAATGCTACCATTATTCAAATACAGTTGAAACGGTTGATGCTCCTACGCAGCGATTTTTCTGATTTCAAACTTAGGGAAGTTTGAAAAGAGACGTATCGCTGCGTAGGAGCATCAACCGTTTCAACCGTATTTGAATAATGGTAGCATTCTATTCCTTGCTGTGAAGAGAGAAGAACGAAGGAATAGCAACATTATCAAGCTTTACTCGCAATCCCGTGGAAGAGAAACAACACAGTGAGTAAAAATACAATTTTGATCATAATATAGGCCACATCAACGGTGCATTATTGCCCATGGTTTTATATAAGAGCTATGACGAGGCTTAAAGGCACTGTGTTTATATATCAATAAGTTGCATGCTCGAACAGTTAAAACTGCTGACACGATGCTGACATGCATGTAACTGTTCGAGAATTTGATTGGTTTAGGGCAGGCTGTTTTAAACTGATCACTTGAAAATAAGAGCCTCGTTGTCGAAAGGAAAGGAAACCTACCCTGCCTATTCTGTCTGATAACAATCACACAAAAGAGCAAAACAAGCACCATTGAAAATTCTAGAACATCATTTGAAAAGGCGAGATTGCTGAATCCCTGCTGACGAATTCCAAAGAACTTGAAACAATCGTTTGACTAACAAACAACGCGTTGCAAGAAAAGACTTTGCAAGAAACAACGCTCACATGAAAAAACGACGAAAGATCACATGTTTTCGAGATACCCCCCTCGAAGTCGTCTACTTACATGGACACAGTGCCTTTAAATTTCAAACAGATTTTTGAAAAAATCATCTTTGTAAAGAACTTCCAGGTTGTAAATTTCTCAGATTCGCAGCATGTAATTCCCGCAACTTCAAAACATTTACGCCCTTCATGAAATTTAATTCTTGTGACTTTAAATTCAATTTTTGCGCGAGAAAATATCGCAACTTCCCAATTTATTTTTCCCACAACAATTTCTGATAGTAACGTAAATGATTCGTGGTGACTTACATTAGTTGATAGTAAAATTTCAGCTGTCAGGCAAAAGTTGACCCTTTTTGGACCTCCATCAAACTTGTTTAACAAAGGTGTTTTGCTTGCGACAAGTCCGGTAAGCAAAGAACAAGGAAACAGCTCTTTTCTGACATTTTTCAAAAACATTGTACGACAAATTGTGCTTGCTTTATTTACTGGCTGGCCAAACGGAAAACCAATGTCACTCTAATTAACCATTTACACATTTACCAATTGGATTCGTCTTACTACTGGAAATGGCTTGTCAGTTGTCTTTTGTCTGAAATGATCCTCGAGATGATGTTTGTCGTGGTGCCATTGCTAAAGTTTACACGGAAGCATACCTAGTCAAACAAGGACAGGTTTGTTACGACAATAGCACGAGTTGGTTTTGATTGACACCGCAAGCGATTAGCGATCGCAGACAGAGGAAATTCTTTCAACCAGTAATTTAAAACAAGCAAAGCCGCAAAAGTTTCTCTGAAACCTAGGTAGCTAGCTCGCTCGTTGTGCATTCCATAAATTGTTTTAAGAGCAAACTTGAACATAGATCGAAAGAAGAAGGATATATCTACACATCTGCCACGGGCATTTGATTTATTTGATTCAAAAGCCGATTGGGAGGCGATTAAATTCTCAAATTTTTTTTGGGTGTAATTAAAACACTTACTGCTCAGCTTGTGAACCAAATGAATAAAATACCCGAGGTAGATGTGTAGATATATCCTTCTTCTTTAGATACATGCTCATATTTGCTCTTAAAAATAATTTCTGGAATGCACAACGAGCGCGCTAGCTACTTAGGTTTCAGAAAAACTTTCACGGCTTTGTTTGTTTTGAATTTATGGTTGAGAGAATTTCCTTTGTCTGCAGCCACTAATCGCTTTGAATTCAGGTCTCAACAAAAGCATCTCATGCTATTGTGCTACAAAATCTGTCCTTGTTTACCTAGTCATAACGATGACGGGATGACGGAAGAGTACGACAGAATAAGAAGGAAGGGTTCCCAACCCCCTGCAGTGTCTTTTTATTTTTGATGCTACAATCGCGGACAAAACTCATGAGACACGTTGCTTTTTCGAGGAAATTTTGAGTTAGGATCCCCCCGCCCCCCATTGCAATGTTGGAGATTGATGAAAATGTCATAGATGAGTTGACAAGTATGTGTTCTTCAAGCATCCAACATTGCAAAGGGGGGAGGGGGGTCATCAGCAGTGTAAGGTAATGCAGGGAAGACCTCTTTTAACACAAAACTCAGCTGTCCCAACGAGTTTTGTCCGCGATTGTAAGTTTATAAAAAACCTCTGCTTTTCAGCCAATGTTTCAAGGACAAAAGAATTGCAAACAAAATATTTCAACAAACCTGGCATTATAATTCTCTTGTCAGCTTCATCGACGCCTTCGCCTTCGGTTGCACCACTGCCCTCGGCGTTCTCTGCAAAGAAACATATTACACTAAGTAAGTCCAAAGGGTCAGGCGTTCGGTTTATATTTGAAATTCAACATTCTCAGATATTACACAAATTACAATTAGCTTACCTCACAGACCTGATTCCATAACTTTGAAAATGTTGGTTAAATTGTACATTTGTTATGAGGGTGCACCCTATAGCATTTGCGTTTGATATCAAGGTATCGATTTTATGAAACTATTAGGGCGTCCTAAAAATTGTGCCCCGTTTGTGTGGCTGTTGTGGAGGAGCTTTCATTGTCAGCAATACCCCCGAATAAATAAAAGAACCTAAACAGGCTAGCTTGAAAGGTTCTTAAGGTTAGTTTCCAGTCAGTGGAATTCTCCGAGCGGGTGGAATTTTAGACAATAAAATTTCGCTCAGCTAGATTGATTACACGTTCGTAGTTATTGCTATTGATAGACTGATGGATACATCAATTCACTTCAATGAGATGAGCGTAAGTTGAGGGTCCTTGTGTAGTGAGGCTATCGCTCAGTCGTAACTTTCTATTCAACTGCCATGCAGCCATGCTGCCATGCTGCACGCAATCAATAGACTAGCTAGATTCATGGGTAACAAAGAGAGACAAGTAATCGTGAATTCTTTCATTCTTTGTCACTTCATTTACTGTCCCCTTATCTGGTTATTTTGCAGTAATTCAAGCCAAAAGAAAATCGAGAAAGTCAACGAGAGGGCCCTACGATTAGCACTCTCAGATTATGCTTCATCATATAGTAATCTCCTAATCAAGGCCGAATCTACTACAATTCGTATTCATTCTATTAGGCTATCGGCACTTGAAATTTACAAAACTTTGCACAACTTAAATCCAGCATTTATGAAAGATTATTTTCTCCCAAAATCAACCAGCTATAATCTTCGAAGAAATGACACTCTAGTTGTTCCTAAAGTCAAAAGTACAAATTATGGTATAAAATCGATTAGCTTTTTGGGTCCAAAGGTTTGGAATTCTCTTCCAAATGAAATAAAGTCATCCAAAAATGCATATCAATTCAAAATTCTCATAAAAGATTGGTTTTTCAACAATCAATGCGCCTGCAATGCTTGCAGTCAATAAGTTCCATAATGCAATCTCTAAAATTGCTTCATGTTAGTGTATATTAGTGCTCACACTATCGTAAAACTAACATTAAATAAGGTATTATTATTATTAACTCCATAGCAACGTTTTCTCTCGCAAACAATAGAATTTCCGCTCGCTCGGAAAATTCGACTTACTGGAAATCAGCCTTTATGTGCGGTCTTTACTGCAGTGCATCAAAAAAGCGTCGAATAAACGCTTCGAAATAATAATTACCTTGATTTAAGATTCTGTCGCTGCCTTTGAAGATAACGCATTTGGAGTGAATGAAAAAAAGTTTATTCCATTCGGAAGCAAAAAGTGGCTAACTATGTGTCTAAAAAGAGTTTATAAATTGCATGATGCTAAGTGGAACGCATTTTCTCTTCAATATGAACCTAACCTTAGCAAGATATCGTTTCCGGCTATGAATGTTTAATTTTATTGTGGCGAACGAAATGAAGAAACAAAGTGAATTATATTTCTGGATAAAGAATTTTATAACGAATGTTGAAAAGAAACGAAAACTTGCCTGTAGGCTTGCTAAATGCAAGTGTCAGCATGAGAAGAAATATGGCTATCTTCATCATCTTGAAAGTTCAACCTGTCAAAAAAGATTTATAAGTTTGAGTTATGCAGCAAGCCGTCGCCAAAGAGAATCTGTCCTTAACTAATTCACTGAAAGGAGGATGGCTATTTAACTACTTTGATGAAAAAGCATACGCGTAAACTACAAGTGTTCCAGATCATTGCCTTTAGTTTCTATTCTTCAGAGGTGTTCGCAATATTGCACAGTTAGCAGGAAACCTGCTATACTGTTCGGGGTGCATGCATTTGCTACAGAGAGCCTTTGCTTAAATAGTTCACTGAAGAGAGTAGGATTATTTCATCAATCATACCAAAAAAGCATACGCCCGAAATACAAGTGTTCCAGATCATTGCCTCAAAGTCTTATTCTTCAGAGGTGTTTGTAGCGTTATGCGGTTAGCAGGAAACCTGCTATATTGTTCGCGGTGCATGTATCTGCCGCCAGTGAACATTTTTTTGGCTTAGTTCACTGAGGAGAGCACCATTATACTTCATCAATCAGACCAAAAAGCATACGCCCGAAATACAAGTGTTCCAGATCATTGCCTCAAAGTCTTATTCTTCAGAGGTGTTACTAATGTTGCGCAGTTAGCAGGAATATATAAAATTGCCACCAGAGAACCTTTTCTTGGCTTAGTTCACTGAGGAGAGCACCATTACTTCATCAATCAGACCAAAAAAGGATACGCACGAAATACAAGTGTTCTAGATCATTGCCTTCAATTTTCATTCTTCATCTTCAGAGGTGTTACTAATGTTGCGCAGTTAGCAGGAAACCTGCCATATTGTTCGAAATATATAAAATTGCCACCAGAGAACCTTTTCTTGGCTTAGTTTACTGAGGAGAGCACCATTACTTCATCAATCAGATGAAAAAGAATACGCGTAAACTACAAGTGTTCCAGATCATTGCGTTAAGCTTTATTCTGCTGGTAAATAAATATTATTTAAGTATCAATACCGTCAAGAGGGGGGGGGGGTTGGAGGGGGTAAAACGTCCGGGGCCCGGGCCTCGAAGGGGCCCGTAAAAATAACGTTCGCCAAAAATTAGTTATTGCTGTAAAATCTCTTTACAGCAACTTTTATGGCCATCTACCTAACTTCGGCTGTAGATAAACACGATTTCATAAAAACAGGCGGTCAAGAACTTAGGCCTAGCGTGACAACAACAACAACAACGATATCAAATCGAGGCTGATCCATGACCTAATCGATACTAGGAAAAGTGCCTCTGTGGGGGGGGGGGGGGGGGGACATCAAAAACAAAAACTACACGAAGCATAAAATGATAAATAATATGATTGATCATACATTTCACATTATGGTTGATGTGAACAAGGGAGCTCTCTGATGTGAGTTTAAAAAGTAATAGACCTACTCCAGCTATTCCACACAATACAATACACGACTGAACACAAATGTGTGACAGCATATTGTGACAGCAACAAAACGACACGCATGAATTAATCAACTCATGATTGCATTAATTATTTTCCCTGAAACCCAGAATTGTGCGGTAGCAAGCTTTTGCTCGTTGTTGCAATAATCTTGAATATGTCAAGAAAGGCTTTCACTAGTCAGCTCCAAAAGCTTCGAACGATATTCCCATTAATATCAGAGAGCTCCCTAAAATAAAAAAGCAATCAAAAAGATACTTTAAGAGCTGAAATGAAATGAAAACACGACTCCCTGCAAGAGCAACTGCTATGTAGATGGGAAACGGTACCATTTCAGCTTAACTGCATATTATGTAATGTAACTGAGACATTTTTTATTGAATTTGTAAGCTGAAGGAATTTAGTGTTTAAAGAATTTAAAATTGAAAATGAAAAAAATAATGTCAGATTTGGCCCAGTTTTTACTGGCTGCAGGAGTACGCAGAAAATCTCACGCTAATCAGCGAGTGACATTGCCGCTTTCTTATCCCATGATACGAAATTTGTCATTTGAGGTGAATTTTCTCCATCCAGGGATTTTCAATGCTTAGGAACGCATCTCATCAGGGCCCAGAGCTGCATTCATTTTGCGGCAGCAAAGATAGACTGAAACTAACTGTGCCAGTGTGAATAAGGTATCCGACGACTGAAAAATCGTGAAAAATTATAGGGCACTCATCTGGAACAAATTAGATAGGAATCTACCGTGGTGTCACTTGCTAAGCAGATTAGGGCAATGATCTGGAACGCTTGCTCGAGGCCCTAAGCATCTGGACCATGAAATTCTGCGAATATATGTTCGTACGTTATAGCTCTTGATAGACTGATTGACGCTATAACTACGACTCATGGCCAAACGCTTCCAGAAACGGATGTGGCCTAAATGTCCGAAATCATCTACTACTTTTTATCAAAATCACCGACCCTAAAACGCCACAAAAGGTGGTTTTCCTGAAGTGCTACACTGCAAAACAAGCAATCAGTACTTAGATGAATGTTTCTTGGAGATATTAAAGCAAAAAGCTCCTACCTAAAAATGATATTTTGGTTTTTTGGGGGCGCAGAAGATCTCGTAAATTCGTTCGCTACTTTGAAATTTCTATCGTTGGAGCAGTTCAGTCGAACGCGTTGTTCGAAAGCGTTTGTTTGCCTTTGGCGGGAAGTTTGATTTGAAGAAGAGTCAGCCAATCCAATCAAGTTATTTAAAGTCTTGCATCCTGATTGGTGCAGGAACAAATTTGTTCCTGGCGGGAATTTTTTTGCCGTTTTGATAAAAGTTTGGCCATAAGGCCATAAGCGTACGAGGCGGGGGGCGACAGCCCTCCAACTTTAGAAAAATCATCGAAAATGAGCCCCAATCGGGCAAAAAAATGCCCTCAGTCGGGTAAAAATTATGCTAAACAATGGACTTTGTGTTAGGCAGCCCCCCTAGATTTTTTCTTCCCGTACGCTTATGCATAAGGCCCTCAACTGGAGCGACAACAGCAACATCAATTCACTTTCATTAGATGAGCGTAAGTTGAGGGTCCTTATGTAGTGGGGCAATCGCGCTATAAAGGTGGAATAAAAGGATATTAACCATGATCTTTTGCGTGTCATGGTAAATCAACCAATCAAATCAATCGAAATCCTTTGAGACGCAAATATTCCAGGTACAACTTCCATTGACGCCATCATTAGTGCAATCGTCTATCGTGCCAGGCTCCCTGATTGAATTAATACCCGTTCAACAACATCTGCCTACTAAGGCAATGATCCGTAACACTTGTGTACTGAACTCATACATTCTCATCTGATCAATGAAGTAATTAAACTCCCCCTGCTAACTAGCTTAGCTTAGATTCGCAGCAGTAACAACCAGTACGCAGTGATATTTTACATCTCCAAGGCTTTTGACACGTTAAACACTCAAGATGATCAAGACAACCATCTTTCTTCTTATGCTGACGCTTGTCTTAAGCAAGCCTGCAGGTAAGTTTTCGTAAATTACTCATCTTTTTCATTTTTTTTTCATTTTAAAGATATTCATACAGGGTAACAATACAGAATCTAAATAATCAAATCTGATTTAAAATTGGCCCTGTTGAAAAGAAAATTAAAGAATAGCTACAATCAATTTTTCAAAGGAAACGAAATAATACATATCTAAATACAAAAAAAAAAATGAAAAAGAAGCAGAATAACACGAGCGGTATCAATTCTTTTGTAGTCTTTTGAAAATACCAATTGAGGGCGCCATTTTAGCATCAGAGCTTAGCTGGTTCAAGAGTCTTTCTCATCAGTGGGACACGAAGATCAGACTCAGTATTTCTTAAATTCATGTGGCTATTTTCCGAACATTTTGTGAAAAGTTCCAACAAATATTCAGGTGCAAGACCATTAATTGTCTTAAAGACCATCTTCGGTGTTTCAGCTTTGATTATGTCGGCAATAGTAGGCCAGGAAAGATTTTGGATCAAGTTAGTGGCAGATGCATCATAAGCACTACTTGTGACAATTCTTGCAGCTCGATTTTGTAATTTTTGCAATATTTGGAGTCTAGTATCTACACAGCAACCCCAGACCGAACAACAAAAGTGAAAGTGGGGTTCGAGCAGGCTGCGATACATTTTACTCACAGTGCTTAATAGCAGAAATGATTGATCCATTGGTTTATCTATCAGGTAACTCAAATGAACTTCATAAACTGGATCCCAACGTGCTTCTGCAAATCCAACATTACCGACAAAATTGTCGCAAGAGCAGACAGTTGGAATTTGTTAGATGTTGCTTGGCCAATTAAAGCGACGCCGATTCTTCATTTGGTGGAAATTGACCCTGACCCGTTGGCACTGTCTTAAGCGATGGGAAAAATTGATGTTCTCGTTGTTGTTCCCTCAGCTGGGGGCAGCTGGGGCTCCGATTAGCTATTCTTATCGCGTATGTTGTGCCTAACGTCCAATGTGAAACCGGCTGAAGCACTTATCCGTAAAGAATGTTTTTGTATGTAGCAACTCGTATCTGTGTATTTAGTTGTATTTTAGTTATATGTTCTTCATGCAAAATCCAGGGGGTAGATCTTTTGCTCCCCTTGCCTTGGTATCATCTAGTATAGTTCGTAGCGTAGGTTGCAATCTTGGTATTTCGTTATTGTAAACTTTATATTGAATAAAAACTCCATGGCTCAATCATATTTTGATTTCGATAGCGAAATCTGAAAAATTTCGATTGATAGGCTGTCAACCTCGTCCCCGGGGCCTTTGTTGATAGGCTGTCTGTCTTTAGCATTAATTTAGATCCTTAAAATTCATAAGTATGTCTGTTGACCCATGATAAAGTACCTGCATTTGGATTATCAATTACAGCGACAAAATGATCGTTAGTTTTTCATCAAACAAGACTCTGTCAATAGCTTGAAGATACCAGTATCTTAAATGAGCTTTTGCGCAACTTTCAATTAATGATCCTGTCAGTTATATTGAATTTTATGGATCAATTATCTTGCACAACAAATGATAAAAAGATGTTCCAAAAAGAGGGGGATTGGTTGTTTTACCCAATTTTAATAATTCATTTTTCTGGAAATGGTTGAACTGGATTTTGGGTCATTCTGAGTAAAGTAACATGCTAGCTGTCCTCTTTTCTCGAAAACAGCCCAATTAATCAAGGGCGCCATCCTTGTAGGAACTGTGTCTATTCTCAGTACTTTCTTCGTGACCCAGTACACAGAGTCTGTCCTGTCAAAGTCAATATGACGCAACTTTGTGGTTTCAAATTCCGGTGCTGATGTAATGCGAGATCAACTGTTATACGAGATGACCACAGGGAACTAGACAGCGTGATTTTTGATTGGTCAACAATAACAGACGTTAACGGATTAACAGGAGACCAATTACTCTGTGTAGCGGGTCACGAAAACTGTACTGGGAATAAACACAGTTCCTACAAGGTAGGCGTCCTTAAATTAATCTACCAGTTGTCCCAAAGAAGTACTGTACTGCTGTTCAATAAATCACCAAAATTTGACTGCATGGCCGATCTTTAAATTTCTTTTTTTGGTCAGTAGATTAAAGACCGAATTATATTCCCTCGAATACCAAATCTTGCAATTGCTCTTAAATTAGATGATTTAGCTCTTTGTAGAGCTGCCAGGTTTCGAAGCATACTATTATGACCGTCGATATAACCACCTATTATGAAAAACAACAGAAACAATGGATAGCACATGTCATCCGGAGAGAGAACGACCACCCCTGTAAGATGCTGACCTTCCACACAAACAAGATCAAAAGGAGAGGCCGAAAAGTACCTTCTATACTAGAAAAAACCATATTGTCAAGTAACATAAGTAAAGGACAATTCCTGTCTGACTGCTTCAAGAAAGGATGAAAAAAGTAACTCTTGATGAAAGATCAACTGAAACAGTGACACTGTAACAGTCAATGATTGCCAATTGCTTCCAAATTTGGAAGCGGCTAATTCTAATTATTATTATTATATACTGCAAGCGGCACCGGTAATGACAAGATTAGTCTATTTTTGTATATTAAGCTTCACGTTGCCCATAAATGTCAAAGAGAAACGAAAACTATGATTGTAGAGTTCAAGGGTAATGAGACATCTCAAAATCTCAGCTCTCAAGTAAGATTTACGATTTCACCAGCGTAAACATATTTGGATCATTGACAACAGGGATCAAAGAGAAAATTTATGATATGTTTGACAATGGAATTTTGGTGACTTCTAGACATGTTCTAGGCAATTGGTGACTCTGGTGACTTCTAGACATGAAAACAAGAAGGATTACGTTTTTTGGGACACCCGACAAAATACTGAATTATTGGTTTGTCATTGATTTTACAGATAATTCAGATGAGATTGATGAACCAAATGAAGATGATTTGAGCGAAGCTGATAAGAGAATCATTATGCCAGGTTTGTTAGTTTTACATTCATTTTTCCATTTCATTGTGGATTAAACAAGGGCAGATCTTTTTTGAGGAAATCTTTGAGAAAAAACAAATGCCTAAATAGTTTTGAGAAAGAACAACAGTACAGCTTTTCACAGGTATCGAATGTCGTCTGCACACTTACTGTCATGGGATCGAAAATCTGCAGTATTCGTTTAAAAATCCATTTCCTATTACTCTTCAGGGAGACAATAGCATCAGTTGCTTTTGATTGACACCTCAATACAAATCGATTTGCGACTGCAGACAAATGAAATTCTCTCAACCGGTAATTCAAAACAAACGTTCCGCAAACCAGTAGGGCAAAATCTCGCCTTGTGCACGCGAAAGGTGGTTTTTAAGAGAAGTTATGTGCATATACCGAAAGAAGAAGGGTAAATCCAAAGATCTGCCTGGCGGATTTTGTTTATTTAATTCAGGAGCTGTGCGGTAATCGTTTCATTTAAGCGTTCAATACGCCAGAATTAAAGTGCCTTCTGCTCGGCTTCTGAATCAAATGAGCAAAATCCGCCAGACAGAACTTTAGACTTACCCTACTTCTTTCGTTATACGCACATAACTTCTCTTAAAAACCACCTTTCATGTGCAAAAATACGATATCTAAACTAGGCCTAACAATTTACCTCCTGGATTTTATTCATTTTTCCAAAAGCCGAGCGGAAGGCATTACAATGCTGGTATCTTTTGGGTGCAAAACATTTTTCTACTGTACAATTCGCTGCTGCATTTTTTGTAACTATACAAGGGATTCACAAACGATTTTGAAATGGGGATAGTTACATATAAAAGAAGGAAGGGAACTAAACCCACTAAGCCTCCTCAAATCAAAATTTAAAGCGATTAATTACGAGTCCTGGCCAAAATATTTGACACTGCAAGAGAAAAAGTTTACCAAAGATTACCAAATAAATACATTTACCTCGGGTAGTTTACTTATTTGGTTCAGAAGCTGAGCAGTAAGTGTTTTAATTACACCCAAAAAAAATAAAGAATTGAATTGCCTCCCAATCGGCTTTTGAATTAGATAGATTACATGCCCGTGGCAGATGTATGGATATATCCTTCTTCTTTCGATATATGCTCATGTTTCCTTTTAAAAACAATTTTTGGAACGCACAACGAGTGATCTAGCTACCTGGGTTTCAGAGAAACTTTTTGCGGCTTTGTTTGTTTTGAATTACTGGTTGAGAGAATTTCCTTTGTCTGCGATTGCTAATCGCTTTGAATTGGGGTGTTAATCAAAACCAATTCGTGCTATTGTCTTACCAAATCTGTCCTGGTTTTTCTTTGATCTACTTGCCAAAAAAGGAATTTCAAGGTCGACTTTGTAATAACATGTTGGTGATTTTTCGAACAGGAGTATATGGGTATAGGGACACCCTGTGTGATATGACATATCTATTCATAAACAGGAACAAAATGGTGCGGTGTGGGTAACAAAGCTGACAACGATGATGAACTTGGTGCATATCGTGACGTAGATGCATGCTGCCGAGAACACGACAAATGCCCCAAGAACGTCAAAGCATTCGCCAAGAAATACGGCTATAGAAATTGGAGACCATTCACTATCACCGATTGCGAATGTGATTCTACGTTCTATAATTGCTTGAAAGCAGCTGATGAGCACCCTCGAGCAGCAAAAACTGTCGGGAAAATATTTTTCAACATACTACATATGCCATGCTTGAAGTTCAACGCGGATGGAACAAAGGCTACAAAGGGACAGCATCTGTCTTATAAATAAATTAATTAAATTGAAGAATAAGAAAAAAACGCTCGGCGTCTGAAAAAATGCTGCTCCCTGAATATCAAAGCAATAATGTTGAAAATTATCTTGTTTAATTGCTGATATTTTCCATAAGGCTTAGTAATTTAATTTAGCAAGTTTTGATCGGCCATTCCTTCCGTGGATATGGAAGAATTTCTGCCGGAGGCCACTTTCTAAAACCTGCGAAAGGGACGAGCAAAATGTCCTTGCTTTTTTCTTCCAAACAGTTTTGAAATTCATATGCACTCATTGACCTCTTGGGAGAGTGGAATCCCCCTGAGTAAGTTATTCATACTGGGGAGTAGACTTGCCCAACGTGTGTTCAAGTTAAAGGCACACTGTCGTGGCTGTGATTGGCCAGTCGTAATGTTGAAAGAACTAACAAACAACCTGGCCTCTGAATAATTGCTAAGCCTTTATGCTCCTGGGTCATACTCTGTTTCGAGAATAAAGGGAGTCAGATCTTTATCACCTTCATGAATTTCAGTGTACAGCATAATTACTGAAGCTTGCCTAATTCTATTATTTTGTATTGCCTTATTAGTATTTCGGAGGGTGTGAAGGGAGCCCTGCGACTTTTTCAAGAAAAGTTCGGTCAAATATTGAGGAGCAAGACCATTTAATGCCTTAAACACCATGACTTTGGTCTCGGAACCAATCAATTCCTCAATCGTTTGCCAACCAAGACTTTTTATAAGGGGCATGGCGGAGGCATCAAAACGACTACCAGTGATTATTCTAGCAGCTCTGTTTTGTAGCTTCTGCAAGCGGCTTTTTTCTGTGGAACTACAGCAGCCCCAAACCGAGCAACAATAACGAAAATGTGGTTCCACAATACTTCTGTACAAACTAATCAAGGAAGTAGAAGGGACGAGGCTCCTCGCATGTTTCAGAAAACCAATAGCCCTCGAAACTTTCGACGCGACATATTTAATGTGTTCCTTCCAATCCAGGCTTTGATCAATTTGTACACCAAGGTACTTTGTCTTGTCCACTACCTCTAAACTGTCTTCCTGAATTTTAAGATCCAATTTTCCATTGGATCTTTTTAGGAAATTCTGTTTAGATTTGGAGCAAATGAGCATGGAATGAGTTTTCGCGACATTTAGCGATATTTTGTTTCCCTTCAACCAAGATTCAAGACTCTTGAGATCATTATTCATGGCCTCATTCAGCTGAGTCAAATCCTTAGATTGATAAGAAAGGCTGGTATCGTCAGCATACATGGACACAGTTGAGCTTTGAATACCACATGGTAGGTCATTGATGTAAACAAGGAAGAGAAGGGGACCAAGGCATGAGCCTTGCGGTACACCAACTTCGATATTGTCAATTTCTGAGTCAATTCCACCAACCCGACAGAACTGTTTTCTGTTCGAAAGATATGATTCAAACCATTTTATTTCTCTGTGACGAACGCCGTAATGCATTAGTTTTTCACAAAGGATCTTATGGTCCACTGTATCAAAAGCTTTTTTGAGGTCGATAAAAACTGATCCTACGTGGTGCCCTGTGTCAAATCCCTTGTACCAATCATCCGTATTTTTAAGTAAACAGGAGACTGTGGAAAAGAGTTCTCTAAAGCCAGACTGGCCCTTGTAAAGAAGGCGATTCTTATTTAGATATTGGTACAATTGATTGAAAACTAGCTTTTCAAAGAGCTTCGATATGACGGGAAGGACGGAAATAGGGCGATAGTTTGATTTTGTAGCCTTTTCGCCATCTTTGTAAATCGGTGTAACCCTGGCAGTCTTCCAACTATCAGGAAATACGCCGGTTTCCAAAGAGGTATTAAACATGAGAACAAGAGAATTCTCAATGAATGGCAAGGCAAGTTTCAGAAAATAGCTTGAGATACCGTCAACTCCGGAGCCCTTTGAGATTTTAATCTTGCCAATTGCTTCTCTAATATCCTGGAGCCCTATTGGTTTAAATTCAAACCTTAAGTTCTTTGGGTTCAGTTGGTACTCGCCTGACAGGAGAGGGTTAGGTGTATCCTCGATCTTCTCTGCTAGAGCTTTCCCAACCGAACAAAAGTACTGGTTCATGGTATCGGAAATTTCTTTTCTGTTACTAATATCTTTTCCATCTTGTTTCAAGAGGTCAATATTAGTGGATTTGGATCGTTTATTCATCAGCTGGTTTAGGGTTTTCCATGTCTCCTTCATGTTACCTTCAGAATTAAGGTCTTCTTAATCTGTTCATCCAAATAAAGCCTTATTCATCCAATCAGTGCCACGACAGTGTGCCTTTAATGCTGTAATGTAAACACATCTGGGAGATCTGCTCGTGAATTTAGCAAGTTTTTAAGGTTTCTCGAGGGGACCACCCTTGCAAAATCAAAATCAATTTCAGTTTGGAAATATTCTAAAAATAATAGGACATGTTGGCTATCCAATCAGATGTTGCAATGTATTATTGCTTATATATTCAGGGAGCAGTAGCCTTTCAAACGCCACTCGTTTTTTCTCGCCCGATATAAAGACAAAATAGAGAGATAATGTTGCTTTTGGAGCAAAAATTGAGCATTATTATGTTATGCATCACGGTTTGTAGGATAAATCTAGGCTCTATGAATGAACTTTGGTATGAAATAAAGAATATAAATCATCTTGTCTCCTTCTTGTGTTTGTCTTTATCTTTCCCTTCTGGGTCAGCACATAAGCTTCTTTCAGGTCTAACACTGCGACATTAACCTAGGCCCATCTCGTAATCTAAAATATTCGCGACGAAAGTCTCAAATTATAAAATCTCGCTCTGGTTTACTCCAAAATTTCGTATGCGTGGCATTGTAGCTAGGAAGGAGCAAACCAGAACGAGATTTTGTAATTTGAGACTTTCGTCGCGATTATTTCAAACAACGAGATGGGCCAAGGTGATTGTCGCAGTGTTGGACCTGAAAGAAGCTTATTTGCTGCCCCAGAAGGTAAAGATAAAGACAAACACAAGAAGGAGACAAGGTGATTTATATTCTTTATTTGGTACCAATTTATTTCATTCATAGAGCCTAAATTCATCCTACAACCCGTGATAGACTAAAAGGTTTGCGATACATTTGCTTTGATGAATAGACTCATACACCGTGCTTTAGGATGTCAAACAATGCCAACACGTTCGTCAACACTGTACAGATTCGAAGCGTTTTCGGATGACCAGGGAAAATTAAAGCCGCAAATTATTAAAGTTTCTGAACTTTCTAAATGTTTCAAACATAGCGTCAACAGTTTTTTAACATGCAGTATCTTCAGAAAAATGAGTTCACAGCACGTTGTTTGAAAAATTACTGCTCCATGAATATCAAAGCAATAGTATTGAAAACTGCCTAGCTTAATTACCGATATGTTCAATTAGATTCAGCAATTTACCCGGCTTTAATCGGTCATTCCTTCCCGTGGATATGGGAGATTTTCTGCAGAAAGACATTTCAAAACATGCAAAAACGACTGAAAACGACGCGACGATCAAAATTTCCCCGGTTTTGCTTCGCATCAACAATGACACTTGCATGTATTAGCATATAACTTGCCTCTAGGGAGGATGGAATCCCCCTGAATAAGTAATTCATACCAATGGCAAGACTTTTTTATCCTGCCAAGAGGATAGCATGCGTTAAAGCGCGTTCAAGGGCCTGATTATATGGAAGCGGGCTGGCCCGGTAGACGGGCCGGCTCGTTTGCCGAGATGCGATTTAGATTGGTATTATATGTGGAAAGAGACGTGACAGTATTATGAAGGAAAACTGCGCATGCTCCATTGTGTATTTTCAGCCCGTTTACCGGCCTGGCTCGGTTTGATGCAATTACATGGAGACGAGCCAGCCCGTTTAGCGAGCCAGCCCGCTTGCATCGAAGTGAGCCAGCTCGCTTACCGGGCTGGCTCACTTCCATGTAATAGCAACTGAAATTTTACGTGGAATAGACCAGGAAACTGAGCTGGCTCGTTTGCCAAGCCAGCCCGTTTACCGAGCCAGCTCGCCTCATATAATCAGGCCCCAAGTCATTGCTGTAAAGGAGAAATATTGGGGAAAATTGTTCGTGGGTTTAGGACGTTTTCAAAGGTTTCTCAAAGCGACCTTCTCGATAATCCCTTTTAAAATCTGAACGGAGTAGCCGATTTTAGCCAGGAAAGACGTTCAAAATGATTTAACATGTTAGATTTTGAGTCAGATACTGGAAAATATTGCTGCTTTGATATTTAGAGAGCAGTAGCCTTTCAAACAGAGTGGGTTTCTAATTTGTTTTTTCTAATTTGTTTTTCCTAATTCACCCGGTACTCTCTCTACTAGAACGAGCATGACAACTGAAGCTTAAAAATCAAGTCAGTACATACCTTATGAAGTTCAATGACTTGCGAACTGGACCACTGCAGTCGATAAACTGACAAGAGTAAAGAAAGCACACGAGACAGATCAAGACAAACGTTTTCGTATATATTCAGTCAAGCGAATACTATTTGGCGGCATTGATTCCATATTCGGTAGAAACCTTCGGCAGAAACCTGCTGTGGCCAATCACGCATGTAAGTCTTATCTTAACGAAAACGTTTGTTTACTAGCACGATCTTTGATAGCCTGTGAACGGCTTTGACGGCTTTCAGCCGTTCACAGGCTAGATTTTTGATCGTGAAATTGAGCTCCTAGTGTTTAAGTCAAAGATGTTTTTCGTTCAGAAGAGTAAAATATTGGAACAGCCTCTCAGCTGAGTCGAAGCAAGCCGTAAAACTCAATAGTTTTAAAACAACAATTTAGGATATGTTTCTTTTTTGCCCTTTTTGTTTTTTTTCTTCTGTAAATTAGAACAATTTTGTATTTTAGATTTTCATTTTGAAATCATATATTGTAATTATTTTAATAGTAGGTATATTCCATAAATTGTAAGATTTTTGACGGAGGGCCCCTTGTAAATCAGCCTTTGCTGAAGGGTTACCCTCCTATAAATAAATGAAATGAAAATGAAATGAAATGAATGATTTGTTTAAGATTTTAGGCAAAATCGACCACCCTCGGGAAAAAATCTTTGTGTACCCCAATGATAATCGTTGGACCACGACTTTCTATTTACCAAAGACTTAAGCCTGGTTCTCATATAATCTCAACCCGACGGCGACCCATCGGCGTCACTACTGCGTAGCAAAAGTTGAACTGCCGGCGACTCGTCGGCGACCCATCGGCGACCCATCGGTGACATATTGCCGGCAGGGCGCCGTCTACCATATCTCAGTGTGCATTCCCCGCTGATCCTAGTATTTGATTGGCTTGCTATGGTCACCTGATCACAGGGAATGCAAATGATTCGCTGACGCATCGCCGGCAGTGCGCCGCCTCATGTTCTCATATAATTTCCATTGGCGCCGGTGCCGCAGCAGAAGCCTGGTTCTCATATAGCTTCAAACCATCGGCGACCTGCCGGCGACCCAACGGCGACCCATCGGCGACCCACCGGCGACCTTGCTCCGGTAGTCTAATTTTAATGAGAACAGTCAGCGCCGATGGGGCGCCGACTGCCGGCGTCCTGCCGCAGTCATTCGAAAAAGTTGAGCTGAGTTCAACTTTTTCACTCTGCTGCGGCACCGGCGCCAATGAAAATTATATGAGAACATGAGGCGGCGCACTGCCGGCGATGCGTCAGCGAATCATTTGCATGCCCTGTGATCAGGTGACCATAGTAAGCCAATCAAATACGAGGATCAGCGGGGAATGCACACTGAGAGATGGTTGACGGCGCCCTGCCGGCAACATGTCGCCGATAGGTCGCCGAATAATGATCTCAAGAGTCTTGAATCTTGGTTGAAGGGAAACAAAATATCGCTAAATGTCGCGAAAACTCATTCCATGCTCATTTGCTCCAAATCTAAACAGAATTTCCTAAAAAGATCCAATGGAAAATTGGATCTTAAAATTCAGGAAGACAGTTTAGAGGTAGTGGACAAGACAAAGTACCTTGGTGTACAAATTGATCAAAGCCTTGGTGTACAAAGATCAATAGCAGCTTCGATGCCCCAAGCAGACCCCTTATTGAAGAGCTGGGATGGAAGACCATTGACGAACTTGTAGCCTATGAGTCTCAGACAATGGTCTTCAAGTCCTTAAATGAGCTGGCTCCGCAATACCTGTGTGACCTCTTCACACGAAATTCGCAGTGTTCATCCTACAGCCTTCGTAATACAGGAACCGACCTTAGGTTACCCAAGAAAAGGTCAAATAATGGCCAGAGATGTTTCTCCTACAGAGGTGCAAAACTGTGGAATAGCCTCTCAGCCGAGTCTAAGCAGGCAGCCTCACTGAAGAGTTTCAAGACTATTTAGGGACAGGCATCTTTTTCTTTCGATTGATTTTAAATTTTAAACATTATTGTACATAGGTTTTGAATATTGTAAATAAGGTTTTATAGTTTGATTTAATTAATAGCTTTTTACTTTGTTTCTGTAGATTTTAATTATTGTTTTTATCGGAGGGCCCCTTGAATGTACAAATAGCAAAAATGTACAAAATGACACAAATGAAGTTACTGTTTCGGGAATTTGTCCAAGGGAAGACAACCTCAATGATAAAGCTGCAACTGTCAACGAGATCCTTGCTAAGAGATGCCAACGTCAAAAGCTTGGTTTTATTAAACACGAGCAATTAGATGCTAAGAAACACACTAACACGAGCAAGCTCCATCTCAACAAAGAAGGTAATTCTATTTTGCAGAGAACATTCCAGAACGAAATACAAATGTGACTATTTAACGTTGTTAATTCTAGTAATACTATCTTAAATGATATTCCACAGGCGGTTAATCAAATGCCATTTAGGGAGGATGCTGTCGATTGTAATACTGTATCGACAGGGTCTCATCAGCATCTAGGTTTTAAAAGGGGTATGGCAATCGCATCCCTGAATATCAATGGTCTGCGCAGTCACCATGATGAAATAAAGTTGCTCTTAAATGACCAGGGGATCCATATTCTTGCCCTAAATGAAACTAAACTTGATGCTTCTGTTCCAACAGAGCTTTCTGCAATTTCTGGTTATCAGCAAAAGCGCCTTGACAGGACCTGCAATGGAGGTGGTGTCTCCATTTACGTAAGAGACTCTATCAAAATGACACCGAGGGATGATGTGCCTTCCCATGGTCTAGAACTTCTCTGTGTTGAAATTTCCCCACCCAAAAGCAAGCCCTTTCTTGTTGTTACCTGGTATAGACCACCCAGTGACCCTGTTGACTCCTTTGATAAGCTGGAAAAAGCTCTTGCTTTCCTTGACAAGGAGGGCAAAGAAATTATTCTCCTTGGAGACACAAATTGTGATCTTGCCAAAAAATCAACTGATCAGTCATTGGATAACAATGCAAAGCACATCTCTAGTCTGTATGAGCTTTTCAGCTTCAAGCAGCTTATCGAGGAACCAACAAGAGTCACTCTTGACACTGCAACGCTCATTGACCATGTCGCTACAACATGTCCCAGAAACATACTAAAGTCAGGGGTGCATGAGGTTTCCTTGAGTGATCACTATATGGTCTACTGCATTCGGAAATTCGATGGTGCAGTAGAAAAAGGTCACAAAAAGATCAAGACTCGCAAAATGAAAAATTTTAACGAGGAAGCATTCCTTGCAGATGTTTCTGGGATATGTTGGGAACAAATGCTTACTGAAACTGATGATGTCAATTTGCTTGTCAATCATTGGTCTGAAATGTTTTCTTTGATCATAGAAAAACATGCCCCTTTGAGTGAAATGCGGGTTTCTGAAAAATATTGCCCCTGGATTGACAAGAATCTTCGGGATTTGATGCGTACAAGAGACAAACTGAAAAAATCAGCAGTCAAAGGTAAATCCCCAATCCTTATGGATTCTTACAGACATATCCGTAATAAGGTCAATGCTCTTAATGTTCGGCTGAAGAAACAGCATTATACTGATAGGATCTCTGAATGTAAAGGCAATATGAAAGAATCTTGGAAAACAATTAATGAACTTCTCAATAAGAGATCAAAATCAAGTAGCATTGATTGTCTCAAAGAGTCAGACATTGAAACTCGTAACAAAAAGGATGTTTCAAATTCAATGAACAACTTCTTTTGCACTATAGGTAGAGAACTAGCAGATAAAATACAACCTGCCGCTAATCCCCTACTATCAGGTGACTATGAAGTTAACAAAGACAAGGCCAAATTTAACTTCAAGACAATCGAGCTGAAAGATATCAGGGATGCATTTGCCAAAGTTAAAACATCAAAGAGCTTTGGGATTGACAATATCTCTAGCTACTTTATGAAGCTTGCTTTGCCTTATATTGAAAACTCTCTGGCCTTCTTGTTTAACACATCCATTCAAACCAGCCAGTTCCCAGATTCATGGAAAGTAGCTAGAGTTACCCCAATTTTCAAAGATGGTGATAAGACTGTAAAATCTAATTATCGCCCAATATCAGTCTTACCTGTCATCTCAAAGCTCTTTGAAAAACTTGTTTTTGACCAACTGTACCAGTATATGAAAGGAAATGGCCTTTTCACAGCTGACCAATCTGGGTTTTTACGCCTTCACTCCACGTTGACTTGTTTGCTTAAAATGAACGATGATTGGTACAATGGGCTTGATCTCGGTAAATTGGTGGGATTAGTGTTTATTGACCTGAAAAAAGCATTTGATACGGTCGACCACGACATTCTTTGTAAAAAGCTCGAACTTTATGGCGTGCAGCAGCGAGAGCTATCTTGGTTTAGGTCCTACCTATCCAACCGCAAACAATTCTGTAGGGTTAACGGTGTTGATTCAGATATCCAGGAAATAGAAGTGGGAGTCCCTCAGGGGTCATGCCTTGGCCCCCTTCTCTTCCTCATCTATATCAACGATCTTCCCCAGGCTGTCCAAGATTCCTCTGTGACTATGTATGCTGATGATACCAGTCTGTGCCAACAGTCGAACAATTTGACTCAGTTGAATGAGGCTATAAACAGTGATCTTAGAAAACTGGACACTTGGCTGCAAGGCAATAAGCTGTCCTTGAATGTAGCAAAAACTCATTCAATGCTTATATCTACAAAGCAGAAACACAACTCTCTCAAAAGTCGAAACGAAGTCTTGGAACTGAAAATACGTGACAATGAGCTCGAAGTAGTTCAAAAGACAAAGTACCTTGGAGTACAAATCGATAGCTCTTTGGACTGGAAGGAGCAAATTAAGGCAGTTTCTACCAAGGTCTCCAGGGCAATCGGCTTTTTAAGACATGCTAAGTCTTTTCTACCTAAGGAGAGTTTGAAAACTCTTTACACAGGCATTGTTGAGCCCCATTTTCGATATTGTTGTTCTGTTTGGGGTTGTGCTGGTTCTACAGACATAAACCAGTTGCAAAAGCTTCAAAATCGTGCTGCTAGAATAATTACAAATAGCAGCTTTGAAACCCCAAGCAGACAACTTATCGAGGAGTTGGGCTGGAAGACTATCGTAGAACTCATTGATGTTGAGTCTAAAATGATGGTCTTCAAGTCGCTCAATGATTTGGCTCCACAATACCTGTGTAACCTTTTTATCAAAAACTCAACAAGTTCCTCCCGCAGTCTCAGGAATACTGAAACTGATTTAAGGTTGCCAAAGAAAAAGTCAACAAATGGGCAAAAATGCTTTTCTTTCCGGGGAGCTAAACTATGGAATAGCCTCCCAGCTGAATCTAAGACGGCATCCTCCCTGAATGGTTTTAAAAAGTCAATAAAGGGTTAATTTTTCTTTCAATTGTAAATATTGCATAATTGTAAATAGGGTTTTAAAGTTATGGTTTTTTAGTGAAAGGTTATTTTAGCTGTATATTGTAATTAAGTTTTTATTGGAGGGCCCCTTGAAAAACAGCTTCTGCTGAAGGGCAACCCTCCTTAAAAGAATGAAATATGAATATGAAAATAAATATGAAAACCAGCTTCTGCTGAAGGGCAACCCTCCTTAAAAGAATTAAATATGAAATATGAAATATGAAAGCCTGGATTGGAAGGAACACATTAAATATGTCGCGTCGAAAGTTTCGAGAGCTATTGGTTTTCTGAAACATGCGAGGAGCCTCGCCCCTTCTACTTCCTTGATTAGTTTGTACAGAAGTATTGTGGAACCACATTTTCGTTATTGTTGCTCGGTTTGGGGCTGCTGTAGTTCCACAGAAAAAAACCGCTTGCAGAAGCTACAAAACAGAGCTGCTAGAATAATCACTGGTAGTCGTTTTGATGCCTCCGCCATGCCCCTTATAAAAAGGCTTGGTTGGCAAACGATTGAGGAATTGATTGGTTCCGAGACCAAAGTCATGGTGTTTAAGGCATTAAATGGTCTTGCTCCTCAATATTTGACCGAACTTTTCTTGAAAAAGTCGCAGGGCTCCCTTCACACCCTCCGAAATACTTCTACTGACCTAAAGATACCATTAATGAAAAGTGGAAATGGTCAAAGATGTTTTTCGTTCAGAGGAGTAAAATATTGGAACAGCCTCTCAGCTGAGTCGAAGCAAGCCGTAAAACTCAATAGTTTTAAAACAACAATTTAGGATATGTTTCTTTTTTGCACTTTTTGTTTTTTTTTTCTTCTGTAAATTAGAACAATTTTGTATTTTAGATTTTCATTTTGAAATCATATATTGTAATTATTTTAATAGTAGGTATATTCCATAAATTGTAAGATTTTTGACGGAGGGCCCCTTGTAAATCAGCCTTTGCTGAAGGGTTACCCTCCTATAAATAAATGAAATGAAAAATGAAAATGAAAATGGGTCGCCGACGAATCGCCGGCAGTTCAACTTTTGCTACGCAGTAGTGACGCCGATGGGTCGCCGTCGGGTTGAGATTATATGAGAACCAGGCTAGAGTGAACAAGTTGAACTCAGCTGAACTTTTTCGAATGACTGCGGCAGGACGCCGGCAGTCGGCGCCCCATCGGCGCTGACTGTTCTCATTAAAATTAGACTACCGGAGCAAGGTCGCCGGTGGGTCGCCGATGGGTCGCCGATGGTTTGAAACTATATGAGAACCAGGCTTTTATTATTATTATTATTATTATTATAACATTCTTTAAAGTTGGTTATTAAAAATAGCTCTACTTCAAGAACTAATAAAGACCAACTATTTACAAAAACAAAATAAATTACAGTTCATGATAGAAACGAAAATACCCTAAAATACCCTATTTACAAATTTTGCAACGGCAAGTCTCTCCAATCCATTTTTTTATGCATGACTTAAAAGAACAGACGGAGGTGGCAATTTTTGTATCATTGGGCAGGGAATTCCATAATATGCTACCACGAAAAGATAAACTATCGTTGCCATAAGTAGTTGTTTTAGTTTGAGGCAACATCAACAGATTCTTTGATCGTAGATTGTAATTATTGTCCTTTTCATGGAACATATCCCACAAAAAAGAAGGGTTTTGTTGTGTTTAACTGCTATAAACCTCGAGCATTAACTTTTGCAAGTTCTTTTGATGAATAGTGCACTCCTTTCCTCTCTGTAACAACTCATCAAAAAAAGAAGATATAAAATCGTTGAAGAGAATTCGAAGCGCTCTCTTATGGGTGTGATTGAGATCATTATTCGCAACCTTTCCGCAAAACATCCATATCAACGGACAATAATTAAACTGAGACATTATGAATGAGTTGTACAGTAAAAGAGATTGTTTCTCATCTAAATAATTTGAGACTCTAGATAAGGTACTGATCTTGTTGTTTGCTTTTTGACATAATTTTGCCACATGTTGGTCGAATTTTAGTCTCGAGTCTATGGTAATCCCCAATAATTTAACACTACTGACAATATCAACAGATACATTTCCAATATCGAGAACAATATTATCATTTGTCTTCAAACCGAGTAGCATAACTTGGAATTTTGATGGAATTGCTACCATTTGATTAGTTTTGAACCAAGAGATCGCTTGAGACATATCTTCTTCTAGGTTTGAAGCCACACTTTCAAAAGTGTCATCAAAAGAAAAAATGGTGTTATCATCAGCAAAATTGCACACCTCCGAATGTTCGACGATGTAGATGAAGTCATTGAGAAAAATATTGAATAGTAGTGGCCCTAGCACAGAGGACACCAGTTTTTGTTTGTAACCAGTCACTATATGTTGAGCCAAACTTTACTCTCTGCTTTCTATCTGAGAGGTAATTTGCTATCAATCTGAGACCCTGCAGACCAAAACCATACGCATTTAATTTAGCAATAAGTAAATCATGTGGCATGCAATCGAATGCCTTTGATAAGTCCATCAAAATCATACCAGCAACACCTTTCTTATCTAATGTCTTGCGAATAGTTTCAATAAGCCGAATCAGGGCATGTTGTGCACTATGTCCTTTTCTATAAGCACATAATAGATTTGATATCTTTGCAGTCACAAAAGAATTGATCTGTTTTAGCTATCAAACGCTCAAAGACTTTGGACATCGCTGTTGCTACACTAATTGGTCTATAATTTACTTTACCGGTGGATTCAGAACTTTTGTATGTCGATACATCGACGGCCTTAAGGGGGTCGGGGAACTCACTAGTGAATAGCATCGTGTTGAAATATTTAGTAATCTCGATGTGACACAATCCGGATATTAATTTAAGAATGTCAACTGAAATACATCCACTCGTTTTCTTCGAATTATCTAGCTGCCTAATTTCATTCCAAACATCATTAGGGCTAACAGGATGAAACTCAAACGTCTCGTTATTTACAACATTATTTCTAATCAACAATACACTAGGGTGGTTGTCGTATTTCTTGATGGCATTCAAAACAGGGTCCTGCAAAGGGACATATGATGGTGGGGTCACAGGAGCCTCAATAGGTAGTGTAGCAGTGATATTAACAAAGTACTCGTTAAAACATTCTGCTATTTGAAACATTCTGCTACTTTAAGGCCCTGAACTGCAAAACCGTGTCACGAATTTTGATAAAAGGCATTGCCTTGAAATGATATGATTTTAAATAAATGTAAATGTCTTAAATGTCTTTTTTAACTTTCAGGCCCTTGCAAAAATCGGACCAGTGGATCTATACCACAAATCGCTGACACGGTTTCGTAGTTATATGCATTGTGACTCTGTGTGCCAAGTTTCAAGCGATTCGATTGGCCTGTTGGGTACACAAAGATTTTTTATTACCCACCAGTACTCGGGAATCCTGTTTCGAGAAATCAGGCTTTTATCAAAATGAAACAAAAATTGCGGGAAATACGATTATGCATGAAAGGTCAAGCAATTAGGCTTAAGCGCGGTATTGGTAGAGCATTATGTCAATAACACAGCAGCACAGGATGTCATGAACATAGCTGCAAGGTCAAGTGAGTTTACTTTAATCCGCTTATGTATATTCCCGCAATTTTTGAGAAACAGGATTGCCCCTTTTAAAATGCTCAAATTTCCAAGTAATTGTGACTATTTCTGGAAGTGAGTTGGTTTAAAGGCAATCTGTCCCCTTCGATGAATGGAAATAAAATCGATAAAGATCTCTATTGTATATTCCAGAAGTTGGTGTTAATTTGCTTTATCCAAAGAAATCAGGGTCATAGAGACTCAGTGTATGGAACGCCGTTTGCACAAAAATGACATAAACATAGTTTATGTTACATAAACTATGTTTATGTGCACATAAACTATGTTTATGTACATAAACTGTGTTTATGTGCACATAAACATAGTTTATGTACATAAAAATAGTTTATGTCCAATATTGTGCACATAAACCTAGTTTATGTACATAAACTATGTTTATGAGCACATAAACATAGTTTATGTACATAATCATAGTTTATGTCCATTTTTGTGCAAACGGCCTCATAGTCATTGTTCTAGAAGGCGTCATAGTCATAGTCATAATGAGTCCCTGTAGCGTCACGTCGGTAACAATAGCGGAATTATCGCATTCAGAACACCTGTGCAATGTGATCCAGATTTCCATTCGTAGCCTGAGGTATTATTTCAAGTTAGGCACACAAAGTGTACTTTAGGCCTCTTTCTTAGCACAGTAAGGGCACAAAATAGCACTTAATTTAAAATTCAAATTTCTTAGCTTGCACTGACTCGATTTTCATGATCTTCGTTTTGTTTGAAAGATTTAAACCTTGCAGAATATGTAGTGAAAAAGTCGATTGAAAATTTTATCTTGAGATGTGCAAATTTTGCGAATTCCTAATGGTTACCAAACGTTTAAAAAAAACTAAAAACTGAATCATGAAACGCTTTTTCAACATTAAAAACAAAAAATCTATGTTTCAGACTTCTTGTAAACCCTATTGCAGAATCAAATTTAATCTATTGTGAACACTTTTGCAAAAGGGCTAAATAGACTAAGCTCTCAAATAATTTTGGCAAGTTTTTTACGTCGTCACGAATTTTTGTACGGGCACCTCACCTTAAACTACCGAGTCGCCCCCCTGGGATCTGAACTTTATATTTCGATTTCTTAACTTTGGGCCCAATTCTTCGCGAACAAGACTCCTTGTTTAGTTTCTTAGTATTCATAAAATTAATTTTACCGTTAATCATAATTTATTTAGGACCGAAAACGCAAAAACGTAATTTCCATACTTTCCAACAATATTCGAAACGAATCTGTGCAAGATTGACGCGGCACGTGCTGTCTTTCCACTCTTTTATGAGGAACGTGTTAACCGACTTCACTCTAAATTCTCCCAAGGAGCAAAACAATTAGCTACGTTATGAGCAGTGAGAGGAGTTCTGAGGGCATTATTCCATTGCAACACGTAAATTGTCAACCGGAAGGTCTTGGCATATTCGGATAAGATGTCGGATAAGGTTTTTGTCGGTTGGCTGTCGCAGTCATCCAAAACATTCTCTTTTTCTCGTGTAATTCCATGGGCAATAATGCACCGTGTTTGTAGCTTAGAAATTAAAGTTTATTACCTCGTTACTGCTGTTTTTTCTTCGATATTTTCTCTTCGGCCTAAGCCCGCCATTGCAAGAAAAAAATTTAAATAGCGCCTGCGCACCTCAGAGAATGGCTAGCTCCTTCACAGCGTAGAATCTCGTTTCAAAGGTCCACCACCCAAAATTAGACTAATTTTTGGGGGTACCTCTAACCTGAGAAAAGCACCACGTTTTTCGATCCAGCCGGTACTACTGAAGCTGGTTTGTGCTTTTTGACCAGTTACACGGTCATGAAGGGGATTCTTTGACCTTTGAGCAAACTCATTCATAGTTTATTGAAGAAACCAACAAACAGATTAGTGTCCAGCCAATTGATATTGCAAATATTTTGCTCAAGATAAAATACATGAAAATTTCACGTACACTTGAATGAGTCTGAGAGGGTTGAGGTTGTTCAGGTAGACAATGTTGTGACTAAATAAATTGACGGTACCTGCAACTAAAAGAGTCTCTTGTTACCCTGTGGACTGTCTGGTGAGTTGAGTTGTCACTCAAAATGAAAGAATGAAGGGTCGCAAATTTAAGATTAGAACAAAAGCAAGCCACGTACCATCTAAATTCCAATTGTTTTCATCTATCGAGAACACCAAATACAATAGGCTTTATCTACCGGGTGAGCCAGAAAAAAGTTTCCACTTTCGATAGGCCAGGATAAATCCGAGGGGCGTATCACTCTGTAAATATCTCGTACACCTTTGGCAAAAATTCCTTTGTTTTAAAGAAAAATCCGCAAAAAATCCCTAAAAATCCCAATGTTTAAAAATTCTCGTACGCCATTTCGGAAGAGTGATACACCCCTCGGATAGATCATGCTCTGGAACAATTTCAAATATTTTTGATTTAATTTTTTTGTCAATATCCAATATTGTTCTTAATATCTTTTTCGATTTTTCGGATGCCTACCTGTTCATAAATTTACGATTTCTTAATTTTTTCTGTCTGTAGACTGCCCAAAAAGATCGAAAAACAGCGATCAAATGTTCTAAAGACTGAACTTGTCAGAACAAATAGAGTGCTCCTCGAAATGACTAGGGAATTTGGAAATGGATTATGTCACACGAGCGGTTGTTTCATGATGGCACAATTTTAGTAAAAATTCTTATCAATTTTAGTTCAAGTCCATGTCTCTGCTCCATAATATAGGCTACTCCATACATAGCATTTCATAATTCTATTGCTTGTTTCAAGATTGATGTTGTTATTTGTTAATGTTGACTTCATTTTATTAAACGTTCCTCGGGCTATAGAGATACGACGTAAGACTTCTCTTTCACATTTAGCATCCTTAGTTGGCCTAGATATACAAAAGAATCTACTTGTTTAATTGTGTCGTTGTCAATGGTAAGATGAAATTTTGCGCTCGGCGTTACTTTTGATACTAACATAGTTTTGGTTTTTTCAGCATTTATCTTCATTCCACAAAGTTTCCCTTCTTCACTTTCTTTATTCACTATTTCTTGCAATTTTGGGGCAGGGGGGCGTTATTCACCCGCCCCTACTTAATTCCAGACTGGAAGGTGATGATACATGGAAACTTTCAGCATATTATGTACAATGACCTTTCGCGATTATAATGATGGTATTGTTTTATTAATAGTCATGTGACCGGTTGCTAGGCAACAATCAAACGAAAGATATACACAGAAAAATTGGTGTTTTTTGTTACAACAACAGCATCAGTTCGTTTTCTTTGACACGCCAATTCAAAGCGATTAGCGATCAGAGACAAAAGCAATTATACCAAGCAAGCAACACATCTAAACAAACGGGCTGCAAAAGATGCTAGATTCATTACATAATTCTCAGCGTCGCTAATTGAATTGGATTACGAGGAATCACGTCGTAAATCTAAAAAGATGCCCTAAACCCAAGACGGCTAACTATCGCATTGTGCAAGTGAAAATGGGTTGTTAAAAGCATATTATCATAGATTCAAAGTCAAAATTCTAGAATCTAATTCAGGCTTTCTGCTAAAGATTAAATCATAAATCTTCAAAATCGGTCCAGTGTACGATTTATTGTGGCCTGCCAAACGTGCATAGTTTATTTTGGCGCACCCGGTACTGAAATATAGAGCTCCTCCTTGTGACTTTGTTTTTGGTCTTTTCGGCCGTCCAGGGATAACCTTATCGATCAATTTTTATTTTTCTCATGCAAAGAAGGAATAGCTTTACGTATGCATCATTCATGAAGACGGCCTTCGGTTAACCAGGCAGGTAAAACAATTATCTGTTATGTGAAGGATAGATGAATTTGTGTTGTTGTGTATACCAGCTTCAGTCAGGATCTACGTAATGAAATATTATTGTGGTCATCTTATCCGAACTGAATACACCTTTCAAATAAACAATCTATTCACTACGGCCATCAATTTTTGGATATATACCATGGTCAAATCTTAGATTTCATGCCAGGTTTTACGCAAGTAAATATTTTTGTGGTTATCAATCTGAACTGAATACACTTTTCACATAAACAATCACCATTCTATACAACCATCAATGCTTTGATACGTCAAATCTCAGATTTCTCATTTCATGCCAGTTTTAAACCGGTTTCACACAAGTAAATATTCTTGTTGTCATCTGGCTGAACTGCATAGACCTAAGTTCTACTGATAAGTAAAAAAAAACGCCTGGCGTTTGTAAAAATGCTGCTCCCTGAATATCAAAGCAATAATGTTAACTATCTTGCTTTATTGCTGATATGTTCAGTTTAGGTTCAGTAATTTAATTTATCCGGTTTTAATCCCGGGGGGGGGGGGGGGGGGGGTACTTGACTTTCAATTGTACGGGGGGGGGGGTGCGCTCCAAGAGAAAAAATTTTCAACCGGCTTTAGAAATTTTCCCTCGAAATGATAGCCGGCTTTAGAAAAAATCGGCGAAAAGCATATCCCAAAACGTAAAAATTCGTTGGAAAACAATGAAATAACACGTTTGAACAACCGGTTTTTGCCTTCTTTTGAACCCGGCGTTAGAAAAAAGAGGCGAAAACAATACCCGGAAAGGAGTGCACATGGCGTCAGCAAAATATCTAAGTACCCCCCCCCCCCCCGGGGTTTTAAACAGCCATTCCTTCTGTGGATATGGGAGAATTTCTGCCGGAAGCCACTTTCGAGAACCTGCGAAAACTAGCGATAACGATGAGCAAACTGTCCTTTTTTCCTTCCTAAGACTCCTAACAGTTATGACACTCACATGCACTCAATGACCTAGGTTACTATATATAAACATACAAGCAAACAAATCTAAATCGATAAAAATGAGACTTAAAACCACAAGGCAGCACACCGTGATACCCAGGGCATTACAGAAAATATTGAATAGCAAGAAACCATTTACAACATGCCGAAAAACTTTGATTTTTCGCCGAAAGTAATAGTATTGTACACTTGGTATTGAGCAAACTACAACCGGTGAAAGAGGGCTGAATCCTGTATGCAGCAATTAAGAAGTAATGCCTATTTACTCTTACATGCATAATTTACAAGGTGTCTACATGAAATGTATCGCGCAACAGGTGTGTGGTTTCTGCGCGGAACATCAGTAACAGGCACACAGATTTTCAGGAACGGGGGTTTCCTTTCATTGTCATTACTATTATTATTATTATTATTTTTAATCAACTCCAGTCTGATGAGAGGTAATCATTGAGCAATATTTGGTAGTCACTGCCAGAATAGGATGACGTTAGTGTTCTTGTTCGGGATACAATCAGTGAAAGTCTTCCGGATTTTCTCCAGAAGAGCTAAACCCCCGTTTAAGTGCTTTGGATTCTGCGCACTAGCGATAGCGGGGTCATTGTCCTTCATTTTTGTAATAGTGCTAGAGGTATTACACGAAAAAACATCAATTCTAGCGATGATTTCTTAACTTTCAATTGGCGAAATTCTTCAGTTTCGCAAGCAAATAATATTTCTTTAGAAAATTGTTATCATGCCCACATATTTTTATTCAAATTCTTTAACATGGCTGATTATTGCAGAAGGAATCTACTTCTCAAACTTAAAGTCACACTGCAAAATGAAGGTATCTGGGCAATTTTCACAATCGCTTATGAAACATATGGCTCAAAACACGGATTTTCAATAACCTGTGAGAAGCCCCGATTCTTGAGCATGCGCGCAGGCTAGTTCTCAAGCTATGACCTTTTGCCAGCAGTATCATAACTGTTATTACTGCTACGAATAAGTTGGTCTATGAAATAACTGAACAAAAAGCATTGCTACGGTAGTCGCAAACACAAATTTTGCTTGATTTTGCAAACGTCAACACTTTTTGCCGACTCAATTGGTTTTCATCCCTGGTTTTGTAGTGAACCTGCCACTACAATCAGGGATGTTTTTACGAGTATAGGTATTCATTTAATCTGTATTAAAATCGTAATTTATCTATTCTTAGCTTTTAAAACATTGCAAATTTTAATCATGAAAGGCAAATTGCTACATACATACACATACACATTCATGCGAGCACATTGACAGCACATATGGGATCAACAATCCAGAAAGTCCCGCAGACCCCCGTGTTTTGCAAAAAACCACCATGTGACCTTAATCTTGGGTATGTCTTGGACATTTAATGTTATCTAAAAATAACCTGCATCTTTAAATAGCACTATGGAGAACAACAGGAGGTCCCATTACTCTTACTTTTCGTATTAAATGATATCATGGTCTTAAGAGGGTTTATTTCATATGATGTAACGCAGTGAAAGGGTGATACAACAGCGCGATACTTATATCAGTACCTATTTTAATGAGAAAATTTACATGAAACTACTCAAACCAGTTTACGAGCACAGGATAAAAGTAGAAGACTGAAAGACGAATTTCGCGAAGAATCAGTCGAAGATTGCATATCCTGAAGAAGAGATCTGTTTATCAAGATGAGCGAAGGAAAACCGGTATGTTTGAAACAAATTACGCAGTTTTCTTCTCCAGTAAATTCATGTTAGAATGTTTCATCATAAATAAAAACAATTAGGCTGCAACTACACATAAACATTCTATGGCTGCCATAGCCGGAAAGGACATGCTGTCATCGAGTTCCAACTAAAACAGCCACTTTAAACCAATGAAAACTATACATTACATTTGAGAAAAGAGCAACTCAACCACTCAACCAGTTGTTTCAGAAAGAAGAACCCCTCTCCGCCACAGTCACCACACAGCAGATCATTGACAGTAGCAAAATATTCTAAAGTAATGCGCCTCGTAACTTAGCATACAGAGTAATAAACAACCGGGTGTCCCAATGCCCAAGTAATCCTGTTCTGAAAAATCGTCAAAATTTGATTACATGGCCAATCTTCAAAGTTCTTTTCTTAACAAGTAGATCAAAGACCAAATCATTTTTCCAGGCATAGCTGATCTTTCGATTGGTTTTGAAATCAGCACATTTAGCTCCTTTAGAGCTACCTGGTTTTGAAGCATGCTACAAACGGCACTGATGATTGCCAGATTAAATTCTTTTCATATAGTAAGGCCTGTCAAGCGTCGCGCTTTTCATGTGTCGAACCAACTCAGTTAGGAGCGACATTTATGCATGTTTAGCGCGCCTTCCGTTTTAAACGTCGAACTTAAAATTATGTCGCTCTTAATATGTTTTACAATTGCTACATGAAGTATCTAGTTTAGTTTAGGCGCGTAAACTCATGGATTGAAATGCACGTATGCGTTGAGTTCGGCACATGAGAAGTTCCACGTTTGAAACCAAGCCGTGCTTGAGTCGTGCAGCTCGGCAAGCTCTGCCGATCCAAAGTAGGTTGCCGCTCCTAACTCATCTGCCGTACTCAACTGATTCAAACGTCGTGCCCCTCAAGTACCTAATTCTCGAGTTAAGTTCGGCACATGAGAAGTGCGACAATTGAACCAGGCCTAAGCTTTCAGTTTGGTCATAAATTTCAGAAAGAAATGCAAACTATTATCGTAGACTAGATGCATAATGAAAAATCTTAATATAATGGCTCTTGGTCAAGATTAACGATGCTGCTTTCACAGTATAGCTCAGAACGGGGTTTTTCAATGAGTTATTTCATACCCTAAAATTTCATAATCTTTAAATTGGATCATTGATAAAAGAGGTAAAAAAGAAAATTTTAGGACAGGTTTGATAAACATAGGGTTCAAATCTTTAAAAAGGTCGGTGTAAAATTCTATTACAGTTTTCTTTTAATCAAATTGCTCGGAAGGAACTTACGGGTTTTTGCTGTAAATCTGCCGTGGAAATTTATTGATATCTTGATATGTTTTAAAATGGCGACAATTTAATCATTTTTGAAAAATTCATGGAAAATTTGGCGATTTTTCAAACGGGCGTACTTTTTTGGGGACAGCCAAAAACAATACACCTCGTAACTTAGAATGCATGTAGCAGGCAGACTACTGCGTCATGTGAGTTAACGTAGAAATTAGCTGTATGTGCGGCATTGCTAGATCGCGACGGGAGGCTTGAATACTGCAAGTCTGTTAAATAAGATCACCCCAGGTAGCTTCATACATGCTGGTGGTGTGGTGTAGTGGTTACGGTCAAATCCCATGGGGTTTAGCTTCAAATGTCGCAGGTTCTGCCCACAGGTATTCGAATCTTGTCGTCAGAACTACCAACTTCACCTTCACCTAAACCTTCGTTATCAAATAAAAATTGCTTCATTGCTTTCTTGCTCTCTTGCTTCCTCGTTTCCTTGCTTCCTTGCTCTCGTACTAAGAGTAGTATATATTGAAATATTACATAAACATGTTGGTCCATTTTCTTTCCCGTAGCAAGAAAATTCGAGAAGACGATTGTCAGCGGATCAAATCAGATTGTCAGTTGATATGGGTGACCAAAGACCGGTAAGTTATGATCTAATTTCACAATTTCCGGCTTCAGTCATTTCATTTCAGAATGGTGTACCACATACCCCACAAAACGTGCCAGTGCAATCTTGAAACGAGAAGGATTCGAATGTGGCTAGATGTGCACGATAGAAAGCCGTAATTTAGGGTTAAGATCAGTATTCATGGGACTTACTTGGCTATTTTGTCGAGAAGGTTGCGCAGAAGTGAATCCTTCCGGTCGCAAAAAAATTTTTGAAATCTTGGAGAATTCATTAGAAAGAAAGCTAATGCCAAGCAAAAGATTGGGGATTCAAAGAAGTAGGGTAGATTGTAAACAAAGGAGATCCTGGCTGGTAATGCAAGCGAGAGGGCCACGTTGCAAAAGGTCTATGCACAGCGCAGCAACAAGGGCAGATTTTGTAATACAATAGCAACAGTTGCGTTTGATTGACACCTCAATTCAAAGCGATTAGCGACTGCAGACAAAGGAAATTCTCTCAACCAGTAATTCAAAACAAACAAAGCCGCAAAAGTTTCCCTGAAACAAGTAGGGCAAACTGTCGCCTAGTGCACGCGAAAAATGGGTTTTAAGAGTAGTTATGTGCTTATAACGAAAGAAAAAGGGCAAATCTAAAGTTCTGTCTGGCGGATTTTGTATATTTGATTCAGAAGCCGAGCAGATGGCATTGTAATTCTCGCGTATTTAGGGCTTAAATGGAAGGATTACAAAACAGCTTCTGAATCAAATAGACAAAGTCCGCCAGGCAGAACTTTAGATTTACCCTTCTTCCTTCGTTATAAGCACGTAACTTCGCGTGCACAAGGCGAGAGTTTGCCCTGATAGTTTCAGGGAAAACTTTGCGGCTTTGTTTGTTTTGAATTACTGGTTGAGAGAATTTCCTTTGTCTGCAGTCGCTAATCGCTTTGAGTTGAGGTGTCAATCAAACGTAACTGTTGATATTATGTTACAAAATCTGCCCTTGTTAAGCGCAGCGAATAATAAGGAGAGGAAACTAAGGGGAAGGAATTCTTCAGCGGTGTCGCTCAAATGTGAAACAGCATTAGTCTAGGGTGAGCCAGGTCCCCAAGCAAAATTTCCTGGCAGTCTGTTTGCAATAAATCGACTCACTCCCTCTGTACATCCGTGCCCTGGGCAGCTCCAGCACCCAGGATTACATATTCTGAATTAAAAAGATGATACATTTTCTCTCTCGTAGCCAGAAAATACGAAAAGAAAATTATCAATGGAGCAGATGAGAGGTAATCATTGAGTAATGTTTAATTTGTCACAAATTCCACATCTACGGTATGCAATATTTAAAGAGTCGAGGGGAGCAATACTGCATGAATCGTCTCTAAGGGTTCCTTATAATCTGTTGCATGTTACTTGAGTTTTTTTCAATGACTTTATACCAATATTTTTCCTCATCGTAATACAAGGTGTTTAGACCCCGTTCACATGAAAAGGGAACAGAATGGAACGGAACGGAAAAGAACTTTTTGCGGAATGTTCACGCGGCAATAAATCAAAATGAAGTGTCAACACCTTCCTCCTCAAAGACAAAAAATGTCTAAGCTTATCATCAAGTTTTCCCACTTTTGTGTGTAAAACAAAACTCATTTTTTGGAGTTTTAGAATTGCCTTATGTACAAATTGCACGAAAAAAGTCCACACAATGGAGCGGAACGGTCCAAAAAAGGCGTTCACGCGAGTCATAAATCGTTCCGTTCCATTCCATTCCGTTTTACGGCTCACTGTTTAGAGCCGTCTATTTTCCGGAAAGGAACGGAACGATTCTCGTCGTTCTCGTATGAACACGAGAAACGATTAGGCCTATTCTACTTCTGTGATCCTAGCGCTTGACCTTAAAAGCCGCAACTTCACCTTCACCTTCAACTCCATCAACGAAACAACTTTTACTCAGGGTTTTCTCCGACTCAAATGGAAGAATATTAATCCATGCTAGGTCGATTTCGCAGACTTTGTATTCCCTTATGGCTATAGAGAAAGCCATGTTACCATTCGCTCAACTCTTGTAATCTGGTTTGTTGCAGAATACAACGATGCATTTGCAATGTATGACACCAAACACAAAGGATACATATCAATTGATCAACTAAAGGCATTACTGCGAGCAACTGGATACAATCCTACTGATCTTGAAGTTAATCAATTGTCATGGTCCGTCGATTACAACGGTATGAGACACTCTTACAATATCTATTATATCAATAATACATGGTTCGTGGAGATCCATTGTTTTCGATTACCGGCGGTGGTAATTTCTAATTTTCTCGATTTTTCTGATAATTTAAAAATGTTTCTGTTTGCACCGAAAAATGGAGAAATCCTGGTTGCTCGCCAGCTATTGAGTACTTATTAATAATGATTATTCTTATTTCTTTATTTAAGGTTAGCTTCTCATCTAGCTGATGCTAATTAACGCCAACCAAAACTTAAATACATGTTAACAACAAAATTAAATCTAGCTTACAAGAATATTAAATAATCTACAACTACAGAAACCGTAAATTTTCAACATAACGCTTACATATCTACAGTTGCGATCAAAATCGTAGCTTTTAATTTCTATTTTGAAACTATTTAATGTCTGGGATTCTTTTATGGAAGATGGCATTGCATGCAATATCTAGAGTGCGGTAGCGGACAGAGGTAGAACCGCTTCTAGAGTTTGTGTAGAATATCTATCTTGAATTTTGAGGACAATTCGAGTTAGGTGATGAAAAAACTGGTTTATTTTTCGGTACAGTGTGGACACAGGTAGCAACAATCTTGCAAAGACTTGGAAAACTAAAGGTGTCTTGCGAGAAAAAGATGGAACCAGAACCAATGGGATGGAAGAAATGGGTGATTGATATAAATCTGGGCTTAAAAAGAGCTGATCACATGTAGATTTAGCAAAATTTTCCTCGCAGATGTCTGTCTCCAAAACCAATCTCTTTGGACAGTATATCGCACTAATTTTCCAGAAACTTTGTAAGCTTAGTTTTTTCTCATGGACCTACATAGGACCATAAAAAGTACAGTAAATGCCCACCCTTGAAATACCCAGTAAATATTTTGACCATATGTAAACCAATGCTCTACTCAATTTACAGGCAACGGAAAGCTGGAATTTGAAGAGTACATAGATCTGATGGTGAATATGCAACATGATGATAAAGAAGAAGCCAATTGTTTAGACGCCTTCCGTGCTTTTGATATCTATAACAGAGGCTACATACAGGCATCTGATGTCCGAGAAATGCTTATGACTGTCATGGATAAAAGATCAAAGACTGATAAGGAGCTTATCAAACGAGTATTTCATCTTGAAAAAGATCGGAAAATCAAGTATGAAGGTAAGGCTGAATTGAAGCTTGAAGAACTTGAACCTTATTGAGAAATCTTCCGTGAATCTGACTAATCAAGCTCTGAGGACGACTTTCACTGGCTGGCACACATTTCACTTCAATCAGAAACTTCAGAAAATTTCGCTTCGTTTTCTCCAGCCTCGATTAGAAAACGAGTAAAAATCTCCAGCCTCGAGATTCTCTCCACCTCATTTCCTCCAGCTTCGATGCACAAGTCGTGGGATCAACCCCTTGATAATCTTTCGATTTCTTGAAAATATTTGTGCCATGAAAATATGTGCCATGAATGCACATATTAGAATAACACTGAAACTTCCCAGGAGTATGATGGTCACATGACTTGGACTGGGTAAAACAAACTTATTTGTTTTATCACATTACAGCCCTGAAGAAGTCCTGCATAGCAGGACGAAATATTGGCATAAAATTTATTCAACCATTTGCTGTTGTTTTTGTTGTATTGCGGTGTTTCTGCCTTTAAACTTATTTAAAACAAACTTAGCCGAATTTGTCTATTGAGCAGTACAGAGATTTACTGCTCTCTGGCTGTGCAAAGGCTACATTAAGCATCACCTAGGGACTCTAGAAACTTCCCAGGAGTATGGTCACATGACTTGGACTTGGTAAAACAAACTTAGCCGAATTTGTCTATTGAGCAGTACGGAGATTTACTGCTCTCTGGCTGTGCAAAGGCTACATTAAGCATCACCTAGGGACTCTAGCACAACCTTCGATATTGTAATGAGTATCAAAGCCCACATCCGCAATCTTAATTCATGTCTGGTTCTACCACATTCTTTACCCTTCAAAATATATTTGCATTGCTTACTGGTCTTCGCATCTCTATTATTCAATTTCTGGCGAGATATCTCAAGCGTGTTTTGAGTAGGAGTCTGAGAACTGCAGGTGCTAGCAGTATTCGTGCGGTCAGTGAGCCATATGATGAAGTAAATACTAGATGTGTGATTTGCTGGTGTTCGAATGCCTTGTCAGATTCTATTGATCTTAATTTCAGACTCGAAAATTCTATGATCCATATTTAGATTTATTTTGCTTGGAGAGTTTTGCCTGTGACGTAATACGCAATATTGGGTAAGCCAAACCAATAGACGCATTATCGTGGTGTTTCTGTCAGAGTTTAAACCTCTAAAGTTTGTCTCAAATTAGATGTTACCTGTTTGCGATATCGCAAAATTACTCGCGCAAAACGCTTCAATTGTATTTATTCACGGGTATTTTCACGTGATATTTAATTTGAGACAGACGTTACGTAAATTGGGTGTCTGAGAATAAATACAAATGTTCCTACCGTTACTGCGGAAGGGCCTGTTTTTCTATATTCTTTTATGCAACTTGATTACATAGAAGAGATGTTAACTTACAATTTCAGAAATATAATATACAAATGATTTAAGTACCAAAAATAGCTTAGATGTTTAAAACACGACGTTTCGAGCATATACTCGTTATCAAGTGACTCGAAATCGATCGAGCCGAGCAAAGAGAAGAGAAGATTCGACAAATAGGAAGGAATGCGAGATGCGACATGACGTAGCGTAAATAGGGAATGGGGCGTAGGAGGAATGTGAGAAAAGAGTAAGGAAGGACCTATTGCAGATAAGTAAATTGCTTATTTAGTCCATTAGGATAAAGAGTTTTTAAGTTAAAAATTAAGCGTTTCTCCAAGGTCTTGCGTTTGGTGGTGTCTTGAGGTGCATATAATAAGCCAAGAATGGACATGTCGGCAGTTGAATGGTTGGCTGAGTTGTAATGTTTGGATATGTTGCTGTCTGGATCTGTTGTTGTCTGTCTGCTGTATGTTGCTCTCTATTTTTGGTACTTAAATCATTTATATATTATATTATTGTTCAATTACATAGTACCACACGCAACGAACATATTTTTATTGCAATTTCAGACCTTGCATGTCCTCAGCTGCTGTATATTATATGAGCTATCAACTTTAACGCAGCAATTTTCTGGAAGAGCCTATAAATTACGCTTATACTTTTCTGGGAAAAACAGTTTAGCTTCTAGAATATCTGAAGAATGTTCAGTGCTTTTAGGCTTTTCAGATTTACTGTCAAGCGAAGCAAAGAAAAACAGAGTAGCTGTTAAGGATTTTTAACAAAGAAGTTTTTTTATCAAGGATAGTAGCCTCTATTTTGTATGTTCTGAAATGGCAAGGAAGTAAGAAATGCCAATGTTAGGTCCTTTAAAGGGAATCGACATTGTTAAAAGCTGGCCTAGGCCAAGTCAAAACTATAATCAATTGTACTCAACAACTTTGACGCATCTGGTTCATTGTGTAGCTAAAGAAACAATAGGTTTGTGGGCGTTGCTTTAGCCTATTTATAGAAGCTTTGAGATATAGCTATTTCTTTCCCTTTAAAGGCAATCTGTCTCATTCATAATTGGCTGAAGATTGTATAAGGAGATTAAAGATTTGTATGGGAGGATTAACAGAAAAGAATTGGAGAAGAGATCATTTCGAATTGAACTGAATTTTTATCATGCGAAAAATTCAAAGAGTCTGGGCTCTAGCTCCTTTCCTATGTCTAAGCTTTGTTCACTAAACCAATCACCTGTGTGACAGAGCTCCTTTAAGGAAGAATGAAGTTTAATGTTTTTGTTTCAGTACTTACAAGCATATATCATGCGTTGACTTTATCTTTGCTTTCACCTTGTATAGATTTCAAATTGATGATATCATCCAATTTTCAACAATGAAACAAGTAAGCAACTTTCAAGCAAAGACCAACAGATTCCATCGGGTGGAAATTGAACAGCATACCAAGATCAACATTCCTGCAACAACTGTCGGAATCACTGGGATCAGCACATAGCCTGGAGAACGATAGATGACTGCATTATTCGTTACAAAGAAAATTCAAGAGCATAATCACAAATTAAACGCCACAGGCTAGGTGAAACAGTATGAGGTGCTCTAAAACCTGTTCCCCATATTCAATTGACTCTAGTAACGTAGTTATCAAACAAAATTGAGATGTATTTCAAATTTCTAACTCGAAGCAAAATTAAAAAAAGAATGATCCGCCAATTTCTGGTCTATTGCCATCATTGTTCCAATTTTGGGGCATTTTTGGACAAATGGTAATCGATGATCCAAGAAAGAATTTCTCATTTTCATTGAGCATGTAAAATTTACAAAAATGTGCTATATCCAAGGGCGCCTACCTTGTAGGAATGTCTATTCCCAGTACTGTAGAGTAATTGGTGTCCTGTAACCCAGTACAGAGAGTGTCGCAGAACCGTACCGTGACCCAGCAGTACACAGAGTCAGTCCTCTCAAGGTCGAGATGACGTATGAATAACTTTGTGGTTTCAAATTCCGGTGTTGATGTAATACGAGATCAACTGTTATACAAGTTGGCCACAGGGAATCAGACAGCGTGATATTTGATTGGTCAACGCTAACAGACGTTAGAATTTGAAAATCCCTGCAACTAGAAAAACTTATGATGTACGCAGATTAACAGGAATGGGTCACAGGACAGCAGTTACTCTATGAACTAGGCCACGGGTACAGTACGAGGTAGGCGCCCTTGCTATATCCCTGCAGTGTATTACTTTGCAAAGACAGCTTAGAAATAGCAGCAAAATCGAGCTTACCGAGCGACCCAAAAATCTATAAACTTTTAAAAAATCATCAAAATTTGATCATAATACCATGTGCATACTAATCGGTTTCGTGTTGTACAGGAAAATATAAAGCCTGAGGTCCAAAAGTGCAGACCGAGGGCTTTATATTTTCCTGTACAACGACAAAACCGGTTAGCATGAGTTTTATTACCTGATAGCTGTGAATTTCGACTCATATCGTTTAGCCAAACGCATTTTGTTACTGCTATGTCGCTTAAGTTTATTGTCAATCTAACAGGCCTAAAGCAGTTGCTGTGGCAACAAAAACGTGTCCTGGTATCGAATCATGCAAGGCTACAGGAAAACCGCAGGAAATGTGCGATTAATCAATAGGATTGGCGGGATTCTCGTATTGCCTCGTTTTGTTGAAACGTCAGTCAGGTAATACTGATCAACAAAAACTTCTGTATGTGCACTTGTGTCATGGACTAAATTAATTCTAGACATAGTCCAAGGTCTTAAATGTCTTTCAATCTGTTGGATTAAACAAGGGAAGAGTTTGTAATACAATAGCATAAATAGCTGTTGATTGACACCTCAATTCAAAGCGATTAGCGATTGCAAACAAAGGAAATTCTCTGAACCAGTAATTCAAAACAAACCAAGCCGTAACAGTTTCCCTCGCCTTGTGCAAACGAAAGGTAGTTTTTAAGAGAAGTTACATGCTTATAACAAAAGAAGAAGGGTAAATCTAAAGATCTGTCTGGATGGAAAGATAATAATAATATAAGAATTTGGAGAAATGAAATCATTTTCATCGTCACGCCACGCTCTTCGTCCTCCGTTTTATCATAAAGCTACGGTTTCCTGCCAATTCACCAATATCTACCAAATTGATTTGTTCCTTATCACAAATACACAAAAAGAAAATGTAAAGATCGGTCGCATGACAACATTTGTTGTGATTTTTCAAATATTCACTTTTTATTGAGTCACATGTCAGATTATTCAAATATCACTTGTGGAAATTGTAACTAGCATAGAATTAGTGCGTCAAATGTATAGTATCAAATGTATTGTGAATAGTACACATATGATATATTAGTATTTCTTGTTAATAACTATATATGAAAATAACTTCAGTCTTTCTTCTATCAATTGCTTTAAAGGCTTGTTCCAGCACCTTTGCTAGTTGCTAGTCTTCGTTTTGGAATATCGGTAAAAATTGTTCGCATTGTTTCCAGGTGGGAAATCGATTTTTGCAGATCTTTAAAGAAACTTACCGGGTGAGCCAGAAAAAAGTTCCCACTTTCGAAAATTCGTAGCACTACAAGTACTTCATGGATTTGAATGATTCAAATTCTAGTTACAGGCCAAAAGATCAAAGTATTTTTGTGATTTTTCTCGTCTTCTCGCGAGAACTGCAAATATAGGTCAATTCAACTTTACAAAAATTTCATGGTTGCAAAATGACTAGGACTCTCCTCACACAGAACAATACGCACGGGCGTTTCACCTCTCTCAAGAGTAATAAGACATAGATTCTCAAACAGATACTAAAGATTTTCAATCCCATGGCAATAAATGTGCAGGCGATATCTCTCATTTCGCATCCACAAGGTTTTCTTATTTGAATTTACCAATTTTTCCAGTGCTTGTAAAAACAAGGCGAGAAGAATCACAAAAATGCTTAGATCTTTTGGCTGTCAAGCAAATATTGATTCATTCCAATCCATCCGGTACTCTTGATGCAATCAATTTTCAAAAGTGGGAATTTTTTTCTGGTTCACCCGGTATATATAAAGACTTAATAAAATGTCTGGATCTCGTGACACATACAGGATAGACAAGCTGAAATACTTCACCGAAAGTACATTTTTAAACATAAAAACAAACAAATTATTGGGGGAATCGTAAAATGGATTACATAAGCAAACACAATTTACCTTCATTTCTAATCCTAAGTTGTTTCCAAACGAATTCCTCTCACTCCTTCTTCTTCGACAATGTAGTGACATTCGTTGTTAGGGATATGTGGAGCGAATAAAATTCTCAGTTTTCGGACGACTGGATCATAGCTTTGGTTGTTCTGCGAAAAAACACATAATTAAAATCTAAATGCTGATCAGGGCTGCACCTTGTTCCACCATATAGACTCCGAGGGTCTACAAGCGAACAATCATAGATTTTTCGAAGTGAAAAATCCTAATCCATTGCCTTCCAGTAGGGGAGCAGTCATGAATCATAACAAGGAGAGGAATATCTTAAATTTTTTCAAAATATTTTAAAATCTGTATAATTTGCCCCTATTCATTCATCAGTCTAATTCACCTACCCTACCCCAAACTACCCTAAACAGATCCGTTAAATGCAGTAGGTCACAAACCTTTGCAGCGATCTCCGGGTCATCTTCTTGCTTGATCTCCTTTCTTTGCAGCTGTGATAAAGTGTATGGGGTTCTCATTACCATTATTCTCATTGTGACCATATTTGACCAAGCTAATCCCAGAGCAGGAACTACTCGCCTTCCTCTGCAATATATCAAATGGATCAAAGTGAATCAAAAGATTATTCTTTCGTTCAGAAATATTATGCTGCCGGGTAACCCAAAGGTTTACAAGCTAGATCATTCATTCATTCATTCATTCATTCATTCATTCATTCATTCGTTCAAATATTTCTTTATTTAAAGTTGGTATTTACATAGTTTTAAAATAATAAAGCTAATTTACACCAACTATTTACAATAAACCTAAAGTAATACATGCTTAATTTACAATCAAAGGAATTCAGTGTCTATTTACGAATTGTACAAAGGCAACTGGTTCCATCTCAAGTTTTAATTTCCTTTTTGAAAGCTGAAACAGACTCTATCTTCTTTACATCATCGTTTAGGGTATTCCACAGCATAGCTCCCCTAATCTGATGGAGTTTGTCCCATATTTTTTTGTGTGAGACCTCTGAGGAAGTTCGCAAAAAACTTGTTTTCGTAAGCTGTAAGTGAAAGTTTTTGTTTGGAAACTCTCCTAGAGGTATAACGGATTTAAGTGAAGGATAGTTTTGTAAACTTCTAAGAGCAGTTTCTGTTATCATAACTTGCTCGCTAAAATTGAGGGCTATTGATAAGTGATTTATTTCATCGTTTTGCTGAAAAGCTTGGCTATTTTTGAGATGCTGCATGATCCCTTTATGATATGATTACCGTCTAAAAACCAGTTCAAAGAAAATTTCAAATCCTACCGGGTGTCCCATAAAAAAGTACTCCTGTTTGAAAAATCACCAAACATTGGTTATCAAACCAAACAAAATGTTTTAAATTGTTTCCTCAAAGACCCAAAAATTTTCATAAATGATAAAATGTTTGCTTTTTGATACAGCAAGGTAGAGAAACTATACGTTGAAGAACCTTATTTTGAGCTATAATTTTGAAGCAAAATACTCAATCTTGCATAAGAGTCAACATTTTCAGATTTTTTATCATTATTAAAGTCTCCAATGATAGTGCGCATTTCTGTCTGTAATTTATGACAACACTAGAAGCTTTACATGCACAAAGAAATTGATCTGGCAATCATCAATGCTTTTTTGCAGTGTGATTCAAAACCAGGTAGCCCTAAAGAGCTAAATTCGCTAATTTTGAAACCAATTACAAGAATAACTATATATTGGATAATAATTTGGTCCTTGTTCTACTTGACAAAAAAAGAAAATCGAGGATCGGCTGTGTAATCAAATTTTGGTGATTTTTAAAACGGGAGTACTTTTTCAGGACACCTGGTACATTTCTCATTTAGAGTGAAATAATCACCATCCTTTTCCAGTCAACATTTGGGAAAATTTGATGTGAAGATGGATTTCAAGTCGTCTAGGGCAATCTATTTTTTTCGAAATGACTGATTTCTACTCTTTATTCAAAGTTCGTGCTCCAAAGCAAATTTGGGATTCGGTTGTTTTCACACCGTCCAAACATGGACTGGAAAAGGACGGGGAAGTCCGAGAAATGAATGAATTAACATATTCTTGAACCTGGTTGTTTGGAGGGTATTTATATCTTAAACTGACCAAGTAACATCTAAAAAGATAGCTAAGCCTTTCAGCAACATGCTGCTGAACCAAAAGTCAGACAAATTTTGACTTTTGGGTTCATGACATCTGCCTTCTGAAAGCTAGGCGTAATCTACCTCATGAAGCTTTTTTTGGATAATTTTGTACATGATTCAAAATGGTCTCAGCGTTTGTGAGTCTAGATTTTTAGCAAAATTTGTCTGATTCATCAAGAGAGATGTTTGATTGACAAGTTAAGATGCTAACGTAGACCTGAATATTTAGTTCATGAAAATAGGCAATTGCTTCTCCAATTATAACAGAATCTATCAAATTCATCCCTTCAAAATCCACCAAAACGTTTCAAAAACCAAATCAAAATTTGCAGCCTTACATTTATGATAACCACAGGTTGCCTGGTCGCTTTAAAATCGTGGGGAATACAAAGGATTGTAACTTAATTTCATAATGATTAAACGAATCTTTATATCAAATATGTACTCTAAAATAAGAACTGCTTTTATCAATAAGTGCCCTGTCACCACAGCTGTGTGTTGTCATTGAAACTTTTGTTTCTGTGACCGTTTTTATCCTCCGAAAGAAAGTTACAGGCATTGAGTCATGCTTAGTAGACTGCGTATACCTAAACTTCAAGAATCTGCTGACTCATGGTTCTTGATGGCGCATCTGATTGGCTAACGCTCGTGTGAAATGAAACTGATCACATGATTGCAACAGCAGGTCCTTTCAGTTTGTTAGGAGTGATAATTGCTCATAATCACATGGGTCACATGATACGCGGCAAAGCAGGTCTATTTATCATGACTCGATGCCTTTAAGACCACGGAGCTGTAGACATGCAAATGCAACATTGACTTACCCAATATCCTCTCCTTTGCCGTCATCAGAAACAACGTCAGAGATCTAAGAAAAATTGTATTGGGTAAGTTGTTGAAGCCTATACCACCAATGAAAAAATTTTTACATTCAAAATCCATTTTAATAGCTATAAGCTTTCTGGCGGTCGAGGTTGACTTATTCTAAGAATCAGGTAGCTTAGGGAATCATTTTTTGGAAACACATTATGTGGATAAACAATCCACTCGCATTGATTGATTGATTGATTGATTGATTGATTGACTGAGTGATTGATTGATTTGGTTCATTTAACAGGTTTTGAACACAAATACATTTACAATTGCCAAAAAATATATACTATGGAGGAGGTGGACGCAAAGAAACAGACAAATTTCTGGCACACTTAGGGGCCTTTCGAACCTATGTTCTCATCAGGCTCGAAAGGCTTCAGTGTGCCAGAAATTTGTCTGTTTCTTTGCGTCCACCTCCTCCATAGTATATAATTTTTAGTAGCTACATTTAGTATCAACTTTTTACAATTGCCAAATTTACAATAGCCTACCTAGCCACGATCGAGCTTAGCCTTGCAAAAAAGTCATTAAATTTTGGACTTTTTAACTTTCAAGAGGGCCTGATTTATGATCGATGCAAATATCGATAATGTCACTCATCCCGTGTACTATAGTGCAACGAAGAGGGCCTGCACTAAAGTCCAGAAAACTTTTAACAAGAACATATCCTGAAGGTTCTCAAAAGTTGTGGCTCTTAATTGTGTGGTTTCAATGTAATTTCCCTGCATGCGTGCGGCGATGGTTCAGTGGTAGCAAGATTGACTACCAATCTGAGGGTTGATGATACTTTCAGATAGACTTATTACAGTTGACGAAATAGACTTGGGGCAAGTCTACCACCCTGCTGAACCTGCTACGTAGAGTGAGAAGAGTCGCCAGCTCTCTGTAATTCCAGGCTAAAGGAATCACGAGGTGTGGTCACATAGAGATGAAAGATCAGGACACTGCTTCGATAAGCTTAGATTCTCAATGTCCCAAAAATTGCCTTCGGATGCTATGTAGAACTAGAGGAAAAAGCATTCGGTATGGTCTAAGGATAAGGTAACAGAATTTTCTTAGGATTATGAACTAACAGTGGGAACTCGATGAACATGTGTCCATTTTCACAGTGAAAAGCACAATGTATCTTATGCTTAGTTTATCTGTTAAATGTAGTTGATTTTATGGAATATACAGGGTGTCCCAAAAAAATTGTGCCCCGTTTGTCTGAAGATTGCGACGAAACGGCAAAATATTCTCGCCAAACTTTTGCATGATGGTGCTCTTCAGATGTTCAATTAAAGTTTGCCACAATCCCAGTGAAATCCGTTGAAAAATGATGGAGCTATGACCTTCAGGAGACCAAATTTGCCCGATCACTGAAACCAGCGGTCGGCCATTTTGTCTTACTATTTTGCAGCAATAAATAGCATAGAAATATTTCTATGATAAATAGCTTCATGGATTGAAAATGAAACAGCAGCCTCCAATGTCATAACTCTCGTGAAAATTCCGATAATCCTCGGAGAGCTCCATTATTTCTGACCTCACAGAAATGATTCCTTACCACCTCACGTGAAGATACTTATCACTGCAAAATAATAAGACAAAATGGCCGACCGCTGGTTTCAGTCATCAGGCAAATTTGGTCTTCTGAAGGTCATAGCTCCATCATTTTTCAACGGATTTTCACGGGGATGGTGGCAAACTTCAATTGAACATCTGAAGAGCACCATCATGCAAAAGTTTGGCGAGAATCTTCTGCCGTTTTGTTGCAATCTTCAGACAAACGGGGCACAATTTTTTTGGGACACCCTGTATAAACAAAGGATTATGAAGAATATGATACGAACATACCTGATTGATGCAGAGTACAGCAATATTATAACTGTGACTAATTCTATGAAGCTGCTGACCAAATTCAGTCAAGGCCTTTGATCGCTCAATGCCTTCGTTCATAGTATATTCAACTCGGAATAAAGCAGCGATGGAATCAATAACTATTAACCGGACATTTGAATTTTTCAGAAGGGCAGGGATCCTCTGCTTTACTAGGCTCCGTAGATCATCCTAGAAGAAAGCACAAATAATTTCAAAAATTCGGCTTGCTTACTTGTTTCCTATGTTATCTTGACCGATCAGTTAAACCGGTTTCATAATCAGTGCTATAAAAACAGCACGTGTGTCTGATTCTTTAGCTGAGGATGGCACATGTTTGAGTGACGAAACATTCTAATAATTTTCTAGTCGTTTACGTCCTATTTGATCATGTTTTGATAATTATCACTGGATTTATCACTAATATGGACTTGTCAACTTGGATTTGTCAAAATACTATGACGCTATATTTTTACTGTCTCAATCTTTTTATTATGTCATTCTCAATCTTTTTATTATGTCATTCTGAGGGTGAAAACGGAGATAAAATGAAACTGCTCGTCGTTACATTTGTCATCAGATTTACCGGGTGTCCCAAAATGATGTATTATCGTTTGATTGCTTACATGTCTATAACCAATGAACTGATTTTCAAAAACTTTGTTTTATCTGATTGCCTTAAGGTTAAATTGTATTTTAAGACGTCGGTCGTGGTTTTACCAGTTTTGAAAATCGGTTCATCAGTTATGGACATATAAGCAATCAAACGATAATACATCATTTTGGGACACCCGGTATATTCTGGTTGCGTTTTCCTAAGTATTTTCCAATTTCACAAAGCAAATCGACGTGGTTTAAACGATCAACAGTGCTGTTTTATATATGGTACTTCTCGTGAAATTCGAAGGATGCTGCCACTATAATTTCAAAGTACTTGGAGAATTTTCTGGTCCGTTTTGAAGGATCTTGAGGAGAAGCATTTTAATAAAATCGGTTGTAATTTGAGAACGATAAAACCAATTTTGACACAATAAATTTTCTTATCTAAGTTGATGTATCAGCTACAAAGGTATTATCAGTTTATTGAAATCAAATAAATGGTGCGAGAGCCACATGCTTTCAAACATCAAAACATTCTTTGTGTCACTCAGTAGAGTGCATGAAATTTTATAGAAATATAGCATATATACCACATCCGCTGCATGTTCAATATAAATTGAATCCATCAGATTAAGGTTCTGCAGTCCAAATTTCTTTTTCACATTGGCTGCTAATTGATGAAGTCGTTTTGTTGGGAAAGCATCCTCCGTTGAGATGAACAAAGCCCCTGGAATAAAGCATAGGATGATCATTGCAAGTATTGCTAATCGTTGTCATTCATACGGGGTGAGTCACTGAAAAGAATCCCCGTTTGAAAGGTCACGGCTCCATGGATATCGAAACGATGCTATCAGCAAATATATAGTTTAATGGTAGACATGTTCAAATCCATTTTAAAATTTACCTGACTGAAATCGGCCACTCCGTTCTCAAACTATGAAGTATGAGGGATTGTCTCGAGAAAGACTCTTCAAGAAACCTTCAAAACATGGCGAAAATCACGAGCAAATTTCACTAACATTTCTGCCTTACACGGGCCTTACAACAATGATTTTATTGACTAAGTTTGGCTAATGATGTTTCAAAAAGAAAGTACTTCTCTGTACATATTCATAAAATAAGGCCACTTAACTGCTCCAAGCAACTTAAAGAGAATGTGAGCATATATAAGCCTTGATAAAAATAACCTTACAAAGACAATAGTCTGTGACAAGTGCTGCACTATATTTTAGTAACCGATCGACGTCAACAGCAAATACTGATACCTGATAGGATACAAGTTGATAGCAAGTGGCTTGAGCCACTTTTATGTGCTTACATTCCCTTTAACTTGCACGTTGATACAGGCACATTGCTCCCAGACCTCTTTGAAAAGGTTTTTGCAGACAAAAATTACTATTGGTAGAATTCAATTAAGAATACCTAAAATATTCGGATTATCCCTACATACCTCCTTGAAGGCCTCCTGCATCATCGCTAAATTGGGCCATCAGGCACAGCTGTAGTGCAATTTGAGTTTTACCACTTCCACTTTCTCCTGAAATTTCATTAATTCCTGGCAGCAATAACCCACCATGAAGCATTTCGTCAATGATTGGACATCCAAATGAAAGCTTTGTATGCTAGAATAAGTAAAGTGTTTTAAGCTGCAGGATTCATTGAAGAATTCTCTTGCAGAACATCCCTTAGAAAACATGGTGGTTCCTGTACGAAAATACAAGGCCATGTAACAGCCATGTACAAGCCTTGTAGCTATGGCCTTGTAACCTTGTGATAGCCTAGAATAGCCTTGCTGTAACCTTGTAAATGGCTTGAAAAATGCTAATTAGCCTTGTAGAAGCCTTGTGGAAACCTTGTGTTCGACTGGTTGCAACTTGGAATCTTACTGATAGCCTTGTAATTTTCTTCCAAGGTTAGTACAAGGTCATAACAAGGTCATAATCCCCTCTACAAGGCTCAAACTTGGCCTGTACAAGGCCAAGTTTAGCCTTGTATTTTTGTACAGGTTGCATTTAATTTGCAGCAAATTTGCACAGATTTTGCACAAAGTTTGTCATGAGTATGTTCAGATTTAAGAGTTTGTAAATTGTTCGCAAAGAGTTTGAATTTTGCGCCAAACCTGTTTGTAACAGTCTTTTGAAGCTTCCTGTAAACATGCAAATTTGAACAAACTCAATACAAACTTGCAGAATCCAACAAAACAACAAAACATAGTCAATGCAAACTGATTACAAAGCTTGTTTTGAGGAAATTATGGCTAGAAAATCAAAAAACAAAAATACAGGAATGAACTAAATACTCAGATCCAAGTTAGCCATTGTGTAATAGACTCCTGTTTGAATCTTTAGTAACAAACATGAACTCTTCTTCCAATAACAGCTCAAATTTGGAAATTTTTTGGAACACCTAGTAGTTTCATACTGGCCATGCCTTCCATCCACCACCACCATTTTTATCATCAACGCGTTTACCTCTCAAAAATTCTAATCAGCAGCATGTGACAAAATCTTGCATTTCTTTGTGACGTTAATGTACTCACGGCTACTGAAAGAACACTTTTTATCTGCAAGCATACATTTTTAATTTCTTAATTTTATGACTGTTGACTCACTTACAAGCAGGTTTTCATCACAGGTATTGTTCCACATGTCAAGGACAGAGCATGGCTTAGTTGTTGTTAGCTTCTTTGAGATTGTATCCAATAATTCTGTCACATCATTTGCAGATATTTTTGCTTTTGCAGCAAGTTCTTCTTTAGGCAATACTAATATATGTGCAACGCTTGTAATTCGACCTTTAGAAGAAAATTTGATTTAATTTCGAAGGAGGCAAGTGGGTATGTGAAAAATGTAAAAAATGACTAAAAATGCTGCATTGAAACAAATCTACCCAGCTGATTTGTAGTGCAAACAAAATGGAACTATTTGAGAGACTTCACATATTGTTTTATAAGAAAGTAAGGTCCGGAGCTGGTAGGCAGTTTCCTAAATTTGTGGGCCTTTTTACTACCAAAAGTTTCTTACGTGTTTCTTATATTTTTAATCCTGGAAGTGTAGAGTTAATTCATTTTTGTCAAGAGGGCTGCCAAATTACTTAGTAAGATCTCAAAACAAGAAAATAACATATCACACTCAAAATAATGTCCAAACAGTGGCTATTACTGTGCAATGTCAAAACATTTCTTAGTGTGATGGGAAAATTAAAACTGCAAATCACAAAAGTTTCTTAGCTTTTTAAATTCAGATAGCGTTGTTTTTTCACTTTCGAAAAATTGAGCCTACCGTTTCTTAGAAGCAGTTTCTTATAAAACATGTTTATATAAGATACTGTTTATGGAAAGAGAGAATGATGTATCTAAACATCTGTATCACACACTTTATGTTCCTAAATTCACAGCTTTCAACATTGGACACATTCCAGTAGAGGGAGAAAGGGCCAAAACAGACGTTGTGCATGCCCATAGTAGACCAGAGGCTGGAGGGGGAGCATGGTCACCAAGAGAGGGAATTTATGGGACATAGTTTTTCTAGATCAAATTTTTGCGTAGATTACGAATCTGGATGTTGATCGGGCAGTTGAGGGGGCTTTTCGGAGATACAGGGGGGAAAAGGCTAAAAATATGCCATAGAGACTAACAACAAGAATATGAAAGCCTAAAAGGAGCAGAGTTCACAGAGTAGCCTTTTTAGATCAAGCTTGTCCATAGATTATGAATATTAATGTTGGTTGGGTGGTCGTAGTGGTTTTTTCCAGGATTAGGGGGGCCAAAGACCTAAAAGCTATGCGGACACTAATGACTAATATAGAGACTGGGGAAATTTCATTGAGTTGGTATGTCATGAGAGCATCGGGTTCTATATGTAGATTAAGAATCTAAACCTTGATTACGAGGGTAGGGGACTTTTCCGAGATACAGGGGGGGGGGGCGAAGGCCTAAAAATTCCTCAGACACTAAATATTTAGACTATGAAAACGCAAGAGTTAGTTTTTTTTCCAAAAAGGGCATCTGATTTACACATATTATTCGCGTAGATTACGAAAATAAACATTAATCGAGAGGTCAGTGGGACTTTCCCGAGATACAGGGAGGTGGGAGTCCAAGGTTTTACTGAGGAAGTGACGCTCCTCTAAGTTAGTTTGAGGTTCAGTTTAGGGAGAATGGCCTAAAAGATAATTCTTTGTTCTGCAAGAATTAGTATATGTAAGTCAAACCCAGTATTTGGCTGCAAAAACTTTGCTTTGATTATGCTATTCGATGCATGAAGTGCTGCTGAAGTGGCAATATATACACATTTTATTTATAATACACTTACAGCTTATTGGCCGAATAATCAGTCCAATTCACGTACTCCGGGTCTGAAATTTCATTGCCGATGGCATTGTTCTCTCTGTCGATCAAGAGGTCTACATCTCTTTCTGAATAAGGTTCGGTAACCCAGTCGACAGGGCAATCTTCATTCCATCCATGATTGCTTGGATCCTCGATTTCCACGATTGGGTTTTGTGCTTGTCACCAAATTCTTGCAACGTAGTTTGCGCGAAGAAGATGCTTTTCAAGATTTCTCTTGCATGGGGGTAGTAAAGACAAATCAGTGATCTTTTCATTATGCTTGAAGTTTTTCTGGAACATTCTTTTTAATGTTTCATTTGCATTTTCTAGGTGCTTCTCTCCATATAAACAGCAAACAAGTTCTTCAATACAGACTCAACTAATTGACGAGACGGACGGTTTCCTTAACTATCTTCCAAACTTCTTTCTTTCCTTTGCGCATAAAAGAAGAAACATAGACCAGTCGTTTCAAGAGAAAGCGTGCAACCCGAGAAGAGCCTCTTTAAAGAAGAGGTCTGGAAAGAAGAAATGCAATCATTTCAAAGAGATCGTGTTGTTTATTTTTCTAGGAAACACTGTACTGCTGCTTTAGAGTCTCCAGAGAGGGAAGCGTTCAGGAAATTGGATTAGCAACGAACCACGAATTATGGAAGATAGTCATGGATGATGAAGAATTCCTAACGTTGCTCGGCAATTTGGGGACGGGAAACCGTCTGTCTCAGTAATTAGTTGATTCTGTATTGAAGAACTTGTTTGCTGTTTATATGGAGAGAAGCACCTCAAAAATGCAAATGAAGCATTAAAAAGAATGTTCTAGAAAAACTTTGACCGTAATGAAAAGGTCACTGATTTGTCTCTATGCAAGAGTAGCCGTGAAAAGCACCTTCTTCGCGCAAACTATGTTGCAAGAATTTGGCGACAAGCACAAAACCCAATCGTGGAAATCGAGGATCCAAGCTATTATGGATAGAATGAAGATTGCCCTGTCGACTGGGCCTTTTTCAGAAAGAGCTGCAGAGCTCTTAATCGATAGAGAGATCAAAGCTATCGGCAATGAAATTTCAGACCGGGAGTACGTGAATTGGACTGATTATTCGGACAATAAGCTGTAAGTGTATTATAGATAAAATTTGTATATTGTGCCACTTCAGCAGCACTTCATGCATTGATTAGCATAATCAGAGCAAAGATTTTTCAGCCAAAGATAGGGTTTGACTTACATACACTAATTCTTGCAGGATAAAGAGTTATATTTTAGGAGCTCAAACTAACTTAAAGGAGAGTCACTTCCTCAGTAAAACCTTGGACTTCCCCCTCCCTGTATCTCGGGAAAGTCCCCCTGACCTCTCGATTAATCTTTACTTTCGTAATCTACGCGAATAATATGTGTAAATCAGATGCTCTTTTTGGAAAAAAACTAAATCTTGCGTTTTCATAGTCTAAATATTTAATGTCTGAGGAATTTTTAGGCCTTCGCCCCCCCCACCCTGTATCTCCGAAAAGTCCCCTACCCTCCTAATCAAGGTTTAGATTCTTAATCTACACATAGAATCCGATGCTCTCATGATATACCAACTCAATGACATTTCCCCAGTCTCTATATTAGTCATTAGTGTCCGCATAGCTTTTAGGTCTTTGGCCCCCCTAATCCTGGAAAAATCCACTACGACCACCCAACCAACATTAATATTCATAATCTATGGACAAGCTTGATCTAAAAAGGCTACTCTGTGAACTCTGCTCCTCTTGGGCTTTCATGTTCTTGTTGTTAGTCTCTATGGCATATTTATAGCCTTTTCCCCCCTGTATCTCCGAAAAGCCCCCTCAACTGCCCGATCAACACCCAGATTCGTAATCTACGCAAAATGTGATCTAGAAAAACTATGTCCTTTAAATTCCCTCTCTTGGTGACCATGCTCCCCCTCCAGCCTCTGGTCTATAGCCAGTCTTTGCATTATGAAAGTGGGCGGCATGCAGCATTTTCCACACACTGGTAAGTTGACGCGTGCATGGTCATGTGATATGAAGTGCTCAATTTCAGTGAACATGATTGAAGTTATTTTTCATTTTTCATTCTTGTTATCAAGGAATATGGACATGAGCAGTGCTTTCAAGATTACCTCGCATATTGTATATAAACCGAATGGAAATGAAACAAATTTCAAACAATAATGCAAACCATACATGCTTCCTGTCCATTTGCTTTGAACTTTGATGGGCTTCAATGGTGCGTACTGTACATTCCAAACAAAATTAGTCATGCAATTAGACCAATAATCCAATGGGTGACTTTCATTTTGCAAGTACAGTTTTCGGTGATGCTTGAGGCAATGTTTTTGCATGTTTACTGATGATATAAATTTACAGGGCAAGATTTAAATCTGTAACAGTACTTCTTTCACTTCTTCAGCACAGGTCATGCATTACACATGTGTAGGGGATTAATCCCCTGCGCACTTTTATGTTATCCGCAGTGCCATGCGCAATCTACTTGTATAGTACGTAAGTTGTGCTATGCTGATATGTGCATTGACATTGTTAACTCAAATTTGCATACTATCTGCGCCATTTTCATCTCTGTTTGAAATCCCCTGCGCACTTTTCAAACTTTAGTGCCTTAGGAATACGCCATTCTATAGATAGTAAGTAAGTAAGTAAGAAGAATCGTGTAGTTCAACACAATTACAACTAAATACTACAATTTCAATTTATCAATCTAGACTTGCTACACATACGAAGAGCGTCGTATACAATATGATGTTAACTAGGATACGCTAGTACAATGATAAATACAATACATTAATAAGTGATAAACGTGTCAGAGGAAACTAAGATAAAATCTACCAGAGACAATCTATCTAGCTTATTATAGTTCCCTTGTATGGTAAAAGTTCCCTAGCTTGCAAGGCTTGGGCCCACAAAACTTACATACGACCATACTTACTCTTTCGTAAACTAGTCATGACTCTTTGGTCGATGCTAAGGTCTGTTATCGATGTCATTCTGCACAATTTCAGGATTCTCTCACTTCATTATAGCTATCAATTTCATTGTACATCTGTCGGAGACAGGAGAATCGAATCGAAAACCAAAGTCAACACCATTTTCGCGCCATAATCAAGGGAGGCTATTTCCCCCGCAGCATGCTAAAAGATGCCTCGCAGCTATCTGAGAAAACGGTGGAATTTTTTAAAAACCCCGTGCAAGGGCCGAAAGAAGAGTTTGTTTTGTTTTGCGTTGCTTTGCTTTGCTTTGCTTCGCTTCGCTTTGCTTTGCTTTGCTTTGCTTTTCCATGCCTTTCAGATCAAAGCACACCAGAAAACTATTGTTTTTTTTGCCAAATCATCAAACCAAAGAGCACCGGGAAGTAAGGGACTCCAGGTCAAATTCATGTACCGAAAGTAAATGCCAAAAAGGAATGAACGTGAGCATGATGCGTAATTGATGCTTTTTTATATCCATATTGAAATATTACAATACAGGCTACATTCTACTATACTTTTAAATTACTATACAAGACTACAGGTACGACACCATGAGGAGCAAAGGACAATGACAGCCCCATGGCCATTCCATAAAGACATGCAACTGCCTAACGTTTACTAAATGCTACTCAAAATACGGATACTTAAAATAAATATTACAGGTACAAGATGATACACACTAGGTTGCATGAGAGAAGAAACAATGGTGACTGGGAATTTTAGTTTTAAATTCATTCATTGAAAGCGTTCTGGAGCACGGATGTATTCTAATTTTGCCAATAATATTTTCATATTTGCATCAGCCGGTAACGTTTCATCACCATATAAGGGAATCTATGACATTTCTTGGAGAGAAAGGTCAAATAAACCATTTGGTTGCAGAATCGCATTGACGCTGTCGAGAAAGTCTCGCCTAATCAAATCACAGGCATTGCAGAGTAATTGATGCTGAAACGATGTGAGTGTACGTGAAAGGATACCTAGTCAAAATTTGAACGGAAATCATTAAAACTTTAACAAATAAAACAAAGCTGAAGGAAAAAAAATTAAAAAAATGAACTTAACCCTTTCATTCCCACCGTTGCCATTTGGCAACACATATTTCAACATATTCCACAACTCCCTTGCTTGCTTGGTCTGGATTTTTCTCCTTGTGTAACTGTAAATGAGCCATTGTTAGATGAGAATGCGGCAACTGTTTGATGTTTGACAGCCTTTTCATAACAAATATTGAGCATTGAAAAAGAGAGGAATCACTGTGCTGTCACTTCACTGAAATGGTCACTGGATAATGATTGAGATAACGTTGAGTGAAGATTAAAAAATATGTTTCTTAGGTTTATTCCCAAGCTGAAACCTGTCAGTTGAAGTAGATTATATCGAATTTTTTCTATGCCTTGCTCAGTACCATAAAATTTGTCTCAAATATTTGCATGCCATTTGGCAACATAGGGAATTTGAATAAAATCAATAGGAATTTTGTATTGAGAAAAGTTAAGGAGGTAAAAAATGTGAAAAGTCATGCTGTTTTTTTTTTCACGAAAATGAGTTATTCGATGGAAAAATATGCTAAAAAACACAAAAAAATAATTTTTTTGACAAGTTTTTCATAATTTGGGAATGAAAGGGTTAAGAATCCTAAAAGTGCGAATCATCAAAAGTATCCATAAACTTCAAGTTCACATAGAGACAAAGATCGTGTTCGGTGTATTGCGACGTATCGTCCTTGCATCGGAGCTGGGAATTTAATATTAGTCATGACAGTTGCAGTAACAGTCCTGTTGCTGATACATATGGGATTATTTATTCCACCATCATTACCATCGTCACCAATTGTTACATCAAAGGGATTGATATATTTCGCATCATTGCTGAGCAGAGAAACTGATGATACGGTCGCTCTCTTGCCGAGATCTACCTGCCACCATGGGTCTCCAAATAAGGGCATCAGGAAATTGCATGTTGCAGGGTCTCCATCATTAACATTACTTGCAAGCTGTAATTTTGGTCCCAGATTGCCATATTGGTCGGCATACTTTCTAATGGCAATCTCTTGGGCTGTTGAGGGTACTTTTGTAACTTGCTTCATTTCTGCGAAAGTAAATTTTAAATGTTCAACTGAGCAACAAGTGCAGATTTTGCAATACAATAGCAACAGTTTCCTCTTATTGACACCTCATTTCAAAGCAATTAGCGACTGCAGACACAGGAAATTCTCTCAACAAGTAATTCAAGACAAGCAACGCCGCAAAAGTTTCCCCGAAACTAGTAGTAGGGCAAACTCTCGCCTTGTGCAAGCGAAAATGTGGTTGTTAAGAGAAGTTAGGTGCTTATAACGAATGAAGAAGAGTAAAGCTACAGTTTTTTCGGGCGGATTTTGTTTATTTGATTCAGGAGCTGTTTTGTAATATTTTCATTTAAGCCCTAAATACGCGAGAATTATAATGTCTTCTGTTCTGCTTCTGAATCAAATAAACAAAATCTGCAAAACAGAACTTTAGATTTACCCTCCTTCCTTCGTTATAAGCACATAACTTCTCTTAAAGACAACCTGTCGCTTGCACAAGGCGAGAGTTTGCCCTACTAGTTTCGGTGAAACTTTTGCGGCGTTGTTTGTTTTGAATTACTTGTTGAGAGAATTTCCTTTGTCTGCAGTGGCTAATTGCTGGATTTGCGAAAACGCAAAATTCCTTTCCAAAACACTTCTATTGTTGTTATTCGTGGGCATGTGCAGGTAGCACCTAACATGGGACAGACAATAGCTATAGATAAACCTTACTTGCTGGGGAGACGAGATACGGTTTGTCCATGAAAACATATGTGTTCCCCCGTGCAGTAGGTTAATGCTCATGCGCAGTAGAGTTTTGGGTTGGAACTCTGACGAGCGCACAAGCATTAACCTACTGCACAGGGGACACATAAATTTCCTCGGACCAACCGTATCTCGTCCCCCCAACAACAACTGGACGACTCTGTATCAAAAAAATGAATACACTCTTTGAAGCTCCGTAATGTAAAATCTACAACACTGATATGAATAATAACAACTCCGTTACCTAACTGAGAGTTTAACCTAAATATGAGAATTTGTTCCTTATTGGAAATGCATTATAAATCAACAAAGAAACGTCCGAAATTAGCTTCTGTGGGCTTTTATTGAAAGTTGTAAATGATTGTCTCAAGTAGATCAATGTGTCAAAAATCAAACTGCTAAAATAATGCCCTTCTTCGCTCAATCATTGCTTTCTTTGAAGTCAAAATCTTACAAATTGGTTGCATCATTTACGATTTTTGAAACAGTATATACATATTCCTGAGTCCCGAGCTAGTTTATCGAGACAACTATCATGGGATTTTCATGAGGAGGAGAAAATTGAAATCACGAGGCATTTCTTCCTGATGAGAAGCTTACCTTCAACTGGCGGCATTTTGGTTTTCTTCCAAATGATAGCTGACCCAATCAGGCTGTTCAGTTCTTCTTCGTTGCCTAATAGTTTATAATCACCAGAATTCAATTTTACAACATACGTGCAAGAATCCTTGCGATCACAACTGAAGAAATGCTGGTTGAAAAGGGGTTCGCTTGCAGTTACTGCTTCTATGTTTCCGTTCATAACTTGAAACGTGCTTATGCACATTACAAATGAGCTGAAATAGCAATGTAGAAGGGTGAGCCTTCCAAACAGCGTGATTAAAACATGTGCCTGCATCATCTCATCAGTCTTGAAACAAGCATTAGTTAATGTTAATACACACATCAATCAAGGCAGGCAAGCAATGTTCGAAGATTATCGAGGCAGTATGCAAGGATTTAAGACGGCAGGTGCAACACATGATTGAGGATGGCGTCAGAATTTTTTTTACCATAATCGTTTGCTTTCGATGATAAATTGACCAATCAGATCTGAATAAAAAGACAACTTTGTAAATGAAATGAAAATGAAAAGATTAATCGAAATTTTTCAGACACAATGAATCATGGTCAAAATTCTAAATTTTTAGGCTCTGGTACCCAGGGTCTGTCAACATTCCCTGACGCTAATAACATTAGCCCAAATCCTTGTCACACTGTTAATTGCTCACGAAGCATTTGAGTAAGGTTAAACATTGGAAAGGTTTGCAAAAAGCTTCGTTTAGAATATTCATATGGACACAGGAAGTAAACATGAAGAATGTAGTGGAACCTTTAAGAAAACTCTGTGTCAAAATCTGATGATTTTAAACTTCCAGTAGCGGCTCAAATCCTTAGTTATAAAGATTACGTCATTAGCAATACCCTTGCATTTTTGTTAATACAAATGCGTTGAATCTCAAAAGTTCAATTGCTTCCCGTTAGAAATAGAGCTATACTTTGAACAGAGAATATTAAAGGAAAGCTGATCTACATCGCCCAACTACAATATTTGCTTTTCTTTTTTCAAGTTTAGCGGATTGCGGATAACAAGATACTTGTAACCACTCACAAAATGTATCAAATGCTCACTCATCCAGATTTTTAAAGGGGCTCCGTCGTCAAATGTAAACAAAACGATGATTTTTGCAGTTTGTTGAAAGGGGATATCACACAGGATTTTCGTATTTTTTCAAAATGAAAGTTGCTGGTTGGGCATTAATCCTTGTACTTCACTAAGGAACAAACCAAACATTCATATCTTCTACGATTGCTCGGATATAAGTGGATTTTTAACGGTCACTTTTTTGTGGCTTGGGTGAAGCCACCAAACAAACTGCTGATAACAATGGATGAACCATGGATAATCCCCGACACGTGCGAGTTTACGGATTTGTTTACTGTTTGACGACTGAGCCCCTTTAAATCATTTTTAGAGTGCAGTCTTTTGGAAGTACCAAAAAGCATGGTTTCTGTTTTTTCCTTTTTCAAATTTATGATAAGCCTGTTGTTCTCTAACCATTTCGCAATGTTTGCCATATCATTTGTCAGAGCTTCCTCAACCTCACTGATGTTTTTATATTACATTTTGATGTTGTTTTCTTTGAGAACTTTAGTGTAAGGAGCAATAGAGGCCCTAGGATTGAGCCCTGAGGTACTCCATATTTGACTAATTGCCATGAAGATTTCGAATTGCTACATTGAACAAACTGGTAACGACCCTTCAAAGAGCTTTTGACCCAGAAAAGTTCCTTCTTTGTATACATTTCTACCTAGCATCCGAAGATAGTTTTAGGACGCTGAGAAGCTGAGCTTATCGAAGCAGCGTCCTGGTCCTTCCTCTCAATGTGACCACACCTCGTGATTCCTTTAGTCTGGAATTACAGAGACAGAGACGCAAAAGCACTACACACCCACACACCAGGTTTGGAGGAAGTTTTGAGCAAAAGTTGAGGAAGGTTATTTGAAAAGATAAGAATATTGGGAAATTGAATTTGCAAGGCTGGGAGAGTCGTTCGAAGCCAATGTAAAGGTTGATTTTCCGAAAATTTTCTAACTGACGTCATTTTATAGAAGAAAAGTCACAAAATTGTAATGTTTTCCATTTTTGCATGAGCAAACATTGGATCGAGAGAGGCATTCGGAGCCAATCTAAGGAATATTTAGTCAAAATTTTTCTGAAGATGGTGGTGGTTCATATAAAAATTATTACAAAATTTTCTAAGTTGCAACTCTAGCACTGGCAAAAATGAGATCAGGAGAGCTGTTCTAGGCCAAAATAATGGACGTGTCCTCAAAAATGTCTCAGGAATAAAGACCCCCTCGTGCCAATGTCCCTAGTTAATTTACCTTGGCTACGCCACTGCACAATTCACAATTCACTGACATTCTTGAAAAAATCATCCAAAATCGTTCTGGTTAAAGCTTTAACTGTGTGTGCAAACCACCTTTTAAAGTTCTTTCCAGACTGCAGGCAAACGTTTATCAGACATGCAACGGTCCTGATATATTATGGAAAGATCAATCGATACCTTTCTTTATGTATTAAGGCTCTTTTCCCTTTTTTTCACAAATCTTTGAAATGAGGAATGTCGAACCTTAAAATCCAGGTTTGGAGGAAGGTCAAAGACTTTTTGCAACTCTGTACAGAGAGTTGGCGACTCTCCTCGCACTTTATGGCAGGATCGGCAGGGCAAGGACTCGAACCACCAAACCTTCAGATTGGCAGCCAAACGTGCTACCACTGAGCCATCCCCGTTGTAAAGTTCTGCACCACTGATACCATAACTGGGCATTTTTCAGTCTTATCGAATGTTCAACAGTGTCGAGAGCTTTTTGCATATCAACAGATACAGCACCTGTTAATTTTCCATCTTTCATTGCTCGACAAATATTGTTCAGTGCTCGACGATATTCAATATGAAAATTTTAAATAGGTCTATACCTAAAAATATTCATGCTAGGCTATGGGCTAAACCATGCTAAACTAGCCTACAATTTGGACGAAAAGAAGCTGGGACATAGGAACATTTCAGCGTTTTCATGATGTTTCCTGAAATATCGAAGCGAAAACATACGTTTAGAACCTCCTGATCCCCCTTCCTCTTAATTCAATGTCGAACGGGGAGAGCGGAGGGCACGTATTCAAAAACCGAAGTAGTGCGATCTTGTGAGTTGTCTCAAGTAGGCCAAGATTGTAGATTTTTGAATCAGATTTGGCAAGGTTGTAGATCAACTACTTAGCTGAAGATGGAGCAAAGAGCCAACAATTTTTTAGTAGTTTGAGGATAAATCCACTTTTCTGAAATCAAAACAAATATTGAGAAAGGATTTGTCAAGCCAGCTTTGACTGAAACATCGCATATTTCAATTGCCCTAGCTATGCATTGCAATATCATTTTTACTGCTTTTCGATAGGCCGAATGATTTTGAAGCAATTAGCTGTTTTTTGAGGAGCGTGGTTTTGCGAAATGGCATCTCACTGTGCACTAGAGTGAAAAACAGAGTTACCTTAACAAAATGACATCATTCAAACGGCACGAACGTTGAAAGCATTCAATTCTAAATTGCATTGCACTTCAATTTCAGCTGTCAATTTCAATTTCCGTTTTAAAGTTGAGTTTGAAATTATCGACAAGAAGATATCATTGTTTGGATTCTATCAAACGATATTTCATGCTGTTTTTAATTTACGCCACATACTAACTATCTGACCTCAAAAAGTCCCCGGTGAGTCAGAAAAATGTATGCACTGTTTGAAAATTGTTCGGTACTACCTATGCTTCTAATTTGTAAAATTTTCATTTCATCATCTCATTCATGCTTCAATTTAATCTTCAAGATTTTTCTCATAACCTTAGGTGCATCATTTTATCTGAAACTAGGAATAAAAGTCACATTTACTGAAGTTGCTCTACAAATTAATGGGCTTGTTCGCAGTCACGGATATCAAGACTTTTGATACCTAGCATTGACGGGGAAGCATGGTAAATTTCAAGAATTTAGAATTTCCCTGTCAATGAAACGCAATGAGCTAAGAAAAGTATTACTTACCATTTTAAACGTTGAAACATCACGGGGAAGCATAGTAAAATGTCAAGAGTTTCCTTATCAATAAAACGCAATGAGCTAAGAAAAGCATTACTTGCCATTTTAAGCGTTGAAACATGACGGGGAAGCATAGCAAAATGTCAAGAATTTCCTTATCAATCAAACGCAATGCGCTAGGAAAAGCATTACTTACCATTTTAAGCGTTGAAACATGACGGGGAAGCATAGTAAAATGTCACGAGTTTCCTTATCAATAAAACGCAATGCGCTAGGAAAAGCATTACTTACCCTTTTAAGCGTTGAAACATGACGGGGAAGCATAGTAAAATGTCAAGAGTTTCCTTATCAATAAAACGCAATGAGCTAAAAGAAGCATTACTTACCATTATAAACGTTGAAACACGACGGGGAAGCATAGTAAAATGTCAAGAGTTTCCTTATCAATAAAATGCAATGAGCTAAAAAATGCATTACATACCATTTTAAACGTTGAACATGATGGTGAAGCATAGTAAAATGTCAAGAGTTTCCTTATCAATAAAAAGCAATGAGCTAAGAAAAGCATTACATACCATTTTAAACGTTGAACATGATGGTGAAGCATAGTAAAATGTCAAGAGTTTCCTTATCAATAAAAAGCAATGAGCTAAGAAAAGCATTATATACCATTTTAAACGTTGAAACACGACCGGGAAGCATGGTAAAATGTCAAGAGTTTCCTTATCAATGAAAAGCAATGCGCTAGGAAAAGCATTACTTACCCTTTTAAACGTTGAAACATGATGGTGAAGCATAGTAAAATGTCAAGAGTTTCCTTATCAATAAAATGCAATGAGCTAAAAAATGCATTACATACCATTTTAAACGTTGAAACACGACGGGGAAGCATAGTAAAATGTCAAGAGTTTCCTTATCAATAAAATGCAATGAGCTAAAAAATGCATTACATACCATTTTAAACGTTGAAACACGACGGGGAAGCATAGTAAAATGTCAAGAGTTTCCTTATCAATAAAATGCAATGAGCTAAAAAATGCATTACATACCATTTTAAACGTTGAAACACGACGGGGAAGCATAGTAAAATGTCAAGAGTTTCCTTATCAATAAAATGCAATGAGCTAAAAAATGCATTACATACCATTTTAAACGTTGAAACACGACGGGGAAGCATAGTAAAATGTCAAGAGTTTCCTTATCAATAAAATGCAATGAGCTAAAAAATGCATTACATACCATTTTAAACGTTGAAACACGACGGGGAAGCATAGTAAAATGTCAAGAGTTTCCTTATCAATAAAACGCAATGAGCTAAAAGAAGCATTACTTACCATTATAAACGTTGAAACACGACGGGGAAGCATAGTAAAATGTCAAGAGTTTACTTATCAATAAAATGCAATGAGCTAAAAAATGCATTACATACCATTTTAAACGTTGAACATGATGGTGAAGCATAGTAAAATGTCAAGAGTTTCCTTATCAATAAAAAGCAATGAGCTAAGAAAAGCATTACATACCATTTTAAACGTTGAACATGATGGTGAAGCATAGTAAAATGTCAAGAGTTTCCTTATCAATAAAAAGCAATGAGCTAAGAAAAGCATTATATACCATTTTAAACGTTGAAACACGACCGGGAAGCATGGTAAAATGTCAAGAGTTTCCTTATCAATGAAAAGCAATGCGCTAGGAAAAGCATTACTTACCCTTTTAAACGTTGAAACATGATGGTGAAGCATAGTAAAATGTCAAGAGTTTCCTTATCAATAAAATGCAATGAGCTAAAAAATGCATTACATACCATTTTAAACGTTGAAACACGACGGGGAAGCATAGTAAAATGTCAAGAGTTTCCTTATCAATAAAATGCAATGAGCTAAAAAATGCATTACATACCATTTTAAACGTTGAAACACGACGGGGAAGCATAGTAAAATGTCAAGAGTTTCCTTATCAATGAAAAGCAATGCGCTAGGAAAAGCATTACTTACCCTTTTAAACGTTGAAACATGATGGTGAAGCATAGTAAAATGTCAAGAGTTTCCTTATCAATAAAAAGCAATGAGCTAAGAAAAGCATTATATACCATTTTAAACGTTGAAATACGACCGGGAAGCATGGTAAAATGTCAAGAGTTTCCTTATCAATGAAAAGCAATGCGCTAGGAAAAGCATTACTTACCCTTTTAAACGTTGAAACATGATGGTGAAGCATAGTAAAATGTCAAGAGGTTCCTTATCAATAAAACGCAATGAGCTAAGAAATGCATTACATACCATTTTAAACGTTGAACATGATGGTGAAGCATAGTAAAATGTCAAGAGTTTCCTTATCAATAAAAAGCAATGAGCTAAGAAAAGCATTATATACCATTTTAAACGTTGAAACACGACCGGGAAGCATGGTAAAATGTCAAGAGTTTCCTTATCAATGAAAAGCAATGCGCTAGGAAAAGCATTACTTACCCTTTTAAACGTTGAAACATGACGGGGAAGCATAGTAAAATGTCAAGAGTTTCCTTATCAATCAAACGCAATGAGCTAAGAGAAGCATTACTTACCCTTTTAAACGTTGAAACATGACGGTGAAGCATAGTAAAATGTCAAGAGTTTCCCAATCAAGAAAAAGCAATGAGCTAAGAAAAGCATTACTTACCATTTTAAACGTTGAAACATGACGGGGAAGCATAGTAAAATGTCAAGAGGTTCCTTATCAATAAAACGCAATGAGCTAAGAAATGCATTACATACCATTTTAAACGTTGAACATGATGGTGAAGCATAGTAAAATGTCAAGAATTTCCTTATCAATAAAAAGCAATGAGCTAAGAAAAGCATTACTTACCATTTTAAACGTTGAAACATGACGGGCAAGCATAGTAAAATGTCAAGAGTTTACTTATCAATAAAACGCAATGCGCTAGGAAAAGCATTAATTACCCTTTTAAGCGTTGAAACATGACGGGGAAGCATAGTAAAATGTCAAGAGTTTCCATATCAATCAAACGCAATGCGCTAGGAAAAGCATTACTTACCATTTTAAGCGTTGAAACATGACGGGGAAGCATAGTAAAATGTCAAGAGTTTCCTTATCAATAAAACGCAATGAGCTAAAAGAAGCATTACTTACCATTATAAACGTTGAAACACGACGGGGAAGCATAGTAAAATGTCAAGAGTTTCCTTATCAATGAAAAGCAATGAGCTAAGAAAAGCATTACTTACCATTTTAAACGTTGAAACATGACGGGGAAGCATAGTTAAATGTCAAGAGTTTACTTATCAATAAAAAGCAATGAGCTAAGAAAAGTATTACTTACCAATTTAAACGTTGAAACATGACAAGGAAGGATAGTAAAATGTCAAGAGTTTCCTTATCAATGAAACGCAATGAGCTAAGAGAAGCATTACTTACCATTCTAAATGTTGAAACATGACGGGGAAGCATAGTAAAATGTCAAGAATTTCTTTATCAAGAAAAAGCAATGAGCTAAGAAAAGCATTACTTACCATTTTAAACGTTGAAGCACGACGGTGAAGCATAGTAAAATGTCAAGGAGTTTCCTTATCAATAAAAAGCAATGAGCTAAGAAATGCATTACTTACCATTTTAAACGTTGAAACATGACGGGGAAGCATAGTAAAATGTCAAGAGTTTACTTATCAATGAAACGCAATGAGCTAAGAGAAGCATTACTTACCATTTTAAACGTTGAAACATGACAAGGAAGCATAGTAAAATGTCAAGAGTTTCCTAATCAAGAAAAAGCAATGAGCTAAGAAAAGCATTACTTACCATTTTAAACGTTGAAGCATGAGAAGGAAGAATAGTAAAATGTCAAGAGTTTCCTAATCAAGAAAAAGCAATGAGCTAAGAAATGCATTACTTACCATTTTAAACGTTGAAACATGACGGGCAAGCATAGTAAAATGTCAAGAGTTTACTTATCAATGAAACGCAATGAGCTAAGAGAAGCATTACTTACCATTTTAAACGTTGAAACATGACAAGGAAGCATAGTAAAATGTCAAGAGTTTCCATATCAATAAAAAGCAATGAGCAAATGAAGGCATTACTTACCATTTTAAACGTTGAAACATGACGGGGATGCATAGTAAAATGTCAAGAGTTTCCTTAGCCATAAAACGCAACGAGCTAAGAAAAACATTGCTTACCATTTTAAACGTTGAAACATGACGGGGAAGCATAGTAAAATGTCAAGAGTTTCCTTATCAATAAAACGCAATGAGTTAAGAAAAACATTACTTACCCTTTTAAACGTTGAAACATGACGGGGAAGCATAGTAAAATGTCAAGAGTTTCCATATCAATAAAAAGCAATGAGCTAAGAACAGCATTACTTACCCTTTAAAACATTGAAACATGGGTCAAATTGAGCAACTCACTCATAGTTTCGGGAAAAGTCAATGGAGGCTAGTTACCAGGAATTCTTCATTGAGATAAACTTAATGTATTTGAATTATGACTACAGTCTCAAAATTAGTTAAAGAACAAATCCGCGGTTGCTATGATTAATGCTACACAACTAATTTTCCAACTGCTGCCACAAATTCTTAACTTTGCTCCACTTTTGAGGATTGTAAGAGCTATAAATTCAAATTCAGTAAAAATTCTGTAATTTTAGGCCACATCTGGTCGCTCTGACGCCATTTTTTGCATTGAGTCCTTCGTTTCAGGCGATTTCCATGTAAGGACCCGGAAACGGCCCCAGCATGTCAAAATTCGACGGGAAACCACATTCTTTACCTATTCCAACCATAATTTGCTAATATATCTCTGAAATTCGGAGAATAACGAGTCATTTCGCTTTGGAAGCTGCGGTGAAAAGTCGTCTAATTTTCAGCTTAGGCCCATTTTCGCCCCAAACAAATCGTGCCTATTTTCACATTTAATTCTCTAACCCCGGATTATTGTTCAAATACCATCAAAAGTAGTCTGTCATCCATCTGGTTGGCTTCAGCATATTGATCAGACAATAATCATACTAGTTCGTAAAACTAATGTTTCACATGTAACGTAAACCAACACGAGCTATAAAGAGTAGAAAAGGTCAATTCGAAACAACGTTCTACTGCTCGTTTTGGTTTTGCGTAACATGTTAACAACGAAACGAGCAATATGAATACCGAATGGAAATACACCCTATAAACCAAAAAGAGCAACAAATTTTATTTTTGTTCATTTTCATTTTTAAATATTTATACAGGTGGCTAATTTCAGTTACGTAACTGTTCTACAAATTGACCTGTGCACAAAAAGGAAAGCCTAAACTAAAGAAAATTAAAATATGTACAATACCTAGATATAGCTTAAGATATTACATGATTTCGAATATAACTAAAGAACACCGAACAAAAACGAGCAAAAATAGCATTTCAAACGCAGTGAAAATCGGTCAGCCAAACAAAAACGAGCAAAAATAGTATTTCAAACGCAGTGAAAATCGGTCAGCCATAAAATCAGATAAATTCATGTTACCCTGGGTACCAGAGCCTAAAAATTTAAAAACGAAAACGAAAGAAGAAAAATGAGGAAAATCGTTTTCCTTCTCTCTTTTTCTTTTAAATTTTCAGACTCTGGTACCCAGGGTAGCATTCATGTCTACAAAATCATTCATAATGTCCTGTCCTCGACACTAAAGACCCGTCAGCCCAGCCTATGCGAAGTTACTCCAATCCTCGTAGATTTTATAATACGTTATGCAATACAACGGTCACAGGTAAGCTACAAAATACAGTAGAAACCCGCATAAAAGAACCTAGGTTTTCTTGAGGCAGCTTGAATGAAGTTCTTGATTAACTGATACCATGATCAAGTCCAGCCTGCAAGGTTCTTAAAGATGAGCTTATAGTTGGGACAATGCAAATGTATTTTTATACATGCCAGTGCAAGCAATCCGTGAACTGAACTATTTTTCAACATATTCATTTTTTATGAAGTTTACATCATGAAAGATTTTGCACTTCTCAGGTAAAATACAATCTGTTTTCTTTCACCAGCGTTTATCACTAGCGATCGTATTTGATCCCGTGTGTTGTACGCTAAGTTATACTTTGGTAATTTCATACCTTCATTTTAAAGGAGCTCTGTCACGCAGGTGATTGGTTTAGAGAACAAAGCTTAAACAAAGGAAAGGAGCTAGATCCCAAACTCTTTGAATTTTTCGCATGATGAAAATGCAGTTCAATTCGAAACGATCTCTTTTCCAATTCTTTTCTGATAATCCCGCCATACAAATCTTTAATCCCCTTATACAATCTTCAGCCAATTATGAATGAGACAGATTGCCTTTAAAAACCATTATTCTAAACACACTTATACGTTTCATGTTTTGTTCTCATACAATACAATACAAAATACAAAATACAATCTGTTAAACGATTATATAAGAACTTTTAGAATTTCAGCCTCTTGTGGGTTCTTGTTTAAAAAGTTGCATTTATGGAATTTCAGCCTCAAGGTTCTTATAAAACTAGGTTCTTTTATGTGGGTTTCTACTGTATCAAGAAGTGATTTACTAGTTAAGAGAGTTCACGATCACAAAACTTTTAGGCTTACAATAGACCTTTTTACTTGCTAGAAAAGAGGTTTGGATGGAGCATCCAAATCTGGTATAGTTTTGAGAAGGAAAACAAAAGCATGACCTCCGTTCTCAGTGGATGGCATGTTCATAGCTGTGACAAGAAGTTGCTTTGGAGCTCAACTCTTTTCAGAGAGTTCGTTATCCACTACTTTGAGCAAAATGAATTAGCCATGGTTTAGTTTACACAAAGGCAAGTGTTATTGGTCTTTTTGTTTTGTTTCTCGTTATTTTCATTCATTTTTAGCTGACATTTCTTTCATTTGAATAACAATGGTTGAAAACAGCTAACTTCAATGTGCAGACTCGCAAAATATGCTCGCACTGGTTTTATACCCTTTTAATATACCCTTGTATGCTGGCACTTTGTTATGAAACCGTTTCACAGCAAAACCAGCTAAAGATGAATGAAAATAACGAGAAAAAAGGTCAAAAGCCGAATAAAACTTGCCAGTGTATAAACTCAACCACTCGTTAGTGAGTCAATTTGAGCAAAGTTATCGTTGATTAACTTGCTGAAAAGTGTTCTGAGAGCCGAAGGAACTGCATCCCACAGCTAGCAGTGCATCTACCAAGACGGGGGTCGTGCTTTCATTATCCTTCTCAAAGTTTACCAGATCTGGACGCTCGATCCAAGCCTCTTTTCTAGCAAGTGAAAAGGTATATTGTCATAAAAGTCGATAAAAATAGCGAAATACGTTGCTGTCTCACTGTTTTGCAATAATCAATATAGGTAGTGGAAGTTTTACGGGCCGCCGACCCTTTAGTATAACCCTCCCTCTCGACGCTCTTGCAACAGGTTAGACTCACGCACAAGATAGTCCCAGTCATCGCAACAACAACAACGCCAACAACTACAACATTTCTTGCTCAAATTTAATGCACTTTCATACAAATAAAAAATCGAGACATGCGCTCTGAAACGAGGTTATAGCGCAGTCATGGCAACCTTCGGCAGTTGGAAATTCTCCACTGCTGTAGTGAAGCTCATGGAAACAGGGCTTCAAAGTGAGGAAATCCTGGTTGAAAGTGAAAGGTGTGTTGTTGGATTGAGGAAACACTCATCTGGATAGTTGTGGCTTTTGTTCATGACTAAAATCACGGTTCACTTGAGTTTTGAGGCGCTATCATCCGAGGCTTAAGCCTGCAACTTAGGCCCATCCGCCATTGCCTGGAGCGCACAGCTTTTCTTAAAGTGTTGCTATGGTTTCCATCTACGGACATGAAATCGAAGGAAACCATTTCGCCCTAATTTTCAAGGTGAAAGTCCATAAGTCGTACTTAAAGCGTCCATCAGTATATCCCAGGGGGGTACTCCCTAACTTTCAATACGGGGGGGTCCATGCCACTATTTCTTCGCTGACCCCTAAATATTAAGCCTAATGTTTTGGGGACCCCAAATATTGAGTCTAATGTTTTGGAGACCCCAAATATTGCTATCTATTTCTGGGGCCCCTAGAATGTTTTTGAATGATTTCAATTAAAGCTTCTTGATCTTTCTCGGTTTTTAAATAATACCACAACATTTATCTCATAATTTGCAACTTCAGGGCCAATTGCGCCATTCTTCCTTTCTTCAGAATTGTGGACCCCAAATATTGAACTTTGGTCCATGTTGTAATTCACAGACCCCAAATATTGATTCAACGTAAAATTTCGGACCCCAAATATTGGTATGGACCCCCCCGTATTGAAAATCAATGAGTACCCCCCCTGCGCAGTATATCAATAGCGGTAACTACGAACATGTAATCAGTCTAGCAACGAGTACGTTCGGGGAACAAGGACAGATTTTGTAACACAATAGCATGAGTTGCTCTTGTTGACACCTGAAATCAAAGCGATTAGCGATTGCCGACAAAGGAAAGTCTCTCAACCAGTAAATAAAAACGAACAAAGCCGCAAATGTTTCTCTGAAACCCAGGTAGCTTGCGCGCTCGTTGTGCATTCCAGAAATTGTTTTTAAGAGCAAACATGAGCATAGATCGAAAGAAGAAGGATATATCTACACATCTACCTCGGGCATTTGATTTGTTTGGTTCAGAAGCTGAGCAGGAAGTGCTTTTAATTACACCAAAAGAAATAAGAGAATTGAATCGGCTCCCAATCGGCTTTTGAACCAAACAAATTAAATCCTGAGGCAGATGTGTAGATATATCCTTCTTCCTGGAATGCACAAAGGGCGAGCTAACTACCTGGGTTTCAGAGAAACGTTTGTGGCTTTATTTGTTTTTAATAACTGGTTGAGAAAAAATATTTTGTTTGCTATCGCTAATTGCTTTGAATTGCAGTGTCAATCAAGAGCAGCTAATGCTATTGCCTTATAAAATCTGTCCTTGTTCGTTTGGGGTACGTTCTTCTCATCTTCTTTCTCTAGAAAATTGGCTTTCTTCTCGGAACGAGTACATCTAGACAACGTTCCCTCAAAATTATTTTGCTGACAGTTTCAATTCTATCTTTGAATTCCTTGCTATTTTTCTTCCTGTTATTTCCAGTAAATTTATAAGGATGCAAAAAGAAGTAGTCATAATGATAATCTTTCCAAGCAGTTGTGGTGTCAAAGGTCCAATGTCCCCAATTATACTTTCTTTGCAAATAAATTCCCTTGATAATCAAAAAATTTGAAGAATCTTCCAAAAAGAACAATGCCATAGGCAAGGCTACCTCGAGAAACAAACGATGATCATAAAATAATTGTGAAATCTTGACAAAATTGTGTGTGTGCCTTGCTGGAATGTAGACAATATCAGAGAGAGCGTTTACGCAAACTCGTTCATTGTTCACATTTTTCTGGTAGGTTAGCAATATTCCTAAATCGGCAAACGTTCGGTTCTTTTCCATTTCTGCATAAAGATATGTGCATTTTTTACCGCATGATACTCTCCTCCACCAAGAACTCAATTTCGTGCCCATCTTGTATTTTCCAAACTCTTTTCCCGAAAATGGGAACCAGATCTTGTTGGTATCAAGAGCCAAAAAATTCCACCAATTTATTATCATATCATCGTTGATATACAGGTATCCCTGAAAACCCGGATTGCGCCGAATTGCTTCTACTAAACACTGAGGACCATAGTAGCCATATTCTGGCTTTGTTTGATCAATTTTGACGACATTATACGTTCCATCTTGATCGTGTTCTGGGCCACATATGATATAGTTTGGAAAAATAGGCATGTAGTACTCAATAAGTAAAGGGATTTGCTTGTAATATGGAAAGTTAAAGTTTATAGCAAGGAGTATATGCGGAAAAGGAGCTCCTTCAACGTCTAGCTTCACTCTGCATTTTGTTCTGCTTCCTTGATCTTGCCAAGCATTGAATTTGTGTCTAAGCTGACCGCGTCCTTCGTTTTTGATCCCAAATGCAATACCTAGGAAACATTGGATGTATTTTAGGATTCGACCAAGATAATCTATTGATAGTAGCAGTTATGGTAGTTTCTCCCCAAGGGAGATTGAGGCGGTAGAGACTTTGGTGTTTTGGCATATTAGAGCATGACCGACATAATACAGCGAATACCCTCATTTCTACATGTATATCAAATCAATGTAATAAATATCATTGGGCTAGGAATCAAAAATCCTTTCATTTGATATATAACTTGTTCATATTTGCTGACATCAGCAGATTTTAATGTTTATGACGTCATTGTAATTAGTGAGGAGGTTTTAAAACGAATGGGGAGGTTTTAAAACGTGTCAATGAAAAAAGTTTGTCACTAGAGAAGAACACGAGAATGAGAAAAACGCAATATTTTGGTCATTTGATGAGAAAAGATAAAATGCAAAAACTTTTATTGGAAGGAAGGTTAAAAAATTGAATTAAATTGAGAATTTACATGGAATAATAAGCAGTAGGGCAAGAGATGAATATAATATCTTTCACGTGGAACATTTTATATTGGAATACAGTTTGCCTTTCGCTGCAAAGAATAAGAAAGGCTCCAAAATTCATAGCTTTTACTCCCTAAAATTAATCAAATTATCAAATTTGCAATAACTAGGGGGTAGATGATCATATTGTGTCTAAAACTAAACCAAATAACGTGTCCTGTATAATTTAGCTTGAAAAACTACTTGCTTAACGAAGACATAAATTTTTCTATGTATGTCTTACGTTCGATCGTTGCCTAGCAACCGGTCACATGACTATTAATAAAAAAATACCGTCATTGTACTCACAAAAGATCACTGTACATTTGCTGAAAGTTTCAATGTATGATCACCTTCCAATTCGGAATCAAGTAGGGGGCGAAAAACGCCCCCCCCCCCCTGCCAAAAAATATCATCATTTTAGCTTGCCATGAATAGGGTAAACGCAACATTTATTATAAGGTGACAAAGACTTTCCCACTGACGCTAAAAAAATATCCTCGAATTGACTCCAGAATTCATCAAAAAAACCGGTCGATTCGATTTGGACCACATCATATCTAGTCATACCTCACTCAACTTCGAAGTACGTCTTCGTAAAGCATCTTGCATGTAAAGTTCCTTATGGTTGATTTATTTCTTTGTAGAAATTACGTGTATCTGTATGTAATGGGTGGGTCGGAGGGTGTGTTGTCATTCCATGCTCATTTCTACCAAGCAGAAACATAAAATTCTTAAAGATCAAAATGAGGTCTTGGAATTGAAAATTCGTGATAACAAGCTGGACTGGATGTACTGTAGTTCAAAAACAAAATACCTTGGTGTACAAATTGACAGTTCCCTAGACTGGAAAGAACAAATCAAGGCAGTTTCTACCAAGGTATCCAGGGCTGTTGGATTTCTGAAACACGCAAAGACTTCCATACCTAAAGAAAGTCTGAAGACTCTCTACTCAGGCATTGTTGAGCCCCACCTTCGATACTGCTGTTCTGATTGGGGTTGTGCTGGTTCTACAGAAATTAAGCAGTTACAAAAAGCTTCAAAATCGCGCTGCTAGAAGCATAATGAATAATAGCTTTGATACCCCAAGCAGACCTCTTATCGAAGAGCAGACCTCTTATGGAAGACCATTGAAGAACTCGTTGATAATGATTCTAAGATTATGGTCTTTCAAACTCTCAATGAATTGGCTCCACAATACCTGTGTAACCTCTTCATCAAAAACTCACAATGCTCCCCCCGTAACCTACGCAATACAGAGACTGATTGGAAGTTATCCCGGGGGGGGGGGTACTTAACTTAAATTTGTACGGGGGTGTGCCCACAAACTTTTTTTTTACCCTGCTCCAGAATTTTTCGCTCAAAATGATAACCTGTTCTAGAAAAAATTGGTGAAAAGTACACTCAAAAACATGCAATTTGATCGAAAACGACCCGATCTAGCAGAATATTCCCCTTTGACATGTTTTGACAACCTGCTCTAGAAAAATTGCCTCATTTTGATACCCTGTGCTAGAAAAAATTGGTGAAAACGATACCATGAAAAACGGCCCATCCCCGTCAGACAAATATACTAAGTACCCTCCCCCCCCCCGGAGGTTACCAAAGAAAAATCAGCAAATGGGCAGAAATGGGAGAAATGTTTTTCTTTCCGGGGAGTTGAGCTGTGGAATAGCCTTCCAGCTGAGGCAAAGGAGGCATCCTCCCTTAGTAGTTTTAAAAGTTTAACTTTTCTTATATTGTAAATATCGTATAATTATTGTAAATAGGTTCTTAGCTTTATGGTTTCTTATAATGTAGGTTTAATTTATTGTATATTGTAACTAAAACTTTTCAGTTGAGGGTCAGCCTTTGCTGAAGGACAACTCTCCTTAAATGAAGTGAAATAATTAGCATTTGTTGTTTTTTCAGTACTGAAGCCTATATTTGCTCTTAAAAACCATTTTTGGAATGCACAACGAGCGCGCAAGCGACCCGAGTTTCAGGGCAATTTTTGCGGCTTGCTTTTTTTTTGTTTATGTCTTGACCAACCGAGCATGGAATTCCCTTTGTCTGCAATCATAAATTGCTTTGTATCTAGGTGTCAATGAAAAGTAGTGAGTTTTATTGTAACATTATCTGTCCTTGTTTACATCCATAAAATATAACTCAAGAATAAAAAAGGTCCAATGAAATATTTGCACTCAACTTTTAAAGGTTTCTTGGTATTTCTCAGACATAGACCAGTATTAGAGTTTCTTAAAATTTTTGCCATCTTAGTAGTGGTTTCTTATGAACGAATTTCTTATGAAAAACGAGTACACGTATTTTCTTATAAGAAACTAAGAATTTGGTCCTGTACTGAAAGTTTCTTAAAATTATCAGATTTTGAGTACTCAGAGTTTCTTACGAGTTTCTTCGAGGTTCCATAACAATCTTCATGTTCACTACCTGTGACCTCGTAAACATTTCAAAACGATGTTTTTAAGCCTTTCCAATGTTTACACATTACTCAAGTACCTTACGAGTAATATGATACAGGAAAAGAGTGAAGGTAACGTAAAAATATGTCAAGGATGTCCTTTATCAAAGTAAATAGTTTCTTAACTTATATTCTCCCAGTACTGGAGTTTCTTAATTTTTTGGCGATCTGAGAGTTGAGTTTCTAAAAGGCAGTTTCTTATAAAAGAAAATACGTGCATACCCTTTGTGCGAAAGGAAACTATCCACATATGAGAGGTTACGATGAATCGTACACTGGATCGATTTTGAAGATTTATGACATCAACTTTAGCAAAAAGCTTTGATTAGACTTTGTGCAAATCAGTTTTAGACCTATAAGGTAGTTATTTATAATTTTCATCTGTGAAAACATTGAAACGATTAACTTTCCTGAAGACTCAATATGGATGGATAAAAATAAAACTATTCCATGGTTATTTGGGATTTAGAAATAGAATCATCATAACTTACTGCACGAGCGTTGATTCTATATGATTCTATGTTGAGAGAAACCATAGTCACAGGATAAGACTATGGAGAAACGCAACACTATTTTCAGCGTCAGAAACAAAATATCTTCCTTTTTGTACTTTCATTGAATTCATGCTTTGGTGCAGGCTGTGTTCCTGTGTCAAGGGGGTCAAAAAGACAAACGGGGAAGCGTCATGAGGTCAAGCAAGCATGGAGGAGTATTCTATATGTTGAGCCTTCGAGCCTTGTATTAGAGTCCCGAGCCCTCGAGCCTTACATCTTGAGCATCAAGCCTCATATTGCCTAGACTTGCTCCATGCCTAGACTTGCTCCAAGTCTATTCAGTAGCTTACGCCTCCGCAGGAGCAATTATATTCTTTTAATGCTGATAGTCCATTGAATAGACTTGGAGCAAGTCTACATATTGCCAGACTGAATCAAACTTAATAACAAATGAGGCGACATGTTTTAATGAAAGTATATATCAACTAAGAACACAGAAATCTAACAATACCCAAGAAAAACTATATTTTGAAAATGAGATTGAAAGCAACGGCATAAGAACTGAAGGCAAAAGAGCCTTTTTCAGTCTTGAGAAACCTGTGTGCTCTCATAATTTACACATTTTGCAGCGATTCTTGCTATTGCCGTGGTTTAAATCCTAGCAATTGTGAGTGTGATTTCTGTCAAAATTTGTCATAGGACTTTAATGGGTACTTTTGAAGTCCTTTCAACCAAAATATATTAGCTTTGCCAAAAGATTAGAGCATTAACAATTTTAAGAAAGAGACATAAAGAGACATCTGGTATCAAAAATGGCCTGAAATTTAAGAAACTGGCTGCCAACCCCCGGGCATGAGTTTCTCACAGAAAATACGGGTATACTAAGATAAAGTTAAAAGATCGAGGTCTGTTGGTTCATGATATAAAACAAAAAGGCTCGAAACACAAGGCTCGAAGGCTCGAATTTTAGAAACACTCAGCATGGAGGAGTGTTGTAGAATTTGTCATACGATCCAACAGGGAATGGCTTGCGCTCAGAGACGTAGGAACCGGGGGGGCATTGGGCACACGTGCCCCCCCAAGATTTTGGAATAGACAAAGAAGTGCCCTTTTTATTTTCAGGAAGTGCCTCTTTAGCTTAATAAAATAAGTGCCCTTGAAGTGTCGTGCCCCTCCAAGTTTGAGATGCTTCCTACGTCCCTGCTTGCGCTTGTTTTTCATTGCAACTACGACAAAATTTTGCAACAGGTCAATCGTTGAACTCGTGCATAAGATTACACCAATAGATTTCTAAATCCAATTCAAAATGAACAAGTTGCTCTGTGTCCATTCATGCCGAGTTTGAGGAAATTTCACCAAAGGTCTTTTGAATCGTTTTCAGAGTTTTCGACAACAAATATTTTTAAAGACACACGCTGAGAACAAACAGAAGAACAGAACACATACAATTGGCAAGAAATTCTAGAATCTGAGCATTTTGCTAAAGTTGATTTTATAAATCTACAAAATGGGTCCAGTTTACGATTCATCTTAGCTTTCTTGGTACATGTCGTAGGACAGTGACAGCCCGGGGGGATACTTCGCATATTTTGGGTACGGGGACGTGCCATCGGGAAGGGTATCGATTTTCGCGATTTTGGTATAAGGAACGGTATCGATTTTCACGATTTTGGTATAAGGAACGGTATCGATTTTCACGATTTTGGTTAAAGTATAAGATCGGATATACATTTTCGGAAAATCGGTATAAGGTCGGGTGTACTTTTTCGGAAAATTGGTATAAAGTCGGGTATGCTTTTTAGGAAAATTGGTATAAGGAACGGGTATGTTTTTGAAGCTTCGATGGCACGTCCCCGACCAAAACCTAGTCAAGTAACCCCCCCCCGGGAGTGACAGTCTATTGTCAATATGAGTAATTCTGAAAACAGGTCTACATCAGTTCCTTGTGAGGCCGGCCTCCGAGCAAGACCAAACCTCACCTACAGTCCCTAAGCAACTCACTTCTGTACCAATGTCACTGTCTGTACTGTTAAAAGCTAAACATGTGCTCGAGGAATTTCAAAACACCCATTCACAAAACTGTTGTTGGTACTGACTCACAAAGGCTTGGTACCGGTATCACTACTTTTGGTACCAGGCTCCAATATCTTGCAGAATGTTGGTTCTTCAATACACTGTACGTTAAGGTATTTTGATTTTTAATTTCTTCAATTCGTCCTATTTTCCCGGGGGGGTTACTTGACCAGGTTTTGGTCGGGGACGTGCCATCAAAGCTTCTAAAACATACCCGTTCCTTATACCAATTTTGCGAAAAAGTATACCCGACTTAACTCCTGCGGCCAGGTAAACACAGAGAAAGTAGACAAGCTTTGGCAGTTACTTGGGGTCGCATTCAATAAAGTAGTACTCTAAAAATACAACAACTCACGTATTAATAGTATAATAATAATAATATATAATAATTCATTTATTTACAGTTGGTGAAATGTCTAGTTAATACAAACTAATAAAAACCAACTATCTAATTACAAACCCCACCCACAAACGCCGCACCGGCACTGCTCCCCCCTCCAACCCCCGACCACTGCTCCAAACTGTTTTGTACCCTGTGCGGACCCCACGCTGTCCGACAAAGTGCCCCAAAGTACACCACCCCCGAACGACAGGGAACCCTGCCCACATGACGATGCCCCAACCCCCGGCACCCGGAGCAGACTCTCTATCCCTAGGCCACACGCGACCTCCTTCGTTGCGAAAAACCCCGACAAAACAGAAGGACCAACGAAACCGGCGCACCCGCATATTTCGACCACCAGCCCCCGCAGACTGCCACAATGGACCGCTATCTCCTCCGACCCCGCCAACAGCCCCCCAAAGGCAGACGCACAACCGCCATGGAGAACCCTCAAGGCACGCCCATGCAGCCGGCCTACTCCGCTGCCAGCCGCCCCACCACAAAACATCCATATCAGTGGACAACAGCCAAAGGCTGACCCCACGAAAGCTCTGTATAGCACGCCCGCCCCATCCCCCTGCAGAAACCCAGCAATACGAGAGAACGCCCCCACTTTTCGACCCGCCCCTCTGCATACACCCCCAACACGACCACGAAACCGCAGCCTTGAGCCAATCGTTATTCCAAGGAGCTTAACCCCACCGGTTGTCCCGACAGGTTGACCACCCATCCCAAGGCCCACCCCCCGACCCCCCCCAAGACCCATGAAAACAACCCGAAACCTGTCCGGGCCAGCCACCACCCGGCCGTCCCCGAACCATTTTAAGGCATCACCTATGTCCCCCCCGAGGGATCCCAAAATGCCATCCACGCCACCCCCACACGAGCAGACAGTGCCGCCACTGGCAAAGCCGCAAACCCGTGAGCTCCCGACCGCGTATATGAAACCACCAACAAACAGACCGAACAGCAAAGGCCCAAGAACCGAACCCCGTGGAACACCAGACCCCACTCGCCGCCAGCCACTGCAGGCACCACCCATCCTCACCCCCTGCAGCCCGCCTGTGAGGCAACTATGCAGTAAATTCAAACTATCTAAACTGAAGCCATATGCCTCAAGTCTCGCTAACAGCAGGTCATGAGGGATGCAGTCATAAGCTTTAGAAAGGTCCATTAGAACCATCCCAACCTTGCCCGACCTGCCAAGTGTTCTACAGTAACTTCTAGTAGTAACTCTCTCCAGCCCGGAGAGAAATTCCCTTCTTCCCTACCCGGGAAGTAATAGTAGTAGTAGTAGTATTCCCTTCTTCCCTACCCGGGAAGTAGTAGTAGTAGTATTCCTTTCTTCCCTACCCGGGAAGTAGTATTAGTAGTATTCCCTTCTTCCCTACCCGGGAAGTAGTAGTTGTGGTATTCCCTTCTTCCCTACCCGGGAAGTAGTAGTAGTAGTATTTCCTTCTTCCCTACCCGGGAAGTAGTAGTAGTAGTAGTAGTAGTAGTAGTAACTCTCTCCTACCCGGAGAGAAATTCCCTTCTTCCCTCCCTACCCGGGAAGTAGTAGTAGTAGTAGTAGTAGTAACTCTCTCCTACCCGGAGAGAAATTCCCTTCTTCCCTACCCGGGAAGTAGTAGTAGTAGTAGTAATTCTCTCACCACCAGACTCACTTCCCTACTCGGGAAATGACGACCAGTAGTGAGGTTGGACAGACCACCCGCAGGGATAGTGGTAATTGAGCCAAAATCTTATATATAAGGAGTGAGCGGTCACATCAAATGTTCCATTGTCATGGACTATGTTTGTGTGCTCTGCCGGGATCTCCACCTTCCCGTGCCCCCTCGCCGCCGCTCTTTCTCTCGAAAAATCGCCCCGAAAACCTAGGTTTGCAGAAACCTAGGTTTGCAGAATGCGTTCGAGAATTTGGGGGCAGCCACTCCGGCTGGGGTAGGAGCGGGGAAACTTTTTGGCAGCCATCCTATTTTCCAGTTTGACGTACGCTCAACGTCACGGAACAATGGAGGCGAGTCACTAACGACTCTTGATGGGGTCATCAAGGGTCGTCAACGGACGAAATCGGTTTGTCAACAGAAAACAATGCTGGATTGTCAACAACCTAGGGGCTACGTAACACCGACGTCACGCAGTCACCTTCACAGGGGCTCAGTTCCTCCTCCGTAACAGTTGGGGCTCACACCCACAAAAACAATGAGAAAGCTGACTGGGGGCGGTCACGTGTTGGCACCCCATGTCACGTGACTAACTTGGCAAGTTGCCAAAATCGGTCATGTGACTCGGCACAACCCCCGAGTTCCTATCATGTGACTTTGCAAGTTCCTACGTTTCCAGTCAGCACAACATGGAAATCAACACGAAATACATAGGCCTATTCCCGTCTGAAGCAAGAAGTAAAACTGTTCTGTCGTCAATAATACGCAAGAAGCATATAACTAATGCTTTCTTCCTGCTCCAGCGAAAACATAGGCCTACTTACGTTCCACTTCCATGCTTTTGCTTTCTGAAACTTCCGTTGAATTCCCTTCACTATTTCCCCCAAGGTAATTTCATCCAATTTAAATTTCATAATCGCTATCTTCGAAGATCTGCTCCCAAAACAAACACTCCTGTAGATATTTCAACTTCACGAATCACTATCCTAACATTCAGCGGTCAACTACAGATCATCTGCACGAACAAGTCTTACGACGCAACAGATTTTGCAGGTAATTTCATCGTGCCAACATCATTAGGTAAGAAGTTAATCGTGCCAAGATCATTAGGAAGCCACTTCTCCGGGAAACAATCGTTATAAGGACGATCACATCATCAGTTGCTCATTACTTCAATGCATAATGAATACGTTCACCTGCACAGAGGTTATTGCGCGCAGCAGTCAGCACTTATCCAGCAAAGACAAAAGGTACTTCCTGTTAGCTATTTTCACATTACCTAAACCCGCTACCATATGCAGATTGCCATTGGCTAATTTGGATTGGTACAGACCCCATAGTGAAGCTACTAAAGATGAAAGCCGACTGTTATTGGCTAATTTCAAATGACCTAACCGATCTAGAATATGCAGATTGCCATTGGATAATTTCAATTGGTAAAAAACCCCATAGTGAAGCTACTAAAGGTGAAAGCCGACTGTTATTGGCTAATTTCAAATGACTCAACCCATCTAGCATAGGCAGATTGCCATTGGCTAATTTCAATTGGTACGGACTCCATACTGAACTTACTGAACATAATAGCCGACTCTTATTGGCTAATTTCAAATGACCTAACAGATCTAGCATATGCAGATTGCTATTGGCTAATTTCAATTGGTACGGACTCCATACTGAACTTAGGGAACATAATACCCGACTCTTATTGGCTAATTTCAAATGACCTAACCGATCTAGCATATGCAGATTGCCATTGGCTAATTTCAATTGGTACAAAATCCATAGTGAAGCTACTAAAGATGAAAGCCGACTGCTATTGGCTAATTTCAAATGATCCAACAGATCTAGCACATGCAGATTGCCATTGGCTAATTTCAATTGGTACAAAACCCATAGTGAAGCTACGAAAGATGAAAGCCGACTGCTATTGGCTAATTTCAAATGACCTAACAGATCTAGCATATGCAGATTGCCATTGGCTAATTTCAATTGGTACAAACCCCATAGTGAAGCTACTAAAGATGAAAGCTGACTGTTATTGGCTAATTTCAAATGACCCAGCCCATCTATCATAGGCAGATTGCCATTGGCTAATTTCAATTGCTACAAACTCCTAAACAAAACAGCCGACTCTTATTGGCTAATTTCAAATGACCTATCCCATACAAAAGGGGGCTACACTGTCAGGGCAGTCACACTATCTCACCTTAGTTGGGGGCAGTCACCTGTCTGCCCCCATGTCACGTGACTTACTTCGCAAAGTTCCAAAATTGGTCATGTGACTTGGCACGGTGCCAAGTTCCGGTCATGTGACTTGGCACTTTGCCAAATTATGTGACGTCATTTGGCAATGTGCCAACTTCCCCCCACAAATGCCCCTCCGCACGAGCAGTCCATTTCTTTCACTATTTCCATGAAACTTTCCTCGAAGGGCTGAGTATAACTCTTGCAGTCTTCCTACCTGATGTTATCTTCCACAAGGGAGGCTGAGATTTACGGAAACGTTCTAAAATAACAACAACGTCAGCAAATGCAACTAAGGGAACTCAGCCAAGAAGAGCAACTACATTAATGGACGGAGTTAAAGCTACTGGGGGGGAATTCAACAACTAACGCAACCACAACAGCGAGGTTTACCTTGCACAACTAACACTAATAACGCAAGGAAGGCAACTAAGGGCACAAAAGCTACTATGGCCACTATGGCAACAATTACGACCACATCTTCTCTACTAAACAAATGACACACACACCGAAACGAAGTTAACAACTAATTTCTCCCAAAACAAACGCTACCAACGCCACATAAGAAAGAAAGAAAACTAGGGCAACGAAGGAATCGAAATCAACTCTACTGAAACGAATAAAGCTCTACGAGTAGGGAGACTGGAGATATACAGAAGCTGTCATAATAATCACAACGTCACGAAATGCAACTGCAACTTACGGCAATGAGGCAAGAAGAGCTACTTCATTAAATCAAGGGGTCAACGCAACAAACGCTACTTGGGCAACCAAATGAACAACGCTACCACAAGAACAAGGGTACTGTCAATAACGGCAAAAAGCTACTATGGCCCCTAAGCTAAGAATTACGACTGCATCATCATTCATTTCTACCAAACAAATAACGCATACACTAAAACAAAGGCAAACAACGAAACGAAGACAACTAACGCCACAAAAGAAACAAACACCTAATTGAACAAATACAAGGCAACTAAATCAACCCTACTGAAGCAAAGCTGCGTGAGCAAGCCAAGGGGTCTATCTCTCTTCCCAAAAAGCCTCCGGGACTCTTTAAAACAACGGGGTTTGTAGGCAATTTTTATGGATTTCAACCACAACAGCGAGGTTTACCTTGCACAACTAACACTAATAACGCAAGGAAGGCAACTTAGGGCACAAAAGCTACTATGGCCACTATGGCAACAATTACGACTACATCTTCTCTACTAAGCAAATGACGCACACACCGAAACGAAGTTAACAACTAATTTCTCCCAAAACAAACGCTACCAATGCCACATAAGAAAGAAAGAAAACTAGGGCAACGAAGGAATCGAAATCAACTCTACTGAAACGAATAAAGCTCTACGAGTAGGGAGACTGGAGATATACAGAAGCTGTCATAATAATCACAACGTCACGAAATGCAACTGCAACTTACGGCAATGAGGCAAGAAGAGCTACTTCATTAAATCAAAGGGTCAACGCAACAAACGCTACTTGAGCAACCAAATGAACAACGCTACCACAAGAACAAGGGTACTGTCAATAACGGCAAAAAGCTACTATAGCCCCTAAGCTAAGAATTACGACTACATCATTTCTACCAAACAAATAACGCATACACTAAAACAAAGGCAAACAACGAAGACTACTAACGCCACAAAAGAAACAAACACCTAAGTGAACAAATACCAGGCAACTAAATCAACCCAACTGAAGCAAAGCTGCCTGAGCAAGCCAAGGGGTCTATCTCTCTTCCTAAAAAGCCTCCGGGACTCTTGAAAAAAACAATGGGCTTTGTAGGGAATTTTTATGGATTTCCCTTTAAAATATTATGGATTAAATCAAATGCAAACTACCCCTCCCCCACCCCGCCCTTGGGCTACTAACGCCACTAACGTCAAGAGGATAGCTAGAAAACAATAACAAAAAATGCGAATTAATGAAAAAGAAGAGAATCATGTTAAAGGCAACAACTAATTTCTCCAACAACGAAGGCTACTAACGCCACAAAAAAACAAACACCTAAGTGAACAAATACCAGGCAAATAAATCAACCCTACCGAAACAAAAAAACCTGCCTGAAGAAGCCATGGGGTCTATCTCTCTTCCCAAAAAGCCTCCTGGACTCTATAAAACAATGGGGTTTGTAGGGAATTCTTATGGATCTTTCTTTAAAAAATTATGGATTAAATTAAATGCAATCTACCGCTCCCCCACCCCACCCTTGGGCTACTAACGCCACTAAAGTCAAGGAGATAGCTAGAAAACAATAACAAAAAATGTGAATTTATGAAAAAAGAAGAGAATAATATTAACTGCAATAATTATATTTCATTTCATTTTTCATTATTTTTACACGGTAGCCCCGTCAATCGAGAGGATTGCTTTACTATATTTACAATCTAAAATAAAAACATAAATGAATAACAACGGAGTTAGCCTGAGAGAGGCAAATTACTCTTCCGCCTAGAACACATCGATGACATCGCTATTTTTTTTATTATTATTTTTTTATTCTATCTATTTAAAGTAGGCTAGAAAATAAATAGCTACAATTACAGTTTATTAAGGTCTACGACAGCTAATTAACGCCTACTAACAAGGCCTACTAAGAAGCCCTACTACTAATTAAGCCCTATTACTAATTAAGGCCTACTACTAACCCCGGGGGGGGGGGGTACATAACAGTTTCAAGGTACAGGTATGTGCCGCCCATATGGGTGGGTTTTTGGGCCCAAAATTCTCTAAACAAGGGCCCTTTTTCGGCTAATTATCCATAACCAAGGGTGGGATTTCGCTGAAATTCGCAAAACATGGTTAAAATGGGCAATTTTCCGCCAAAATTCATCATAAAAGTGGGTACCAAAGCAAATTTCGGTAATTAGGAGAGGGTAGCTTTCTGAAAACCGGGCGGCAGACCCCCGTCCATCCACAAGTCATGTACCCCCCCCCCGGGACTACTAACACACTCCAGGTACCCGAAGAACTGCTACAACTATTTTCACTTCATCTACCAATGCAACTACATCAGCTAAGGTAACTAGAACAATGAAGGATAACAAGAGCAAGTATAAAGAAACCACACCAACGACAAAAATAACACTGAAAGTACTGATAATATGGCGCGCGAAGCGCGACAGTGGCCGCCGCAGGCGGCCCGGGCGCCGGAGGCGCCCAAGCCCTCCGCAGGAGCTAGGAACTCCGAACCCGCGCGCAGCGCGGGTTCGGATTCCTAGTCTATATACATAAGGAGTGAGCGGTCAGATCAAACGCTCAATTTGGGCCTCTCCCACAGCGAGATCTCAGCTCTCCCGCTCTCGGCAATCTCGCTCTTCGTCTCGAAAAATCGACGGCAAAATCTATGCGTGTCATCAGAGCTCCAAATTTTGGGGTCACCTCCAGCTGCTGGGGTATCAGCGGGGCAAATTTCCTGGCAGTCTTCTTCAGCAGGTCATTGTTTTTGATTGACAGCCGATTGTCTTCCCAACTGATGACACTTGATGCTGCTATCAAGGGCTATCAACGAACAATCCAGTCAGTGTGCTCGGTGGTGGTAAACAACCTAACACGTCACATCGCCCGTGGTCACGTGCACATTCACCCTCGCAGGGGCTGGCAGGCTCGTGCCAGCGGTATCCTAACTGCAATAACTATGGACATTATTATTTTTGTTATTATTTTTATTATTAAAAATCCATTTCAATTAGGCTAGAAAATAAATATCAGTTCCTCCTCCACAACAGTTGGGGCTCACCTCCACAAAAACAATGGGAAGACTGACTGGGGGCAGTCACGTGATCGCACCCCATGTCACGTGGCTCACTTGGCACGTTGCCAAAAATCGGTCATGTGACTCGGCACAACCCCCGTGTTCCTATCATGTGACTTTGCAAGTTCCTACGTTTCCAGTCAGCAAAACATGGAAATCAACACGAAATACATAGGCCTATTCCGATCTGAAGCAAGAAGTGAAACTGTTCTGTCGTCAATAATACGCAAGAAGCATATAACTAATGCTTTCTTCCTGCTCCAGCGAAAACATAGGCCTACTTACGTGTCACTTCCATGAGCTTGCTTTCTGAAACTTCCGTTGAATTCCCTTCACTATTTCCCCCAAGGTAATTTCATCCAATTTAAATTTCATAATCGCTATCTTCGAAGATCTACTCCCAAAACAAACACTCCTGTAGATATTTCAACTTCACGAATCACTATCCTAACATTCAGCGGTCAACTACAGATCATCTGCACGAACAAATCTTACGACGCAACAGATTTTGCAGGTAATTTCATCGTGCCAACATCATTATGTAAGAAGTTAATCGTGCCAAGATCATTAGGAAGCTATTTCTCCGGGAAACAATCGTTTATAAGAACGATCACATCATTAGTTGCTCATTACTTCAATTCATAATGAATACGTTAACCTGCACAGAGCTCATTGTGCGCAGCATTCAGCACTTCTCCAGCAAAGACAAAAGGTACTTCCTGTTGGCTATTTTCACATAACATAGCCCCTCCACCATATGCAGATTGCCATTGGCTAATTTGGATTGGTACAGACTCCATAGTGAAGCTACTAAAGGCGAAAGCCGACTCTTATTGGCAAATTTCAAATGACCCAACCCATCTAGCATAGGCAGATTGCCATTGGCTAATTTCAATTGGTACACTCTCCATACTGAACTTACTGAACACGAAAGCCGACTCTTATTGGCTAATTTCAAATGACCCAACCCATCTAGCATAGGCAGATTGCCATTGGCTAAATTCAATTGGTACAAACTCCATACTGAACTTACTGAACATAATAGCCGACTCTTATTGGCTAATTTCAAATGACCTAACAGATCTAGCATATGCAGATTGCCATTGACTAATTTCAATTGGTACAAAACCCATAGTGAAGCTACTAAAGATGAAAGCCGACTGCTATTGGCTAATCTCAAATGATCCAACAGATCTAGCATATGCAGATTGCCATTGGCTAATTTCAATTGGTACAAAACCCATAGTGAAGCTACTAAAGATGAAAGCCGACTGCTATTGGCTAATTTCAAATAATCCAACAGATCTAGCATAGGCAGATTGCTATTGGCTAATTTCAATTGGTACAAAGCCCATAGTGAACTTACTGAACATAATAGCCGACTGTTATTGGCTAATTTCAAATCACAACCGATCTAGAATATGCAGATTGCCATTGGCTAATTTCAATTGGTACAAAACCCATAGTGAAGCTACTAAAGATGAAAGCGGACTGCTATTGGCTAATTTCAAATGATCCAACAGACCTAGCATATGCAGATTGCCATTGGCTAATTTCAATTGGTACAAAACCCATAGTGAAGCTACTAAAGTTGAAAGCCGACTGCTATTGGCTAATTTCAAATGACCTAACAGATCTAGCATTTGCATATTGCCATTGGCTAATTTCAATTGGTACAAACCCCATAGTGAAGCTACTAAAGATCAAAGCTGACTGTTATTGGCTAATTATGAATGACACAGCCCATCTAGCATAGGCAGATTGCCATTGGCTAATTTCAATTGGTACAAACTCCATACTGAACTTACTAAACATAACAGCCGACTCTTATTGGCTAATTTCAAATGACCTATCCCATACAAAAGGGGGCTACACTGTCAGGGCAGTCACACTATCTCACTTTAGTTGGGGGCAGTCACGTGTCTGCCCCCATGTCACGTGACTTACTTGGCAAAGTTCCACAATTGGTCATGTGACTTGGCACGGTGCCAAGTTCCGGTCATGTGACTTGGCACTTTGCCAAATTATGTGACGTCATTTGGCAATGTGCCAACTTCCCCCCCAAAAATGCCCCTGCGCATGAGCAGTCCATTTCTTCCACTGTTGCGACATAACTTTCCTCGAAGGGCTGAGTATAACTCTTGCAGTCTTCCTACCTGATCTTATCTTCCACAAGGGAGGCTGAGATCTACGGAAACGTTCTAAAATAACAACAACGTCAGCAAATGCAACTAAGGGAAATTACCCAAGAAGAGCAACTACATTAATGGACGGAGTTAAAGCTACTGGGAGGAACTTGAACAACTAACGCAACCACAACAGCGAGGTTTACCTTGCACAACTAACACTAATAACGCAAGGAAGGCAACTAAGGGCACAAAAGCTACAATGGCCACTATGGCAACAATTACGACTATATTTTCTCTACTAAACAAATAACGCACACACCGAAACGAAGTTAACAACTGATTTCTCCCACAACAAACGCAACGAACGCCACATAAGAAAGAAAGAAAACTAGGGCAATGAAGGAATCTAAATCAACTCTACTGACTCAAATAAAGCTCTACGAGTAGGGAGACTGGAGATCTACAGGGAATCTTGATGGATTTTTCATTAAAAAAATTCTGGATTAAATTAAATGCAAACTACCGCTCCCGCACCCCGCCCTTGGGCTACTAACGCCACTAAAGTCAAGAGGATAGCTAGAAAACAATAACAATAAATGTGATTTAATGAAAAAAGAAGAGAATAAAGTTAACTGCAAGACTATAGACATTATTATTTTTGTTATTATTTTCATTATTAAAAATCCATTTAAATTAGGCACGTTCACCTTCGCAGGGGCTGGCAAGGTGGTGCCAGCGGTATCCTCCTTCACAACGGCGCTCTGTCAGGGCTTCATCCCGCAGTATCAACGAGGTGGTAGGGTGGTGGTGGGGTGCATGATCGGTCCCAGCGATTATTATCACCTATTGGGGGCTCTCACGTGACCACACTCATATCACGTGATATCTTCTCCTCCACAATGGTGCTCTTTCTAAGAATATACGGAGCTCTATTTATGAAAATGCTTAAATGACACCGGTTATAGTAAGTTAAGACAATACAAGTTTGTTACTAAGGAACAATAGGGTGCTACCACGGTTAATTGTTGGGGGCAGTCTCGTGCCTAGCCCCCATGTCACGTGACTTACCTGGCAAGTTGCCAATGTAGGTCACGTGGGGGCTAACATGGGTGAAAAGATAAAATCAAATCAAATCGAGCTATAAACAACTCCACTTAGGTAAGAAACGCAACCAGATCTACTTAGCAACTAAGACAAGACGCCAACTAACGCAAGAAAGCCCACTAAAGCTACCAAGGCCAATAAGACAACTAAGGGCACTGAAGGTCCTGGCTCAACTAAGTCCACGGGCAAGAAGCGCAGCTACATCTACTCAACAACTAAGAAGACAACTAAGAAGCCAACTAACATAAGTAAGGCCACTAAACCAACCGAGGCTGGTTAGACAACTAACGCAACTAAAAGCGCTAAGGCAGCTATGTAAACGAAACAATGATTTTCGCAGTTTTTCTGAAAGGTCTTCACATAGGATTTTCATATTTTTTTCAAAATGAAGGTTGCCGTTTGGACATAAATCATTGTACTTCACTAAGGAACAAACCAAACATTCGTATCTTGTACCATTGCTCGGATATAAGTGGTGACTTGGCACTTTGCCAAATTATTTGACGTCATTTGGCAATGTGCCAACTTCCCGCCACAAATGCCCCTGCGCACGAGCAGTCCATTTCTTTCACTATTTCCATGAATCTTTCCTCGAAGGGCTGAGTATAACATTTGCAGTCTTCCTACCTGATGTTATCTTCCACAAGGGAGGCTGAGATTCACGGAAACGTTCTAAAATAACAACAACGTCAGCAAATGCTACTAAGGCAACTCAGCCAAGAAGAGCAACTACATTAATGGACGGAGTTAAAGCTACTGGGGGGAAATTCAACAACTAACGCAACCACAACAGCGAGGTTTACCTTGCACAACTAACACTAATAACGCAAGGAAGGCAACTTAGGGCACAAAAGCTACTATGGCCACTATGGCAACAATTACGACTACATCTTCTCTACTAAACAAATGACACACACACTGAAACGAAGTTAACAACTAATTTCTCCCAAAACAAACGCTACCAACGCCACATAAGAAAGAAAGAAAACTAGGGCAACGAAGGAATCGAAATCAACTCTACTGAAACGAATAAAGCTCTACGAGTAGGGAGACTGGAGATATACAGAAGCTGTCATAATAATCACAACGTCACGAAATGCAACTGCAACTTACGGCAATGAGGCAAGAAGAGCTACTTCATTAAATCAAGGGGTCAACGCAACAAACGCTACTTGGGCAACCAAATGAACAACGCTACCACAAGAACAAGGGTACTGTCAATAACGGCAAAAAGCTACTATGGCCCCTAAGCTAAGAATTACGACTACATCATCATTCATTTCTACCAAACAAATAACGCATACACTAAAACGAAGGCAAACAACGAAACGAAGACAACTAACGCCACAAAAGAAACAAACACCTAATTGAACAAATACCAGGCAACTAAATCAACCCTACTGAAGCAAAGCTGCGTGAGCAAGCCAAGGGGTCTATCTCTCTTCCCAAAAACCCTCCGGGACTCTTTAAAACAACGGGGTTTGTAGGCAATTTTTATGGATTTCAACCACAACAGCGAGGTTTACCTTGCACAACTAACACTAATAACGCAAGGAAGGCAACGAAGGGCACAAAAGCTACTATGCCCACTATGGCAACAATTACGACTACATCTTCTCTACTAAGCAAATGACGCACACACCGAAACGAAGTTAACAACTAATTTCTCCCAAAACAAACGCTACCAATGCCACATAAGAAAGAAAGAAAACTAGGGCAACGAAGGAATCGAAATCAACTCTACTGAAACGAATAAAGCTCTACGAGTAGGGAGACTGGAGAAAAACAGAAGCTGTCATAATAATCACAACGTCACGAAATGCAACTGCAACTTACGGCAATGAGGCAAGAAGAGCTACTTCATTAAATCAAGGGGTCAACGCAACAAACGCTACTTGAGCAACCAAATGAACAACGCTACCACAAGAACAAGGGTACTGTCAATAACGGCAAAAAGCTACTATAGCCCCTAAGCTAAGAATTACGACTACATCATTTCTACCAAACAAATAACGCATACACTAAAACAAAGGCAAACAACGAAGACTACTAACGCCACAAAAGAAACAAACACCTAAGTGAACAAATACCAGGCAACTAAATCAACCCAACTGAAGCAAAGCTGCCTGAGCAAGCCAAGGGGTCTATCTCTCTTCCTAAAAAGCCTCCGGGACTCTATAAAACAATGGGGTTTGTAGGGAATTTTTATGGATTTCTCTTTAAAAAAATTATGGATTACATTAAATGCAAACTACCGCTCCCCCACCCCGCCGTTGGGCTACTAACGCCACAAAAGTCAAGAGGCTAGCTAGAAAACAATAACAAAAAATGTGAATTAATGAAAAAGAAGAGAATAAAGTTAACGGCAATAACTATAGACATTATTATTTTTGTTATTATTTTTATAATTAAAAATCTGTTTAAAGTAGGCTAGAAAACAAATAGCAAAAATTACAGCTAATTAAGGTCTACCACAGCTAATTAACGCCTACTCAGAAGGCCTGCTAAGAAGGCCTACTACTAATTAAGGCCTTTCATTTCATTTCATTTCATTTCATTTCATTTGAAGTGATGTGAATTTGACGTGAAGAACTGCGGCAACTATTCTCACTTCATCTAATAATGCAACTAAATCTGCTAAGGTAACTATAACAATGACGGATAACAAGAGCAAGTATAAAACAACCACACCAACGACGAAAATAAGACTGGAAGTACTGATAGTGTGGCGCGCGAAGCGCGACAGTGGCCGCCGCAGGCGGCCCGGGCGCCAAAGGCGCCAAGCCCTCCGCAGGAGCTAGGAACTCCGAACCCGCGCGCAGCGCGGGTTCGGATTCCTAGTCTATATTACTACTCGCTGAGACGGTCAGATCAAACGCTGAATTTGTCTGTCTGCCGCACTTATTCCAGACCTCTCCCGTGTCCTGGAAGCCCGCTCTTCGTCTCCAAAAATCGACAGGAAAATCTATGTGTGCATGAGGATGTCCATATTTTGGGGTAACCTCCTGCAGCTGGGGTATCAGCGGGGGAAATTTGTTGGCAGCCTTCTTCAGCAGGCTATTGTTTTTTGAGTGACTGCCGATTGTTACTAACGACACTTGATGGTGCTATCAAGGGCCATCAACGAACAAATCACTTTGTGGTCGATGGTAAACAACCAAAGACGTCACATCGGACGTCACATGCACATTCACCTTCGCAGTGGCTGGCAGGCCTCTGCCAGCGGTATCCCCCTTCACAACGGCACTCTAAAGGGTTTTATCATCCCGCAGTAAGTATTGACGAGGTTGTAGGGTGGTGGGGTGCATGATCGATGCCAGCGATTGTTACCAACTAATTGGGGGTTGTCACGTGGCCACACCCATATCACGTGATACCTTCTCCTTCACAATGGTGCTCTTCCTAAGAGTATACAAGACATACCGGGATAGCACCAAGTGAGGGGCATATAGCATAGTTACTGACGAAGATGTGGGGGGTAATGATACTTTAAATTGCTGGGGGCAGTCAGGGGCATATAACATAGTTACTGACGAAGATGTGGGGGTAATGATACTTTTAGTTGCTGGTGGGAGTCACGCACGTACCTAGCCCCCATGTCATGTGAAGTTGCCAATGTAGGCACATGACTTGCCACAATGCCAGGTTTTCAGCATGTGACTTGTCACCTTGCCGAGTTCTGTGACGTCACTTGGCACCTTGCCAACTTCCCCTAAATTCACCCCCTGATGACATGCAGCACATTCCCCTGATCATTATTTCAAAAGCTACCTTGCATAGGGAGATTCAACACTTACTGACCTGCTAAAAAACAAAAAACGAAGCTAACGTTACTAAGGCAACCAGCGCAAGTAAGACAGCAGCACCAGCAAGAGCAGCTAACGCAGCAAATGCTACTGTAACAACGTAGCTAACTAACTAACTAAGAAAAACGTAAATGATACATAACTAAAGGAATCGAGCAAGCAAGTAAGCCAGCTATCTTGAAACTAATCCATATGTGAGCCGGGCTTTTCAACCCCCTTCCAGGTTTTACTTGCCACGTTGTTAAACGAAATCAGCTATGTCACCCCAACCTCCCTGACTTTTGCTAATTATTGATTAGTTACATTTTGACAGAAAAATGTTTAAACAATAGAGCTCACACAAGTCACGTGATATGCCCATACTTGGAAGCAGGTAGCAGCAAGATCATTGTTTTCCATGATTTCCATGGAAAGATTTCCTTGAATTATGGAGCATCACATAGCAAATGAATCTCCAAATAAGAGCTTTCGTTTGATGCCAGAATTTCTAGAATTTGCTGATGTCGGCATTTTTTTATTATGATGTCATTCTAGCTCCCATTTTCGCCTAATTCGTAAATTTTTTCAATTCTCTCAAACTTTTTCAATTCAGTGAGCTCTATTGATACATTTGTCATAGGTTACCACCATTTTGCAGCCATTTTCTCTCTATTTTTACATAGAAAAAGCAGTGGCACAAATTACGTCATCAGAATTGGCTAATTTCGCTCAAAATATCACTCCAAAATCGTCATTTTCAATAAAATGATATTTTCCCATCAGCTATGTTGATAAATTTAACCAACAACTGCATAAAGTTCATGCAAGATGGTCTTTAAACACAAATTTAACTTTAAACGCCTAATTTTTACTGATTTTCAACTTCATTATGTCACTGTGACCACATAAGACGTGGCAGCCATACCCAAATTGCACTACATGCTACAAACTACTTGCTCTGTAATTGAACCAAGTTCTATTGAATTCTGGTGACTCTAAGGCAGTTTTCACAGAAGGGCGGAACCCTCCCCCCCCCATAAATGGTAGCTCAAAAAACCCATACGGATTAGGGTCACCTAAGGCAACATGATTGATTTGATTGATTTGATTGATTGATTTTATCTTTCTTACCCATGGTAGCCCCTCAATAAAAATAATTGATTTACAGGGGGCCATGCTAAAAACTTACAAATAACTACTAATCTACAATAGAACGAAATTTGCTATAAAACCTAAACCTAAACTAATTACAATTTGTGCTAAATAAACGAAAGAAAACAGAAAAGAACTGGTGAGTGAAATTCATGGTTGCACCTTCTTTTTAAACGATCTCAGGGTTGAAGTATTTCTGATCTCAGGCCCAAGACTGTTCAACAAACAAGACTGTACAACAAAGGCTACTGGGGCAATACCCAACTAATTTTCCCCTATAACTTTTTTAACAAGCTGCTTGGGCCAAGTAAAGCAATTACAGCAAATAAGGCAACCACAACATTCACCCTACGTAACGTATACAATAATATAACCGAAAGCGCCACTATATCATTGAACGTACGTAATGTCATCAAAGCAAGGCCAATACGACAACTAACACAACTAAAGGTGCTGAGGCAACTAAGTCCACTAAGGAAAGAAAGAACACAAAACCAACTTCACAACTGAACGAAGACAACACCTAACGTAAGTTAGTCCACTAAAGCAAATGAGGCCAATAAGGCAACTAACGCCACAAAAGGCACTGAAGTTAGAAATTTCCCCACCCTGAAAGCATTAAAAAAAGAGTTGCAAAAATGCAGCATCAAACGACCAATTGTAATTTACCAAATTAACAATGTACATGTACATTATTAGTTATTTTAAAGAGAATCAACGGAGATAAAAGCCCCGCGCGGAAGGAGTCTGGGTATTCTATTATTAGCCTATTGTATTTGATGATTTCGAGACGACCATGGATATTGTTTAGCAAGAGGAACAATAACATGCGTAGGAGTTTTCAATGCCCTATTTATAGATGACCTCCTCTTAGCTCCGTTCATTCACTTTAAGTTTTTAGCATAGCCTCCTAAAAATCAGTTATTATAACTGAGGGGCTGCCATCGGTAACAAAGATAAAAGCAAAGCAAACAGCATCAAGCTATAACCACGTCCACTAAGCCAAGAAACGCAACTAAATCTACTCAACAACTAAAGCAAGAAGCCACTAACGTAAGTTAGGCCACTATACCAACTGAGTCCCGTTACGCAACTGACGCACCCCCAAGGGGGGGGGGGGTACTTAGTATATTTGTCGCGCGGGGATGAGCCGTTTTCAAGGGTATCGTTTTCACCAATTTTTTCTAGCACAGGGTATCAAAATGAGGCAATTTTTCTAGAGCAGGTTGTCAAAACATGTGAAAAAGGAATATTTTCTTAGATCGGGTCGTTTTTCGGTCAAATTTCATGTTTTGGAGTATACTTTTCACGACATTTTTCTAGAACAGGTTATCATTTTGAGCGAAAAATTCTGGAGCAGGGGAAAACAATTTTTTTGCATGGGCACACCCCCGTACAAATTTAGGTCAAGTACCCCCCCCCCCCGGGTGACGCACCTAAAAGCGTTAAGGCAGCTGAGTCCTTAAGGCAACAAACGCCGCTAGATTAACTCAACTGAAACAACTGATACAACCAAGGCATCCACAATAATGACGGCAACTAACTTTTCAGCGGATTATCTCTTTCACGTCCAACTTCCACGGAAGAAGCAAGTCCCAAAATACACTCATATGCATTTCCTTGAATTTCCACTCAAGTACTGCTTTATTGAATGAACCAACGAAGATACATTTTCCCCTGAAGTACTGCCACTTAGACGAACTACAGCGAAGCTAAAAGGAACGCGGAGGCGCGGCGAAGCCGCGCCGAGCGGGCCTAGTGTATATTATGAGGTTTGAACGAAACATTGACCACCATAAGGGTGGTCCAGCCTACGAGTAAACAAATTAAAAATAGACTAATGGCTAACCATAAATAACACTGTGTTGAGTGCGACCCGGCTGGATGAAGCACAGGAAGAAAAACCATTGACTGCAATCCTGGGAGATGACAGGGGTGGAGGGAGGGGAAATTTTTTAGGATGACCAAACATGAGAGATCAAATTTCCACGAGGCAGGAAGAAGTTTGGACGCGCCTTGATTGGGGGACTGAGACGATACCGTGCCTTATAAGGCAATGACAACAAATATGGTGACCTGATTGCCTTGTCGTTAAAATACATTTACTCCTTTGGGCGTAAATGTTAACTTAACTCCTGCGGCCAGGTAAACACAGAGAAAGTAGACAAGCTTTGGCAGTTACTTGGGGTCGCATTCAATAAAGTAGTACTCTAAAAATACAACAACTCACGTATTAATAGTAGTAACTCTCTCCAGCCCGGAGAGAAATTCCCTTCTTCCCTACCCGGGAAGTAATAGTAGTAGTAGTAGTAGTATTCCCTTCTTCCCTACCCGGGAAGTAGTAGTAGTAGTATTCCTTTCTTCCCTACCCGGGAAGTAGTAGTAGTAGTATTCCCTTCTTCCCTACCCGGGAAGTAGTAGTTGTAGTATTCCCTTCTTCCCTACCCGGGAAGTAGTAGTAGTAGTATTTCCTTCTTCCCTACCCGGGAAGTAGTAGTAGTAGTAGTAGTAGTAGTAGTAACTCTCTCCTACCCGGAGAGAAATTCCCTTCTTCCCTCCCTACCCGGGAGTAACTCTCTCCTACCCGGAGAGAAATTCCCTTCTTCCCTCCCTACCCGGGAAGTAGTAGTAGTAGTAGTAGTAGTAACTCTCTCCTACCCGGAGAGAAATTCCCTTCTTCCCTACCCGGGAAGTAGTAGTAGTAGTAGTAATTCTCTCACCACCAGACTCACTTCCCTACTCGGGAAATGACGACCAGTAGTGAGGTTGGACAGACCACCCGCAGGGATAGTGGTAATTGAGCCAAAATGTATATTATGAGGTTTGAACGAAACATTGACCACCATAAGGGTGGTCCAGCCGCCAAAATTTACTGCCAAAATACAACCCCAATATTGCCAAAGCCTGTAATGGTTGCCAGGGTTCTGAGCTACAAACTAAAGTACCAATAATAACATTAGGGATACTTCTAATGATGACATCAGGGGTACAAATATTCTGTCCATATTCTGCTCAACCAGCGAAAAGTTGTTCATGAGCTAAACTGGAACTTCAGCAGCAACTGCTGTTGTATCTGCACTAATGTGAGAGCTTTGACTTGTAGGCCTTGTCGGACTGATATGCTGGGAAGTTGTTTCTCAATTGACATTTCATTGGTATGGCTGCACTGACATTTTGTTACTGAGAGTTTTTTGCCTGGTGATTGTGCTGATTCGATATGTGCTGCAGGAGTATTGTAATTAGTCAAGATTCCAAGCTTGAAGTGTTGCAGGTGTTAGTTGACATCTATTGGAACCAGTTGGCGGGGGTTTGGTACCTGAAACAAGGCAAAAAAGAAAGAAAGCCGCAAGCCGATCAATTGTTCCAGGGATATGCTGCACACTGACAGCAAATTTATTATGGACTGCACTGCAAAGACTAAAGTAGTGGGGAGGGGGGGGGGGGGGAGTTCAGCAATTGACAGGCCTACTTCATTTGAAGACTGATACAAGCAAGGAATTGTGTGCTGGTTGACTGGCACAAGCTGTCTGCAACTTTCAGTGATTGACCGGCGGAAAGGCAAAATATGTTAACTGAATGATTGCTTAGTCTTAGAAAGAATTATGACGCTTGTTTGTGTGATTTATTATGTTTGTGTGAACATATGCTTTTGTGACATTACTAGTGCACACATCTGTAAGTTCAGGGGCTACCTATGTTGCTCAGCCCAGTAAGAACCTATGAGTCAGTTGTTGTGGACTCAGTTTGAAGTAACGGTAGTGGTGGTAACTCTGACCTACCCATAGAGAATTTCCCTACCTGGGGAGTAATAAGTTGTAACTTCCTGAGACTAGGGAATGCAGCTAGCAGAGGTGGTATTGGTGCAACTACTGTAGTAACTTGACATTCATTCCTAGCCAGGAAAGATTACCATTTTAATCAGCTTACAAACCCAGGCAGTCTTCATATAAGACACCCTGTCTGAAAGGTACATGGTAACTTCTACCTTTCTAAAAATAACACCCGTTTAGTCGCAAAGATAGCTGCTTATCATGATAGTAATGGTGATATGTAAGTGAGTAGCTAAATCATGCGTAGAATTCAAGCTGTAAGTTGTGTGGATGTATGTCAACAAAATATCGATTTTGAGGTTTCGGTGTGAATTTGCAAACTTTTGTTATAAATTGTAAATATACAGTATATTCACCAACTGGATGGAGAAAGTGATCGTCTTCATTTGCCTGAAGAAATACCTGTAATAAAAGAGAAAACAGAAACAAAAGGTGGGGGGGGGGGGGTTGCCAGATCCTGGCTGCCTTGTCATTCTATTTATCTATTGATTTTTTACTTCCTGCTATTTCCGTTACTGTCATGGTACGTGGACGGACTGGTGTTTTACTTGAACCTGTAATAGAATATGATCAATTAAGTAAAGGGCGGTGGTGTGTTACCTTGAATTCTTTTGCCAAAAAACCACCAACCACCCAGGGTCTAAAAGCAGGTGGTGAAGTCAAGTCAAATAAACATAAGTGTTGGACCATATCCCAAGAGGCTGATGAGCAGATGCTTGGCCTGTACAAACCTAAACGGCATCCTTACTGGGAATTTCAACTATTGATATTCCTCTATTTTGTTGTTGTTGTAGTTGTTGTTGTTGTAATTATGCCAGTTATTTTACCCAGATTGTGGAGCTGAAAGTTTGTTGAATGGCAGAGATGTAAATGGACCAGTGGACGAGCTACAACTACTTTAACAAGAATGTTATAAGTTAATTGGTCCCAGTGAGACTCTCCTTATGACAGGTTGTTAGTAGTGCTTGAAAGTTCCGGGCCTTGGAAGCGTATGATCAAACTGTGAGTAAAACCATGGAGCTATATTCCTGCACAGCTGCTATCAATTTATGCTCCGTTGCAGCAGATTCTTGCTGTTTAAGGATTTACCACGATTTTTCCAGGCAGAGGGGGTTTCAATTGATGTTACTACGGTCAGCAAATACACCTAGCTCACGCTAGGAAAGTTTGCAAAGGTAACAACTGACCATCTTATCGTCGGGCCGGGAAATATCTAAAGATGCAAGGCCAATTGGCTCATTGAAGGTGTGGGAAGGCGCGTTGGTTACCCATACTACATGCAACCAATTGGATTTTAAAAATTTCATTACTATCCACGGTAACTGATACTTATGCCAAGCAATTACTGCATGATTGTGATACCAACTCAACCACAAAAACCTTTGACAACAGTTTTGCCAGTAAACCCCATACACAGCAACAGCAACTACTTTTATTGCCAGTATAACAGTGGGTATCATAGACATGTTCTGCAAAAGATTAAGTTGTGCTAATTTTGTTGTGTTGTTTCATTGTTTTGTTTCTTATACATGGGTCCAGGTTGGGGCTTGTTAAGCTTGTTTGTCGCTTGTCTTGGGTTGCATTGCAGGAGCTAAACTTCTGAACCTGGAAAGGGACAATTATGGAGTTGGTGCCCAAACAGTAGGTAATCACTTCTTGCTATGCCCAGGTAATATGCTAGCTCAATGGCCTACGAGCTAGTAGAAAAGTTGAGAAAAGTTGTAGGGATGTTAGTGGATGCTAAGTGACACCTAAAATGTAAGCATTAAAGGAGCAACACCTTGTTGGACCAGGTGACAAGCGAGAGTGAAATGTGATTATGCTTGGAAAGTAAAGAAAAAAGGGGGTCAGGGGGGGGGGTTGGGCATTATCCTTTTCTCACCTTTCCTAAACAAGTAATTTGTGGTACCTGTACACACCTCGTTTATATTTCCTTGTTTTTTGTGTTGTTTTGGTTTTTGACCTTGAAGAGTATATTACCCTGCTAAAAATATTTCTACATACCGCTTGTTCAACAATATTGCTTTGCTGTGCTGATGGGAGGGGCACATCTGCGTTTGCTGAGTGGCTGTATGACCAAGATCTTGCCAGAAAGAAACTGTCCTGACAAACTTGTTGGGTGACGAGAGACAGACAAACCAGCAGTTTGGTAGTTATTATTGTATTGATAAAGTTGATACGTCCTCGCTTCTTAGGTATCTTTAGCCAGAGAGTGAACATGATGCCAACTTGTCGAGGTGGCTTTCGTGCTTTTTTTTCACTGTTAAGCAGGCGCAAGAGGAGCGATTGCAAAGATTGAATTGAAGATTGAATCCACGGGAAAAATTAAATATCTTGGGGTACAAATTGATCCATTACTAAATTGGAAAGAGCAAATCAACGTTGCTATCGGTAAGATTTCACGAGGAATAGGAATGCTGAAGTATTCCAAGAAATATCTCTCGTTGGAAACCATCCAAAGGATGTATTTTAGCATAGTAGACTCGCATTTTAGATATTGTTGCTCTGTTTGGGGATGTGCAGGTGATACCACACTAAGAAAATTGCAAATGCTGCAAAATCGAGCAGCGCGTGTCGTTACAAACAGTCCCTTCGATCAATCATCGCTGCCATTAATATCACAACTAGGGTGGTTAACTGTCAAAGAAATGATCGACTTCGAGACAGCTTGTATAGTATATAAAGCCTTGAATGGGCTTGCACCCCCTTACATGCAGTCAATGTTTCACAAATTGTCCGATTCTTGCAATCGGACCTTACGTAATACCAGTACTGACCTCAGGATTCCACTCTGTAAGACCTCAAATGGGCAGCGGAGCTTTTCGTATCGAGGAGTTACTGTTTGGAACCAGCTGAGCAATGAAATAAAAACTGCTCCTTCGCTAGCCACTTTCAAAACGAGGCTAAAAGCATTTTTGAAAGATCAAAGAGGCTGATAATCTAATTCAACATTCAGCACATACGTTTGACTTCCGAGTCCCTTTATTTTTACATATATTTCTTTCTTTTATGTAGGATCTTCAAGTTTATTTGTAATATCATGTATTTAGGTTAGTTATGTTTTTAAGCAGGGCACATTGTAAATCAGTTAATTTATATTTACTGAATGTATTTAACCCTGTTAAAATAAATCAAAATGAAATGAAATGAAATGATCCATTGGTAAAATAGTTTGTTGCAAAATGAGCAATCGGTCCTCTGAACAGCGTCGAGTGGTTCAACTCGCAGGTGATTCTGACTTGAGAAGTCGCAAATTGATGGCGTGTTTGGATAGGAAGATCTCTCAAAGAACCAGTACTGATCCATGTACATACGACACAGCTTCTGCATGGGGCTACCTTTATCGTTGTACCTTTTGTGTAGATACGTTTACAGCGAAGGCCACTCCAAGGCCCCTGAGTTCTTCCGGCGGTGACAGACAACAGAGAGTGGGCGTCCGAGTGTCTTGATTGAGTTTGAGTGTTCCTCTTCCACAAAATCCGATACTTCGACAAGAAAGCCCAAACTTAACTTCTTGAGCCTTAGAACAGACAACTCACACTTGGTAAATGACACCAAATAAACGGCATAAGTTCACCAAAATCCTGACATTTTTTAGGATGACCAAACATGAGAGATCAAATTTCCACGAGGCAGGAAGAAGTTTGGACGCGCCTTGATTGGGGGACTGAGACGATATGGTGACCTGATTGCCTTGTCGTTAAAATACATTTACTCCTTTGGGCGTAAATGTTAACTTTATACCAATTTTGCGAAAAAGTATACCCGACCTTATACCAATTTTCCGAAAAAGTATACCAAAATCGTTCTTTAAACCAAAATCGCGAAAATCGATACCGTTCCTTATACCAAAATCGTGAAAATCGATACCGTTCCTTATACCAAAATCGCGAAAATCGATACCCTTCCCGATGGCACGTCCCCGTACCCAAAATATGCGAAGTACCCCCCCCCCGGGCCTATTTTCAAGAATTCAGCTGAATGGCTTGTCCTTAATTTGAAATGAGTTTGGGGCATTATCTAAAATAATGACTGGTTTCAGAAACGACCACATGTCATTTTCAGGAAATGACCACACATTTTAAAACGGCCACAAAATTTTTTGCAGAAGGTTCCCAAAGATATCCTTTGGCACACGCGCACTCAGGACATGTTCCAGTTAATTGTACCATTTTTGCTAAGACACCGTTTGAAACCCATCTTTTAGATTTTAAACTGTTTTTACTTAAATATCAGTTTTTATCCTCAAATATAGTACTTGTAGTAATTCGCAAAATTCGCGAAATTTTTGACTTGTTTTCGATAACATGAAACATACGATGATTATGAAAAAATAATTTAAAAAATCGGAGTTGTGTGAGCAGAGAAATTGAATTTCGAAGTTAGCCTAAATCGAGTGTTCATTGTATTTTTGAATTCAAATTTGTAAACTTATGATTTCTTAAAACTTTAAAAATCTGTATCTTGGCTCTCATAGGTCCGGTTTTAATAATTTTTCTTTTATTTTGACTGCCAATCATTGCTCTTCCAAATGAGCTACAGCGTGATTGATTTTGAGAACTTTGATTTTTCGGCATTTATTACATTTGCTGAGCATTACATACCCTGGGTACCAGCCTCTCTAACACAAAAACAGAGAGTCTGGTCTAGTGCGCCCCTCTCCTCGTTCTGATGTGCCCATATTGACCAATCAGGACCCAGTATTCATATCTGTGTAAGTGCAAAAGGTCACAGTGAAACAATAGCGAGCACTTGCGATAAGCTTCGATGTAAAACACAGAACATTAATTTGGTTGGGTGACTGAAGAAGGCAACTGACTGCGAAAACGGATTGCGAATAAGTTTAATGATACTGTCACGCGTTCAGCCATTAGAACATTTACAGACACACGGGACACACTTGCCAAACTGCCCATGGCTTTAAAGATCAACGACATTTTGTCAGGCTGCCGCTCTAATCATCGCAACGAAGTAATTGGGCCTAAATTTCACTGTTCTGTTAACAACCACCATCGTCAATGGGCGCTCCCGTGATGCTAAGATGCTAATAAAGCCTATTGCCCGTCATCTAATATGCAGCAAGTCATATTTACACCATAGCAAGGACATTTGTATCAGTATACTGGAAACAGGTAAGTTCGATTTGTTATTCTTCACTCACTGACCTCGCAATCATCATGGGCTATTCCATTTTTAAATTCATATAGGTTTATGATGGAGGCACCTAAAGTTTAGCCCTGGACCTTTACTAGCTACTGGCTGGAGTCCCTGGACTCCAGGGCCAGGGGGGTTCTTCATTTTTTCATCATGACCCTTGATTTCTGGGAGTCGGGAGCTTCTGTAACATCCCTGGGTTTCCAGGTTGGTTAGAGTTTTGGATAAGTACCCTGGAAATTATATGTAATCTCACCCCTGAAATTTGCCTTGCCACCTGTACGGATTAAAAATGGAACAGACCAATGTATTTGTGCTCAATGTCAACTTGTCTAGACAAAGTGTTAAAATGTAGGCTGCTGTGAGTATTGAGCATATACCTACTGTATAATCTAAAAACAACAACAAACTTGAACAGTAAGAGAAGAGTAACTTGTGCAAATGGCACATAATTTGGACTAGGTAGGCCAAGCTGCCATGGAGAGTATTTTGGCAATTCCAAACTGGAGAATGTACACAAGACATTTTTGGCACACTTTGAACAACAGATTTGCAAACCTGAGGTGGTTTTGTTGAAAACTGGTGTACTGTGCACTTGTGCAAGGGGCAGAGACACGTATCCTTCCCATGGTACTTTTGCCTCTGAAAATGTGTTAAGTTTAAAGGATTACAGGGTTGTGCCATTTTTAAATGCCTTTTTCAAAGCACCATATGAATTTTTCTTTATGCTTTTTCTGTCAATGCAGTATTTTTATGTGTGCTTCTCCTCAGTTCTTCTGGATTTAATTACATTATGTCAAGATGGGCTAACCTTTAATAATGACTCAACTCTCTATTATTATCTTAGGTTATCCTACAAAAGAACACATCTGTTCTACCAAATGATCATCAGCCTATGAAACCATCAATGGGAACTCTTAGCAAAGAACTATGTTAATAAAGGAATCACACATCAATTTATCCTGAACACGCGCTGCTTGGATCTATAAAATGGTGGCTGCATTATCAGGAGAAAGCAGCTGTAATTGATGTTCGCTTATTGGCCTTTTTGTGTATTGGTCCACATGCTCATTGCAACTTAACAAAATTCCTGTCATTGTCTTGTGAAAGCACAATAAGGGAGTATCTGGCTTTTGTTGAAGAGAACTTAAAAGTGCTGTTTCAGATATAAACTATCACCATTTAGCTTGTGCAAAATACCTATATCATGTCTTGATATGATAATGTCTCAAACATAAATACTGTGTAGTTTTCTGCTTACTTGCCTCATCTTTTGGCCTCATAAATTTACAGCACAGGTCAGTGTACATTGGTAGTGTTCTGTTAACAATTTTATAGAGATCAATGAATTGCCAAATTTGTTCACACTCCTTGAAAATTCTTGAAAGAATTTATGTGGAAAATTCTTGCGGATCATTGAGAGGTCTTGTGGTGTCAATGTATACATGGCCTGCACTGTATCCTAGTAAGATCTAGCAGCTGTCGCTGCAACTCAGACACTAGAAATTCATTGTATCAAACAGATAAGAAACTTTTCAGGCTACACTCAGATATATTTCATGCAATGCTTACAGTACACATATTTAAAACAACTAAGAATTTGGACCAGTACTGAAAGTTTCTTGAAATTATCAGATTTTAGGTATCAAGGGTTTCTTAAGTTTCTTATAGGTTCCATAACAATCTTCATGTTCCATAACAAAATGGGCCAACGTGTGCCTTTGTGAACATTTTAAAACAAGGTTTTTCAAGCTCAAGATTAGGGCTCTTCTGTGCTATATAATGTACAGCAGCAACCAATGGATGATTAAAGGGAATCAACATAGTTAAAAGCTGGCCCAGGCCAGGTCAAAAATATAATCTACTGTACTCGACCACTTTGATGCATCCGGTTTCATTGTGTAGGTAAAGAAACATGGGTTTGTGGGCATTTCTTTAGCCTATTTATAGCCGTTACGAGATATAGCTTTGTCTATTCCCTTTAAAGGTACAGCAATGTCTTCTCAAAAATTCTCACACACAACCAACAGCTGAATAGGAAGGAAGAATATGTTGCTGGCTGGGAGCATTATACTGTCATGCTCAAAGATAAGGAACTATATGGTGCCAACTTGGAGCAAGTTTATCATAAAAATAGATGATCATTATTGGGTTATAAACATCTTTGAAAACAATTACCATTAAACACTCTCAGTTGGTGGATTTTCTGCTCTTGCCTTCTTTCTTACCATTCAAGGATTGATTAGCAGGTTTTTCACAAGAAACTTGTCCAAGAAACTCCACACTTAATGTGATGGACTAAAAATTTTAGGAAACTTGACTATTATGGACAAGAAGCAGTAAGAAACTATAAAAGTTAAATTCAAGGATATTAATGGCAAATTTGACATTGGACGTTTATTCTTGCATAATTTCCACTCCAATTTTATATTTTGAGTCGAACAGTGTTTTTCTTGCAAAATGTTGCTTTTATGTCTAGAAATACATCTGCAGAAGTAGAAGTGGTAGAGATCATTCCATAATCCTTGTACCGAAAGTAAGAAACAAATTAAGAACCTTTTTGTATAAGAAATTAAGAAACTTTTTTTTGGTGCTATAGGATGGGCTGTTACAAGTTTTGAATGTATGGAAATTGTTTCAAAACTCTTCCAGCACTCACAACAAACGAATCCAACAACCTTTAGTCACAGTGCTAACATGAAGAACTCAGGTATAATATATGGCAAGATACAATGGTGTGATGGGGCTGACTAGTAGCTGGCGAAGCAACTTCATCAAAAAGACCCTTTTATAAATGTTTCTGCAGCCATACCTGCTCCTGACGACTGTGAGCTAAATGGTGCTGCTAATATCTGACAGAGCTTACGGTACTTACATTAACTAATGCATTGATTAAGGAGTGTGCTTTAAAACTTTAACAGTTGCTTAAAATATACTCAAGCCAAGTTTGTAAGTTGTCAAATTGTAATTTTCACTTGATAAGTTCAGAGTTCATACCATTGATGATAAGGAGATCGCAGTGCAATTTCTGAAGCTTCAGTTCTTGTCAAGTTTTTAAAGCGATTCACACCACAATAATAATAATAGGAAGGAAAAGCACATATTTTTTTGTTCTTTGCATGACCGTGCAAGCACCCATTTTCCTAATTTTTGCACCGAATGAAGAAAAACGTCTGACGGTGAGCAGGAGGGAAAATTGCATTTGCCATGCGCGAAGAGCGCACAGGGGATCAATGATTACAAGACTGATTTAACGCGACGCGAGTGGAGTGGCCATTGGCCTAACTTTCTTCATTCATGTGAAGTGTTGTGAAACTTAATTTAAACACAGTTTGCCTCGATAATTATTCGGTTACTTTGTTATCAATCGTCGGAAAGAGCTGTGGATGCAGGCTGGCACAGAAACAGATTGGATGTTATTGTTTAAATTGAGCTCTTATTTGATCATTATTAGACTAGGTTGGGTTCGTTGCTTTTTATCCTGCCAGCAAAGGAGGAGCGCGAAAGAAGACTGAGCTTTTCGACCAACTCTTGCAAGAACTTGTAAAATTAAAGCGACCACCTATTAATAGTAATGGCCTGATTAACACTAACAGATAGTCTACATGATACGATGAGTGAAGTTGCGATGACACGTGCTTTTTTCTGCAATAATGGTTTGAAGTAGAAGTTCAAACTTTGATCTAACATCAACAGCAGCATGGCCTAAAAAGGAACCTTGGCTTGGAGAATGAACAACACTGAATATGATGTTATATTGCTAGTAGTAACTGCAATAAAGAGAATGTTCAGTTTTCTGGTGCCATAAATAATCATGGAATTGTTTCAAAAGTTATGAAGATCCACATAGATCCCACAGTAAAACAGGAATAAATGGTGTGCCAAAAAAAGATTAGAAACAATGCTGGAACTATCAGAGATGAGATATCTAATGGTACCATACTGGAAATTCATTGCAAGCATAGGGAAACCTCAGTTACAACGTTCAGGTCTTCATGGATTGTGTGCGTGTGCTTGCACTATCTATGTCATCATTATCAATGTTATAACGGTGAAACGTTATGAGTCAACAAACAATTGTTGCCACAGTTAATGGAATTGTGCCGTTAACAGCTAAATCCCCATCCCCCACTTTAACAGACCACTGGATTTGCCATCAAATTTTTCTTTGTTGTGGACCTTCTACCACCTCTCATTATAGGCTGATTTGTGTCTTGGGTCAGGGCCTAAGCCTATGGTGACTTCATCATCTATATTGTAATGTTAAAATTACGCAGTTCATTACCCAAAAATTAACGGCTCTAAGATTTCTTCAGAAATTGATTATGAATATCACCTGTTTCAATTTTCATTATAAAATAACAATTTTCATCACAAAATAACAATTTTGAACAGATTTGAGCTGCACCCTCATTAATGGCCCAATTCCATTCACCATGGCAAAAATTGTTTTTCAATTACGCTTTATGCCAGCAAGCCCATTTTACACATCTGAAGTCAGCATTATTTCATACAGAGCTATGTTAACTGTTAAAAAATTTCTTTACACTGGACTTTTACAGTATCTTTCTTTAAAGATTTTTAGGTGATTGACCTGATTTTTACAAACCATCGTACATTTCATCTTACTTGTTGCAATTATTTTTCATTATTTGCTGTCTCTTCAATATATTCCAGAGACTGGAAAATGGTCACGATGGTCAAAAATGAGAAAAATTCTGAAAGCTTTCAGTGCTGGATAAATTTCTTAAAGGCTGATTTCCAGTCAGTGGAGTTTTCCGAGCGGGTGGAATTTTAGACAATAAAAGGTCACTCAGCCGTAACTTTCTATTCAATTTCAGAACGACATTTTCTCTTGCATACAATAGAAATTCTGCCCGCTCTGAAAATTCCAGTGATTGGAAATCAGCCTTAACGTGTAAAAATTTATAACGAATATTATCCCAAGAACACTTTGCCCCATTTGAATTTTCTAATTCTTCCAAGTGCAACATCATACAATGATGTCAAAGTTTCAGCATAGGTTTTAGACAGAATAAGTACAAGACTATGTTATGATCAATACCATTCTTCAATGAGTAAATTACAGTCAATTGAATTATAAAAGAAGGTTGACAGATACTGTCATTTAAGTGTTTCTAAAGTTGGCATACTGAATGTCCTTGTTTAGGTAGTTCTTCTTCAATTAATATTGCTTAATAGCATATACACCTTTCTGTTCTACCACCCATCTTATCAAATCATTGAATTTTGTATGGTGAGAGCCTCTTGTCTCCATCCAATTTGTAATTGTCCTTTTTTCTATGATAAAAATATGAGATTTCTCAATGATATAAATTACTAGGTTCTTTAAAATACTTTTATAAGTGTTTATAAATATTTTAAACAAGGCATATTTTACCCTGTGTAACACCTGTCATTAGGTATTTGAAGATATCAGAATATTGCACCCCTACTTTTCTCCAATTGCAATGGTCTCTACAGAGTGTCCCAAAAAAATTGTGCCCCGTTTGCCTGAAGATTGCGACAAAACGGCAAAAGATTCTCGCCAAACTTTTATATGATGTTGCTCTTCAGATGTTCAAATAAAGTTTGCTGCCATCCCCGTAAAAATCCGTTGAAAAATGATGGAGCTATGACCTTCAAAAGACCAAATTTTCCTGATGACTGAAACCAGCGGTCAGCCATTTTGTCTTACTATTTTCAGTGATAAATAGCTTCATGTGCTGTAAGAAATAATTTTTGTGAGGTAAGAAATGGTTGAACTCTCTGATGATGATTGGAATTCTCACGGGAGCTATGAAATTGGAGGCTGCTGTTTCATTTAATCCATGAAGCTATTGTCATCGCTGCAAAATAGTAAGACAAAATGGCTGACCACTGGTTTCAGTCATCCGGCAAATTTGGTCTCCTAAAGGTCATAGCTCCATCATTTTACAACGGATTTTTACAGGGTTGGTAGCAAACTTTAATTGAATATCTGAAGCGCACCATCAAGCAAAATTTTGGCGAGAATCTTTTGCCGTTTTGAGGCAATCTTCAAGCAAACGGGGCACAATTTTTTTTGGACACCCTGTACATATAGGAATATAGAGAAATGGGCACATTGCAAGCAGCTAAAAACCCCAACGGGAATTTCAAGGGGAACTAGCCATCATGGATGAAGTGTTAGTCATTGTGTCTAGTTTATCACCCAACATAGTTTGTTCTGCGGCACAACTTCCATTAGGAGGAAATTGCACCCCTATTTTTCTCTAATTGCAATAGTCTCTGCATATAGGAATATAGAGAAACAGGTACATTTCAAGGGGCGAAAACCCCCAACGGGAATTTTAAGAGGAACTTTCCATTATGGCTGAAGTATCTATTAGTGGGTCTAGTTTATCACCCAACATAGTTTGTTCTGCGGCACAACCTCTATTAGGAGGAAATTGCACCCCTATTTTCTCTAATTGCAATAGTCTCTGCATATAGGAATATAGAGAAACAGGTACATTTCAAGGGGCGAAAACCCCCAACGGGAATTTTAAGAGGAACTTTCCATTATGGCTGAAGTATCTATTAGTGGGTCTAGTTTATCACCCAACATAGTTTGTTCTGCGGCACAACCTCTATTAGGAGGAAATTGCACCCCTATTTTCTCTAATTGCAATAGTCTCTGCATATAGGAATATAGAGAAACAGGTACATTTCAAGGGGCGAAAACCCCCAACGGGAATTTTAAGAGGAACTTTCCATTATGGCTGAAGTATCTATTAGTGGGTCTAGTTTATCACCCAACATAGTTTGTTCTGCGGCACAACCTCTATTAGGAGGAAATTGCACCCCTATTTTTCTCTAATTGCAATAGTCTCTACATATAAGAATATAGAGAAACAGGTACATTTCAAGGGGCGAAAACTCCCAACGGGAATTTTAAGAGGAACTTTCCATTATGGCTGAAGTATCTATTAGTGGGTCTAGTTTATCACCCAACATAGTTTGTTCTGCGGCACAACCTGTATTAGGAGGAAATTGCACCCCTATTTTTCTCTAATTGCAATAGTCTCTACATATAAGAATAAAGAGAAACAGGTACACTTCAAGGGGCGAAAACTCCCAACGGGAATTTTAAGAGGAACTTTCCATTATGGCTGAAGTATCTATTAGTGGGTCTAGTTTATCACCCAACATAGTTTGTTCTGCGGCACAACCTGTATTAGGAGGAAATTGCACCCCTATTTTTCTCTAATTGCAATAGTCTCTACATATAGAATAAAGAGAAACAGGTACATTTCAAGGGGCGAAAACCCCCAACGGGAATTTTAAGAGGAACTTTCCATTATGGCTGAAGTATCTATTAGTGGGTCTAGTTTATCACCCAACATAGTTTGTTCTGCGGCACAACCTGTATTAAGAGGAAATTGCACCCCTATTTTTCTCCAATTGCAATAGTCTCTACATAGAGAAACAGGTACATTTCAAGGGGCGAAAACCCCCAACGGGAATTTTAAGAGGAACTTTCCATTATGGCTGAAGTATCTATTAGTGGGTCTAGTTTATCACCCAACATAGTTTGTTCTGCGGCACAACCTGTATTAGGAGGAAATTGCACCCCTATTTTTCTCTAATTGCAATAGTCTCTACATACAGGTACATTTCAAGGGGCGAAAACCCCCAACGGGAATTTTAAGAGGAACTTTCCATTATGGCTGAAATATCTATCAGTGGGTCTAGTTTATCACCCAACATAGTTTGTTCTGCGGCACAACCTGTATTAAGAGGAAATGGCACCCCTATTTTTCTCTAATTGCAATAGTCTCTACATATAGGAATATAGAGAAACAGGTACATTTCAAGGGGCGAAAACCCCCAACGGGAATTTTAAGAGGAACTTTCCATTATGGCTGAAGTATCTATTGGTGGGTCTAGTTAATCACCCCACATAGTTTGTTCTGCGGCACAACCTGTATTAGGAGAAAAAAGCACCCTTTTTAAAGACTTCTCTAAATACTATACAGAGAAAAAGGAAAACTTGGGACATTTTAGAGTGTGCAAAAGCCTAACGGGAATTTTTGCAGCATATTTTCATGATGGCAGTTGTGTTAATTAGTATGTCTAGTAAGCAGTGCAATATACTTTGTTCTGCAGCACAACCTGTATATGGAGAAAAATTACCCCCTTTTACATTCACTTTCTTTGACAGTTGACACCAGCAGCCATCCATACAGAAGTTCTGATTGTTTCAGTAGTTATCTGGGTTTTTCAACATCATACAATTCATGTAGCATGAGTAATGAGGCTGTACTAGTTTTGGTTGCATATTATTGTTGTGATCTATCACAGTTACTAAGAGGCAAGGATTAGATTTGGAAGAATGCAATCAAATTTATCAGAGTATTCGTGATTTTAGGCCCGTTCCAGGCTGTTTGTTGTGAATCTCGGCCTAGACTAAGCAAAATTTGTTTGAATACAAAATTATGAAGAAACCAGGATAAAAATCAAACTTACCTCCTTCTCTGTTCCTACTCTATCGATGGCCGAGACGAGGATATCGTATATTAATCAACTTTCCTTGGTCGGACATCCAACATTTTTCCGCGCGCTTTCTTCACTGGAACAAAACTTGCGAAGCATGGGAAGGAGGCGCCCGCGTCACCAGTCCGCCATGGTCAGCGGCAGACAATTTACGCTCCTGTTTACAGCTGAGTAACACAATTTTTGGGTCACACCCCTTTTCGGCAGAACCAATACAATTTCCGAGAATTTCGATATATTTAATTGTGACGTCATAGCAAAATAGCACAGAAATTCATAAAACAACATCAAAATTTGGAATCTACATGGAAAGCTGATTTATATGAACTCCAAGAGAGTAAGATAGAGCGGTAGGGTTCCATCTCGTTGCGCCAAGAAACGTTGTTGACAAAAATGTGGTTTTAAATTTTTGGCAACGAATGTAAAACATGGTTTATAAGACCATACCATGATCAGGAGAAATGATGACGAGTCTTAATAGAAGACATTTATGTCATCTTTCTCTTTCTGTATATTTTGGAAAAAATTCTCTTTGATCTTATGTTTGAACGTGTTGATGATACTGTTTGTGGATTTCATCTCTTGTGGTTCAAAACTTTGGAACACTCTTCCACTTTTTATACGCGTTGCTAGCTCTGATTCAGTATTTCGTTCAAAATTAAAGACATTTTCTATTGACTCATATTCCCAGAACTAATTCACTGTTCACTGCACACATAACTTTATCCCAATGAGGTGTTATCATTTGGTTATCATCTGTCTTGTGATATGTGATATTGATGTTGTAGATAATGCGAAATACTTGGGAGTACAACTTGATAAACATCTTGTGTGGGATGAGCATACCAAGGCTTTACGTTCAAAGATATCTTGCTCTTTAGGTTTCCTAAAATATGCTAAGAAATTGCTTCCAAAGCATACCCTTAGTCAAATGTATAGAGGTATCGTTGAGCCCCATTTTCGCTACTGTTGCTCTGTGTGGGGTAGCTGTGGAGACTCTCGCCTGTTGGCGCTACAAAAGTTACAAAATCGTGCTGCGAGAATAGTTACCAACAGTAGCTATGATGCACCAGCAGCAAACTTGATAAAAGAGCTCAAATGGCCGACAGTCCACGACATGATCAAACAAGAGACGGCTACCATTGTTTTCAAATCAATAAGTGGTCTCGCGCCCACTTACCTCTCTACTCTATTCACGAGAAACTCGACAAGGGAGATTGTAAATTTGAGAAATTCTGAGACTGACTTGCTTGCTCCACGAATGAAAACAAGCAATGGCCAAAAAGCATTTTCGTTCCGTGGATCAAAGCTTTGGAATGAGTTGGAGCATGAAGTCAAGCTAGCCCCCTCTCTGTCTACTTTTAAATGTAGACTGAAATGTAAATAGCTTTTAATTTTTCATTTATTCTAATTTAACATTGTAAATATTCTTTTTATTTTTAATTTTGGTAGTATTGTAAGTAGGTTTTTGCCACGGCCCCCTGAAAAGCAGCCACTCTTGGTTGATGGGGCCACCGTGTATAAAGAATTTAAAATGGTAAAGTGCGAGTTGCGATTTGCAGTTGCGAGTTGCGAGTTACACTTATTTTGCGAGTTGCGAGTTGCAAGTTGCACTTATTATGCGAGTTGCACTTATTATGCGAGTTACGAGTTGCGAGTTGCACTTAATTTGCGAGTTGCGAGCCCGGGGGGGGGGGGTACTTGACCAGGTTTTGGTCGGGGACGTGCCATCGAAGCTTCAAAACACACCCGTTCCTTATACCAATTTTGCAAAAAAGTATACCCGACTTTATACCAATTTTGCCAAAAAGCATACCCGACCTTATACCAATTTTCCGAAAAAGTATACCAAAATCGTTCCTTAAACCAAAATCGCGAAAGTCGATACCGTTCCTTATACCAAAATCGTGAAAATCGATACCGTTCCTTATACCAAAATCGCGAAAATCGATACCCTTCCCGATGGCACGTCCCCGTACCCAAAATATGTGAAGTACCCCCCCCCCGGGGTTGCGAGTTGAACGAGAGTTGCGAGTTGGAAACTCAAAAGTGCGAGTTGGAAACTCAAAAGTGCGAGTTGAAACTAAAATTGTGAGTTGCCTGTTTTCTTTCGAATGAATGCATTTTTCGCCAAATAAAAGGGTTTTTGAAGTTGCAATTGGATTTAGAACTGTTTTATGGATTTAGTGTTTTTAGGCCGTTGTAATTTTCTTTATAATAAATCAATTATAAGAAGCTGCAGGCCTATTACAATTTGTGGCTTTCATTCCTCCAAGTCTTTAACGAATATTAATGCAGTAAACTGGGCCAGGGACTTACCTTAGTTGTCTTGAAAGAAACTTAAAGGAAAATCATTAATTCGTTGCCTCTCCCTTTCAATACTACTTGTGCAAGTCCATGTTAATGCTAAGCTCAGAAAAGAAATTGAAGTAAGTTGAGCTCTGCTGAGGGTGCTTTCGATTTGGAAAAGCATCGTCAACAAAGGTAACTTCGAGATGCCTCACACTCCAGTAAAATCTGGTGCTATTTAGCAAAAACGCTTTGCTTTTCAAGGAATTGGTAACAATTCCCTACACACCCTCTCGCTTTTCAAATTGCGTAGGTATTTTCGACGGAGTGATATATCACTCATGTTCGAAGTAGCTTCAGCATGATTTCTACCCTGGGTGCCAGAGCCAAAAATTTAGATTTATAGAAAAATAGAAAATAAAGGAAATAAAGAGAAAATTCTCTCTCTTCTCTTTTTTCAGTTGTTCTTTTTGTAAATTTTTTTGGTTCTTCTTGCATATCCTCCAGTCGGGCCTGATCTGATACACGTTTACTCTTTTATAAGAAACTTGGAAAAGCCCACAGTACTAAAAGTTTCTTATTTTCAAGTGAAAATTTCAGCCTTTTAGTTCTAAAAGTTTCTTAATGTGTTTCTTATTTCTTAGACGCATGTAGTTTCTACCACTGCCACGTATTCGTTTCTTGACAGACAGCACATTTTTTAGCAAGAAAGAGACTTACTTTGAATCAAAACACAATTTTATCATGAATATTACTAAAAAATAAAGGCCGAACGATAATTTCCCATCCTCTTATTTGGCTTTAACCAAACCCCTCGAAAAGGTGACAGTTCGGCCCGTGAACCATAGGCCCAAGGGGGATTTCACTCCAAAGAGAAATATCGTGCATCTAGGCAAAGTCCTTTTTGATTTCAAGAAATCCATCGAAAATCCGTAAAAACCTTTTGTTCTGAAAGTCTCGTACGATTCTCGAATGAGTGAAATGCCCCTCTCATAGCCCGGCAGAGGAAAACAATAGATATCTTGTAATCCATATTCACGTATCGTTGAAACAAAACTTGTAATCTAATAACTAAATTACATATCTAACTATCCTTTTCTTTGTGGGAAGCGGAAGCGATTGTGCGGCAGCAAAACCCAAGGGTACTAGATTTTTGGGAGTCCCTAATTCAAGATTCAAGATCCAAGATCCAAAGATCCGGAATTCAAGATTCAAAATGAAACACCCTAATTCAAGATCCGGAATTCAAGATTCAAAATTAAACACCCTAATTCAAGATCCAGAATTCAAGATTCAAAATGAAAACACCCTAATTCAAGATCCGGAATTCAAGATTCAAAATGAAACACCCTAATTCAAGATCCGGAATTCAAGATTCAAAATGAAACACCCTAATTCAAGATCCAGAATTCAAGATTCAAAATGAAAACACCCTAATTCAAGATCCGGAATTCAAGATTCAAAATGAAACACCCTAGTTCGGAATTGAAGAAGTTTTAAATGTTTCAATTTTGAAAAAAAAATCATTTTGGATCCGGCAGTTACTGAGTGGAGTTGAAAACAATGGATGTTTATTCAATAATTCTTCGACGTGATTTCAGCTCTTAAAGATATATTGGAATATGATGTCCACTAATCTGGATAATGACAAATAGTGAGTCGCGATAAGGTTTCTTGTATGGCCTAGGCACAAGGGCGCCGGAGCCACGGGGGCAGCGGGGGCAGCTGCCCCCGTTGCCCTAGTGGTACGGGGGCAGCGCGGGGGCAGCAAAGTTTCCTTTCCAAAAATGCATTTCAGAAAACTATTGATTAATCGCGCCTGTTAGTTGGAAGCGAGTTGTTTCTCGTCCGCAGCCACAATAATATAACGATTCCTTCTGCTCTCAAGATTACAGTACGTTCGAAGGACAGTAGCGTCACCACGGGGTGGTCTGGGGTTTGACATGTCGACCACAGTTTTCACAGAGTCGATGTTATAATTTCTCGAAATAAGTCAAAAAGATTGGGAAGGGTAGATTTTTATTGACTTGAAACTTTTGTGATAACTGGCCTTCCTCCTGAATTTTCAATTCCTTTATTGAAGATTTCGAGAAAGGCCTTAAACTTCAATTTCTAACCAGTGGCGTGGCCACGGTGGGGGGTATGGGGGGGGGGGGCAATTGCCCCCCACTTTTGTCGGAAGATGGTCATCGAGATTCCTCTAAAACCGAGGAGAAAAAATAGCTGCGTATAGGTTGGGTAAGAATTTTCCGAGAAATGTCAAATCTTCCATTTTACCACTGGCAAGCATGACATTGGGAGATGCATTTTAAGCCAAAGTAAAGGATCTTTCTTTAAAAAATTTCCTTGTGCTCTGATTCATAGGATAATTGTCACAAAACGATGAAGTTTTCCTTGTCTCTAAAGGCAAGCATGATATCGGGAGATTCATTCTAAGCCAAAGTAAAGGATACTTCTTCAAAAATTTTCTTCGTGCTCTGATTTATAGCATAACTGTAACAAAAAGATCAAGGCTTCCTTGTCGCTAGAGGCAAGCATAATATTGGGAGATGCATTCTAAGCCAAAGTAAAGGATATTTCTTCAAAAATTTTCCTCGTGCTCTGATTCATAGGATAACTGTTACAAAACGATCAAGGTTTCCTCGTCGCTAAAGGCAAGCATGATATTGGAAGATGCATTCTAAGCCAAAGTAAAGGGCGTGGCCCCAAACAAATTCCTGGGGCTTCGCCCCCAGACCCCCTAATTTTACATTCCCCTCCCACTTAATTTTGCCCTGGCCACGCCGCTGTTTCTAACCATATTTTTTCCTTCCTCGTAAATAAATATATGATGTTCTTCTCTGTTTCGATTTTTGTTGCACCAAAATGCCCGCTGTTGTAAAAAGTACTGCTTGAGATGGTTGCTTTTCCAGAAATATCTAAATAGATCAAAATAATAAAAAGAGCATTCCCATCATGTTCTCCGAGTGTCTGAAGGGCGTTTCGCACGTTTTCCGAGGGTCTAAAGGGCGTGGCCAGGAGTATTTTTTCTAGCCCTCAGACCCCCTTATACCTTTCCGCCCCAGCTCTTTGGGCTGGCGACACCCGTGTCGAAATAGATGTTGAGCACAATATCCTAATGACGATTCCCGATTATTTTCAACGGCAAATTTTGACACCCTAAGGTGCCCTTTCTGCGATTCCTGCCCCCGCCGCATCATGGAGCCTCCGGCGCCTCTGCCTAGGCATGAATTTCCGAGAGGCAAATAGTGCCTAGGCCAAACAAGGAACTTTCTCGCTTTTCGATATTGGTCAACATCTGGAACAGTGCAAATCATATTGCTATGTATTTAAGAGCTGAAATCAGTTGAAAGAAATTCAAATAAATTTCCATGATCTGAGACCCTCAACTCATCAGAGCCAAGGAAGCCAAAATTCAAAGTAAGAAGTTTTAGAAATTGAAACACTGAAAAACTTGGGTAAAACTTGTTGATGAACACAATTTGGAGTTAAAATGTTCACACCAAGTACACCCAACTTTCAGCTGCTATTACTGTTAGAGAATGTGAAAATCAGATACTAAGCCAGTGTCCAGCATTGCTTACATGAAGGGGCTTTGAAATTTCTTAGAAGCTCTCTTAAACAAGTACCTACCGGGTGCGCCAAAATAAACTATGCACTTTTGGCAGGCCACGATAAATCGTAGACAGGACCGATTTTGAAGATTTATGATTTGATCTTTAGCAGAAAGCCTGAATTAGATTCTAGGATTTTTTTGCAAATTTTTCTGTTTTCAGTTTTTAGAGCTACAAGCGAGTTTCTTAAGATTTTCGTTTTCGAAAACACTGAAAACGATCAAAAACGTCGATCAAGCTTTCTAAAGAATCGACATGAATGGACAAAGTGAAAACGTTTTCGTGGTGATTTGGGATTTAGAAATCAACTAAAATTGTAAGCTGCTGTAAGAGAGTTCGTACTATCTTGGGAGAAATGAAAAAATATTTTCAGGGATATAAAGAAATGTCTTTTCTTTTGTAATGTCATTGAATGTATGTTTTGGTGCAGGTTGTGTTCCTGTGTCAAGGGGGCTAAAAAGACAAGCGAGGAAGTGTCATGAGGCCAGCAAGCATGGAGTCTTGTCACATGTTTAATTTTGTGAAGGCTTTTGGGGCGGCACTTTATTGTAACTACTACAGAATTTCGCAACAGGCCAATCATTGAAATAACGCTCATGCAGAAATTTACAATAGTCAATTTACAAATCCCAAATCACGCTGAAAACGCTTTCTCTTTGTCCATTCATGTTGAGTCTTTAGAAAAATTTGATCAACGTTTTTTGATCGTTTTCAGTGTTTTTGAAAACGAAAATTTTTAGAAACTCGCTTGTGGCTCTAAAAAGTGAAAACGGAAAAATTTGTAAAAAATCCTAGAATCTAATTCAGGCTTTCTGCTAAAGATTAAGTCATAAGTCTTCAAAATCGGTCCAGTGTAGGATTTATCGTGGCCTGCCAAACGTGCATAGTTTATTTTGGCGCACCCGGTATAATGCTGTTAAAAATTTGTATTTACTGTACTGCTCCAAAAATATAAAGTACAAAGGTTTCTTAGCTTTTTTAATCCAGTTAGCATGGTTTTTAAACGTTAAAAAAGATTGGGCCTTAAGTTTCCTAGATTAGCGCAGTTCACTTAAAAAATCACTGGAACGCCATCTTGAATTCTGGATCTTGAATTAGGGTGTTTCATTTTGAATCTTGAATTTCGGATCTTGAATTAGGGTGTTTCATTTTGAATCTTGAATTCCGGATCTTGAATTAGGGTGTTTCATTTTGAATCTTGAATTCCGGATCTTCAAGATCTTCCGGATCTTCCGGATCTTGAATTCTGGATCTTGAATTAGGGTGTTTCATTTTGAATCTTGAATTCTGGATCTTGAATTAGGGTGTTTCATTCTGGATCTTGAATTCCGGATCTTTGGATCTTGGATCTTGAATCTTGAATCTTGAAATAGGGACTCCCTAGATTTTTCGCTCATCGGAAGCGACCTCACAGGTATAGCTGCACAGATTTATCAGATGAGCGCAAAATACATATCGCCCTTGATTTTTTGGAAAATTATTCATCGGGAGCAACCTCACAGGAATAGCTGCACAGGCTTACCCGCATGAATAAATTGAAATGTTTTAACAAATGAAACGAGACTTTGGGAATGAAAACTTCGGTTTGCTGAGGGTGACTTGCATAGGAATAGCTCTACAAATTTGCATGCACAGGAATATCTCTGCAGGCAAGGGGAATAACCCCACCCTCAGCAAACGAGGATGTCCTTTTTTATGAAATTAGAGATGGAAAGAAATTTGTTGGAGAGATGAGTTGAGTGCCAACTTCGGCCGGGCTAATGAGGTCTGGTACCGTACCTTGTCTGCGCAAGCGTAGTAGGCTTAGGCTAAAATAGTTGTTGGTGCTGCTCATATTTTCACATCGGCGCAAATTTCTTTGAAAAACATCAGGAAGTGGTGGCCTAAGGATTGTTTTGATACTAATAACAAATGTTTTGACATTGTTCGAGTGTCAATTATGTGATTACTGGTTTTGGGATGTTAGCAAGTAATTTGACGCCCTACTGACAAAAACAGATTAACTCTACACTTCCGGTTTCAAAATATGTAAGAAATTCGTTAGAAACTTTTGGCTACATGAGTCCTATAATTTACGAAACTTCCTACCCCCGGACCTCAGTTTCTTACAAAGAATGAGTGTACTGTACCCCTGCTTGTGCTCGTCTTTGCCTGTGGTTCTATTCACCTGTGTCATAAAAGTTAATGCAAGAGCAAGAATATAACGATCGAACAACTTGGCCACGGCCTTCTAACCACAAAAACGAAAACAACTGAAGCCTAGAAACAAGTACTCTCAGATATTAAGGCTCTACGAACTGTTTCCCTTCCTGGCTGGCCTTCCAACCGCTCATCTTTCCTCCAAACGAAATGGCGATTTTAGCGGGAAATCTGTGTTATTGTTGTTGCTGCTGCTCGTAGCTGTGAGGGAGCATAGAAAGATCCATTCTGATTGGTTAAAATAACAGGTTAGTTCGCATGCGCCCCCAAGGTATCGCAGATTATTGGTTAGCCGTTATTGTTTTGAAACAAAAGGTTTTGCAGTTCATCTCTCCAACAAAAATGAAATGTTTTAACAAATGAAACGAGACTTTGGGAATGAAAACTTCGGTTTGCTGAGGGTGACTTGCATAGGAATAGCTCTACAAGTTTGCATGCACAGGAATATCTCTGCAGGCAAGGGGAATAACCCCACCCTCAGCAAACGAGGATGTCCTTTTTTATGAAATTAGAGATGGAATATTATTCCTGTTATCTGGCGATGTAAGGAAACATATTTTTGTAAGGAAATATTCTATCCGAAGTCTTTTAGGGGGGAGAAAACGTCCTTTTGGAGGTTTTTGCTGCAGCACAAGAGCGCTTCATTGCGATGAGATGCAGCTGAAAATGTACAATAATGATGAATAAAATAATTAAATCAACAATACTGAAAGATACGCTTCAACTAGATCTATAATGTATAAGGTCGATAAGCAGTGAATATCAATAAACTGTTCGTAATGTCCAACAAACTGATTAAACAACGTGTTTTAACGAAACTAATACTGAACTAACTCTGCCCATTCGAAATCTTCGGGGATTTGGTTTTGTTTTGTTTGTTTTAAATACCTTACCGCTTCAGTTTTAAGAACTGGGTTGGGTGGGTTGGGTCGCTTTGAAGTGTTATGCAGGCTTGTGCCGTGTCGAGAATGTTCTCGAAAGCTAGAGCTCGTGGATGTATGCTCGATGCCAACGGTTACACTTAGTGGCTTTTGATTGGTTGTTTGTAACGGAAATGCATTTGATTGGCTACAATTGGTCACGAGGCTTTGAACGTCTTTCACTTCATTGGTCAAGAAAACGGTGTATTCGTCACCTGACTATTGACCCACTATCTCGAGGTCATCTGTTGAAACCCTTCTTCTGCCGTATGAAAGTGTGAAAGTAGAATTCGATCGTAAAAGTTTTGTGAAATGCTAAATTTTCCGAATTCGTCGTTCGATCGCAATATTCCTTTTAAAATTGTATGGTTGGACTTTAGACATGCCAATAATTCGTGGAAGGGTTTCGTTACGTGCAGAGCTGCACGATTTGAAAACATAAAAGTTTGATACGAGGATCGTTGAAAAACCAAGGGGGAAGTTCGAGGGATTCTGCTTAACCCCTGCTAAAGTGTGGCTTTAGCTGGCATTTAAAAGTTTTTTAGCAATTCTCAGGCATAGTAATAGAGTTTCTTAAATTTTTCGCAATCCTAGTACTAGTTTCTCATAAACCAGTTTCTTATATAAAAAGGTGTATGTAGTCATTTTTTCAGCAAAGGAAGTAAGAACCCGCCGCTTATAAGTAAGTGAAGGGCATTCCAGAAAATTAAGAAACTCTATAAAAGCGATGAGAGGTCAATTCGAAGTTAAGAAACTTGTCAATCTTTAGTTATGAGTTGAGAAGTGTTTTGGACATACAGCCTATTTGTATTACCAACTCAAGAAATACCAAAGAGAATAATGTTTCTTCTGTGTAGGCCTAATTTACAGAGCTCAAAGCAAATCCTTTACTAGCGGCTCTCTGCGAATCAAAAAACCGTTGATCTTGACAAAGGCTCTCCAAAAAAATTACGGTGTTTTAGCTGCAAAAGATGGAAAATCTGAAGTTTTTTAAGGAACTCGCAACTCGCATTTTATATGTACCAACATGGGTAGTTAGACACTGCTGGTGTGCTTCTATGGAGGAGCGCTGGATGATATGTATCTGCGGGGGAAATTTTTTGTAGTACTGCGGAGGAGATATCGAAAGGACGAAAATATTAATTAAACTCCGCAGTACTATAAAAATTTCCCCCGCAGATATCTCCTCCGCAGTACTATAAAAAATGTCCCCCGCAGATACATATTATCCAGCTCTTCTCCATAGAAGCACACCAGCAGTGTCTAACTACCCATGGTACCAACTCGCACTTTTCATTATTAACTCGCAACTCGCAACTCGCAGAAAGCACCAACTCGCAACTCGTAACTCGTAACTCGCACTTTACCAATCCACTCTGTATTTGTTTTAATAAAATCTTTTTAGTTTCTTTGTTTTGTTTTTTTTTTGTGGGGGGGCTCTCTCTCGATTAGTTTATCTACTTAGAGAGCTCCTCCTTAGTCAATTAATCTTAAATACAATCATGTAAAGTATCTTTTATATTCATTTTAGTTTGTCTTTTCTCGATTTCAGTTATAATGTTGTTATGTATTTTAGTCGTAGAGCATTTATGTTGAATTGTATTTAGGATCAATTGATAATGAATGAAACTGAACTGAAACTGAAACTGACGAAAGACTATTCCATGTTTTGGACCCTCTAGATAAGATAGGCATGTTTATCCAGCATTACTTTTGGGAAATGGAATTCCAATTTGAACTGTTGGACCTTCGTGTTGTTCTGTCCTGGTTGACTGAACGGACTATCTCAACACTGTAGGCTGGGGCAGTTTCCTTGAAAAATGTTTTTATGTTGACACAGACATTGATCTACCCTGTTCTTTGTAGGGAGCCATGAAGTTATATTTTGCGGGTTCTAGTACCCCCGAAAGCTCGCCTCTCTTAGAAGCTACTTCATTTCAAATACAAAAATGAGTGTATGTAATACAAAAATGGCAATATTAGGTTGATTATTACTTACAAAACAATGTGATACAAATGGCAACCATGAACATAAACAGCATCCTTCTATGGTTTATCTGCTTCATCGCATTGAATTTGAACAGCTTCTTCGTAATACAGAAACGCCCCTCCATTGCGTAATATTCGATTAAACTTGTCCTTTGCCTTTGATTTGTTTGCAATTGTGTGATACACCGATTTTATCTTTTTCTCTCGCCTGATCTCTAGCTTTCTCCTGGAATACTCAAACGAAGAAGGATTCTTTGCCCATACCCTAAGCTTGACCAAGTCGTCTTGGAAGAAAGGAATTAAGAAACCACTTGTCTCGTTTCGAACAGCTCACAGTTGGATAGCACAGCTGCACAGCCGGACGGTTTTTGGTACGGCACCACCCTCACTCACTCTCCGTCGCAGAGGATGTTTGTTTGCTGGAGACTGAACTTGTGGAAGCCTAACTGTGACAACAAGTGTGCTCGAATCTTAAGAGGCGGCCTGTAATTTCTTGCTTAGAGCTTGTGGTCCTGTTGCATTTTGCACCAGCCATATAATGAAATAAATCATGAATAAATGTTGCACTAACCCTAACCCTAGCTTTTGGTTATTTGATTCACATATGTAACCTATAATTAAGTACAGGGTGTCCCAAAAAAAATGTTCGACGTTTGATTGAATATAAAGAAATAACGAAATAATGAATGGGCTCCCTGTTAACATAACCATATTGCTGAGATTTTAAATTAATTTTAGACACCAGAAACTAGCAAATCGGCTAAATATTCACGGAATTACGAGCGTTCGAAGTTCAAGTTTGAGCGAAAACTGAAACCAGACGCCCCAAAATTGCATATTTAGTGAAAGTAGAATCTCGGTTATTCAAAGCAAATCAAATGGAATTTGAAAATCGCTTTCGATCAACTGGCTTTATATAACATTGAATCAAAGTTATGGATACTTGGAGGAATCCTGTTCAGCACAATCTAGAATTGCCCCATCATCGGCGTAGGGGAAGATAAAATTTAGGGGGGCTGCCCGACAAAAAATCCATTGTTTGAGAAAATTTTGCCCGACTTGAGGCGGATTTCTGCCCGATTATGGCTGATTTTTGCAAATTTTTCTGACGTTGGGGGGGCTGCAGCCCCCCTAGCCCCCTATCCCCGCCTATGTGCCCCATCCCTCATTGACATAGGCGTAGGAGATAGGGGGCTAGGGGGGGCTGCAGCCCCCCCAACGTCAGAAAAATTTGCAAAAATCAGCCATAATCGGGCAGAAATCCGCCTCAAGTCGGGCAAAATTTTCTCAAACAATGGATTTTTTGTCGGGCAGCCCCCCCAAATTTTATCTTCCCCTACGCCGATGCTCATTGATTAAGTTTTCATTCCGTGTTTTCAAATACTTGCAGTCTTAAGTACATTTTGGCAACGGTTACAAGAATTAGATAACTTTGGAAGTCTTTTGTGGTTTCCTCTGATATCGACGAGAGGTAAAACATTGGACAGCCTTCTTTTACCTCGATTTTAGAAAGTCTTTTTGGAAAACAAGTCAGTTAGGGGCGTCTGGTTCCAGTTTCGCAAATATATTTGAACTTCAAAAGCTTGTAACTCCGTGAATTCTTAGCGGATTCACAAGATTTTTGCGTCTAAAATTAATTTAAAATCTGAGGAACAGGGATATCTAACCAGGAGCCCGTACCTTTTATCGTTATTTTTCAACACTTAATCAAACGTCGAACAATTTTTCTGAGACACTCTGTATGATTCTGATATTGGGTCACAGTTTAATCAGTACCAGACAACTGTCCCAGCAAACAGGCTGATAAGGGACAGTGCAAAATTTATCATATTACATGGCCAGTGGAGAACAAAAATTCTTGCAAAAAAATCTGCTCGCCCTGTATAAAATTATTGCAAAAAAACCAACTGCCCCGTCACCCTTTCCTTAAAGAAAATGTCTCCCGCATTCATGAACAACAGATGTTGTAAAGTACCACCGATGAATTAGCCAAAGACCATAACAAAATCAATACTTGCCCTTAAAAAAATCGACTTTGAAGATGAAGAGAAATGACTGATGAATCGTTCTTGCAAGCGACTGACAAGGACATTTTGCGTCATTTTCATACACATCCTTCCAAGCATTTCTCAACTTGCATGATTCAGACTTTTTGTCCTCAAAATGAGCCATTTTATATTTCAAACTTCATCTTGAGCTTATAAAAAGTTATTGCCCCGTTCATATTGCTTTGTAAAAAGTGTTGACTTAGTTCTGTACAAGCTCAAAAAAAGTGGTTGCCCCGTTACATTTTGCACCGGCCATGTTATAAAATAAACTTTGCACTGTCCCTAAAGGCACCTAAAATTTGAAACAGCTCCGAAGAAAAACCGAGACGCAACACCTTAGACTTACTGGGTATCTCAAAAAGTATACAGAATTTGTTGACTCCCGCGATGTGAATTTTGCTTTGATCAATGGCTAATCATTCTCAAAATGTTCCTTGATAGGTAACTTGAACATAATACCTCATTTGTTGGTATTGGTGTTTTGAGAGCAGAAACATCAATGATGAAAGCTCAAATGTGCATCCACCTCCAAACCAGAGCTTTGGCCTTTTGGCCTAAGCAGGTTCCTGAAGGATATCGATATTAAGAACTGAAATTGATGGAAATTCAGCCCAATCGGTGAAAGGGGGCTACTTCTGGAAAGCAGAATAACGCAAGACCTAATAGTTTTCAAATTTTATCAGGGCTATCGTTGATTTAGCTGTGCCCCTTAAGAATTTGCTTATGCCAAAGGCTAAAGCACTGGTTTGTAGGAAGAGGCCAATTTGAGCTTTCAAAATTGACAAGTCTGCTCTCAAAGCACCAATACCTACAAACGAACAAACGAGGTACCTGCGTTCAAGTTAACTATCAAGGAACGTTTTTAGAGCGATTAGACATTGATTGAAGCTAAATTCACATCGCTGGAGTCAACCAAATCCTTATATATTTTTTGGGACACCCGGTAGTTATAGCGGTATATCAGTTCAGGCAAATAGCAAAACTATGACTCTGTATGAGTTTACCTTAGACTCACGACGTAGTCCCAGTTATCGCAACAACGACGACAACAACATTTTTTGCTCAAACTTGGACTTATGGCCTTTCACATACAAAATTGAGACGGAAGGGGCATAGATTTATCTGTGCGCTCTGAAACGAGGTAATGGCGTAGCCATGGCAACCTTCGGCAGTTGGAAATTCTCATTGCTGTGGTGAAGCTCATGCAAGCAGAGTGGCCTTCAAAATGAGGAGCTCCTGGTTAAAAATGACAGGTTTATTGATTCTTGGATTGAGGAAACATTTATTTGGATCTTGTGGCTTTTGTTCACGACTAAAATCACTGAAAGCTCGAGTTTTGAGGTGTTTTGTCATCCGAGGCTTCAGCCTACAACTTAGGCCCATCCACTATTTCCTACAACACATACCTGAGCAACCTATTTCCAATAACAATCTTGCATAAGTAATAATTTTTATGGTCCAAAAAATTAACAAAATCCAATCTAATACAAGCTTAAAATAATTCATTTTTTCAGCAAAATATTGTCTAATAAAGCCTCTGAAAATGGTGCTATGTGATCGCATGTATTTGTAAAGCAAACCTTAGACATCTAATAAACCCAAAAATTTAGTGTCAAATTAGTCCCGACGTTCTTCGAACCGAACAGTTCACATTCAGCCACTTCGTGTCCAAAAACTCAAAAACTCAAGAACATGGAATGACCCCAGGCAAGGGCGGGCAAGTACTGTAAAGTATTTGACCCCATGTTTGTCCAGAGGAATTGGAAAAAATAACCGGTTCCTTTATCACATAGTACGACTTTCCTGCCCAAAACAACCAGTTTTTGGGACAAAGATGAAATTTTAATATCAATCTTCCTATTTCATCAGTTTGTCACAAAAATCAAGTTTTCTAACCTCCTATCTAATCAAAATTCTGAAGTTTACCTGTAAGCTGGTTCTACCTTTGTCCGCCAAATTTACGGAAAAAAGACCAGAAATTCCTATTTTTCACAAAGCAGTTCTACCTTTTTGTCTGGCAAATTTCCGAAAAAAAGGCCAGAATTTCAAATTTTTCACCAAAGAGGTCCTACCATCGTCTGGCAACCGGTTTTGGGACACTTGTACTTCCATATCTATAATTACCACTTGCATTCGAAAACATAACCTGAGTACCAGAGCCAATATCGAAAACAATAGTTGGTCGAAGCTACCGGTTTTTGGGATAAACATCGTCAGTGATACATAATGTTGAAATTGTCCTCCAAATTGAAGAAAATAACAGCGGAAATTTGCCATCAAAAACGACCAGTTTTTGGGACAAAGGTGGTGCAAATTTTTTTCATGAACTACCGGTTTTCGGACTAAGGTAGGACCATCGTTCCCAGTGTGCCATGTCCGCCCTTGCCCCAGGGGAACTCATTACTCATGAGTCATAAATTTGCTTACGACAGGTTCTGCTTAGGTTCTTAGTTAGTGCCAAAGAAATTCGCTCTTATTTCAAATGTCATCTGGAGAGTTAGGTCACATGAAAATGAACGGGTCAAAGCTTACATTCTTTTTTTTTTTTTTTTTTTTTTTTTTTATATAATCTCATAAAAATACAACAACTACAAAAGATTACAAAAACGATGCCACAAGGAGAATGGAAATACATATCAACCCTGTGGACATTTAACATATAGTTATAAATCTAAACATTAAAGAAGAAAATTAACTAATACAAACATTTACAAAGGGAGGATGTGTCCATGTATTGGGGGTTTGCAGCAGACATCAAAAGCGCTTTGTTGCGTGAACGAATTTTAGAGTAGCCTCGATTATTCTTTTATTAACGTCAGGTTGTAACCTTTCATTGCCATACAGAATGAGTTCAACTAATAATTCATTTGAGAGGTTAGAAAATCCACTAGGAGGCAATATTGCATTGAGACCATTGAGAAGCTCGCGTCTAGGTTCTTCATAAGATTGGCAAAGCAGCAGGTAATGTTCCGTGTCCTCAACACCATCATTTGCAGGACACATCGGGTCTATTGTATCTCTAAAATTGTGCCTAAATTTGTGAGAACTTAATTTGCTGAGGCCGACTCTTAACTGTGTAAGGATAGCTAAACCTTTCGGGTCATGAATCCCATATACTGGTTTCGAAGGGGGCCGAATTAGAGCTAATACTTTTGATTTAAAAACACTTAGCGAGGATGCCTGTCTAATTTCAGGATGGAGCTTGTCCCATTCGTTCAAACAATTTGGGTAAAAACTGTTTTTAAATCTCTCTGTCCTTGCCTTTATTTGCCCAATGACATGATGCTCACGAAGAGAGTACCTCCGAGACAGCTACTATGACATACAAAGCATTATCACGTCTTGCACCCGGCTATCTTTCAAACCTTTTCAAGAAAATTCTGCGCGTGAAATCAGTACGAATTTGCGCCATGCCACTGCCAATGTCCTTGTTCCAAGGATGAAAACTTGCATTGGGCAGAAATCTATATCTTTCTGGAGTGCATCAACTTGGAATGAATTGCCTTTGGATGTCAAACAAGCACCCTTCCTTAACAAGGGCAGATTTTGTAATACAATGGCATGAGTAGCTTTTGTTGACACCTCAATTCAAAGCGATTAGCGATTGCAGACAAAGGAAATTCTCTCAACCAGTTATTCAAAACAAACAAAGCCGCACAATTTTCTTTGAAACCCAGGTAGCTAGCTCGTTCATTGTGCGTTCCAGAAGTTGGTTTTGAGGGCAAACATGAGCGTAGATCCAAAGAAGAAGGATGCATCTACACATCTGCCGCGGGCACTTTATTTGTTTGGTTCACAAGCCGTTTAGGAGGCGATTCAATTCTCTTATTTTTTTGGGTGTTATCAAAACATTTACTGCTCAGCGTCTGGACCAAAGAATTAAAATGCCCGCGGCAGATGTGTAGATATATCCTTCTTCTTTCGATCTATGCTCATTTTTGCCCTTAAAAATAATTTCTGGAATGCACAACGAGCGCGCTAGCTACCTGGGTTTTCGAGAAACTTTTGCAGCTTTATTTGTTTTGAATTACTGGTTGAGAGAATTTCCTTTGTCTGTGGTCGCTAATCGCTTTGAATTGAGGTGTCAACAAAAGCAACTCATGCTATTGTATTATAAAATCTGTCCTTGTTCCCTTCCTTAGCATTTTTAAAAGTAGGCTGAAGAGTGATTTTCCTCCCTCAGCCTAACTCTATTAATTTTTTCATCTTTATATTGAAAATATAGAAGTAATTTTTAGTCGATTTCTTTTTAGTTAATTAGTAATATTATAAAGTTTGACACGGCCTCCTGTAAAGCAGTCATCTAGATTGATGGGGTTAACGTGTAAAATAATGAAAAATGAAATGAAACGAAAAATAATTTACATCACTCATGCAGAATACCTTTCTCAACAACATAATCAAATTTGCTAAAATCGGCCGGGAGAAAAAGGTTCTATAGGAAGTTTTATAACAAGCAAACCTTTATTGCGAAGGAAATACTCAAACTTTAACCGATCATTACGCATCAATAATTTGACCAAATATGGCAAACAAGCACATTTTTGGAATCTACTCTTCGTTAAGACCTTTCTCATCATTATTGACTTTGTGTAAAAATTGTTCGAATCTGAGTATATTTTATGGATTCAAGCATAATGCTACCATTGCAATTTATAAATCATCCGCTAAAATAATTTCCTCAAAGCTGATTTTAGTACATTTCAGGTATGTTGGTAGAGAAAGAATCTGCATCGAATGGTGTAAATAAGAGCCTCATATAATTTCCGTAAGGGTAGGTATAGCTGCTAACTTGACAGCTTATATTTATAAGTTTCCTAGAAATGTTAATGTGACGTAAAATTTCGTAAAATTGACGTGAAATTGGCGCAAAATTTCGCAAAACAACATCGATTTTCGGGATCTAAATGAAAAACTAACCTTAAGCAATGAAGAGTGACAAATTAGCCATATCAGTTGCACTGGATTACATTAAAAAAGAAATTTTCTAAGGTTTACTAAGGGTGGCAGGATAATTGTGGCCAGTATTGTCCCAAAAAAGGACACATTTAATCTCCTGCTTGTTGAAAAGAAAACAAGGAGAAATATGATTGCATGATACCGTAATGTTTTCATTTTCATATTTAATGGACTTGCTACAAGTCTCTCTCGCGGAAAAACGGGGGGAGGAAAAAATAGCGAGAGATACAAGTCTCTCTCGCTATTTTTTCCTCCCCCCGTTTTTTTCCGCGAGAGAGACTTGTAGCAAGTCCACATATTTAATGAATTACGACTGAAAGGGCCTTGACAAATACTGACTATCAGACAAATAGCACCACAAGAAATGGCTCCGCTCTTCGTCTTCATTAAAGGCCTACTACTTGCAGTTAACTCTGTTTAGCATGCACTACATTAGGGCTTCGGTTAATGATAAAATATTTACACATTCAGTCAAGAATGTACAGTTAAATGTTACTGTACCCCTGAAGGATGAAAATCTTTTATCGAATCAATTTTTTAGGGATTTAATGTAATTTTTCGGTGAATTATAAGCAATTTGAAGCAACGCCTTCTCAGTTAGGAAAATGGTGTTTACATTAGGAGGAAAATTAGATGACTAAACTTAAAGGTTTCAGCATGAGCGATAGGTCACCAAGTGTGTGTAAGTTTTATTGGTAGCGAGCCACCTTAACCAATTGTTTTTTGTGTGTTTTTACCAAATTTTTACTTGGAAGTGAGCCACCTTATCGATGTTTCGTCATTTTGAAAATTCCGGTAGTGAGCCACCTTAAGTGATTAAGGTGGATCTGCACTTAAGGTGGCTCATTACCGAAAATTTCAAAATGACTAAACAGCGATAAGGTGGCTCACTATGACGCTGAATCCAGCTATCATTTCGAAGGTAGAATTCTAAAGCAGGGTGAAAAAATCATTTCTTGGAGTGCACACTCCCGTACAATTGAAAGACACGTACCCTCCACGGGTGCCAATCCAGACGACTTGTGCGCAATTGCATAAATTTATCCAAATAGCTAACGCTGTAGGTCAGCCAATGTTGACAGTAAAATTTGGATTGAAGGACGATCAAGTTGTGATTTGCTACGATGAATAAATTGGATTTTACCCTCATGATTGATGATGAAATCACCTGCAAGCTGGTGAGGGTCATCATCAACTTCTGGTTTATAAAACTCCCTCTCACTGCAAACGAATTCAGCGTATCGAATTACTGATTCAATACTCCATACAGTCTTCATCGTGCGCGGCAAATCAAACTGCTTATAGAGATTTCGCTCTTCGTCGAGAAACATGGGGAAGGAACAACCGCTTGTTGACAGCCATCTTCCAGCACCTTCCTGTGAACGTAAATTTAGTGCTAACATCAGCGCAAGGGAAGAAAAATATGGGGGAGGGGGCTGCCCGATAAACCAATACTAATTTCATTATTTACCAAAATCTTTGCGCGACTTAGGGCGGATTTTTGCCGAAACAAGCTAATTTTTGTGAATTATTTCAACGATGGGAGCTGCCACATCATGCTAGCTCGACTACTAATGGATGCTAATGTCCTGGCAGAGCAGACCAGTAAAGTTCTTTAAAAATGACTGATCGAATCCATAATGATTAATATATAAACAAAAGATGACTGAGTGAATGAAAGAATGCATGAATGAATGAATGAATGAATGAATGAATGAATGAATGAATGAATAAACCATGAGTGAATGATTGAATTAATGAAAGATTGAACAGATAAATGAATGCTATGTTGTTAGTTATACTTTGTGGTGTAATTATGCAGTTTTTTGCAACAATCTTTCGAAAACAGTGCTGATAGACTGACCGTATACCATGTATCAGTATACCAGCATAGCTCTCATTCGCATGAGCATGCGCAAAGATCTTAAGGGATGTCGGTGGGCAATCACGTAACCATTATACCAGTATACCGTGTCTAAACAAATAATAATGATGAAAATGAACGAAGACTGTAGCTGATTTTCACACAATGATACATTCACAGCTAAAGTAACATCCTTTTTCACTGAAGACCCTTTCAGCAAATTAATGCAGGGTGCCTCATAACAAGCTTCCCAGCTTTAAATTCAAATATCTGTCGATCTGCTTATCCTAGCAAAACCAATAAAACAGTTTCTAAAAGCGTAGTAATGTAGTTACTAAATGAGCACCAGTTTGATAAAATCGAGCAACGGAAACAAAAACAGGGGGTCGTCAAATCTGAATAAACATTTCAGCATTTGTAAGCAGCGTTTTACAATATCAACGTACGTACAGCCTTGTTCGTATTAATTGAATCGCTGGTAATAAATCTGGCAACGTTTTTTGGCATGACAATACCACGTGTAACTGCTCTGCTTATTTTATAATTCGTAGTTACTCTAGATCCATTTTCATTTAGATTCCGTATTTGACGTCATTTCTTGAAATTCTTTGTCAGTGTGTTGTGACGTCACAAATAAGTTATACAGATTCTTTTTGGCCCCGTCAAACAAGTGAATTCTCCAAGAAAAAATGATAGAACGCTTTGATTTATATCAATCGATGCAGAATTTCTTTATCTACAACATATTCAAAATCTGCTTGAATCTGCCACGAAAATGAAGTTTTAAGGGAGGATTCATAAAGTGCACTTTCGAGTTTTACCTTAGGCCCTGATATGTGTTAAAAGTCAAGTATTTTGAGAAAGATCTTGATGTGTAGATTCAGAAAATATATTTGTTTGTCACATTTGGTCAAATTATTGATAAGTTATGATAGGCTAAATTTGTTGTGCCTACTTGGAAATAAAAGAATGATGCTTGCATAACCTCAACAAAAACTTTCCTGTAAAGCACATTCAAGCGGATTCTGTATGTGTTGTACAGCAAGAGATTCTGCATCAATTGAAGAAAATTGTCATTTCGTACCACTTCTTTCTGGCATAACTAACTTTCTGACGAGACTGCTATCGTTTGCAAGGATCCCATATATTATTTTATTGTGATGTCACAACGCAATGGCACATACTTTTGCAAGATAACATGAAAATTCGGAATCTACATGAATAATGAATCTAGAGCAACTACTAATGACAAAATATCCAGAGCAGTTGCACGTGGTATTGTCATACCAAAAAACGTTAGCCAATTACCAGTGATTCAATCAATACGAGCAAGTCTGAACATAGGGCTCAAATCTTTAAAAAGGTCGGTGTAAATTCTATTGCAGTTTTCCTTGAAATAGATGGCTTGGAAGGAACTTAGGGTTTTTTGCTGTAAATCTGCCGTGGCAATTTATTGATATGTTGATTAGTTTCAATATGGCGGCATTTATTAAATTTGAGACCATGACGTCATCAAATTTCTAAATCCTAAACTAGAAAAGTTACAGATTTCTGCTTGCCTCCATATTGTAGACCTTCATAAACCATGGTTTCTTTGAAGGTTATATAATGTTTCCTCTATTAGTTTAGGATATATGATTGTTTAAATTTTTCAAAATTTTCCATGAATTTTTCAAAAATAATGAAATTGCCGCCATTTTGAAAAAAATCAATATATCAAAAAATTTACATGGCAGAATTATAGCCAGGTACCATAAGTTCCTTTCAAGCCATCCAATTCAAAGAAAACTGCAAAAAAAATTTACAGCGACCTTTTTAAAGATTTGAAAGATTTGAGCTCCATGCTGCAAGGCTGTCATTGGCCATACTGAAATCATCTGCCTATCACAGCAGCATACCTTTTTCCCAAAACTGATTATTATAATGGATGATCCAGCAGCCTCAAATTCATGCTTTCTTTGTAGGATCTCGGCCACGTGATCACGTCATGGTAGTCAAGCGAAATGACGTAAAAATATCAGAAGAAGTTGTTGCACATTTGCATCTTTGATTATCTCTTGTAGATTCGTTTCCCTGGGAAGAGAAATGATTGTTACAAAAGAGCTGGAAGGATAGTTTGTCACTCACATCATTTTCAAGTTCTCTACGGCATAGGGCTCAAATTTAAAAAAGAAAAAAGGTGGTCGGAAATTCTATTGGCCATTTGTTTGAATTGAATGGCGTTAAAGGAATTGAAGGTACAGCGCTGCGTTTCTACCAGGGAAACATTTTGCTATCTAAATTTAAAGACATGGAATTGTTACAAAGATTTTTGAGCTCTTTCATTTTGTACGTAATCTTTTCTTTTCTTTTTAACATATATCAACTTGCAATTACTTGTAACCTTTGGACAAGACTGATTTTGGATTGGACTGAGAGGACTGAGTAAGGACAGCTGTTTGAACAGCAATATGATTGAATGAAATAACTTGAATCACGGAAAGTAATTAAATCTCAACAAGTAGCATGTGAACTACATTCTACCTACAACTTGCACAAACTGCACTGCACAATCCACTAAATCAATGTCGAATCAAAACAATTTTTGAGGAAATTATTGCCATTCCTAGGAAGAACATAATTCTGTAGGCCTCTGGAGCAGCTGTGTAACAATCGTTGGTATTACTGTATACTTCATTGTAATCTGTTTAAGACTCATTGTTTATATTTCATATTATTCAGATTCATTGTTTGGATAATATTTTAAGAAAATATAAACAATTGAAAAACCCATACCTTCCACTCCTCGCATCGACTAGCTTATCCTCCAGATTGAGTTTGTCTCCGTTCACAAGTTGGTTTCTGTCTTCCTTTATGCATTTGTTCATCAGACGATCACAGTCTTCTAGAAACTTCCCCCATTCATCCTCCATTTCATTCAGATCCTCTACTGCAGTTTGTATATCCCTTTTGGCATAGTATCGGCCAATGATACCATCAAATTCTCCCTTCGTTTTGATCCCAAGCTGCTTGAAGCAATCAGCATAATGACCTATACTTTTGCCAAGTATCCCAAAGTCGTCAATGAAAAAAGATTCTTCAGATGATGACCGAAGCTCTTTCGCCTTGTTTAGAGTTTCTTGGATACTGCCAATTAACTTTTTGATAGAGACAGTCACATTTTCCATACTTGTTACTTCTTCATAGTCACCTGTGGTCTGGTAGAAAGGAGAGCTTAAATTCAAACTAAGACCAAATGTGGGCCAGCAGTATTCTAATGAAATATAATTTGGGCTTTCAAGCATTCAAAAGAAATACCAGAGTTCAAAATTCTCTTACAAATACAAACACAAGAGTTCACACGTACAAGAGTTCAAAATGCCTGCTTTTGAGGCAATTTTTTCAAATACTTTTCAGTCATCTTTAATTTTGTTTTTTCAAAAGCAAATCAAAATCTTTTTGGCAACGCTAAAAAACAAAACCTTGCCAATTTGTGTCAGGCAACAGTTGTGGATGTACACTAAAGGGGTGAGGGGGTGCAATTTCCCTAGGCCTCTCCCCCAGGTTGCATTTTTTTGTTTCAGCATGAGGAAGCTCATTCTAAAACAAATTCTGGTGCATTTTAAAGTTGGGGTGCTAAGATTGCGAAGGAAATAATGTACCTTTTTATCGCGGGTTGCGCTTTTGCAGAGTTCATGGCGCGCTTGCGCCTGGCCTGCAGAAGCCCCGGGAGGGGGGGGGGGGGGGGGGGGGGCGGTCGCCCCCCAATATTCTTCAGAACCACTTTTCTAATTCGTCTAATTCCGATGTAAAATTATTGGGGGGGGGGGGGGTAAGGCCAATGATCTTTGGCAATTATATTGTGAGTATCGGTTTGTACAATCTTGCTGTCTTATTGCATTTTCCAACGATCTGTAGGGCACTGACTCGGAATTTTTTTCTGGTCGCGAAGGCCCTAGACCCCCGTTCTATGTGCCCTCCAAACTTGCACATCTCAACAACATAGCTTGTGAAAGATCTAAGTCAAGATCTTTTGCACAAACCAAATGAGGAGAAAGTAGTTTTGTATAGGATGGGTAGTAGGGTAAAATTTTTTCGGAGAAATGATGGAAAGTGACTGGGAGAGTCGTTCTAAGCCAATGTATAGGTTGGATTTTTGAAAAATTTCCGAGACAAAGTATTACAGAATTGTCAAGATTTCAATTTTGAGGCCAGGCAAATTGGATTGTTAGAACCGTTCTGGGACAAATTATGGTGTGTTTGCGCAAAAACTTTCCTGTGGTGGTAATTTATAAAAGTACTGTTACCTAATTATAAAAGTTTTCAATTGAGCACTGGTAAAGATGGGATGCATTCTAAACCAAAGAATATCATCTTTTTACAAAAATAGTTTCCTGGGGATGCTAATTTAAACAACTGTTACGAAATGATCAACAATTCTATTTCACCACCAGCTAACATGTGATCGGTAGAAGTGTTCTAAGCCAAAGTAAAGGGCGTGTCCCCAAAAATTTTCCTGGGGGCTTTGCCCCCAGACCCCCTCATCCAGTGGCGGATTTGACGTGAGTTCCATGAGTTCGAGAACTTAGTAAATATTTCATAGATAAATTTGTCTCTGAGAATAGAATTACGATAATTATGAAAATGAGATCCGCGATGAAAATAACAAACGATTTCAAAATCTGTTCAATTGCGCTTATATAAGGGGCTACAAACTAGGCCCCTTATATGTGTCAATAAGGCAAAATGTGGCTGGCTGAAGGAGAAACATTTGACGTAAACTTAGGCCTTATGATCATATGAAGGTCCGAAACTGGTTTGGTGGGATGCTTTTCATTTCAAAATTTATCAGTTATTAATTAGTTAAGAAAAATTTGATAGCTTTAAAGGCAATCTAAAGGTCATGGCTGCAAAAATTTCCTCGTGGGAGTACCCCCGCACCCCCCTAGCTTCGCTCACCTTCGATCTCATCATGGGAACTCATTAAAAAATCGGTTCTAGATCCGCCTTTGATTGTATACTGAACTTTGAAGCTTCTGCTGGTCCCCATGCCCTCTTTTTCACCAACCATATACCTCAGATTTCTGAATCTGAGAGAACTTGACAGCCCTTCGATAATTCCATTACAGAGTGACGCATTAGATTGGTTGCGGAAATTTTTGGAAATCCGAAGTTCGTCGTTCGGTCGCCGGGTAGGACGTCATTTTTGACTCACGGTAGTGAAGTCATAGGGGTGGTGGGCATTTTCCTGTTTACAAAATCTTTTATGTCATGGGGTGAAGGACGTGATGAAGTCCACATCAAGCCTTGCAACAACCCGAGTTCAAAGCTGGTCGTTCAGCGGAGGCCCTCCTGAGGTGTATGACATCTCAAAGGTCAAACGCTCCAGCGGTTTGAGCACGCGCGGCCACTCTACGGAAAGAACGAATCATGGTCGCGGAGCCTGCGCGCTCAAAATGCTGGATGAAAAACTGCATTCAACGAGAGAAAGGTACGTCTCTCATCTTTGATCAAGAAGTTTATCAACTTACTTTTTCGTAGCTGCTTAAAATCAATTTTCAATTCAAGCCTTGCATTTTTTAACTTTCTGTGCATTTTATTTGAATCATAGCCGATTTTGCTTCAAAAGTAGGCCTAGACTTTTAATTTGCTCAGCAATAGTCTGAATTCAATGTTTTGTTCGGACTAGACCTCTAAGTTGACTTGTGCAAAGCACATTGATCTTGAGGTTTGCGCTAAATTGTGAATAATAAACTTCTGGAAAATAGAGGGACTGCAGATGAGAACAGGCCGAGATTGGAAAATATAATGCGTGTGGCATGGCAGCCACCTTGCTCGCCTGTGTTGATGCATCATTTCACAGAATGAGATTGGTTGCTAAGGGAAATTTCTCCAACAAAATGAACTCTTTGAGTGCAGTAATTAGCTCAATGACGTTCCCATCAAAATTATTTCAAAAAGCTCTTTGTTAGCATTTTTTCAAGATTATTGTTAGTTTTCTAAGAACTTTTAGGCAGCTGATCAGTCAAGTAGAACAACAATCGAAGAGTTTTCAAGAAACCAATAAATTTTCCCACCCAGTACTGAAAGTCTCTTTTAGCTTTCAGTAAACAGTTGAAATTAGCAGATCATGGGTACCAAAGGTTTTTGCAGTTTCTCCGCATCCTTCTTACATGTTCGTTGTATTCATTGATAGGTAACTTCCCAAGCATTTCGTGAGTTTTACCAGAATACAGCGCCAGTATGCGAATTACCTCCTCAGACAAAATAAACAAGTTTCTTGAGCAGTATCCAAGTTCTCAGTCGAGGTTCTTACTGGTTTAGTTCTTAGTTGAATTCTTGAAAAGAGTTTCTTATTAACACTAGCACTGTTTAATCATGCTGAAAACGGATTACACGTTTTTTTTATAAGAAACTGGTTTATAAGAAACTAGTACTACGATGACCAAAAATTTAAGAAACTCTAGTACTACGCTCAAGAACAGTTAAGAAACTCTAAAACGTTATATCTGTATGTCTCTCTTATTCTATGTCTCTCTAACAAAGGTGCCTTCGTCTTTTCTTGACTTTTAACTGCAAAATTGGTAAATTTTTGCCTTGATGTGCATGGCTTCTTCTTGATGACAATGTCAATGCAAAATGGAAGCCCTTTCTCGAGAAGAAGGCTCAACTTCGAACAATACCGCAATTTTAGGCCCAAAAAAATAAGAAACTAATTAAGAAACTTTTACTACTAAAACACCGAAATTTTCATGCGAAATTAAGAAACTTTTAGTACTAAGTGCTGATCCAAGTTTCTTATAATAAAAAAAACGTGTATTTTGTGATTAATTTGATTGCTCGTGTGTTTAATTAGATTGTTTGTTCTCCACTGAAAAATCTTCAAGCAAAGACTAAACATTTCCTGCACGCCAATTTCTAATTGTGGTACCCTACTTGTGATATTTCAACAGATTCATTTATCTTTATGTCAACCTATAAAAGGGGCGTTGGCTGCATTTACAGCCAAAGTAAAGGGTGTGGTCCAAGAAAATTTTTCTGGGGCTCCGCCCCAGACCCCACTGTGTTTCGCCCCCCCAATCAAAAATCCTGGCGGCGCCACTGCTGGCCTGGCAAGGTGGTGGGGAAAGATCTTCCCCATGCATGCATGCACAACAAAGGATGCCACAGGTGTAAAAGATTTGTAATCTTCCATGAAATCTGTTGTGAAATACAACATGAAATACGACAACTGGTGAAATTGGCCATGAAATCGGCCATGATAAATACTCCGTGAAATCCTCCAGATGAGTGGAAGATTATGCACCCGTTGAAATTGGCCACTTAGGTGAAATTGGCCATAAAATGCACCATGAAATGGGCTGTATAATCTGCCATGTAATACACCATGAAATCGTCCGTGTAATGCTCCATAAAATACGCCATGAAATCGTCCATGCAATGCTCCATGAAATGCAACATTGGGTCAGGCAGTAGTCCCCATATTGGGTTGCTGTGAAATGCAACGTGAAATACGACAACTGTTGTAATTGGCCAAAGAATCTGCCACACGAAGTACGCTACTTTAGACAAGAAAGAGACAACTGCAATTATGAGACTTTGACTATGTTTCAGCATATCATCATTCAAACAAATTCAGTATACAAACTTAATACAGATTATTCAAAACAAATTAAGATATCTGCCAAATAATCTAATGTTTTGCTCGACTCTGAGGGACTCTCAACAGGTGTATCACTCTTCTGTAAAGGCACACAAGATGTTTAAAACAATATACTTTAAATGGATTGAAAACAAACAGGTTTTCGCTAAAGGTGTGCGAAATTTTTACAGAGGTATAGGCCCCTCAACAATAGCGCTAAATGATATTGCAGAGGGGCATATTACTCCATAAAACTCTCATACACCTTTGGCAAAAAATCCTTCTATTTTCTAGAAAAATCAGCAACAAATCCTATCGTTTAAAAAATCTTGTACACCATTTCAGAAGAGTGATGCAAGGCTCGCCCCTCTATTTCACTGATAATTTTAAGCATAGAGATTGTGAAAATGTTCTCTTTCAGAAATTGTTTGTCTCTGTCTTGCCTTATCATCACAACCAGCTGTCAGTAAGAGCTCACTCTTCATCAGATATAGGATGATGCTGTTTGATATCCACTGTCTCTTTTCAGTTTGTGTCATGACTATGATTATGTGAACCTGAAAGAAAAATAAATATACTATAAATGTGGTGCATATCCAAGGTACATGCGAGGCACTATCAAAAGTGAAACAGAAGAAAAGTGGGCGCTAATGCAGTTCCACACACTGCCCCTATACGGTCTTGTGCCTATACGTATATACTGATCCTAACTGAACCCTGTTTTATATATCACTTGAAAGATAATATCAACACACCTACCTACCTCATCATTACTCTATCAGGAATCTGCCCCGCAGTTTAGGCCATCATCTTTCCAAATCTTGTTCCGCGTCTTGTTCTCCCACTTTTGATGTGTCATAGTGGTTCTTCTGAGCTCAAAAACTTATAGACTGTTGTTCCAATCTATCTTACACTATTTATAATGTCATGATCAATTTTTTTGAGAATGAGAAGTATCCCAAGAACTCAAGTTACTTACTTAGGCCATCAAAGTTGTGACTCAAAAACAGACTTCAATTTCAAGCAAGTCCAACGCCATTCAACTGCCAATTTGTCAACTGTCATTTCCTTTATGTTATCCAATCAAAATACAGCATTTGAATTTTTATTGTGCAAGATTTTATTCCCTATTGTTGATCTGGCCAATCAGACATCAAAATAAACCATTTGAATTTTATTGTGCAAGATATTAGCCAGAACAAACAGACACCGAATACTCGTGTGGCTAATCAAAATTACAGTTTCTCCAAAGGGATTCAGAGGGATTCAAATAAATAATGCTATTTCACACCTCTCACTATGATGAATCAATTAATATGCACAGGCACGCGCCCAAACGTTCGTTTGGAAGCTTTGGAAGCGATCGATCGCGCGCCGGATAATAAAATTTTTCCCTCGAAGAGAGCGATGTCAGATTCGGGAATTCACCCTGGAAAACTGTGGGCAAATTAATTTTCGGTTTCAAACATACCTTGTACCTCCCTGATGCTGATTTTAATGGATGGATGCAGTTGAGTTACTTTATTTGCTCATTCCACCGAAGTTTAAGTTCACCGTACTTTTAGGCCGGTTTAGGCCATCTTCTTCTGAGAAAAACAATTGGCTTAAATGCCAGACTTCTCGAGCAGGTTGAAGTCTAAATACATCTTGATGTCACAAAACATTTGAAAACCACTTCCTTTAATTCAATTTGCTCAACTTAAAAGGATTACCCCATAAATTCTCGAGAAACATGACATATACCTTTGTTGCCCTTTGCTATATTTCTTTCGCGTGAGCGTTCGGTCGCGGGCCTTAATTTCTGAACGTGGATGCCCTGATAGACTACAATTCTGCTTTGAGTTCAACATGTATTTGTAGAAATCTAAAAGAACCAGAATAAGAAACTTTTAGCCTAGAAATCCTTTGTTGGAAACATTTTTTAAACCAGATTTCTTTTAGTACAGGAATGTTCAATGTTCCTCGTGAGACAGAAAATATTGAGACATTTGGTGGCTGTTTACTGTCCAAGTAAGTTATTTAGTTCCTGGACAAAATGCATCCTGTCTCAGATCTCCAAACAATATAAGAAATATTGTCTCTCTGTTAAGTCTCTTCTTGCACAAATTTCTGCTCTTTTAAGGGCCTCGACAACATTTTAGAAAATAGTGTCCAAATAAAAAAAGATGTTTTGTTTTTAATTCATATCTTCCACACTAATTTGTTATGAAAAAATGCTAAAAAGATACTCTTGCAGCCTCTCGCCTCTTATAGCCAGCTGTTGAATGTCACGAAGAATGAAATCGGCCAGTGTTGAATTTCATAGAGGATGTCACATTGTGGCGAATTTCATGGCCAATTTCACCTCACTTGAAACATGCGATAAACCGAACATCAAAAATGTGGACGATACCAAACACCATGAAATCGTCCACTTGATGTATTTCACAGTTACTTCAATGTTGGACGATGTCAACAGTCATGCAATCGTCCACACATGGCGTATTTTACACAGAATTGAAAGATGGACGATTTCATCCCTAATGACATCGGCCATCTGTGGAGTATTTCATAGAGTATTACATGAGCTAAGAGAGCGTTGAATTTCATGAAATGTGAAATCGGCCAGTTGTGTTGAATTTCATAGCGAATGTCATACATCGGCCAATTTCACACGGTGGCGTATTTCACCTCCTTTACACCTGTGTGCAAACTGGGGCCTCCCCAATGTTGGGTTGCAAGGTTATTATTGTCCCAGCATTCCATCACAGAGTCATGAATGGTCTTGCCACCTCCATTTTATTGCTGTCACAGAGTGCATTGTTCTGAGCGAGGAGGGATAAGAAATTGCAAAAAACATAACATTACAAACCCAAGCCAAGGCAAGGCAAAAAAGTGATCTGATAAGGACTTCATTCAACTGATGAAAAAAATATTTGGCAAATTGCTAGCCACTGCCACTAAATTCGTACCGTTTAACTAAGCAATCACTTTTTTCTGCAATTGTATTTCCAGCTCTGTCTCTTTTTCCTGCTTGTACTTTCTTTCTCTTGAATATCCCTTGTTGTTGTTAGTTATTTTGAATTTTGAATCTGATTTAAAATTTGTTAATTGAATTGGATGATTCTTGCAAGAGAGGCCGAACGTTGTTGCTGCTGCTCCAATCAATAAAATAGCAATGGCGGACGCAAGAGGCTGAAAATTCCACAAAAACCGGCGTGAAATGGATCCACTAAAGAATCCTGGCCGATTCAGGAAGTTTCTTGGAAAATATAACAATTATCTGGTTTGGTTATACTGTGGAGTTTTCGCTGTTGCAGAGGCGGACTTGATTTACAAATATTACACAGGCAATGCGCCAAAAAAAGGTATAAATCATGCTGTTTGCCTGCTGCTGCTACTAGTGATCGATATGGGGCAAAATCTTGCGGATTTGGAGGGAGTGCTGCAATCGAATTCACGCCTAAATTTGTTTAGGTTTGCACTGAATAAATGATGGGAAACAATAGGTGTATTTCGATTGCATGCTGAATCTTTCTTTGGCAAAAATGCCCGTACATAATAAATGGTGTTAAAGATGCTTGTGGTCATACTTGAAACTACGACTTTTTACAATATCCAATGATTTACATGTGAAATTTAGTAAACAGGCCAAATGCTAATAGAGTATTGCGCTAAAGATGGCGGTGAGGAATTTTTTACCAAGATGCACTGTGCTCTTTAGTCAAATTCCTATAGAATCGTTGAAGAATCTTTATAAGAAAGAACGCAATGCATCTTGGTAAAAAATTCCTCGCTGCCATCTTTAGCGCAATCGTCTATTGTCATCCACCATAAGATATTTTTATAGGGTTTTGATACTGTCTGTACCAGTAACCTCTATGAATGGCACTGAAATTGCATGCAACAAAAGTTGATTGATGTTTCTTGATGAGTTCAGAGGAAACGTCCAATGGATGTTTTTTTTTTTCAAATTTATTTGTGCCCCTCCCCTTCAATCCCTGTTACTGAACTTTATTTTTTCATCAGTTGATTCAAGTGATATTGCTAAGGAGAGGGAAGAGTTGATGGAGCTGGCAGAAAACATCAAAGCAGGCGTCAAGGTAAATACATATGTACTATAGTGCCCAAGACCTAAATTACTTTTTTGTTTATTGGCATACAAACACCTTTATCGGTTATATATATATGAGGAAATGGTTAAACTAAACACAATAATGTATTTGTTGAACTTGCACTGCGTTCTGTTAAGAAGTTTTAAGTGGTATGAAGGACTACATGAATTTTTAATTATACTTTTTGAGAAATTACGCCTTTTTCTTGAGAACTCTTGACAATTCTTTTGCAGGAAAATCATTTTAATGCACACAAGGCCTGCAATGCAATCAAGAAGCTCATATTGAATTCCCATATCATGTGCTATTTTTTGTTCCAGAAATTCTTCGACATTAAAAGTCCAGAAGACAATGATGCACCATCATGACAACTCAAGCTGGAATACATATCTGAGAAAATGTGGAGGTGGTGACTTCCCACTGCAAGTCTCTCAAGATAAAAATGGCACCAAAATGGAAAAGCTGTACAACTAAAGACATAAAAACATACAAACTATGTGTGAATTACGTTATGATCCCATTGTCAATTTGAATAGACTGTTAAGAATTAAGACCTCTAATGATATCTGGCACCGGCAGACAACATAAAACCGAAAGTTTTGGGCAGTAAAAACCTTGGATGAAATTTTATCCAAAATCATTCATTCGAATACCTTTCAAAACATTTAAAATTTTTTTGCATAAAACTCTCGCAGATGATTCTTCTGTTGAACCATTTTGTGCCAATCTTTGGTTAGAATTAGGTTAATTCTACGCAAATGAATATAATCCATTCCGTGTGAAAGATGTTATCTGTAATCTGTAAAACGAAATTATTTCCAATTTTTCAAAAAAGGATCAGAAACTTTACAGTTTTCCTCATCTCATCTCATCACAAGTTTTGTCAGAAACTTTTCCTTCAGAGAATGTACGTACTTGGTGAGTCAGCCCCTTGGTGCAAGCTCCTTTTTTTGATGGGATGGTTTCATGGAGAGGTTTACAGCAGTGAGATATATAGACACACTGGGTGCACCAAAATACACTATGTACTTTTGGCAGGCCACGATAAATTGTACACTGGACCGATTTGGAAGATTTATGACTTAATTTTTAGCAGAAAGCCTGAATTAGATTCTAGGATTTTTGGCAAATTTTTGTTTTCAGTTTTTGGAGGAAAAAGTGAGTTACTTAGAATTTCATTTTCAAAAATAACTGTAAAAAATTAAAAAACGTCGATCAAATTTTCTAAAGACTCAACATGAATGGACAAAGAGAGAGCGTTTTCGGGGTGATTTGGGGATTTAGAAATTGATCAGTGTATTCTTCTGCATGAGTATTATTTCGAAGATTGGCCTGTTGCAAAGTTCTGTAGTAGTTGCAATAAAGTGCCGCCCTAAGCTGTCGTAAAAAAATCAATAATTCAACAAGACTCGATGCTTGCTGGCCTCATAACACTTCCATGAATTATAAAAGGAAAGACGTTTTCTTTCTTCCTTATACCGGGTGCGCCAAAATAAACTATGCACTTTTGGCAGGCCACGATAAATCGTAGACAGGACCGATTTTGAAGATTTATGATTTGATCTTTAGCAGAAAGCCTGAATTAGATTCTAGGATTTTTTTGCAAATTTTTCTGTTTTCAGTTTTTAGAGCTACAAGCGAGTTTCTTAAGATTTTCGTTTTCGAAAACACTGAAAACGATCAAAAACGTCGATCAAGCTTTCTAAAGAATCGACATGAATGGACAAAGTGAAAACGTTTTCGTGGTGATTTGGGATTTAGAAATCGACTAATTGTAAGCTGCTGTAAGAGAGTTCGTACTATCTTGGGAGAAATGTAATAATATTTTCAAATATATAAAGAAATGTCTTTTCTTTTGTAATGTCATTGAATTTATGCTTTGGTGCAAGTAGTGTTCCTGTGTCAAGGGGGTTAAAAAGACAAGCGAGGAAGCGTCATGAGGCCAGCAAGCATGGAGTCTTGTTACATTTTTAATTTTGTGATGGCTTTTGGGGCGGCACTTTTATTGTAACTACTACAGAATTTCGCAACAGGCCAATCGTTGTAATAACGCTCGTGCAGAAGTTTACAATAGTCAATTTACAAATCCCAAATCACGCTGAAAACGCTTTCTCTTTGTCCATTCATGTTGAGTCTTTAGAAAAATTTGATCAACGTTTTTTGATCGTTTTCAGTGTTTTTGAAAACGAAAATTTTAAGAAACTCGCTTGTGGCTCTAAAAAGTGAAAACGGAAAAATTTGTAAAAAATCCTAGAATCTAATTCAGGCTTTCTGCTAAAGATTAAGTCATAAGTCTTCAAAATCGGTCCAGTGTAGGATTTATCGTGGCCTGCCAAACGTGCATAGTTTATTTTGGCGCACCCGGTATCATTGAAAATACTTTTGCTTTTCTCCCCAGATAGAACTAACTCTTGTACAGTAGATAACAATTAATCGATTTCTAAATCCCAAATCACCACAAACAATTTTCTTTGTCCATTTATGTCGATTCTTTAGAAAACTTGATCAACCTATTTTGTTCGTTTTCAGTGCTTTCGAAATCGACAATTTTAAGAAATTCGCTCATACAGTAGCTTCATAAATAGAAAACTAAAAAATGTACAAACAATACTAGCATCTAATTGCAGTAATTGAGAATCTTAGCTAAAGATTTGCTCATAAATCTTCAAAATCGGTCCAGTATACGATTTATCGTGGCCTGTCAAAGGTGCATACTTAATTTTGGCGCACCCGTTATTGACGAGCAACTGTCACCCAAGTTCCTTTGCGGGAACGCCACAATTTCAGACTGTGCGGATTTCACAATTTGCGGATATCTCCAGAACGTATTTCAGATAGCTTCAAAACGAAGAAAGGGCTTTGGAACCCATATTAATTAGGAATTATTTAAAGTATGAATGATTTATTAATGCTATCTGGTGTCTGGTGTACTTCTTACGTTTGATGACGGTTCATAAAGTTGAACAAAACGTTCCTATTTCTATTGTTGTTCCAATCGAAATTTACCCAATCTGATTGGTCTATCAAGATGTGGTTAGACAGGGGCTCGTACCGCAGAAATGAGCAAAACTGTAGGTTTGCTAAAATCAGAAGGAATTAACTCTGTACTCCCAAAAGGACTTGTTTCCTCTTTGGGTACATTTTCTCAACTTGAGACTATCGTTGGGACCAAGAGATAAATCATGACTTTTAAAAGTAACCATTTCAAACCCGGGGGTACTAGACCCATAAATGGAAGGGGTGTGCATAGCCTCACTACATAAGGACCCCTCAACTTACGCTCATCTGATTGAAGTGAATTGATGTTGTTTTTTTAGTCTATCAATAGCCATAACCTACGAACATATAATCAGTCTAGGGTGTGCAGCTGGGGTAAAGAAACTCTTACCCTAAGCACAGTGGCGGATTTAGGGGGAAAAGTGGGGGCAATTGCCCCCCCCTTCACGATGAAAACTCAGCTTGGCGCCACTCTTTTGGCGAGAAAAGCGCCCCTCTTCCTGACTCTAACGCATAATTTTTCAACTGTTTCGATTTAAATATGGGGGAAACATATAAGTCAAGGCGTTATTTAGCAGTAAATCAAAGAATTTTCTTTGAAAAGCGTCCAAAAAAATTGTCGCGCGCCTTCGGCGCGCTCAATCTCTATCGTATATTTGGCGCCCACTTTGCAAGTTGCCCCCCTTCAACTTCGGGCTGGATCCGCCCCTGCCCTAAGCAGGAGCCATTTTTGTCACATTAATTATCCTGCAAATATCCCACCCCCTCCCAATAACAGATTCAATAACACAAATCACAAACGTTTCCTTTGAAACAACATTTGATAATAATAATCAGCAACTTGTGCAGTGCAATATACACACAATTATTCAATGCATTTATTGATATATCGATAACTACAAAGGGCTAAACTTGCCCAAAAATACAATAGAAGGATTTTATTAACATAGCTATGCATACCTAAATTATCATCATTGAGACCAGGGTCCTTGCAATGATATTTGGTAGATAGCTGTTGGTTTTCAGCGATAGCTTTACAACGAAGATAATACACGATTTAGCACCTTATGATGCTACGGCTAGATATCTATTTCCAATATCAGCTTTACTATACAGCAGCTTAGATAACAAGCAAAAATAGTGTCCTTTGCTCTCATGGAGAATCGTCTCAAACATGATTTGTATTGTAGAAACAGTTTCTAGCAGCATGACCAAAATTTCCTGCAAAAAATTAATAATCAACAATGACCTGCAAAATTGAATTTCATCCACACTATCTAATTGAGTGAAAAAGAAAAACGGAACACACTGCAGTAAGAAGGACAGACATGTTTTGATAGGATCCGCCCGTAGCGATTAGCGAATGCAGACAAGTTGTATGCAGTAAGAAGGACAGACTTGTTATAATAGGATCCGCTCGTATTGTTTCACACCTATGTACAAGCGATTAGCGAATGCAGACAAGTTGTATGCCCAGTTGATCAAGTCGTAAACAAAGACGGCTGTCTGAAACCCACGTAGCCAGTTTCTTTATTCTGCGTTCCAGACATGTTTTTTAAGAGCAAACATGAGCACATAGCGAAAGATGGAGGCTATATTTAAATACCTGGTTCAGGTATTTATTTGTTTGACTTAGAAGCTGACGAGTAAATGTTTTAATCACACAAAAAAAGAAGAGAATTGAATCGCCTCCCAATCAGCTTTGAACCAAACAAATTAAATGCACGAGGTCGACTTTTAGATATTCCTTCTTCTTTCAATACAAGCTAATGTTTGCCCTTCAAAAGCCCCGGTGGGTCAGGTCTAGGGGTCCAAGTGTAACCAAGCTCGTCTACAAAATCTCTGAGAAAGGGGAAAATCTTCATCAAATCTTGGACAGAGAAACCAGGAAAAAGGTCGCACAGGTGTCCCGTTATATGGAGGTTCCACTGTATCCTTCTTCTTTCAATATATGCTCATTTCCGCTCTTAAAAATCATTTCTGGCAAGCACAAAGAGCGAGCTAGCTACCCGTATTTCGGAGCAAATTTAGCGGCTTCCTTTGTTTTTGTTTTTGACTTGACCGACAGGGCATAGAATTCCCTTTGTCTGCAATTACTAATCGTGTTGTGCTGGCGTGCCAATCAAAAGTAGCAAATCCTACCGAAAGGCATTGAGTCATGGTAAATAGACTAGTTTTGCTGTGTATCATATGAGCTGTTGAGCAATGCGTTTCATGTGATCAGTTTCATTTCACATGAACGTTAGCCAGTCAAATGCGCCATCCAGGGCAATGAGTTGTGCGGGCGTGCCAATCAAAAGTAGCAAATCCTATCTAAAGGCATTGAGTCATGATAAATAGACTTGTTTTGCCGTGTATCATGCGACCCATGTGAGAAAATCAGGTATCCGACCTGTTGTTGAGCAATGCGTTTCAAGTGATCAGTTTGGTTTCACATGAACGTTAGCCAATCAAATGCGTCGTCCAGGACCATGAGTCAGCCAATTTTAACAGATAGGGTATACCTTGCCGCCTTATACTGATTTCCTTTAACCTGTCCTTCTTCACTGCAGTTTGCTCATACTTCCAACTAACATTTCATTTCACTATCGTCGATGCATATTCTGGAGAAGCCTTGAAGTCAGGAAATTTGTTGCTTTATGGGCTACCCAACTTTGAACCATTTTTTTCAATACTCTTTTTTGAGTGGGCAGGAAGTATTTCTAGCTACTTAAAGGAAATTTAAGCACACTATGCATGCCGCATCCAGGCGTGGGACCCCTAGTTTAACGTCCCTTCCGAAGGACGACGAAGTGAGTTGGGAGGTCAAGCTTCCGAGGTCATCCATCCAGAGTTTGACCTCACTCGGCCGAGCTTAAGTTTGGTGACTTGACGGAAACTGTATAAGCCGCTCGGCCACTCATCCACTCACCCTACAATTAAGCTGCTCGGGATCTGCTTACTGTCTAGTCACTTGTCTTTAAAATGATCAGCTGTGTCAAAGAGATGGCTCTGCCATCGTGAAAGAAATAAATGTGGATTAAGCGCAGTAAGCGCCAATCAACAAGGTCATCAGTTCATCAATCAATCTATCAATCAATCTACTGCTGGACGCCTCAAAATCTGAAAAATGTAGGAAGCTAACTCGAAGCATTTTACATCCGAAGGGGATTTTTGAGAGAAGGCAAAGAGCATGTATAGAAAGACGAAGGATATACCTAATCACTGACCACTTGTATTTTATTTATCTTACTTAGAAGCTAAGTTCAACGTACTTGACCAACACTCGCACATGAACATGAACCGCAATGCCTTCCTTTAAACCTCCGAACCCAAAACAGGAAATTACGGTGACAGATAATTAAATATTATTTTGTATCTCATCTTAACAACCCCCGTCCGTGTGCACAGCGATTGAGTTAGCTACCTGGGTTTTAGGCTATATTTTTGAAGTCTGCTATCTTTACATTTATTGTTTAACGATTTAATGAGTCGGCCATACAAATGTCGTCGTTTCAAATCACTTGAAGCTTCGTTCTGACATATCTATAAAAGGCAGCGGATCTCCTGTTCCAAAATGTGTTAGTACTTACCACAGATAAAGCAGTGACCATTGAATGCTCTCACAGGATGCGAGCTTGGTACAGGGGGTCCAGCATTCCTTCCACCAGATGCTTGGTGTCTTCTGCCATCTCTACCCACACCAGAGGCTTGATTATTTTGGCCAGAGCCAAAGCTTTGACCAACACCGTGCTCTCCAACATTCCTAGAGTGACTTACTTGAGGGTTGTGTCCCATTTGGCCCTGTCCGAGGATACTGCTCGTGACGGAGTTATACCTGTTGGAAAATACTTCGTTAGTGTGTGCACCCTGGACAGATCTCGGTATAAAATTGTTGTGGCGCTGATCCCCATGACCTTGTCGGTTGTTGTTCCAGTGGGGTTCTCGTGAGTGCCCTTGGGCATCTCGTGACGGTCCTTGACGATGGCCGCCGCGGGAATCTCTGCGATTGGGCGAGGCGTGCTCTGTGTCATCTGGGTCCGAGACAAGCAACTTCTGAAAGCCATTTGCTAGAGAAAAAGACAACTGTTATAAATTTGTGTTCAGTGCAATAGTAACACACAAAATATCGACTGCTAGATACCGAATCTTGGTTTGGTAGGTAGATGATACTCTTGGGTAAAATTGCATTCTGAACTTCTGGTGGGCATTTTCGAGTATAAATTTGTTTCACTCCACGGTAAAACCTGTCGTGTATGAGCTCTAATAACACTGTATAAAACTGACATCCACATTTTGTCTGAGAAATTTGATGCAATTCAATATCAAGGCCAGTATAGCTATATTTGTTTTCGATTATACCAGCGTTCGAATAAGCTCTATCTTATTGAGGATTCGTTCTCACAGAGCAAGGCGACTCTCGATGACCGAATGTCAAGGATAATGACATAGATGCATCAATCGACCGGGGGCGGGCCATTTGTGAGGCGTTTCGGGTGATAAAAGAGTTCAGGCCCAATTATTGCACGATCTTTCAATTATTTGTCCTATATGTAAGCCCACGGTAAAAATCGACAGGACCTTCATAGTGACAAGGATCAGCAACGATAGTACCGAACGCCAACCCTTGTATCCTACGTTGATGACAACATCCAAAGAGGTGAAAACAGTTCCACGACGAAACCAGTGTTAGAAAATTTGTCATAGATACCTTCCTTTTATACCTTCGTTTACGATTAGGACATTATTCCTTTATCCTTTATTCAAGGATATACTTTCCTTTAAATCTTGGTTCTTGTTTAGACCTGAAAAGTAGCAAAATTTACCCATCGTATAGTTACGCAAAAGTTACATACACTCGGCGTATGGCCATATGCATACAGCTATCAAATTCCCACTTTGGAAAGCAAGAGCATGTAGAATGTCAGTAAATTCTAAATTTGATTACTCCAGTGCTATGAAATTTCTTAAACATTAAATCGATATTCTGGACTCCATTTGATACTTTCCACAGAAACAACGACTAAAGTTCAAAGCTTCATCAATCAGAAAAAATTCGAATTGCAACGATGACTACTGCCTAGACAATGCAACAGGGTAATGACTTTCTTAACTGTTATGACTTGGATAGTGGATCTCTCACTATAAATCATAGTCAATGTTGCAGAGAAAAGTCTTTCTAACAAAGCTTCGTAGACATCCACACTATAACGCAATAGCTACAATGTATGAGGGTAATGAGGTTCTTCTGCCAATGGAAAGAACAACGATCTTGATTAGAAGTTCTTATTAAGTAAAATTCCTAACAGGGAGCTTCCTACTGGATGCAATGCTCAAACTGTCGATATGAAATGCAAGGGCAACTTGTAGAATATCCTGATTGCTTACCGCTATTGAACGAGTACATCCTTCACGTCAAAAAATCTTCAGAGTGTAACACCCAAAAATTCCTTTATGGGAAGAAAAATTCGCAATCATAGTTTATTATTCTCTAGCTAACGTGAACTGGACCTTTGCTACTTTGTGAAACACTGTCTGAAACGATTAAAATTTTCGAAGTTTACTTTCAGCTTAAATTTGATGATATAGGGGTCCCTTTAAAGTAAATCAACGGAGTTAAAGCCAAATATAAAGAATATTATATTCCATGTTCTCGATAGATGAAGAGAATAGGCACCTAAGTGGCATATAACCTTCTTTTGTTTCTTCTCAGACTTATCACTGTTTCTCCGTACATTTACTTTAAAGCAACATTTATGGTTCTAGAGACAAGGCTGCTACATCATTGCAACATCATCACAACGAACTTGCAATTCCAGGAGATTGTGAGCTCTCATGATAATGACACAATAGCCGCTTTAGCATCGTACCTCAATCAAGCCAAACATATTAGGGAAACTCTGGCCAGATAACACTAGCCTGATGGATCTGCGCCTGGATGTACACATACCTACAATTAACATTTTCAAGTTATGCACATATTTTCTGTTCCTGTGGCGTTTAATTTAGTTGATTACTTTAGTTTTAAATTTTGTCTGTTTATTGCTGCCATGCATAATTCTTTTATGCGGAGCATTATTGCTTTTGATGATGAATACCCAGTAGCCCTTGATGCATCAAAAGTAAACGAGACGATAGATTCCTTCCTCTTCTACGTGGTAGATATCAATGCTTGATCTAACCTACCTATTGACAATTCAAAGAAGCTAACAGACACTCTTAAAGTTAGTTGACGGAGCCTTCTATATCAATATGGCTTAACCACTCGTTTTATGTCTCTTGGATTTGTCAACTGGATTTGTCCGTTAAAATGTTAAAATGGAAATGCTGAAATAATTCTCTTATATTACACAAAATGATTTTATTTGTCGTCGTTCTTGCCCTCCGATTTAGTTGACGGAGATAAATGGCTAACTCAGGGCTGCATGTGCAAATCCAAAATTAGCCTATTGTATTTGATGATTTCGACAAGTGCGTGGAAACTGTTTACCTAGAAGAAATAGCGTGCGTAGCCGTTTTCTTTTTCCTTCCACTTAGCTCCGTCCATTCACTTTAACCATTTTTGCGCAATGCTCATCTCCAGCAATGCCAAAACTTGAGTACCGTATAGCATCTTGATACTGTCATTCGGTATAAATTAATGACATTCCACAACGAGGCATTGACAATAGCGTCTAAACATTGATTTCAATCCAGCCTAGAAGAGTCGCACGGAATGGAACGAACTTGTAAGTAATTTGCTCCCTTTGTAGACAAAGATTTCAACTTATTTGAATAAGCAACAGGAAACATTAACAGCTCTTAGCATCATATATATCGTAACATCTTTGAAACAATTAAAAAAACAAGACAACAAACAGGTAGACGGAAGCCAGAGAGACAAATGATTGTTTTCCTTGGATAGACCAGGGTTGATTTCGTAGCCGTCAGCACAACGCATCCCAAACGGCCTATAATATCAATTAAAACGACTTATAAAATGAACAAAACGAATGCATGCAACATATTTGCACCATATACTAGATATCACGCACACTGTATACATTATTTGGTTGGGAAGTTTTAGTTCTATTCACCTTAAAGATTAATATTGTAGTTAAACATAAACTAGACTTATTGATTATCACTACCCTTTAGTGTGATCTGTTATGGAAATTCGAACCAAAATGAACCTATGAGTAGCTAAAGATAGGACAATACTAGCTAGTCGAGTGATTTATGCACAATATCAGGATGCAACATGACGAATTCTGGTAACTGTCTAATAAACTAGGAAAGAGGCGGAATAAAACCTCACGTTTTGCACCTCCAACCAGGGCCTTTTTTAACATACTCAGTGGTGGGGGAATTGTCCCACCAGGCCCTACGACTTCCCCCACCACTGACGAGCAAAATGCTACTTTTACCCCCAAATGCCTAGGCCAATGTGGGGACCTTTTCAAAGAACGAACATAATGCAAATGTGATTAAATGTGCTGGCAAATAGAAACAGAATATTCCCTTTTCTATCATCATATGTGAAACAACCCATCTAGCCCTTACAAGAATACCTGGATTTTTTAACGTATATCAACATCTAAAGCACCTGTATATAAACCCTGTACAATTTATAGTGGTGAGCGTGGGCCCTTTTGAAACATGCCCCACCCCTCAAAAATCCTTAAAAAATGCCCTGTCTCCAACGTTCACAATAGACTACGGTATAGGGTATCTGGTTAGTATTTGCCTCAATCCCCTAACATTTCCAGATGTTGCAAATTGTTGAACGCAAACATACACAAGCTAGTTCAAAAGCACTTTTGTAAAAATCTTACTCCAAAAAAATCATCCGGTTGAGATGTGATTTGATTCAATTTTATCCAAAATAAATACTCCAATGCTGTCGATTCTAAATAGCTTAAAATTTCAAAATCCTCAACCTAGGTTCTTGAAGGCAACGAGGAAAGTTAAAACAAGATCACCAATTCAACTGACTGATACAAACATACAACTAAATCCAAGTCATTGCGTTCCCAGAAATAGCACTCCCACTGGCATGCGAGCATACTTTAAGGTCCTACAATTTGCAGTGTTTACCCGTAAGAAGATTCCCACAGAGGAATACTCGTTTCAAGTCAGATCTCATAAGCCATAATACATATCTTTGTGCATGTTTTAGAAGAGCTGTGTTTGAAGCAACCACTTATTTTGCCTTTCTTATTCCATAAATCAGCAACCACTTGTCAGACTGACCCAAACAAGGTCTCAAATTCTAACTTGAAGACTGACTTATGTAACTGTGTAAAAACCGATAAAACTGAAGCTAAAACTCCTCCACAGCAGCCACAGAAACGGGACACGTTTTTTGGGATATCCTGCAGTTAAACTGCCTTCCTACGCTGCTGCTGTTTCTGATGTTTCTGATTGGCCCCTTATCAAAATTACGGATGAATGCACCATTTTCACCTTAACAGACCACTTATCACTGGCATACTGCAAAATTGGGAATTTCGAAGGTAAAATTCCAATTTTAGAATTCAAATGTAAATTGAAAATTATTTTGAAGGCATAACACTGCAAATAAAATCCCTTCTCAACAGGAATAAACTGTCTGACCAGTAGACTGGACTTGCATGTGGGACTGCCAAACATGACGGTGTTGTTGGGACTGCTCTGCGCACATATAATTCTTTATGATAAAATATCAACAAATCCTCATGATCATATCACAAAACAGCAAATAAGGAATATCATTTTGTTTCTTTTTACACTATCTGAATAAGAATTTCACCTCTCGTTTCATTTCAATGTGAAAGGAAAGGTGATACAAAGTCATAGCCAACAATATAAATAGCCTGCAAAATACCTAATTAAAAATTATTTGCCGAGTGAACAATAAACCAGTGTTTTGTAGTTGCAATCCAAACACTTTGAGTAAAATATTGAGTTTTAATGATTGAGTAAAATCTTGTATAAAAAATGATAAAAAGTTCTCACTCCAGGGCAAATCTGCAAAATTTTGTCTCTATATGTCTTTGCATTCATTTCTTCTTTAACAAAATATTATTATCAGTTGTAATTTGGCAATTTTGTCTTTGTGACCAATGTTTTCAAGTACACCTAATCATTTAAGCATATTAAACTAAACTAAACATTGTCACCTAAATTTGGCCAAAAATTTGTAGGCTATGAAATGTTGCCGATTTTTAGATGTCAAGCATTATTATATTGTTGTAGCTTCTATTGGTCATAATGATGCATTCTAAATATATCTAGATGGTTGGAAAGCACATAGACAACAAAGGCAGAACATCTGGCTTCATATTACTATTTAATAATGATATAAGTTATACCTTTACCTTGTTCTGCCTCTCTAAGTGCATTCCTTTGGGCAATAAGTCTTGCTCTGTTTTGTTTTGTATCACTATCCCCGTTTTCAATCATTTTGCTGATTGCACTATCCAACACAACTGATTTCACAGCCCTTCCAGTTATTCTATTCCTACATACTGGGCATTCCTTTTTTCTTTTCATCCATGACCGCAAACACATTTCACAAAATGAGTGTGCACATGCCAGTGTAACTGCATGAACAAATAACTCATGACAAATCATGCATGTAAACTCATCCTCCATTTGTTGCAGCACACATCTTTTACCATCTTCTTCTGCTTTCTTGGTGATCTCTTCTTGCCTTTTTAAATCCTGCTCTTTTTCTTGTATTTGCCTCCTTAGTTCTTCCAAGCAAGATCCCAAATGTTTCTCATTCTCCTCAGCACTCTTTAGATTATTCAACAATTCTTGATTTTTCAACATTTCAATTTCCCTGTTCTGCCTTTCAGTTTCCATCTCACTTAAAATCCTATTCAAAGTTTCTTTTTGCTTCTCAAGCTCTTCTCTGTATGTTTCATCTTTCTCTGATAATTTATCACTCAATTCCTTCTGCAAACTCTTCTCAACTTCACTTCTTTCATGTTCAAGAGCTCTGATTTTCTCATCAAAGTTTTCCTTCAACATACATTCCTTTTCTATTAGCTGTTGTTCCAATAAATTCTGTAACTTCTTCTCTGCTTCTAGTTTCTCAAGTTGAAGTTGCTCTCTTTGTTGCTCGAGTTTTTCTGCTAAATCATGTTCCTTCTTTTCTAATGTTACTGCCAAATCATTATGTGCTTCCTCCTTGATTGTTAACTCACTACTAAGTTGTTTTATCCTATCCTCCTGCAATTTAATTTGTTCCTCAAATACAATTTCTCTCTGAAGTTGAACTGCTTTTGTCTCATTTTTACGACTCTCTTCCTCTTCACGCTTCCTTTTCCTCTCGCATGCCATTTCAATATTTGGGTCATTTCTACTTCTTTTTAATTGATTTGTGACTGGAATCTCTTGGAATACATACTCAAACTCTGCACTTTGGCTGCCTACTAATGCACGACCAAATACCACTTTATCACCTGACAGCAATGGGTATGAAGAACTTGCTTTTATCTTTATACCATTAACATAAACACCATTCAAGCTCTAAAAAACATAAATATATTATTATTAGTTTTATTATGAATGGGAGTACCAGAAAAAACAAACATACCACGGCACAAAGGTCAAAGTTACCAATTACAAAACAAAAGGCTATATGTCTTTAAACTCTATTGATTCCTTTTAATTAAAATATCTCAAAATTGAGGGTTTGAATTTGGGCCATTTGGGAAGAATTTTCAAAGATTGTAAAAATTCTCTCCAAATTCAATTAAACACCGTTCTTTAATTTACATGCATTTTTTCATAAGAAACTAAGAATTTGGACCAGTAATGAAAGTTTCTTAAAATTATCAGATTTTAAGTAATCAGAGTTTCTAAGATGTTCCATAACAATCTTCACATTCACTACCTGTTCCCTTGTGAACATTTGAAAACAAGGTCCTTTCAAGCATTTCTAGTGTTTAGGCATCACTCAAGTACCTTAAGAGTAATATGATACATGAAACAAATGAAAGTAATGTAAAAATATGTCAAAGATTTCCTTAAACAAAATAAATAGTTTCTTAAGTTATATTTTCCCAGTACTAGAGTTTCTTAAATTTTGGCGATCTGAGAGTTGAATTTCTTATGGGCAGTTTCTCATAAAAAATATGTGTATTTCAACAATTGTGAGCATAAATCACAGGGACCCTTAACCCTATCTCACCTGGGCGTTTTGAAGCGGTCAATAGACCATTTTGACATTTAGAAAAAGGATCTGGGGAGAACAATATTTTTCTGGTAAATGGCTGCCAACGATAAATTGAACTGTGGCAGCCATTTACCAGAAAAATGCTGCTCTCCCCAGGCCCTTTTATAAATGTCAAAATGGTCTATACCTGCTGGGGGGGGGGGGAGTTGATTCAACCCCCTATTTTTCTTCTCTGTTATAGTAGCTATAAGCTTTAAACTTGGTAAATAGATGGACTTTGATGCAAACAATCAAAATCATGTGATTAAATCAAATTATCTCTATTGTTCTTGTTGCTATGACAATAGGAAGATATTAAGTTATGATTATCATGATTATCATCAACATGATTGAAAAAATGAAATGAGGCACTAAATTGAATTTTTTGTTTCAAATTGAGTTGGATATGATCAAATACATGTGTAGGCATCATTTGGTATATATTTTAGATTAATATCTGCAACAATTTTGTGTAGTAAAACATTGGTTGCCATGGTTACGGTGCTATATTTAGAATCTTGAAATTTTCATCATTTGATACAGTATAGATATAAAGTCAAAGCAGTGGAATCTTGGCATCCTGCTTTGCACATTTTAGCATTGGCGAATAAAAGTTTGGTTGGGGACGGCAAAAAGCGGTATCTGTGGAGGAGCAAGGAGGAATGAAAGATGCACACTTTTCGCACAAGAGAGAAACTTGAGAGTTGAGTGAGTGATTTGAAAGTCTTCACATGGCACAGAATCTTTAAATAAAAAGTAGTGTAATAATGTGCTATGATCGCTAGTGATCGCTGCTGCGCTGTCTTTGAATTGAATGGCTTGACAAGAAACTTAACCCTGTATGGAAAATGTGGCACTGGCACATCAAAGAAAATAATAGGGTATTCAATACAGACAATAGATAAACAATAGATGCTGATTCCTTTTAATCAAAAGATCTTGAAATCGGGGATTTGAATTTGGGGCAATTTAGTAAGGGAGAATATTGAAAAACTGTACATTAATTCTCTGCAAATTCAATCAAACGCCGTTCTTTACTGTACTGTATTTCAGCGATTGTGAGCATAAAGCAGTTCACATAAATTCTGCGAGTGCTTCAGTACTGTGTGTGTGACCAAAACATTCAAAGACTGGAATGCAAATTATGCGATGAGCTGAATAAAACAGGGCAGGTTCTCGCACCAATTAAAAATAACTTTCCGCAGCAGTTTCTTACTTCATGGTCGGTTATTGTCCATTTCCCATCCCCATATGCAACCGTCGAATGTTTCCTTGATATCATCAGCGGTGTAGTTCTTGAAACAAGCTGTGCATTCACTCCGTTGCCTGTCGATCTTCCAAATGTACACGGCCTGTTCTTCGTGACATAAACAGTGTTAGGACACACAGGCCCGTCTCTGTTTACCACTGGGTTCACTTTACGTAAACGGCATTGCAACTCTGTATTGTCTTCGTTTTCCCGAATCATCTTGCGTCAAATTAATCAGCTATGTTTCATCTATCTTTGCAGCTCATCTAGGCCTCTGTTTGGGTCTTCAGAGTAAGGATAGTTTGATGTAAAATTGATGTAAGTTAGGCGCCACTTCGACTTTTTTCCACTTGCGTTTTATTTTAAAATTGCAATAACAAATGAGGTTAGAGGTCTGGGATCTAATTGCTGTCATGATCTTCACCCATCAATCAAATTACCACGCAGAGGAATATTATCTCATGTTTCTTCCTAATGTACTAATCTAATCACTAAGATCATCAGATTTTGAGTACTCAAAGCCTGAGGGGGTGGGGGGGGGGGGGTACATTACATCTTCGGGGTACGGGTATGTGCCATCCATATGGGTGGGTTTTGGGCCCAAAAATTCTCCAAACAAGGGTCCTTTTTTGGCAGATTTTCCATAAACATGAGTGGGGTTTCACTGAAATTCACAACAACTGCCATATTTGCTTTCTGTATCTATGCTATCGTGAACATTTCGAAAACAAAGTGTTTTCAAGCATTTACATTTGACATTGCTCAAGTACCTTCCAAGAAATTACCCTATTATAGTATTTTCATTTTGCTGGCTCTGGGACCCAGGGTACAGGAACGCCGGAGAGGGGAGGGGGGCGCGGGGGGGGCAAGCGCCCCTCCTGCCCTTTCCTAACGGGGGCAAGGGGAGCAAAAGTGCCCTTTCAATGAAAAACAATAATTTACTTTGAAACTTGATAGAAAAGCCGCCATAGCTTCATTCCCTTACCAGAAACACACCAGTAACGAAAAATGACTGGCAATTGCAACTTCAAAATAAGCAATATGCGATTTTATGCGATTCGGAATGAGGACATGTGGAGAAATAGCCGAAAAATTTTGTGAAAGAACATTATTAATGTTCGTTAAAACGTTTTTGATAGCATTTTAAGCCAATCTAAAGGGCGTGGTCACAAAAATTTTCCCGGGGAGTACCCCCGGACCCCCTAATTTTTAGGCTCGCTTCGCTCGCCTTCGGTCTCGATTGCCCTTACGTTCCTAGTCGCCCCCCTTGCCCTACCATCGCTCCGGCGTCCCTGCCAGGGTACCAAGAAATATGACACGCGAAGCAACTGAACATACAGTAAAAACATTCGAAGGATTTCATTTATCAAAGTAAATAGTTTCTTAAGGTTTTCCCCTGATTTTTCCCAAAACTAGTTCTTGATTTTTTAGCTAAAAACTTACCAAGGGTAAGTGAGACTTTAGTATCTCATAAACAGTTTCTTGCAAGAAAATATGTGCAATTTAAACATTTTTGATTTTTTGTGATGTCACACATTAGATTACACTAATTTTTTATAAGATGGATTGAAAAAGCTAAGAAGCTTTGTAATTTTTCGCATGACTCACAGACCAAACGAGGAGTTGAAGTTCCTCTTTGATCTGTGAGTAAGGCTAGATCATATTTGGTACAAATTTGACAATATTTGTCCAGAAAATGGCCAAAATTGGTCTAGCCAAGGGCACCATTTTCGTAAAGATTGGTCCAGAGAATGGTCAAATTGGTCTAGCCAAGGGTACCATTATCGTAAAAATTGGTCTAGCCAACGATACCATTTTGATATATGACACACAAACGTTATTTGAGTAGATGCGAGTCTTCTACCCAACCTCGTCCCCAGGGCCTTTTGTCGAGTCATCCCAACCCACTGGGTGGTTAGGTGCCGCAGATGCTATTTCGAGCATACGAATATTAAGTCTACACTTTAGGATAGTCGAGTCTGCACGCAGGCTACGGACTATTAGACTCTCTAAAGTGAAACACAAGGCTTTGGGCGGCGGCAATGGCCCAAGGAAGAAGAATCAGAAAAAAGACACGGCAACTTCTGATTTTTTTCACTACAATGAAAGAAATTAGCTTCAACTGATACAAACTAATGGTAATTTCTTCCCTCAAGTTGCTAAAACCTTACTCTCCTTACTAAAATTGGACCGATTTACGATCTCTATATGCTAATAGCCCTATCTGAAGATCTTCTGGAAAAATGGAGAAGATGAAACAGCTCCTGTAATATCGAGAGTGTCGAAAATCTTTATGCCTGGCCTAACTACCTGCGTTAGAGTGCAGTGAACTTAGTTGTCCCTCTCTTTGCACATCGCATTTGTACTACCGTTGATCGAGAGAAAAACAAATATCATCTTATGAACATTATATTATTTTTGAGATATATAACAGGGTAAGCCAGAAAAAACTTGCACCCTTTACGATTTTTACCAATCATGAAACTTGCACTTGAAAATGTGCAATTTATACCAATCATGAAAATTTCTCATGTATATTTTTGTCAAGGATCAAAATTATTTTGGACATATTACAAAGCCTCGAAAATTTTCTGAATTTGTGACAATTTGAGCTCCTAGAAGCTACTTGCTCTTGAAACATACTCTGAAAACGCAAAAACTAATATTGAAACTGAATTCTTATGCAGTATTACCACTACCATTTAAATTGGTCTATTACGTCCTTTGGTGTAGCTCTTATGTCGTATAGAACTAGAACTTTCATATGAAAGCGCAAATTAAAGCTTTTGCCAAAAATGCAGACCTCATTAATGTGTACGAGCAAGCGAGCTCTACTCGCAGGCACAACACATCACTACACATTTGTTGCTGGCACCTTTACTGGACTCAGGGTGCTTTTATTGCAGGCACAATTTTTCCCAACCACTTGCTTAAAGTCACAAAAAACTTTTAACGAGGCCTGCTAAAATGCAATCTTTTTATAAAGTACTATTACTCACGGTATTTCATGCACAGTTTATTTCTGCAATGTCCTCTCTTTTAAAATCTACCAGATAGTTTGCTGTGATCAGTGTCAGCTGAAAGACCTATCAAATATCTTCCGTTGTTCTGCACTAGTCTACCCTTAAGTAGCATAGGGCTCAAATCTTACAAATCTTTAAAAAGGTGGGTGTAAAATTCTATGACATTTTTCTTTGCGTTGATTGACTTGAAAGGAACTTATAGTATTTTGCTGTAAATCTGCAGTGGAAATTTCTTGATATCTTGACTTTTTTCGAGATGGTGGCAATCTAAATACTTTTGAAAGAATTCATGAAAACTTTTGAAAGAATTTAAGTTATCGTACATCCTAAACCAATAGAGGAAAATGATATAATTTCAAGAAAACCATAGTTTATGAAGGTCTGTGATATGGTGGCAAGCAGAAATCTGTAGCTTTTCTGGTTTAGGATTTAGAAATTTAATGACATCATAGCCTCAAATTTAATAAATGCTGCCACTTTGAAACTAATCAGGGTACCAATGAATTTCCACGGCAGATTTAGAGCAAAAATCCTAAAGCCATTTAATTCAAAAGAAAACTGTAATAGAATTTTACACCGACCTTCATTAGAATTTCGAGTCCCTTTCACAAGTGATTACGATCCCGCTTTTACTACATCTCACAACAACCTCAACCTCAAACCTTTGTCATAAACATCGATTTGGTACTATTTTGTAATAAATAAACTTAAAGGGGCTGGGTCACGTAAAGTAAACAAACTTCTTTTAAAACGACGATTTTGCAGTTTTTTTTGACAGGCCATATCACACGGATTTTCCACTGTTTTTCTCAAAATGAAAGTGCTGTTTTGAAAGTGAACTCTTGAACTTCAGAGAGAAACAAACGAAACAAGCATATGTTGTAAGATTGCAAAGATATTGATGGATTTTTAGGAGTAACTTTATGGTGGATTCACCCCATCCACCAAAATCTGTGCAGAACACAATGGGCGCGTGCCAGCGCGTGCGGGCAACAATATAGATTATAAAGATAACAGGTTTGTTTACGGTTACGTGACCCAGCCCCTTTAAATAAATCTCTTGTCGATGAAACACTTCATACTCTAAATTCATGCTAAATAATCACATAAGATATCCAATCGAATAGAATAAATAGTTAGCTATCTGAATATACATACAACTCATACATCTACCATACTTCTACAATGAATAACAAGGACAGATTTTGTAACACAATAGCATGAGCTGCTTTTGCTGACACCTGAATTCAAAGCGATTAGCGATTGCCGACAAAGGAACTCCCTTAAACAGTAATTCAAACAAACAAAGCCGCAAGAGCTTCTCTGAAACCAAGATAGCTAGCGCGCTCATTGTGCATTCAAGAAAATATTTATAAGAGCAAACATGAGCATATATCAAAAGAAGATGGATATATCTACACATCTACCTTGGGCATTTATTTCTTTGGTTCAGATGCCGAGCAGTAAATGTTTTCATTACATCCAAAAAAATAAGAGAATTGAATCGCCTCCCAATTGGCTTTTGAAACAAACAAATTAAATGCCTGAGGCAGATGTGTAGATATATTGCGCTGTCAATCAAAAGCAAGTCATGCTATTGTCTGACAAAATCTGTCCTTGTTACAATAAATAGCGTTCTAGATAAATAAAATAGCTGAAAAGAATATTTTCCTATTTCGTGCAGTATCTACTACGATAAACGGCAATACAGTCGAAGCGGTAGCGTAGAAATTTCGGCAAGCATTCACTGCACACGTTGGAGTACTCAAAAATTGTTCAGATATATCAAGCTAAAACATTGTTCTGCAGATCTTGCCAGCATATGCAGTTCAAATGAGCATGAGTGTATGCTCGAAACCGTGTAGGATTTCCTTACCATATGGTCTATCGTTGTTCCAAATCGGCCAGGTTTTCCTGACAGCAAGTTATGAAAATGCAAGAGAAAGGCCTTCAGATATCGGCCAAATGTTACCTCATGAAGAGCTAAGCTTGAAACGCTTCTGAAACATTCTTAGTATTCGTACATAGAAATACTGGATGAGCCAGAAAAAAGTCCCCACTTTTGAAAATTTACTTGACAGCCAAAAGATCAAAGTATTTTTGTGATTTTTTTTGCCTTGTTACAAGTACTGGCAAAATAGGAAAATTGAAATTTAGGAAAACTTTGTGGTTGCAAAATGACTGAAAAAGGCCTAAAATACCACAGGGACAAAATACTTCATCAAATCATAAAGGACTCGTCGCTCAGAAAAACAGAGAAAATGCAATTTCACATGGGTGAGAGATATTGTCTGCACATTTATTGCCATGGGATTGAAAATCTTTAGTATCTGTTTGAGAATCTGTCTTATAACTCTTGAGAGAGGGTTAAACGCCCGTATGCACTGTTCTGTGTGAGGAGAGTACTAACAATTTGATCGAGTGTTTTAGGCCCGTTTTCAGTCATTTTGAAAACATGACATTTTTGTAAAGTTGAATTTACCTATAAAATTTTTGTTTTCGAAAACACTGAAAACGATCAAAAAACGTTGATCAAATATTCTAAAGACTCATCATGCATGGACAAAGAGAAAATGTTTTCAGCGCGATTTGGGGATTGTAAATTGATCATTGTAAACTTCTGCACGAGTGTTATTTCAAAGATTGGCTTGTTGCGAAATTCTGTAGTAGTTGCAATTAAGTGCCGCCCCAAAAGCCGTTACAAATCAAAAATATAACAAAACTCCATGCTTGCTGTTCCCATGACTCTTTCTGGCTTGTCTTTTAACCCTCTTGATACAGGAACACAGCCTGCAGCAAAGCATAAATTCAATGACATTACAAAAGAAAAGAAATTTCTTTATATTCTTGAAAATATTATTACATTTCTTACAAGAAAGTACAAACTCTCGTACAGCAGCTTACAATTAGTCGATTTCTAAATCCCAAATCATCACAAAAAAGTTTTCTCTTTGTCCATTCATGTCGATTCTTTAGAAAGCTTGATATTTTTGCAGTGCCCTTAAGTAGACGAGAAAAATCACAAAAATACTTTAATCTTTTGGCTTTTAACTACAATTCGAATCATGAAAATCCATGAAGTACTTGTGGTGTTACTGATTTTCGAAAGTGGGAACTTTTTTCTGGCTCACCCGGTATTTCTAAAAGAAACTGATGTTTTATTGATAAAAACAACGTAGAATACAACACGCATAAAAATATTGTTTTCGATCGATCAAAAGATAGCAACGAGTAGGACCAGCCTATACGGAAAGAAAACAAATGAAAATTGTGTCTGTTGCTTCTAAAGTAAATGGATGGCTCATTGTGTCAATTTCCATTCGTTTGATTCGTTCTGTCAATGGCGAAAAATATTCAAGTAAGGCAGATTTTTTTGTTTTCAAGACTGGAAAGCAAAAAATTACAGGTTGAAAAACCTTGTTTTGTGCTATACTTCTTGAGAAAAATAGTCCACCTTGCCGAACGAAGAGCCAACATTTTCAGATTTTATATCATTCTTGAAGTCTTCAGTGAAAGTGCGCGCTTCTCTCTTTCATTTATGATAAAAATATGATATGGCACATAATTGATCTGGTAAACATAATTGCTTTTTGCAGTATGATACGAAAACAGGCAGCTTCAAAATGATAAAAACTTGCTAATTCTTAAACCAATCACAGGATCACCTATGTCTGGAAGAGCAACTTGGTCTTTGATCTACTTGCCAAGAAGGGGAAAGTCAGAGTGGCCTTGTAATCAAGTTTTGATGATTTTTCAAACAGGAGTACTTTTTTGGGACACCCGATAATATATTTTGTTTTGATCTTGATTTCAACGTCTTGCATTAGTAGCAGCCTAAATTCAGCCTTTAAAATATCAAATATCTCTACTTTAATTTAAATCTAAAAAATATCCTGAAACGAACATAACTCACTTGTACAGCAAATATGTCTCATCATAATGGATTCACTGTCACGTCACGTGATTCTAATCCTCTTCAGGCACATCAAGTCCAGTATGCAACGTCATGGAGACATTTCTGTTCAAACTGAATGCTGGGTAAACAACATCAGCCTTCGTCAGACTTGGGAACGAGACAGGACCTCGTTTTTTTCCGTTGCAATAGAATGTCAAGGTGTTTTCATCCAAATCGAGCAATAGGCCAACCGTTGAGCCGCACCCAATTCCACCCTCTGAACGATAGATATGTTCATTATTATGCTGGAACCAACTTCTTGTGCTGTCTACATACACCGACCATGCTTTGTCATCTCGGCCTAAAATAACATCTCTGGCAACGTCTTCTTGTGCAATACCAAATGCAGGGTCAGGATTCCCTTCGTATCTATCCACGGTTATCTCCCAGTAATGTCTCCCCCGGCTAAAGCCAACATCACCAAGGATAACTCTGTTTTCAAAGCTATTGCTTGTCATTGACATGTTATCATTTGTGATATGAATGTCCGGCTGCGTGGCTCCGGCTTCTAGATTGAATACCGCAACTGAAAAGATTTATAAATGACTATAAGCTAAACCAAAAGAAAAAGATTCATGCAGCAAGTAAACAATTCTCTACAAAGGAGGGGAGCTTCCCTCTGTTATAAAGAACACATTGTTGAAATTCGCTATGGCGTTACCTTGGCTTTCAAGTCAAATCTGAAAATTTTCTCGAGGGTCTCAAACACCGACAATTCCGTATTTCTTTCCATTTCATTTCTTTACTTAGCATAGTGTTGTGTACTACAATTACACTATTATACAAGTAATATACAAGTATATACTATACAAGTACAATTGTACAGATATACTATATTATATTGATCAATTATACTACGTGTACTTCTGATAAGTTTATATTGTAAGTTGGTAAGCTTGGTATAAAATCGATTTCAATTTACAGGCTGTTGCATGTAACTAGACACTAAAGTATGAAAAATTTCTCGCAAAAAAGCTGCCATTGCCTTATCAATGATACGAGTATAATGCTCTATGAGATTGAAACAAAGTTGGACAATTTTGTTTTTTGGTATTTGATATTGTGAAATATGGAGTTCCTTTCCCAGCTCTTGTCCAAATCATCAAAAATTTTGTTTTTAGTGTTTGATTTTGTGTGAAATATTGGTGTGTCAAAATACGCATTTACCTTCAGGAGTCGTAAGGTAAACAACTTCACTTGGAGTTCCTTCCCCAGCTCTGTTGAATGCTCGGACACGTGCTCTGTACGTCGAATGAAACTGCAGACCTCCAAGGCTGCAGAACATTTTGTCTGTTTCATAAACGACTTCAAAAGGGCCTCCAAGACCATCATCAATTTCAATTATATATCCATCTGGGACTCCTTTATCAATGACTCTCCATGAAAGTACAATGTTGTTGTTGGTTACTGAACATTCGTCTGGGATGATTTCTGGGACGCCAGGACCTATGAAAATCAATTGCTTGTTGGTCACTAACTGGTGACCTACAAAACATGCAGGCTTACAAAGAATATATACAAATTCTCTGTTACTTATCCTGAAATTCTTTTTGCATTCCTATTTAAGGTAAATTATTTGAAAAATAATGGATTTAAAATACAGATTCTCTTAAGTTAAGATTTGGGTTGCTACTAGCTACCTCACTTTGAGGAGCGTAAATACAGGGAATCCAAAAAATATTTTCGACGTTTGTTTCAATATTAAAAAATAACGAAATAAAGAACGAACTCCATGGTAAGATAACCATATTACTGAGATTCTAAATTAATTTTAGACACCAAAAGCTAGCAAGTTACTAGTTTTTGAAGTTTAAGTTTGTGCGAAAGCTGAAACTAGACGCCCTTAAATTGCATATTCTTTGAAAGTATAATCTCGCTTATTCCAGCAAATCAAATGGAATATAAAAAGCACTTTCGATAAATTAGCTTTCTCAAACATCGAATCAAGGTTATGGATGCTTGGTGGAATACTGTTGAGCACAATTCGGAATAGCCCCGTCTTTCATCAATTAAGTTTTCATTCCATGTTTTTGGATACCAGCATTCTCAAGTAAATTTCGGCAACGGCTACAAGAACTAAACTACTTTCAAAGTCCTATTTGGTTTGCTCTGATATCAACGAGAGGTAAAACATAGGACAGTCTTCTTATACCTCCATTTTGGGACGTATTTTTGAAAAACAAATCAGTTAGGGGCGTCTGGTTTCAGCTTTCGCACAAATATGAACTGCAAATGCTTGTAACTCCATGGCCACTTTTTAATATTTAATCAAACATCGAACGATTTTTCTGGGACACCCTGTAGACCTATTAGCTGTTGTACGTAATCTGGATCGAGCCACATTTTATACATTATTATAAGAATGGTTCGATTGAGTTGCATTACAGCTTCTATCACTATTGTGCACATTCAACAATTTTGACAAAACATTTACAAATATTGTTTGATTCAATCCCTTTTGCAGAATAGCTAAAATGTCTGTTAGAATCCACAAGTTTCGGACAGCTAAAGTTTTGATAAAACTTTTGTCCGCAAATGCTTTGTTTCTTTCAATTGCCTCTTAAAATTGTCCGAATTTTTTCGGCCATAATTTTAGCTCGTGATATTTCTGATTGAAGTATTCAGTGCCGATCCTTTGGTTAAAATTAGGCAAACCGAGAAGCCAACCATCAGTGAGCAGTAACAAAGGAAACTGTTTCCGTTTTGGCACGAAATTTCCAAAACTTTTTGTCCGTAGTACTTTGTCTGAAAATTTTCCGTCTGAAACACTTGGGCTTCGATTTACTCAATACCTTCAATACTTAGTTGTGGTGTTCCTTACAAAATTTACGTTCTGTTATTATGAGGAATTTGAATTTCATAAGAAATAGACATTTATAAAAATTTGGAAACTTGCTCTATTTACATGCGTGGGTTGACTAACCGAACATACAAACTCCTTTGTTTGTAACTGCCAATTGCTTTCAGCAGGTGTGTCAATCAAATTTAGCAGTTGTCCATTTTTGATAGGCTAACATAGGGCTCAAATCTTTAAAAAGGTAGGTGTAAAATTCTATTTCATAATTCCTTTATAATCAAATGACTTGAAAGAAATTTAGTGTACTTTGCCGTAAATCTGCCGTGGAAATCTTTTGATATCTTGACTTGTTTCAAAATGGTGGCATCTATTATATTTGAAGGTGTGACGTCATCAAATTTCCAAATCCGAAACCAGAAGAGCGACAGATTTTTGCTTGGCACCATATTGTAGACCTTCTTAAACTATAGTTATCTTGGAAATTGTATCATTTTCCCTACATTTGTTTAGGGTTTGCGATGATTTTAATTTTTTCAAAATTTCCATGACCTCTTTCAAAAAAACTAAAAACGGAGCCATTTTGAAAATAATTAAAATACAAACAAATTTCGACGGCAGATTTACAGGAAATTACCCTGAGTTCCTTTCAAGCAGTTCAATTCAAAGAAAACTGCAAAAGAATTTTCCACCCACCATATTAAAGATTTGAGCCCTATGTTTGATAGGCCAGGATAAATTGTAGAGTGGACAGATGTTGAAGACATATGACTTATTCTTTAGCTAATATCCAGAAATTACCGTGGCTGATTTGGAAAATATGCCGCTATTTTCGAAAAACGCGGCAAAAATTGCGGTGAAATGTGCGGCCGCACGTTATAAAACGCGGCCCCACCTTGTAACATGCGGCCGCACGTTGCAAGATGTGGCCGCATATATAATCTTAATAGTTTGTAGTTTTAGTCCGCAGTTTATACATGTGGTCCGTATTTCATCAAGTTGGGGCAAATAAGATACGGCAAAAAATGGCGGTGAAATATGCGGCAACACATTATAAAGTGCGGCCGCATCATATAATGTGCGGCCGCATCATATAATGTGCGGCCACATTTTACAATGTGTGGCCGCATACTTTACCGCCAATTTTTGCCGAGTTTTGTCGATCCAATTTTCAGTTTCCCGCCGGTAATCTTAAACTGCTTGCAGAAACGCTACACCACGCAGTTCTTTGGGCAAATTTTGAAATGTAATAAACTTCACAATCCTAATCAAATGCAGAGGTAAAAGCCGACGGGTGTAGCCGACTGGGACCTTCAGTAATCAGTATGATACAAAATTTCTTGGAGAAGAAAATTACTTTTGCAGGACTTAAGAGATTTCTTGTAAACAACGCCATGAAGCCAACGTCTTTAAGATTTCCAGGCAGAAATATGCATATGTCCCCCATCTATGGAAACAATGAACAAACGTACTCGTTTAATTTAGCAAGGCAATGACATCAAAATTATGTCTTATCAAACATCAGGCAGGGGTTCCCTCCCTTTCACAAATGCTGTCTGTCTGCTCTCAGGCTTTTTCATTTATTTAAAAAGGCACAGCTCCATAGAACGCATTTTATAGATTACTGACTGCACAACACAAGGAAATACCTTCACTGAGGTACTTTGCAGACCACGAGGGACAAATTCTTCGTTGAAAAGTGCGGCCACATTTTTACAAAAACGCGGCTAAAATCACGGTAAAACATGCGGCCGCATGTTACAATGTGGGACCGCGTTTTATAACATGCGGCCGCACATTTCACCGTAAATTTTGCGGCGTTTTTTGAAAATAGCGGCATATTTTCCAAATCAGCCCATGGGTAGTTAGACACTGCTGGTGTGCTTCTATGGAGAAGAGCTGGATAATATGTATCTGCGGGGGAAATTTTCTATGGTACTGCGGAGGAGATATCTGCGGGGGAAATTTTTTATAGTACTGCGGAGGAGATATCTGCGGGGGAAATTTTTATAGTACTGCGGAGGAGATATTTTTGTTCTTTCGATATCTCCTCCGCAGTACTGCAAAAAAATTTCCCCCGCAGATACATAATATCCAGCGCTCCTCCATAGAAGCACACCAGCAGTGTCTAACTACCCATGATCAGCCACGGTAAGAAATAGATTCCAGTATCGTTTCTAAATTTTTTTAGTCATCTGTTTGGTGACCTGTGAATGAGTTGCATAAATGTTTTGGTCTCAAAACACTGAAAACGATCATTGGGGATTTAGAAATCGGTTCGTTATAATCTGCTGCACAAGAGTTAGTTCCTGTCAAAAATATATCAGGTATTTTACCAAATCTAGCATAGGCTCCAAATCCTTAAAAAGGTTGGTGTAAAATTGTTTGACCTATTTCCTTGAACTGAGTGACTTCAAAGAAATTTTAGCTATCTCGCTATAATTCTACCGTTGGACTTTTCTGAAAGTTTCAATATTTTCCGATTTAGAGGGTTTTCTTCTTTTTCAAGAATTTAAGAAAAATTAAAAAAAAAAGAAAACCATCGTAGTTTCTAAACTGTTTGACGCAACATGAAATAATTTTCAAGAAAACCATAGTTTACGAATCTCTACAATATGGTATCAAGCAAAAGTCTAACATTCTTCTGGTTTATGATTTAGACATTTGATGACGTCACATCCTCAAATTAGCTCGAATGCGAAATACGCATTAATTTCGAATCCAAAGGCAGGGTTATAGGTAAGTAGCTAAAGCTTCTTTCAAGCCATTCAACTAGAAGTAATAGGTCGTAGAATTTTACACCCACCTTTTTCCGTCGATTTAAAGATTTGAAACCAATGCTACCAAATCTGTCCACGTTGGTCGAGAAAATAACAAGAACAAATCACTAGCTACCAAGGAGCAAAGGAGGCTTTTCAACGATAAAGAATTGGTACCTGTGAGCTCTGTGAACTGCAAGCCTGTAAGCGCAGAAGAAATCGGTGTCGTATCCAATGTTAACTCGATATCTGAACTTGTGGCGGGTTTTTGTGCATCATCATTTAACCAGTTTTGCATTGATAGACAGAGCCTGCAAAACATCAGAGTAGTTACTTTTCAAGTCAACCACATTACATTACATTTGTAGGATCGTTTTAATGAGGGCTTGGTCGAATGCTGTACTGAAATAGGATCTGGTCAAGTGTTCATTTCTAAATTTGGGTGAATTACTTTCCTTTATTCCCTAGGGGGAATTGTACCTACTTTTTCCCAAAAAACCTTTTAGTCAGCATATGTGCTAAAGCTTGATTACGAAAGTGTTGCAAGAATTGTTTCGAAATGTGGTTAATTGCATCAACCAAAATATGATGCTTTAGGATTCCATCATTGCTTCATTGTTTCACAGTGCTATCAAAATAGTTTATCCAGAAGTTTTTGTTGCGATAACGTTGCTCCAAAGGAAGCCCAGGCGAGGTTCCAAAGAGAACAAACCCTAAAATTTAAACTTTACTTCAGCAGAGCTTTCGATTAAGCCCTCACTGACAATGATTTGACAAATTGTTTCCAGTCAAAGCTGACCTTACTGCCTGTGGGAGGTACTTGGGCTACGTACACACGGGGAGGTGCTGCTGGAAAATCTCAAGAGGCACCCTGTCCTGGATGATACCCTGTCTCGGAGTAAAAATTTCAAAAACAATACTCTGTCCTTGAATTTTCTCAATGCAAATTGTGCGCTGTCCTTGCTACCAGTGGAAAGTAAAACATTTGCCAGACTTTAATCTTGCGACGGTTACTCATAGCATATTAAATTGGCTAAAATTCTTACCTGTTATTTAAAGGATTTGAAATCTGCAAACAAATAGAGGTATACAACATTAGAAAGACGTATGACAGGCAGGCTTGGAGCATAATCACATTGTTCCGGGCGATTCCATCCTCCCAAGAGGTTAAAGCGTGATGAAACGTGAAATATAAGGGAAATTCAGCCATAAATTTAGGCCTGTTTTGAAGGTTTCTTGAAGAGGCTCTCTCAAAAAAGTGCCCATAATTCCATAACAGAGGGGCTGACTTCAGTCATGTAATTCTAAAATTGATTTGAACGTGTCCACCATCAAACAGTATATTTGCCAATACAGTAAAAACCCGCACATAAGAACCTAAGATTTTGAACTCAGCCTGCTTATGTTCTTATGCAATGAGGCACATCCAGTAATCAGGGTGTAGGTTCTTAACATAGGAAAATGTGTGAATCTAAATCTTTGCCAAATTTATTATTTACATTCTTGGCCCTATCCACTTCAACCCTAGCTTACCCAGTTTACCCCTGCAGGCCCTCCCTATCACAGTTCTGTAAGTAATGTTTTGGACTTCACGAAAGAGGTTGATTGGCAAACAGATTGCATTTATTTCCCAATGAATGAATGAAACACTTTATTAAGAACCTAGTTAAGATATCAGCCTGAAATGGTTCTTATTTATTGGGTACAAAATATATTATTTCAGGCTGTAGGTTCTTAATAGATGAAGGTTCTTATGTGCGGGTTTTTACTGTATCATCATCTTCATACCGACGAGCAGTAGCATTTCAAAGGGTATCTTTTCTTTTGACTCACACGGTAAGTGTTTTTACTTCCGGGTGAGTGAATAAAACACCCGGCATTTGAAAGGCTGTACTGCTCCCTAAATATATAAGCAATAGTATTTTGTAATATCTGATTGAATAGCCAACATATTCAATTATTTTAGAACTTGTCTTGGCTCAAATCGGTCACTCTGTTCAGATTTTACAAGGGATTTTGTTTCCTTCGAGAAACTTTAAAAATGTGCTAAAATCACGAGCAACTTTCCCTAATATGTTTACCTTACAGAAATTACTTGAACACGCTTTAGTACGTGCTATCCTCTTGGGAGGATGAACAAGTCTTCCCCCTGGTATGAATAACTTATTCAGGGGGATTTGATTCTCCCAAGAGGAAAAAATACATGAATACATGTAAATGTCATTGTTGTTAGGAAAGAAAACAAAGGAAATTTTGCTGGTCGTTTTACTCGTTTTGCCAGGTTTTCGAAAGGGCTTTTTTACAGAAAATCCCCCATATCCACGGGAAGGAATGACCAATTTAAAGCCGAGTAAATTACTGAACCTAATGGAACATATCGGCAATAAAACAAGACAATTTTCAACATATTGCTTTGATATTCAGGGAGCAGTATTTTTTCGAGCGCCGGGCGTCTCTTTTACTCATCAGTAGAACTTAGGTACATGCAGTTCAGCCAGATGACAACAAGAATATTTACTTGTGTGAAACCGGCTTAAAACTAGCATGAAATGAGAAATCTGAGATTGAACGTATCAAAGCATTGATGGTTGTATAGAATAGTGATTGTTTATGTTGTTGCGTACAAAAATAACTGTTCTTCATAATTGTCAAGGGACACATTTTCACGTTGTTTACGCGAACTGTATTTCGTGACCTGACTTGAACTTTGAACCCTACGTGTCAGTCAGGTCACACGCTTTTACCATATTTGTAATGTTTTTTCCTAGTTTTGCATGATTCTAACCTTATTAGGGAGTAGCCTGGTTCCCAGACTCGCGGCTATAAAAGCTTCGTGCATGCGGGTTTGGGAGGGAGTCAAGGGCAGATTCAAGAACACAAAGAATGAGAGATATTTTGCTGTGAAAGCCCTACGTGCCTTGGTAGGCAGCTTGCTACGTTTTGGCCTGGTTTCTTGCTGCGTTTTGGCCACTTATTACATGAAGTTTTATGGCTACGAGGACTAATAGTTTGTACGTTTTATTCTATTTCTTGTTGTAGTTTTGCTGTGTACTTTAGCTTCGTTTATTGATTTGCTTACGTTAATTTTCGATTGCATTTATTTGGTATTTGGTATTTGTAGTTGTTGATTGCTGTTTAATTTGTTTTAGCAAACCGCACTTTATGGATGTATGTTCAAGCAACCAGTGGTTTTTTCTTGCTGTGTCGTTTGGTTTCTTGGAATACAATTTGATTCAGTGTGCGCGTTTACTTTACCCTGTAGCTGGCTGTGAAATACGAAATTAGAGCTACATCAGTTTGAAACTGGTCAATTTGTCAAATCTGTCGATATGGAAGAACAAGAGAGCCCCGTTCATGTGACAAATGCAGACGAGACCCATGAATTGGAAGGAGAAACCCGACTGAGGCGAAGAAATGTGACTGTGGATTGGGAAGGTGTCGAGGCTGAGAAAAGACGGACACTGAAACAAGCAAGAGGCAATGCAAAGCGTGGTTTGACTGTGGCCCTGAGGCAAATTTCAGATGCTTTGTTGACAGATGGATCAACTGGAGATGCAGTGGCGAGCGAAAGAAAGCTGGTACAAGTTTTTGAAAGATTCACACAAGCATGCGATTCGTACAAGGATTCACTGACTGATGAAGATGACTTAGATGAATGCATAGCGTATTTTCACGAGGCAGAAGCACGATTTATCTGTATGAAAGATCGACTTACGTTTCACTTGGAGACAAGAGAGAGATTTCACGATAACGTATCCACATACGATAAAACACTGCTGGATTCGGTAAGTGATACTAAATCTCAAACAAGCTCTTCTTCTAGGTCTTCAAATTCAACCAGAGGTGAGATTATCAAGGCAAAACTGCGAAGTGCAACTAAAAAGGCGGCACTGCAGGCTGAGGAATCACTGTTGCAAAGAAGACGGAGTCTTGAAAAATTGGAGTTGGCGTTGAATCAGCAAAAGGAAGAGTTGCATTTGAAGACAGAAATTGCAAAGATTGAAGCCGAGGAGAAGGCATGCGAAAAATTTGAAATCTCAATGCAAGCACGATCTGGTGAATTCAGCGATCCAGTTTTATCACGTGCCCGTGCCCCTCAGTTGCCTGGTGAATTCAGCGATCCAGTGTTGTCACGTGAATTCAGCGATCCAGTGTTGTCACGTGCCCATGCCCCTCAGTTGTCTGGTGAATTCAGCGATCCAGTGTTGTCACGTGCCCGTGCCCCTCAGTTGTCTGGTGAATTCAGCGATCCAGTGTTATCACGTGCCCGTGCCCCTCAGTTGTCTGGTGAATTCAGCGATCCAGTGTTGTCACGTGCCCATGCCCCTCAGTTGTCTGGTGAATTCAGCGATCCAGTGTTGTCACGTGCCCATGCCCCTCAGTTGTCTGGTGAATTCAGCGATCCAGTGTTATCACGTGCCCGTGCCCCTCAGTTGTCTGGTGAATTCAGCGATCCAGTGTTGTCACGTGCCCATGCCCCTCAGTTGTCTGGCGAATTCAGCGATCCAGTGTTATCACGTGCCCGTGCCCCTCAGTTGTCTGGTGAATTCAGCGATCCAGTGTTATCACGTGCCCGTGCCCCTCAGTTGTCTGGTGAATTCAGCGATCCAGTGTTATCACGTGCCCGTGCCCCTCAGTTGCTGGTGAATTCAGCGATCCAGTGTTGTCACGTGCCCGTGCCCCTCAGTTGTCTGGTGAATTCAGCGATCCAGTGTTGTCACCCCTCAGTGCCCGTGCCGTGCCCATGCCTCTCAGTGCCTGGTGAATTCAGCGATCCAGTGTTGTCACGTGCCCGTGCCCCTCAGTTGCCTGGTGAATTCAGCGATCCAGTGTTGTCACATGCCCGTGCCCCTCAGTTGCCTGGTGAATTCAGCGATCCAATGTTGTCACGTGCCCATGCCCCTCAGTTTCCTGGTCAATTCAGTAACCCTGTGACATCATTTACACGACCTGAATGGATAAGTACAGACATGAAATGTGGTGAGTCAAAAATAAATCATTTACCTCTACACCCACATGTCGATCAAGAAAGAGATACACCTCCGTGGCGAGTAAGAAAAGATAGAGCACCGTTGAATGTGCAAGGTGAAACTGGATCAGATTCGTGTGCCCCAGACACAGGCGTTGAATATCTAGAAGTGATGAAAAATTTAGCTGTTGCCACACTCTTGCCAAAGTCCGAGATGATATCGTTTGATGGTAACCCTTTGAAATATTTTACCTTTCTGAGATCTTTTGAAACTAACGTGGAGAAAGACACGAATGATTTTAGCAGACGACTTCAGCTTCTTGTCCAGTTTTGCACAGGTAAAGCAAGGAAGGTTGTTGAAAATTGCATACTGTTGGAGCCTGAAGAAGGGTACAAGGAAGCAAAGAAACTGCTTGCAGAACGGTTTGGAGATCGATTCAAGGTGACAAATTCTTGGATAACTAAAGTTTCAGATGGCCCAAAACTGAAGTCTGGTGATAGAGAAGGATTGCTTGATTTGGCGGACGACCTACAAAATTGTGAAATCACATTGAAGGCAACCGGAAGGCTGACCCAGGTCAATAATGAAGACAGAGTGGTGAAAATCCTCGAGCGTTGTCCTGGCTATGTTAGATCACGTTGGCAATCGAGAGTACAGGAAATTAGGAGAGAAGACCGTGACCCAAACATCGAAGACATTAGAAAGCTTGTCAGGAAGATTGCAACGGAGAAAAACGATCCCGTATTTGGCGGCATAATGGACAGCGAGAGATTTCCAACAAGAGACAAGAACACGAGGAGATCTGGACAGCTTGCTGGAAGATCAGCTCAAGTACGAAACATGAATTTCAGCATCCAGACTGAAGAATCCAAGGATTGTGGAAACGAAAGAAAGGAAGGCAGTGTCAAATGCAAGTTCTGCGAAAAGAACCACAAGATGGAACAGTGTGAAAACTTCAAAAGAAAAAGTGGTGAGGAACAGTTTAGATTTGTAAGATCCAAAAAGCTCTGTGATAACTGTCTGTCTCCATTCCACTTTTCTGCTGGCTGCAAACGACGAAAAGAATGCACCGTTCCTGGTTGTGATTTGAGGCGTAAGCATATGACATCTTTGCACGAATCGATTTTGGCATTTGAACAAAGACGTTCTGAACAAAACAAACTGACAAGCAGCCACGGTGAGGTAGCCCCTGAGAAGAAGAGTCAATTCGTTGGTGTAACAAGTCATATTGGGGCCGGATGTAGTAGCAAAGCCCTTTCAATTGTTCCAGTAAAGGTAAAAGGACATGGCGAAAGGAAGGTAATTACTACTTATGCATTACTTGACAATGGTTCAACTGCATCGTTTTGCACAGATGGCCTACTGAAGGAACTTGGATTGAAAGGGAAAGAGTGTCAGTTGTCAGTGGCGACAATCAACAACGTAAAGAAGAATTGTGAAAGTTTGATGGCAAGCTTGGATATCATGGACCTCGACGAAAATGTTTTCATTGAACTGCCAAGTGTGTTTTCTACGAAGATGTTGAATGTTTCACCTGAAGCAATTACAAAACAGGAAGATATCGACCGATGGCCGTATTTGAGTAAGGTGAAATTACCAGCTGAACTGAGCAATGGTCAAGTCTCTATTCTCATTGGTGTCGATGTACCAGAAGCACTGCAGCCTGACGAGATAATAAAGGCACAAAAAGGTGGACCATATGCTGTTCGAACCAAATTTGGATGGACCTTAAATGGACCAATGGGAAGACTGGGAGCAAAAGGTAAACATTGTTATCATTTGAATTCTTCTCATGATGATCTCCTCAACGAGCAGCTTCGAAAGTATTTCAACCAGGAATTCAACGAGTCCTTTGCTGATGAGAACAAAATGATGTCTGTAGAAGATAAAAAGGCCATGTCAGTCTTTGAAGAATCAGTGCAGATTGTTGATGGTCATTATCAAGTTGCAATTCCGTGGAAAAACCCATCGCCTTGTCTACCAAACAACCGTGCCATGGCAGAACACAGACTACAACATTTGAAAAGAAGACTGGCAAAGAATCCTGACCTGCGATGCAAGTACTCCAATTTCATAGACGACCTACAAATTAAAGGCTATGCTAGAAAGGTCCCAGAAAATCAAATCAGTGACAGCAATGGAGTTGTATGGAATCTACCTCATCACAACGTTATTCATCCGAAAAAACCTGACAAAGTAAGGGTGGTGTTTGACTGCGCAGCCAAGTACCGTGGTGAGTCGCTCAACGAAAGTGTCTTGCAAGGACCAAATCTAACAAACTCGCTGATTGGTGTTCTCATCAGATTTCGTCAAGAGCCTGTGGCTGTGATGGCAGATGTAGAGGCAATGTTTCATCAGGTGCGTGTCGATCCCAATGATGTTGGCTCTCTAAGATTTCTCTGGTATCCTGCTGGTGATATCAATGCGGAGCCAGAAGAATTTCAGATGTTGGTACATCTTTTTGGTGGAGTATGGTCTCCCAGCTGTGCTGCATATGCCTTGAGAAAAACTGCAATGGACAACGAAGACAAATTTGAAAGCGATATCATTGAGACAGTGCAACGTAACTTCTACGTAGACGACTTGCTGAAATCTGTAAAGAGCTCAGAAGGTGCAATCAAGATTTATGCACAAACAAGTAAGCTTCTTTCCTTGGGTGGATTCCATTTGACCAAATGGATCAGCAACAAAAGAGATGTATTGGATGCAATACCAGAGTCAGAACTGACAAAGGATCTAAAGAACATTGACTTTGAGAATGAGACACTGCCTGTCGAAAGAGCTTTGGGTATGCAATGGAATGTTGAGGCTGATAAATTCCTGTACAACATCAGCATTAAGGACAAGCCATCCACAAGAAGAGGTATGCTAAGTATAATCTCATCGATTTATGACCCTCTTGGCTTTGTGTCTCCTCTGATTCTACGAGCAAAGATGATACTGCAGAACTTGTGTCGCAAGAAGCTTGGATGGGATGAGAACATACCTGCAGAAGATCTTATAGACTGGAAGAAGTGGTTGACAGAATTACCAATAATAGAGCAACTGTCAATTGAGAGGTGTATCAAGCCTGAGAGCTTTGGAGATGCCATTCATACTGAGCTCCATCATTTTTCTGATGCATCTGAGGTTGGCTATGGTGCAGTTACATATCTCAAATCAGTGAACAACAAGGGAAACATCCACTGCTCATTCATACTCGGCAAATCAAGACTAACACCGATGAAACCTGTGACAATTCCAAGATTGGAACTTACTGCCGCTACAGTTGCTGTGAAGCTTGACAAAATGGTAAGAAGAGAACTTGACATTCCCATTGATAGATCATATTTTTGGACAGACAGTACATCAGTGTTGAAGTACATCAAGAACGAAAACAAGAGGTTTCAAACATTTGTGGCAAACAGGCTTGCAATTATCCATGACGGCACAAATCCAAACCAATGGCTCTATGTGGAAACGGCATTGAATCCAGCAGATGATGCTTCGAGAGGTCTTTCAGCTGCTCAACTAATCAATGGTGCTAGATGGATTAGAGGCCCAGAATTTCTTTGGAAGAATGACTCATATTGCCAGGATAACTTACAACCAACTGCTGACATTTCAGAAGATGATCCTGAAGTGAAGAAGTCAATTCAATCACATGCTGTGAATGTTGGAGAAGCCAAAGGTATGACCGAATTCATCTTCTCAAAATATTCTGTCTGGAATAAATTGAAGAAGACAGTTGCATGGTTGCTTCGCTACAAGCACTGGCTACAGCTGAAAATGCAAAGAGATGAGGAAGCACTGAAATCAGTCAAAAGGGGAAGAATGACAGTAGAAGAGATGAGGCAGGCAGAACACACCATTGTCTTATGTGTACAAAAGGAACAATACGGGAAAGACCTCAAGAAGTTGGAGTCTCTGCGTAAATTGGATCCAGTTTACAAAGGAGAGTTGCTGTGTGTTGGTGGACGTCTTAAACATATGCCTACAAGATTCGATGACCTCAAACATCCTGCTATACTCCCAAAAAAGCATCATGTCGTCGATCTGATGATCAAACATTATCATGTTCAATCAGGGCATTTTGGTGTTGAGTACGTGCTATCGCAAATTAGAGAGAGATACTGGATTGTCAAAGCCAGAGTCCCAGTAAGAAGAGTGATCAACAGCTGTTTCGACTGCAAACGACGATTACAACAACCAGCCCAACAGAAGATGGCAGACTTGCCGCCAGATAGAATAATTTCTGATCAGCCTCCGTTCACAAATGTTGGTGTAGATTGCTTTGGACCATTAATGGTGAAGAGAGGACGTGGATTGGTCAAGAGGTATGGTGTGCTTTTTACATGTCTTGCTGTCCGTGCAATACATATAGAGGTGGTACAAAACTTGGAGGCAGATTCCTTCATCAATGCACTAAGGCGATTTATAGCAAGAAGAGGAAAGCCTGATGAAATGCGTTCTGATAATGGTACAAATTTCAAGGGAGGTAATAGAGAAATTATCCAGTCTATGCGTGAATGGAATCAGAGCAGCAAAGTGCACACATTTTTACTTCAGCATGAGATGAAATGGTTGTTTAATCCTCCAGCTGCTTCTCACATGGGTGGTGTTTGGGAGAGAGCAATCAGATCAGTACGAAAGGTGTTGAATGCCCTTCTAAAGGAACAAGCACTTGATGATGAAGGTCTACGGACACTGCTGTGTGAAGTTGAATCAATTATCAATGGACGTCCTCTAACGAAAGTATCCGATGACCCGAGAGATTATCATGCTTTAACGCCTAACCATTTGTTGCTGCTCAGACCTAATCAATGTTTGCCCCCTGGTTTATTCCACAAAAGCGACCAATATAGCAGAAGACGATGGAAGCAGGTGCAGTACCTGGCAGATATTTTCTGGAAGAGATGGACAAAGGAGTACATTCCAGCGCTTCAAGCAAGACCAAAGTGGCACAACGTCAGGCGCAACTTTCAAGTCGATGATATAGTGCTCGTTGTAGATCAGACGATGCCTAGAGGTTTCTGGCCATTGGGAAGAATTTCAGAGGTAAGACCTGGCAGAGATGGTCTGGTGCGATCTGTCAAGGTCAAAACCATGAAATTGGAATTGGTGAGACCAATTGATAAACTTTGCCTGCTGGAAGCTGCTGACGATCCACAGAACAGTCCATGATTTGTACAGCAATGGAAGGAGAATAGAAACAGTTTCCTGGTGGTCCACTGTTTGGGGCCGGATATGTTGCGTACAAAAATAACTGTTCTTCATAATTGTCAAGGGACACATTTTCACGTTGTTTACGCGAACTGTATTTCGTGACCTGACTTGAACTTTGAACCCTACGTGTCAGTCAGGTCACACGCTTTTACCATATTTGTAATGTTTTTTCCTAGTTTTGCATGATTCTAACCTTATTAGGGAGTAGCCTGGTTCCCAGACTCGCGGCTATAAAAGCTTCGTGCATGCGGGTTTGGGAGGGAGTCAAGGGCAGATTCAAGAACACAAAGAATGAGAGATATTTTGCTGTGAAAGCCCTACGTGCCTTGGTAGGCAGCTTGCTACGTTTTGGCCTGGTTTCTTGCTGCGTTTTTTGCCACTTATTACATGAAGTTTTATGGCTACGAGGACTAATAGTTTGTACGTTTTATTCTATTTCTTGTTGTAGTTTTGCTGTGTACTTTAGCTTCGTTTATTGATTTGCTTACGTTAATTTTCGATTGCATTTATTTGGTATTTGGTATTTGTAGTTGTTGATTGCTGTTTAATTTGTTTTAGCAAACCGCACTTTATGGATGTATGTTCAAGCAACCAGTTGTTTTTTCTTGCTGTGTCGTTTGGTTTCTTGGAATACAATTTGATTCAGTGTGCGCGTTTACTTTACCCTGTAGCTGGCTGTGAAATACGAAATTAGAGCTACATATGTGAAAAGTGTATTCTGTTCAGATTGATAACCACAAAAATATTTACTTGCGTAAATCCTGGCATGAAATCTAAGATTTTACCATGGTATAACGTATCAAAGCATTGATGGTTGTATAGAATAGTGATTGTTTACGTGAAAAGTGTATTCAATTCAGATTGATGACTACAAAAATATTTACTTGCGTAAAACCTCGCATGAAATCTAAGATTTGACCATGGTATAACATATCCAAAAATTGATGGCCATAGAGAATAGATCGTTCATTTGAAAGGTGTATTCAGTTCAGATAGGATGACCACAATAATATTTCATTACGTAAACTCTGGCTGAAGCTGGTATACACAACAACACAAATTCATCTATCCTTCACATCACCCGGTGCTATCAAACTCACCGTTAAGAATCCTGCAGGATCATTTTCTTTGAGCACTTCAAATGTATACTGCAGCAAGCCAGTGGTATTTTTCAACTTCTCTTTGGACGAATTACTTTGATCTTTTAGGATCTGACTTTTGTGGTTCACATGATTTGCCACACATTCAAGAAGTTTGCATTTTGTTTCTTCTATTGTCCTGCTTAATGAATCAAATTTTGCTACGATCTGTGCTTCAAAGTCGACGCCATTTTCCTATCAAGAGAAGAAACATACGTGTGATCTTGAGCGATAGGGCATAAGTGTGTATTAGTGTGAAATTTGATCAGTAGCGAGCCACCTTAACCAATTGTTTTTGTCTATTTTCAACTTATTCTTACTTGGCAGTGAGCCACCTTATCGCTGTTTCGTGATTTTGAAATGTTCAGTAGCGAGCCACCTTAAGTGCATATCCACCTTCAGCGTAAACCTCCATTGGAATGAAGATTCTCCTTTTAAATAATGCACTTTCAGAAAACAACGAAACTGGTTCGCAAATTAAAAAATCCTGCTTAAAATAATAAATCCGCAGAAAGATGTTTACTGAATTTGCAAAGAAAATCTTCAGTTATTGTAACTTCTAACACCACATAAGATTCTCAATTTCATTGATAGCTTCTAGAGGCTGATCCCTTATTAAGGCCGTTCTCATTGCAAATTGATGCATGATAAGCCAAGGATCAACAGCGGCTGTAGCATTGCACGTTTCATGGAGTCAAAAATAGATATTGCAGACAGCCACGACCGACTACGAGGCCAACGCCAAAGCCAGATAAAAACTTCATTGGACCTTTCAGTTATGCTACCGGGTGAGTCAATAAAAAGAATCCCTGTTTGAAAAATCACCATTCCCTGAATATCAAGATGATGTTATTGGGAACCATAACATTTAACAGCAGACACGTTCAAATAGACCTCAACATTTATTGATTTACCTAACTGAAATCGGCCACTCTTTACTGAGGTTATGAGGGATTTTCTCAAGAAAGTTTTTCGAGAAATCTTCAAAACAGGCTCAAAACAACGACCAACATTTCCCGAGCTTTCTGTCTTATCTTAATGAGTTCAACACATTCTAACATGTTTTATCCTCTTGGGAAGATAAAATCGTCTGGAATAATGTTGTTTTGCCCCCAGGAATGACATTTTCATCTCCCAGAGGGATAAAACGTGCCAAAGCATGTACAAGTCATTCCTATAAGGCATAGACATACGAGAAATTTGGTCGTGATTTGATGCAGTTTTTGGAACTTTCTTGGAGTGTCTTCCTCGAGAAAATCTCTTGTAATTTCAGAACGGAGTGGCCGATTTCAGGCAGATAAAATTTAGAATATATTTGAACATGTTCACTATTGAATGACATATTTGCCAACATTACTGTCTTGATATCGATGGATCTGTGGTCTTTCAAACAGGGATTCTTCTCTTTACTCACCCGGTAGAATGAGTATGAATGGAGCAGCACTTCTTGGGCGATACTCCTTCTTAGCCTTACTGGACAAAGACCCTCAAATTTTGCTCATCTCATCTCAGTGGATATCATTGCAGGCATATTTCAGAAATCTTGCGAAACTAAATATTCACATCTGAGTTAGCCTTTTTCCTGTGCAATGAATATTCAGAAAAATGAATTTGCGACGTCAGCTGCATCAATCAAAACTGTCAAACGCCCCACGTTATCTCCGGTAATTTGTTCCTTGCTTACATATGCCTAACGACGTACTAAATGCAAAGAAAATTGTTAAAAGTAACAGACTTTGCTTCAAATGGGATATTGATCACCGAACGCAGATGAGATGTAGACCTACCCAAAATGACCGGGATCTCATACGCATCAAAAGTTAGGTATGCTGGAAACGCATGTTTACCCCTGGTAAATGAGGCTCATATTTCTGACACATCATGGCAGCATTTGTGGGAACATCATGATGGGAAAAATCTTGATAACTTTTCCACATCAAAACAGTTGAAGAATAGAGTGTATTGAGATTTACTTGTCGCTGCCCATATAAGTCTCGCGCTTCATTATGTGCAAATTCAGCCTGAAACTTGAAGCGTTTTTCTTGTCGCTGCACAAATAAGACTCGCGTTGCATTATATATGAATTCAGCTCAAAGCTTCAAATTTTATTACGAATTCAACGTGATCGTCCAAAACACCTAGATTCTCACGGCTCTCTGGTTCTCTTAAAAAAGGTGTGTAATGCAGCACAGGTATAAACTTATCACCATTCGGGAGCACTCTCGAGGCTAGCCGCCAGCCATTGGCCGAGAAGATTATAGATCTTGCAGAGAACACATGCTTTAAACCGCAGAGACATCTGCTAAATATGCATGTTTAATGAGTAAATGTTTTTCTACTCTGACTTCTTAAGGCTATGCTCATAAAAGAACTATGGGGATAAAAAAAGACCCCGGGCTGCGCACAAACAGGTGTTTTGGGATATCACCGTAATCACGATGTTACTGTGGTAAAATGATACCGGGTGAGTCAGAAAAAAGAATCCCCGCTTGGAAGGCCACTGCTACATAAATATCAAAGCAATAAAATTGAAAACTGTCTTGTTTATTGCCAATATGTTCAATTAGCTTCAGTAATTTACCGGGCCTTAATCGGCCATTACTTCCCGTAGATATGGGGGATTTCTGCAGAGAACCCCTTCCAAAAACCCGCAAAAACGAATGAAAACAATGAGCAAATTTTCCTTCCTAAAATTGATGACACTCACATAAATTCATGTATTTTGTCCTCTTGGGAGAATGGAATCCCCCTGAATAGGTCATCGATACCAGGGGGGGACTTGTTCATCCTCACAAGAGGATAGCACGTGCTAAAGCGTCCACAAGTCATTGCTGTAAGGGCATTGTAGGGTAGAAATGTTAGGAAAATTTGTTCATGATTTTGGGCACGTTTTGAATGCTTTTTGAAGAGGTTTTCTCGAGAAAATCCCTCATATTTTCAGAATAGAGTGGTCGATTCCAGTCAGGTAAACTTCATAGTAGATTTGAACATTTCTACCATTAAACTGTATATTTGCTAATATTATTGTCTTGATATCCAGGGAGCCGTGACCTTTCAAACGGGGATTCTTTTTTCTAACTCACCCGGTATAAAAATCAATGACTTTGAAAAGACAATCGCCATGGTGAAGCGTACAATGTAGCACTGTAGAAGACTGAGATGATTTGCGATGCCTCAAACCCATACATTGCTAGACTTTTCGACTCTTCTCTGACTCTTCTATGACTCTCCATCCCTAGATTCCCTGCGTTCTTTGATTTGCTGATATCACTTGATCAATAGGGACTCATACCATTACTCTTATAAAGTGGGCCCCCTGTTTCAAAATGGCCTAAACAAGCGGGTGTTCTCGTACACTCAATAAAATCTCTTCAAAGTCTGGTTTAAAGAGCTTCAACATTGAAAAGCAAACTTTTAGTACAAAGAATAATGTTTTCCTGAAAAGACCCAGTTATTACTAATTCAATGAATATGCCCACACTGGATATCATTGGAAAGGAAATAAGTTGTGCTTTCAGATAGTATGCGTCAAAAATATTCAAACACAGTACTTTCTGAAGAATCTTGAATAAAGTTGGGTTGCGTTTTTCCTGAAATAACCTGAAAAGGGCCTTCTTTCTAATTTCTTTCTCATAAACAAAATATTTTTAATTTGTTACTTGAATTACCCAAATATATCAACAAGACAAAAAATGCTGCTATAATAAATCGGAATACTCACAGATAACTTTGCAACACTTTCTTGCAATGAATAAATGAAATTTTGCAACTCCTTGTTCTTGTCTCCTATGTTCTTGACATTCTTAGCAAGTTCATTCTAGAACGAAATAACAGTGGAAACTCAGTGTTTGTATTAACCGGCTTTTGTCTGGTAACTAGTGGAACAGTTGACAGAAGAAACATGTCATATGCATTCAGAATATAAGATGTTGGACAAATTTCAAATACTGGGGGAGTCAACAAGAAGATAGGCGTTTGCCAGAATATACCAGGTGAATCAGGTGAGTCCAAAAACATGAAGCGTTTGCAAGCCTGTAATTAGAAGCATAGGTTCCAAATCTTTATCTCGGCGTAAAAAGGCGGGTGTAAAATTAAATGACCTATTTCCTCTGATTGAATGGCTTGAGAGAAACTTTAGATACTTATCTATAATTCTACCGTTGGACTTTCCAGAAATTTTGATTTTTTTTCAAAATTACAGCATATTTTACATTTCAGCTCATTTGAGGATGTGACGTCATCAAATTTTTAAATAAAAAACCAGATGAGTGACAGACTTTTGCTTGATACCATATTGTAGGCATTCATAAACTATGGTTTTCTTCCAAATTAATTCATGTTGCATCAAACGATTTAAAAATTACGATGGTTTTAAGTTTTTTTGAAAATTTCTTTTGAATTCTTGAAAAAGAAGAAAAACACTCAAATTCTGAAAATATTGAAGATTTCAGAAAATTCCAACGGTAGAATTGTAGAGAATAGGCTAAAGTGTCTTTGAAGTCATTCAGTTCAAAGAAATAGGTCACCCAATTTTACACCAGCCTTTTTAAAGATTTGGAACCTATGCTGTAATTAGATTCCTGCAAATTGATCATCATTGTGGGGGTAACAAACAAGGGGGAATTTCGTTTTCGACCAATCAGCGCATTTGTTGACATTTGGGGCCTCGACCAATCAGAATGCACCATGACGTCACGTCAATGGCGGAAGCTGTGGGAAGCTGCGAGGAAAACATCTCCCCCAATATCGCTCGAGCTGACAACGGTTATCCAACTTTTGACCGATTTTATTGGTTTACATCAAAGTTTGGTAAATTTTGGAACTTTCTGCCACTGCAATTTTCGATCGATCGTTTTCTTCAAGAGAAATCGTTTTTTAAATAACACTAAAATTCGAGGCTTTGATGAGAATACCATCCCCTTAGGCCCTTTCTCAAACCTGCGATCTTTCGCCTTCTCTTCCAAGAAAAGTCGAAGATTTCCTTAACTTTTCGTAGCCACGTTCCACAAATGAAAATTTTTCACAAAAATAATAGTCACTCGAGTCCCCTGGGATGGCGCGATTCTTTGTTTTGGCCAAAGTAAATCTCATTCATCAGTTTCCTCGGCAGCGTTCTTTTGATTCTCTTACTTGATTGGCTCTTTTGAGAGATTTGGCGGGAAAAAAGCTCGGTGACTGGAAGAAGGAAATGTCAGGTGCTAAGTTTATTCAGTAAACAAATATGCCGAAGTTTAAGAAAACTTGTGGAAATCCCTTCCGCACAGAGTGGGTCAAACAATACAGAACATTCTATGCTTGTGAAATTGAAACCTGAGGGATTGATTATTGGTTTGTTTCCTTGTTTTAATTCGATCTTTGATTGAGGAGGGAGGAAGGAAAAAGTGGAGATAAGTTGTACAGAGAGGTAGAGAATGTTTGCACATCATGCCCGAAGAAAGTTTCAAACCCGACTGGCTCGATATATACGTGCATCGTATAGATTGAGAATAATAAAACAGGTAGATATAATCTAAGAAACCTTCTTATGGAATGGAGTTCATGTATTTATCTTTTAATAAGAAACTGCCTATAAGAAACTCAGCTATCGGATCACGAAAAGATAAAGGAACTCCAGTACTGGGAAAATATAACTTGAGAAACCATTCATTTTAATAAAGGAAATCCTCGTCACATTTTTAGTTCATTCTCACTTGTTTCCTGTTCTACTCGCGAAGTACTTCGGTAATATGTAAACATTGGAAAAGCTTCAAGAAACGTTCTGAAAAATTCACGAAGGCACAGGTAGTGAACGTGAAGACTGTTATGGAACAATTCTGAGAACTAAAAATGTGATAATTTGTAGAAATTCAGTATTGGCCAAAATTCTTAGTTTCTTATGAAAAATACGTGTAAAGAGATTTCAATGCAGGCTGTTTTCTCAATTTCTTATAGCAAGGAGATTTCAACTCTTTGCTTTTGCATTTATCGAACCATTACTCTGGGATATATTTTAAATTCAGTAAATTTAAATTTCATAATACTTCAACATCTAGTTGACTTTTCCACCTTGATATTTGTTTCTCATCTTTCCATAAGCAAGATTTCTTCAGATCCTATTTATGAATAAAATAAAAGGTTTTGGGCTTCTTTACTCTCTCCATATATCTTAATAATGTTTAAACTTTAAGAAAATGCATCTTTTGGATTTTTTGTACCTAAGTTTCTTGCAAAAATGAATGTGTGAATTATGAAATTTAGTGAATTTAAAATACATCCCAGAGTAATGCTTCGATAAATGCAAAAGCAAAGAGTTGAACTCTCCTTGCTATAAGAAATTGAGAAAACAGCCTGCATTGAAATCTCTTTACACGTATTTTTCATAAGAAACTAAGAATTTCGGCCAATACTGAATTTCTAGAAATTATCACATTTTTAGTTCTCAGAATTGTTCCATAACAATCTTCACGTTCACTACCTGTGCCTTCGTGAATTTTTAAGAACGTTTCTTGAAGCTTTTCCAATGTTTACATATTACCGAAGTACTTCGCGAGTAGAACAGGAAACAAGTGAGAATGAACTAAAAATGTGACGAGGATTTCCTTTATTAAAATGAATGGTTTCTCAAGTTATATTTTCCCAGTACTGGAGTTCCTTTATCTTTTCGTGATCCGATAGCTGAGCTTCTTATAGGCAGTTTCTTATTAAAAGATAAATACATGAACTCCATTCCATAAGAAGGTTTCTTAGATTATATCTACCTGTTTTATTATTCTGAATCTATGCGATGCACGTATATATCGAGCCAGTCGGGTTTGAAACTTTCTTCGGGCATGATGTGCAAACATTCTCTACTTCTCTGATATCTCCACTTTTTCCTTCCTCCCTCCTCAATCAAAGATCGAATTAAAACAAGGAAACAAACCAACAATCAATCCCTCAGCTTTCAATTTCACAAGCATAGAATGTTCTGTATTGTTTGACCCACTCTGTGCGGAAGGGATTTCCACAAGTTTTCTTAAACTTCGGCATATTTGTTTACTGAATAAACTTAGCACCTGACATTTCCTTCTTCCAGTCACCGAGCTTTTTTCCCGCCAAATCTCTCAAAAGAGCCAATCAAGTAAGAGAATCAAAAGAACGCTGCCGAGGAAACTGATGAATGAGATTTACTTTGGCCAAAACAAAGAATCGCGCCATCCCAGGGGACTCGGGTGACTATTATTTTTGTGAAAAATTTTTATTTGTGGGACGTGGCTACGAAAAGTTAAGGAAATCGTCGACTTTTCTTGGAAAAGAAGACGAAAGATCGCAGGTTTGAGAAAGGGCCTAAGGGGATGGTATTCTCATCAAAGCCTCGAATTTTAGTGTTATTTAAAAAACGATTTCTCTTGAAGAAAACGATCGATCGAAAATTGCAGTGGCAGAAAGTTCCAAAATTTACCAAACTTTGATGTAAACCAATAAAATCGGTCAAAAGTTGGATAACCGTTGTCAGCTCGAGCGATATTGGGGGAGATGTTTTCCTCGCAGCTTCCCACAGCTTCCGCCATTGACGTGACGTCATGGTGCATTCTGATTGGTCGAGGCCCCAAATGTCAACAATTGCGCTGATTGGTCGAAAACGAAATTCCCCCTTGTTGGGGTAACATGTCAACGTAGATGAGAAGGTTTAGTTGGCTAGAATCAGTTATATTTTTCTCGATCTGCAAGTGATTCATAAAAGTGTTTTATCTCACAATCGCTGGAAACAGGCCTAAACTTATGGATCAAATTTTCCAATCTTTCTAACTCATCCGGGAGTGCAGATCAGGGAGATTAAGTTCAGATAAAAACTGACAGGTGAGTCAAAAAGTATCGGTGGGGTCTTATTCCAAGGTGGGGGCTTATTGCCTGTACCGGGTGGGTAAAACTAGTTGAATTTTTCAGAGCCTGTAGTTTCCTAGCTATGCAATGGATTCTTTAAAACTTGCTACTATTGCAAAGTTAACATGTTAACTTTGATAACAAAATGTTATTGGTTTAAATCGTTTTTATTGTTCTCTAGTTATGAGCAATTTTATAAGATGTGCAATTTTAGTTTCCTTCATAACAGGCCAATCACATCAATCGAGATTCTCCAAGTAGGAAAGACTCAGGCAAACTTTCTGACGCCTTTTTGGCGCAATTGTCTACCGTTTTAACATTTTGCTGTTGATTCATAAGAAAGGCAAGCGACCAAGATTTTATAATGAAGTAGAAATAAAATGCTAAGACAAATGTCTTACGCTTTCGAAAGCTTATCTATTCTCGTTAGTTCTACACAAAATGGAATACACTAATCACCAAACGTACCTAATGCACCAAATGAAGACAAAATCGTACGTTTTAATGAACAAGATCCCTTGCACATCTAAACGAAGCATATTTCCATACCTACTACAATTAAATGATTTTCACCGGAATCGAGGTAGAAATTCGTGAAAGATGAACCTACAATATGGATTCCGAGCAATAAAATTGTGGAATAATTTTACTTTTTAATCAGAAGTGGAAGTGAAAATAATCATGCAATTTAATCAGGGAGGCAATTGATCTTGTCACCAATGAGATAATACAAGCTGAAGAAAGGCCACCTGTCGTCACTCAGAAGATAATGAGTTTGCATTGCAAAAAGTAGAGTACAATCGCCCTGAAGTGCCCAACCAACGCATGATGCAAGATTTAGGCCTGCTTTAAAACTTATAGATAAAAGTCAAGTCTTGGGCTAATAAATAGAAATAAAGTGCGAATATGGATCGCTGACTCATTATTCATGCCTTTTATTCGTATTAGCTTGTTTCCTGTAACTTCTTCTTAAAGTGAGAAGAACTTTTCCGATGCACTTGAAATGTTACGGCAAGTGTTCGTTCATTTTTCCATCTATTTTGTTAAGAAGCGTTATATTGTTTGATTCATTAATCATTCACATTTGCATTCTAAAATGCTGGCGAAGGTCAATTAACTTGTCTCCAGCGCTTTTTCAGCCTCATTGAATGATTTATTCAAAAAGTCCTTCGAGTCGTCGAAACTCCGTTTTTGTTCAGGAAGTTCCTTTTAGACCTTTTTACACAGCGAGTCGATTGGCTAACTATCGCCCTGAAGCACATAGCGTGTGATACAGTCTCATGTTATGAATAGCAACCATCCCCTTATCCGCTTGAAGGAAAGAGACAACTTTCCTAGGAGGGGAGGTACCAAGCATATTTTTCCGACAGGAATGTGCCGTTTTTCAGGGTATCGTTTTGACCAATTTTTTCTGACACAAGATAATTAAGGCAATTTTTCAAGAGCAGGTTGTCAAAACATGTCAAAGGGGGATATTTGTTAGATTAGGTCCTTTTGGTCAAATTTCATATTTTAGAGTATACTTTTCACCAGTTTTTTCTAGAATCGGTTATCATTTGGGGCAAAAAATTCTGGAGCAGGATAGAAAAAAATTTGTGAGCACACCCCCATACAAATTTAGGATAGGTGCTCCTCCCTAGAACAACCTTATGACTAAAACAGGGGGCAATGCAAAAGTTAACAAATAATAAATTTAGAGCATCTGAAGAAAATCAAACTTGTTGCTGTACCATCATTGCTGCACTGAACTGTGGTCATTGTTGGGATAAAACAAACGATTTTGACTTCATTAAATTTTTCTATTTTACAAAAATCGAAAGTTTTCGATACTACCCTGGTTGGTGGCTTTTAGGATCAATGAATTCATCATCGTTTTATTAGATATCCACATATTTCTGTTTCGTTTCTATCAACATCATTAAATTTTGAAATGTGATAAACGTTTCACAGGCAAAACACTGTTTTCATACTATTTTCATTATCAGCAGAAATTTTTGTGCTTTTAAGATCAAAGATTGATTTGGTGCTTTATGCAACAAGGACAGATTTTGTAAGACAATATAAGGAGTTGATTTTGATTGACACTGCAATTCAAAGCGATTAGCGATCCCAGACAAAGAAAATTCTCTCAACCAGTAATTCAAAACAAGCAAAGCCGCAAAAGTTTCTCTGCATTTCAGAAATTGTTTTTAGAGCAAACATAAGCATATATCAAAAGCAGAAGGATATATCTACATATCTGCCTTGGGCATTCAATCTATTTGGTTCAGAAGCCGATTGGGAGGCGATTCAATTCTTTTATTTTTTTGGGTGTAATGAAAACACTTACTGCTCGGCTTCTGAACGAAAGATGTAAAATGCCTGAGGCAGATATTTAGATATATCCCTCTCCTTTTTATCTATGCTCATGTTTGCTCTTAAAAACAATTTCTGGAATGCACAACGACCACGCTAGCTACCTAGGTTTCAGAGAAACTTTTGCGGCTTTGTTTGTTTTGAATTTATGGTTGAAGGAATTTCCTTTGTCGGCAATCGCTAATTGCTTTGAATTCAGGTGTTAAAAATGTAACTCATGCTATCGTCTTACAAAATCTGTCCTTGTTGCTTTATGCAAAATTTTCAACACATTTGTTGATGTATTTTCTAAAAAATCATGAAATTTGAAAAGGGATTAATTGTTTACAAAGAAAGAACTGTTTTTGGTTATATTTCATTGATGCTGAATTTTTGTGGTTATTAGGATCATAAATTTGCTGCCACTTTTTTAAAAAAATACCACATATTTTTGTTGTTTTCTATTCTATTGAAACCATTAAATTTTAAAATGTGATGAATCTTTTACCAAAAACATCTCTTTGACACCAGTTTCCTCACATGCTGAATTTTTAACTACTATGCCTTTCAAAAACAGAAAAAGTAGTTTGTTTTGTAGATAATCTTTTGACAATGTTTTCTCTGATATGCAAGAGATATACAGGGTGTCCCAAAAAAATTGTGCCCCGTTTGCCTGAAGATTGTGACAAAACGGCAAAAGATGTATTATACATTTATTTACAAGTTGAACGTTTCTTGTGATGTTCAAGGTTTTGTTTGAGGGGTTTGAGGCAAGATTCACGTTTCATTTGAAGTTTATGTTTCCCAACAACAAACAAAGGTGAATCCAGTGTCTAGTTGAGAACAAACCGAAGCAAAAATACCTGCAACAAAGAAAACTTTTGTTTCAAAGAAGGAACAAGATGCAATTGATATTTTTTTAAACTTGTAAATAATAAAGATTTAATTGAAATGCATGAAAAAGTTCAGATGTATTATTTTTTCATTTGTTTTATTTTGTCTTTATTTGTGGTAATACATACCAGGTAAATGCTTTGGGACTCTGGGGAGTTGCCTTCATTTTGATTGTTTTTCGGAGGCTTTTGCATGATTTACTTCACGAGTTTCATTTTTGACTAGCTATTTCAAAATTTTGTTTGAAAATACCACAAAGGTGTTTCCTGTTCTGCCAAGAAGTAAATTTGCAAACAACTTAAGTTGCCATGCAAACAACCGAGATGTTTTGGGATAATATTTTATTCATGTTTACCTTCTGTTCTTTGAACATCAAACCAAGAGCTTTGGCTTCGTGTCCGCTGTGCCTTCCACCTTCAAAACATAAATAACACACTGGGCATTTGCAGTGCGTACAGTACATACTGATATTTTCCTCTTCATGTTCAATACATTTTATAATCGCCCGGCTTTTTGATGAGCTTTGAGCAACTTTATCTGGGATGGGTGGGACAAGAGAATGTTTTGCTAGGGGTCCCCTCTTGGGGTGATAAACATCCAAACATCCATCGCAATATGCGACTTGACATTGTTCACACATCCATGCAGCTTTCGTAGCTGGTTGATTCTCGCATAACTGACAATCTAGTTCATTGTTTTTAGTCTGATATTTTTGAACAAGTGCTTCGAGGATTAAATTTTGCGGTAGGCTGTCCACACCACGCTCGTCTAGGCCATAATTCTGAGAACACCTCGAACAGGTCAAAATAAATTGAGGGAAAGGCAGAGGATGAATCGGTCGATTATTTGCTAAACATAATTGCTGAAATTCTCCAAGACTAAGATATCCACTATCGTCAGATGCTCCGTCGCTATGTTGAGTTTCAGGATTAGCAGAAGCGATAGACTTCTTCGCACAATCATAACACAAGTTGTGTGAGCAAGGTAGGGCAACGGGATCTTTGAAAAATTCTTGACAGACCGAGCAAGTTAATTCATTTTCCATCTTTAATGTACTTGTACTTCTTTTCTTTGAGTAATCAAGCCATTATTTCTTCACGATCGTCCACGATAGCACAAACAAGTTTTATAATCTCACCATTACACAAATGTAATTCCCTCCAAACTTTCGAAATGAACTCTGAATGGATTAGCGGCCATAAGCCCAGCCGCGTGCCCCTTGCAACAACAACAACGCGCTATTCTCGGCCCATTCGTCCAAAATCTGGGAAAATCAATCCATTTGACTGTCACTCCTTTATTAGAGACCTTAAAATGATATCTTCAGGGAAAGCATTGTCTCAGGGCAACTTTTACAGCAACTGGTATGAATTTTCTTGTGTAACCTTTAGAAAAACTCACACTAAAGTACAACCAAAACTATGTACTGTAGAGTAAAACTGTTTTTGGCCATGACCTACGATTATTTTCCAAGATAATGGAGGGTAAAAGTTTGCAAACATTTAAAATGTTTCATTCACCTCTGGGAATTTTGATGAATTTAAGAAAGAAATATGAGACAATGATCAATTATAAGAGGTTCTGCAAAGGCTCCAGATGAGCAACATATTTGGCCCACCACACCAAGCTTCATTTATCGAAGCAATTTTATCAGGAAAGTTCTGACTCATATCATACACGAGTTAACTTTTCATACTGACTCTAAACATTTAAGAATATATCAGGCACCTGCTGATTGAGTTTATTAATGTCTTGTCACATTGTTGATTGTAAGTTTATCATAGAAATGAGATAAGCAGGTATCAATTGTTTGTAGTGTATTTTAGAACAAGCACGCACTCACGCAAGCAGGTCTCCTGATTTGACGGTAAAGGCCGATCTCCACTAGATGATTTTCTGGATGATCTTCGTAGGAATACGCCCCCCTGGAAAACCTGTATATGGGATTCATGACCCAAAAAGGCTATCCTATCTAACTCAACTTAGAGTCGGTCTCAGCAAGTTAAATTTTCATAAATTTAAATACAATTTTAAAGATACCACAAATCCTATATGTCCGACAAATGATGGTATTGAAGATACGGAACACTTCTTGTTGCTCTGCCCTTGTTTTGATGTACAAAGACGAGACCTCCTCGCTGGAATCTATGCATTAATACGACCACTTGGATATGTAAATCTTGGAAATGAAGCTTTGCTACAACTTTTATTGTATGGCGATAAAGATTTTCCCATTTCACTAAATAGACATATTCTTGAGCTAACACTACATTTTATCCATGAAACTGGTCGATTCGAGTGAATTTCTGCAGCCACTTACCAATCCCTTCATGAGCCACCCGATTTTTGTCGCATTGTTAAAGTAGTTTCTTTTCCTTTATTATCCTTATTTGATCGCCTCGGGGTAGACACAGCCTTTTGCTCTCTGGGGTTGATCGTCCTATTAGTATTGTAGAGTAATTTTGTAATCGTAATCTGTATTGTAAATTTTATTTGGAATATATTATATAAAAAAAAATAAGAATACGCGACGACATATGGTGGTCAGTAGAGCATTTCTGATCCCCCCCTCCCCCCATCAAAAAATTCGCTGGACAAAGAGTAGAAGTGGTTTCTATTTTTCATCTGACCGTTTGCCCGCCCAGTCCCCCGGCCAATGGAATCGCAGAGCTCCCAAGCCCCCACTCTAATTTGTATTTAGTTAATATAGGTATTTGCAACTAAAGCAACACAGGTAGAGATCAAAAGAGCTTTATTGCCGCGAATTTTTAGGATGATCGTCGAAAAATGAGCGTATGATGGAGATTGGCCTTAAAACGAGCAAATATTTTCTTGCCAAACACAAAATGTTGCGCGACAAGCGCAATTTGTTGAGTAATTGTTTTGAATAAGTTGAAAAGCATTAAGCAAAGTATGATTGTCAAGTGATGTTTTGCTGTATAACAAAACGGGTAAACATTTTGGTTGGCAAGCAAATCACAAATGTTGTTTGGCAAACAATGTGTGCTCGCTTTGGCCAGGGGGCGTAAGTTTAACCCTTCTTTCCATTCTGGTCTTCTACTAAACAAATTTATGGGAAACTTAAAACGTTTTTTCAACAAAAAATATGAAAAATTTGAATCATCAATAAAGTCTTGAGATTTCAGCAATAAACGCTTTACATTTCTGCAGCAAATTTTGGAAAACAGAGCCGATAAAACCGCTTAAGATAACGGCACTTGGATTGGATGATAAAACATTTTGCCGACTTTGTGCCGAAAATATGACGTGCTACAATTATCACACTACAGGAAGAAACTACTTTGAAGGGAAGAAAATTTCACGGGAGGAAACTTTTGCGAGTTGAAAAAAATGCGAAATGTTTGGAATTAACTTTCATGAATCGACCAAAAATTGAATCCTGGATTCTTCAATGACTCTTTCCAATCGTCCATAAAAATATGCTTGTAAGTACCGGGTGTCTCAGAAAAATGTACTCCTGTTTCAAAAATCACCAAAATTGTAATAAAAGGTCAATCTTCAAATGTCCTTTTATGGTAATAAGATCAAAGACCAAATTACCTTTCCAGGCATAGCTGATCTTTTGATTTCCTTTTAAATTACCAAATTTAGCTCATTTTAAGGCTGCAGGGTTTTGAAGCATACTGCAAAAAGCATTGATGAAAACCGGATTAATTTCTCCTTGTATGTTACGCTTCTAGTTTGATCATAAATGTCAGAATGAAATGCAAACTATTATTGTAGACTTGATGGAAAATGAAAAATCTTACTATAATTGCTTTTAGGCAAGGTAAATGATGTTGCTTAAAAAGCATAGCTCAGAATGAGGTTTTTCAATGCGCTATTTCATAACTATTAACTAAAGAGAACAAACATTTTACCACTAAAGGATCATTGAACAAAAGAAAAGTTGATAATAGGTTTAACTATTTTATTTATCAAATGGGAGTAAATTTTATTGGGACATCCAATTGACTAATTTTGGAAATCAATTGAATTTCAAGTGAATTCAAAAGAAAAGTTGATAATAGGTTTAACTATCCATTTTTCGCGATTTATCAAATGGGAGTAAATTTTATTGGGACATCCAATAGCATAGTTCGAAAGGTTTGTTGTTGAAGAAGAGGAATGTCAATATCTGGTTACATAAATATGATTATATACCTTAGGAAATTTTGCGGGAATAAACTTTTGCGAATTTCACATCTTTAGGAAATTTTACGGCTTAAAATGTCAGTAAACCCAATAGTTTTTTGCATTTATGACACCACGATCATATGAATAGTCATATGAATAATCAAAAATAGCCAAATCTCGTTAATTGCCCCGTTTTATTGACGTCTGAAAACCCCTGTTTCGGAAAGAAAAACGCGCAATGAGAAGTCTGGGTCGAGCCTGGTCATGACGTACATCCCGGGATGAACCATTTGTGATCTATTGTTAATTCCGCAATCATGTTGGTTTCGTTGATGATCTTTAGGATTCTTCTAAATGATGTTTGCATTTCGATCGTAAATCGCAACTTTAGAGAATGTCTAATGCAAGCTTCACTTCGACAGACATTGAAACCAGTTCTGAAAGAAGTTCCAATTTTAGTTGAAACTGACTATGAAGCAGAGTTTTAAGATGATTCCTCGCGGAGTTAGGCCGAGGCTTAGCGAGAAGGGAAGCCCGGTGTTGTTTTATCGAAGACGTTTAGGAAGATGAGCTGAAACAACCCTACCAATATAGACCAAGATGAGCTACTAGCAGATTAACAGATAAGAAATAACATTTTCACAAAAAGGAATATGTCTAAATTTATATCCATTCAACTTTGCAAGCTACTGAGAAATTATGTTTCCTAACATTGGCGAGACTGCACGAAAATTTCGGCCGAAAACCCGAAAAACGCGAAAGTTTCTTCCCTTAATATGCTGTTTCAGATTGGTTTTGGTTGTGCATAAAGGAAATTGTGTGAGTAAAAAGCTGTTGTGACTACTGAGAAGTCAAGTGACTCCCTATCAACAAAGGAACAATCAAAGCACCATTCATACGTTTGAGTGTTTAACAGTTTAGGAACAAAAGAAAACAGTTGACTACAGGTTGAGAGACCACGAAAATCAAGTACAATAACCATTGTCTTATAGAAAATGTATACATTTGTGGTTTTAGACAACTTTTATTGGTGTTTCATTCAAAAAATGATAAGGAAGGCCACAGACTTTGTGGGAAATCTTGCTTCATGAGGTCAGTATCCCTCTGTCCATCCCGGGCGTGTCCTATAGAGCGGCCAGGGGGCTTAAAATGCCCGCGAACTCTTCGGTTCTTTTGAGAGATGTTTTATTGTATTGGATTTCCCGCGCTTTCGAATTGAATTGATCGCGCGTGTTTCAGCATGTGATAATTTAACAGGCAGGTGGCAAAGCATATGGAAATCTTGACTTCGCTTCAATAGTAAAGTTAAACGTCACAACTGCGAATAAAATTCAAAGCAAATTGTTCTGTTTATTGACCTTGAATCGATGAAGGATAAAGGCCGATGATCTATCGATAGAGTTCGTCTTTCGTTTCGAGAAGGAACAATTTTTACAAGGAACTAGGAATTTGGGCCAGAACTGAAAGTTTCTTGAAATCGTCAGATTATGCATACTTAAAGTTTCTTATCAATCTGAGAGTTGATTACAGGCGGTATCTATTTCAAAAAAGAGTGCAAGTATTCTATGGATTCCTGGAAATAAAATAGAGAATAAACAACGTTTCTTAATTAACATTTTCCCAGTAGGTACTGAAGTTTCTTAGTCCTAGGTGAGCCAAGAGTTGAGTTTCTTATAAAGAGCGTACTATAATAAACGATAAAGTGCAAACAATTGACCTTCAAAGAATTTATCTTCCCTATAAATTTTGAACCATAATTGGCATGTTTGAAAGAAAAATGCATCCAGCACGAAGTCAAGTTCAGAATGAACCCATTAATCAAACAAAAGTATAATATTATATTGCTTCAGTTAAGGAGAAAATGATGAAAAGGAGACAATCATAAAAAGCAGAAAGCCCAGATATAAACACCTTTCAGAGACCTTTCAACAGTAATTTCTTTCTCATCTAATGCACAAATTATAGCTATTTTCCCCAGTAATTTAAAAAACATTATTAAGCTTAGCTCAATATCTACATTTCCATTATATACTACAAATACAAAATAATGTCCCCTTTGATTTCTAAACTGGCAACTCAGTTTCCATAGACAGGTCATTTACTCAGTTGGCTTACATACCCTTGCATGTTATTTTGCTCCAGTACACACTTGAATGATCCCACTATGCAGGCCTCAGTAATGGTTTTCAGGTGAAACTTACAAATAAAACCTTGCTGGCACTTCTGACCTGGTTTGAAAGAAAACCTTCATCTCTTTTTGTATCGTTCTCTTTGTATAAAATTTTGGAAAGATTAGTCTTGAAAAAATTTTGGACACAAACTTGCAAACTTAGATTTTTTATTCTCTGGTAACTATAAAAAAGTTTGCTATTCCCTTTAAACTTTTTAGTTTGGTCAACAGTGTACCTATAGCAGGAAAAGATACCTAATCTTAAAAGGAAATAAACAAAGTAAAAAAATGCATGCATGTTATTTAAAGGTTATTTCCTAAAGATTCATGGCCCAATTATCCCCCATTCTAAGTGACAAATAGATAGTCTAAGCACCCCATTTCTCAGGTTTTGTGTTCCCCATGACTAGCAATAAAGTTCTAGTTATTACAACTTATTAGCAAGTTAAATGTATAAAAAATATTCCCCAAATCTGAATTACGTGCATTATAAAAAATATCACCCAGAGTTCATATGTGCTTGATGTTTCATGCTGCCATGTTCAATAAAAAATATCACAATGATTATGAAAACCACCATGATAGAGAAGTTGGTTGTGAAATGTGCCTTTTACTCGTCTATGGGAATCCAACGTAACCATCTCATCAGCTCTTCAAATGAGATTAAGCCATTGCCATCTTTATCAAGCTCCTGCAAGCCTTCATTCACTTTATCTTTCTTGCCTGCAATCAAATGATAAAAATTGAATAAGCTCATCACCAAGTAATCATAAACAGAAGTGCATATGGTAGGATATTTATCTGGGGGCCACTGTCAGGTATAGTTAGGGTACCAGTGGAGTGGTGTGGGCAGTTGATGTTAAAGAGATATACAAGATTTATGGAACAAAGTGGGGATGTAGCCTTGTAGCAGCCGCAGCGCATGCCATGTTCAGACCTGGGGGAGGGGGGAGGGGGTACTTAGTATATTTGTCCGACAGGGGGGGATGTGTCGTTTTTAAGCGTATCGTTTTCACCAATCTTTTCTAGGACAGGGTATCAAAATGAGGCAATTTTTCTGGACCAGGTTGCCAAAACATGTCAAAAGGGAATATTATGCTAGATCGGGTGGTTTTTTGGTCAAATTTCATGTTTTGGAGTATACTTTTCACCAATGTTTTTCCAGAACAGGTTATCATTTTGAGCGAAAAATACTGGAGCAGGGAAGAAATTTTTTTTGCAGGCACACCCCCTGTAAAAATTGAAATACAGTACCCCCCTGGGTTCAGACCTACTGGGGAGATATATTCCCTCCCACCTCTCTCTAAGGTTGATTTCTAATTTATCGAGACCTGCAGAGAAATTGTCAACGGAGGGGTAAAGCAGCCAGATCTTGAACCTAAGCAATAAAAGGGGCGTTTCCAAAGGGCAAAAAGGGCGTAGTCCTGAAACCCCCGTTAGGTCCACCCCTACATATCTCAAAGGGGACAACCCTGCCTGCCTGAACGGCCTACCTCCAAAGGCAATGAAGAGTTTCTCAAATTCATTTTTATCAAGGGCTCCACTGTCATCCTTGTCATACGATTTGAATAATTCAACGGCTTTCTTTAGTTTGTTATATCGTGATGAATCAGTTACATTCTTGAACTGCTCTCCACTATGTAGCCAGGCATGAAATTCCTCAAACGACACGCTTCCATTCCCGTCCTTGTCAAGCAAAAACGAGTAACTTTCAGCTTGCTCCTTGGATAGGCCTAAATCATCAACGAAAAGGCCTTTTAATTCTTGACGACTCAACTGTCCACTGCCATCTTCATCATACTTTGTAAACAAGCTCTTTAGCACTACCTTTGGTACATTCTTATCGAAATAGCTTCCTCCAAGTTTTGGTGCAGCCATTCTGTCCAAGACACTGCAGCTGAAGGAGATTTCCTGCTTCTCGACGGTCCAGGTGCAGTGAGAGGATAGGAATTTGAGACTTGTGGTACGTTAAATAGGAAAACCTCACGTCCAATACAAAATGTTCACGTCAAATTGAAAAACCCACGTCAAACTGTGAGCTCAGTGTCAAAATGCTGTCAAAATACACTTGCCAAAAGTACTTAGCTCAGCAAAACAAATAACTTCCAATCCTTTGTTTGCTGAGCTAAGTACTTCTTCGGAACAAAAAAATTAATGACATTATAGTTTATAGATGACATTGAAACCGCCAAAAAATCTCTATATCCTTTTGAATGGAATTATTTTCTGCTTGCTTTTAGCTCCGACGTTTATCCATGACTTTACATGGAGATTCTAGTCTTCATGGTACATAATCGATAATCAAACGTTATGAACAATTATAAATGGTTGGAAGGATAGGTTTAGTCCATTGAGACGTAGTCAATAGATGGTTGTGACCATAGTTACAAAGTCTATTGAAACATGACTATGATAGAAATTCGCGCCAAAATTTTGGGGGATGTGCCAAAGAGGGTTGGGACCGAACTTGGACGGAGACACTGCATTGGGTAACTTTTAGCGTTGTGTTTTCTGCCATTTGACGCGAAAATTGCGCGACTAAGTTCACTGAAACATTTACTACCGATGTAGGACAGTGCAAAATTTTTTTATAAGACATGGCCGGTGGAGAAGAAAAATTCTTGCAAAAATCTGTTCGCCCCATCTGAAATTATTGCAAAAGACCAACTGCTTTGAATTGGCTAACCTGGGTACCTTGAATTTAATTCCCAATAGCCGAAGACCGTAACAAATCTAATTCTCGTTCTTTGTCAACAACAAAATTGACTTTGAAGATGAAGAGATACAGGCCCGTCGGAACAGGGGGGCTAGGGGGCTTCAGCCCCCCCAACAATTTGCTAAAGTTTGTTCATCACTTATGTGCGTGAAAAGGGCTATGGAAGCCAAGCTGTTGGAAATGAAGATTCAATCTGATCTGATCTGTATTTGAGGAAGTTGCTAGACTTGCCCCAAGTCTATTTCGTCAAAAAAAAAATTTCGTTGGGGCAAGTCTAGGAAGTTGCCAGAATGTATCAAGCTATCACTTTTATTGTGAATTCAAAAATGATCTATATCCTCTTGAAATTGAAGTCCTGTTTTCAAAATTTTCCAGGAAAGAACCCCATCATTCATGATCCTTTTCTTTAAAAGGCAAATTTTACATGGGGTCCTACCGGGTATTGAACCCACTCCGCCTGACTGTGCTGGCTGCAAAGTCAGAGGATTACACCACTGCGCTGCGCCACAACACCTTCAAACTCAGCTCAAAAATATTGCCATGCAAGTATAATTTTGTTCTTTGTTTCAAATATTTTCCAATAATAGCTAAATAGCTATGGAATTTAAATATTAATGCTGTTGATTAGAAGCAAAAGAAATTCTTATAAAATACAAAACTGTCATTGCAAGCCAGCTAAAAGCTGGACCTACTGATACACGGCCTAACACATACCTAAATCAAATTACTTATCAATAACATCATAAATCATCCATTGGGATCCAGTTTAACCATTTAAGAAATTCATCAAATGATATCTTCCCGTTGTGGTCCCTGTCTAGGCCATTTAAAGCAGCATTTACTGCTTCATCTCGAACTCCAATCGATTTCATTAGTTTCTCAAATTCATTGCCTTCAAGTGCACCACTTTGATCTGTATCATACTGCTTAAAATATTCGACAGCTTTTAATAGTATGTGATACTTTGAGCCAGTCGGGTCCCTTGCTAGCCCTGCACGATTTGGACTCTGCATCCATGCTTTAAATTCTTCATATGAAACTTTATGGCTTGCATCTTTATCCAAGAGTAGGCCAAATGCTTCGATCTCCTCCTTGTTCATGGCGAGGTCTTCCCCCAGCAATCTTTTCACTTCGCTGATGGCAAGGAATCCACTGTTATCGACATCGTATTTTCTGAATACGCTACGCATGACAATGTCAGGGGCTTCTACTCCCAAGTAAGTAGCCATGGCTGTGACTGAATTAATGACTCTTAGATTCGTATGAAAACAAACAGTTGTGCCACTTCCGGGTTGTCTCGCTTGGCCTTTGCAGATTGCAGATTTTGTTCTTTTCTAAGCTCCTTTTGGATTGACCTCGTTTTAAAGTCGCTTTCAAAATCATCGAGGACAGCAGGTAGACTCATTACATAAGTCCCTCTAATGTCTCGTTCAATTCCTACCCTGACCATCCCCCCGGGACACCCCGCGTATTTGCACAAAAATATTCCCGGCCCCCGGGCATTTGACCCTACATTTTCCCCGGCCCCCGGGCATTTGAGCAAGGATATTTGCTGACCCCCGGGCTGCCCGTCGTCGGGTAGGAATTGAACAATTTTAATTGAACGAGAAATAACTTTCGCTTGTCGTTGTCGTTGTTGTTGTTATCGCTCGTTAGGAGTCAGTTTAGGGAGCGAAACAAAAGACTTTTGGAATGAATCTAGACATCAGGGCTGGCGGGGTCCTCACTGTTGCCCCGTCCTGTGGTCCAGTCCCAAGTAAATAAATATAGACAGATGATACAATGATACACATCATAATTCTACGAGCGACTTAGTCCTTTAATCTACAATATGTTTTATGAGCAGGCCTTCAAAATTGAAACAAAACGCATATACAAAATTGAAAAATGCTCTCAGCAAATTTCACGAAGCATTTTTGTGTGATGTGGGATGGGTCAGAAAGGAAATTGCGAACTGTTGGAAGTTTTGTACCAATAAAGAAGTGGATACAAAGTTAAGAAATTTGGGTGTAATTTTGCAGGTTAGGTACGCACAAAAATATTACCATAACTAACCAAGTAGCGATGGCTTACTCTTTAATAGAAAGGTTACATTTCAAATCGATTCACAAGACAAGTTTGCAAACACATTCCCATCATGGAAGAAGACAAAGAAGTGTTTTAGTCTTCCAAATAAACTACAGCATCTTTCCGATTTTGAAAAATAATAAGAAACTAAGAAAAATACTGAGAAATCATCACTAAGAAACAAGATACTCCATAATAACTTCATGCAATGCAATAATGGGAGTAACTAGACTTATGCCCATGAGTCCCTTGTATCCCTGTGGTAAACATTGCTCAACAGGTAGACTTCTAGACTTATGACGATGAGTCCCGAAGTCAAAGAGCACATGGAAACAAGAGACTCATCGTCATAAGTCTAGAAGACTTCACTAATATTTTGAGATCAATGGTAGACTTATGTTGATGAGTCCCTCTGTATCACTATGCGGTAAAACTTGCTCAACAGACCGAAGCGTCATCTTGCAGTCAAAGAGCAAAGAGAAATAAGAGCCTCCAGGTCATAAGTCTAGAGAGCAGCTTGCTATAATTGTGTCATGAACGGGGTGCGCCAAAAAAGTTCAGGGTATTTGGACATTCATAGTACATAGGGTACTGAATAATTAATTGGAATGGAACAACCGAACAAAATCGGTTTGATAACCGCAGTTTTATTACTATGGAGGAGCTACCGTAAACTACAAGTTACTCTTTCGCAGGTACAAATTAGTTGCAGCACTCCTCCATAGCAGCAGACCAGCAGTGTCTACCTTCCCATGGTGTATTGTTCTGAGTGAGAGATTCCCTGCTTGAATTTACTGCCTATGTTTTCCTTTGGTCATGGAAACATGGGGCAAAATCACAAAATACTGCAGTCTTTCTGTTATCAAGCGATTTTAGATTCATTCAAATCCCCTGCCGATGACCACAGAGTCGAAACGCGTCGAGAGTAGAAGAATGGAATAAAAGAATTACAGAACTTCAAATCGTCTTTATTTTGTGTACATCTGATATTTAATAGCATATATATTTGTAGCATATCGTCTTTTTATTTATTCAAAAAATGATGAATTTTTTGATCAAGTTGGATTCACATCTCACTTGGCCAAACTATGGGGTCATTAGATCTGTTGCTCTAATGAAGAGCAACCAGTGGATCCTCTAAATCTTCTCCCTGATCTTTCTTGATCGGCGTTGCTGACCATTGGCCTTGGCATAAATCCAAACATTTCACATTTGGTATTGACATCTACGAAAAATATACTCATAATAGTGAAGGATACACTAAATATAGATGAAAGCAGCCATGAACAGATGATTGTAAAGACCAGTCTGATAGGCAAAAATCAAAGATCTGAAAAAGGTTTCATGGTAAATTTAAGCACAAAAAACAGCAAAATTTTCGTTTTATTTGTAGTATTTGTAGCACGGGGGAGGGGGGTGTTCTTGGCCAAATTTTGGGTAGGGGTGTGCCGCGAGCATATTCAAAATGGTACCGTAGGCTAGACTAATCTTTACGAAATGGTACCCTTGGCTAGACCAATCTGACCATTCTTTGACCAATTTTTACGAAAATGGTACCCTTCGCTAGACCAATTTTGCGCAATTTTGACCATTTCCTGGACTAATATTGTCAAATTTGTACCAAATATGAGATCATGACCGTTGGCTAGACCAATATTATCAAAAATGGTACCCTTGGCTTGACCAATTTTGCGCAATTTTGATCATTTCCTGGACCAATATTGTCAAATTTGTACCAAATATGATATCATGACCATTCGCTAGACCAATATTGTCAAAAATGATACCCTTGGCTAGACCGTTGTAGGCCAAAATTGCAAAAAAGTATACCCTTGGCTAGACTAGAAGTCCGAAAAAGTATACCCTTGCTCGCGGCACATCCCCATGTACCTTTACTATGGAAGAACCCCCCCCCCCCCCTGATTTGTAGCGGGTGTCTTGTAGAGAAGTACTCATATTTGTATCACGAATAGCAGATCTGGTATACTACGATCTTCATGATATCTTTGGGTATTTCATCTATTTGTGTATATTCGTTAGAGTCAATCATCTGCTGTAAGGTGTAGGGAGGTCTTCTTTCTGAGATGCCTGAGTTGTTATCTTCTTAAATTTGATGTACATTTTTTCGTTGATGTAAGTGGCTGCCGTAGTTGGAACTGGATGACATCATGTCCTTTCCAACTATGGCAGCCATGTAATATTTATATTTCGTTGTAGTTTCAGTTGTTTTATTTGTAAAAAAACAATCTGAACATTCGTAAAGATCGTCTTTTACCAAACAGCATTTCAATTGAGCTCTGAATCAGAAATATCTCTCGCTTCATTTTCAGTTATCAATTGAATTCATCCGAAAATCCAACCCAACGGAGGCAACAAGCACATGGGGAACGAACTTTTCACAAAATACAGTTAATTAAATGCATGGACACTCTTTGGTACACCTGGTATATCTCATGAACTCGCTAGATTTCTTTTAAAAAATAATGATATTTCTACAAGAGATTATAAAAAATTGACCATGAAAATCAATAAGATTTTATGTCCAGACCAGAAAGTTTTCATGACAATTTCTTAGAATCTTTCTTAAATTCTTTTGTCACTATTGATTATTGATGGGAGAAATCCTTTGCATTCACAAAGACAGATTTTGTAAACAATTTTGTAAAACCAAGCCTCTGGCTAGACAATTAACAATTAACCAAGTACAACAAACAAGCAGACGCATCTTTGAGCTATTTTTGACAAAAATAACAAAATTTCTCGAGTAATATTGACCAGTGCCCAAGATTCTTAATTTTTGGTAATCTGAAAGTTGAATTTTTTCACAAGACGCTTCTATGAAAAAATATATGTAGCTGAAATAATTTACTACTTGTTAAAAAATGATGAATGAAATACCTTATGCTTGTGCGGCATCATGAATCCTTTTCTGAAATTCCTCCGACTCCAACTGCTCCAGCGTTAGTAATGAAAGACCAAGCTGATCTTCCTGAAATCATGCAAAGTAAAAAAAAATTCTTCGGGAACTATTTCATGAAATCACGTCATTGGTTTATTTTCTCACCCGAACTCTTTACGTGATTCTCTTTGTTTGTTGTTTCACATCGATTTAGTAGTATTCAAAACAAACAAAAACAAATGTAGAGTATTTCATAAATTTATTAAGTTTCTGTATCATGTAATCTGGAAATTTCAATTGCAAAAACAATTTCTTTCATGCATTACATGCGCCTTACCGCGGTATTCTTAATCAAAAACATATCATTCGTATTTCTCACAAAGGTATACGCGTTTCTAATCTTCAGATGAGACACTTACATGACAAAACGGCTGTGCCATATGACGTAGAAATCTTTTTGCAACCTAATAACAAAAGAAAAAATGCACTTTATAAGAAACTAAATAAAGTGTACTAGAAGTGCGACCCAACTACCAAATAGCATCTTCCTTTTTTTTCTTTACAATTCTACCTAGCATCTGGAGGCAGTTTGAGGACGCTAAGAAGCTAAGCTTATCGAAGCAGCGTCCTGGTCCTTCCTCTCTGTGACCACACCTCGTGATTCCGTTAGCCTGGAATTACAGAGAGTTGGCGACTCTCCTCACTCTACGTAGTAGGTCTGGCAGGGCGAGGACTCGAACTGCCAACCTTCAGATTGGTAGTCAAGCGTGTTACCAGTCAGCCATCCCCGCTACAGCTCTTTCTTCGTAATGTCGCAAATCGAATTTAAATTAAAGGGGCTGGATAAGAAATACGTAAACAAATCCATGGTTTGTGCATCAAATATCGCATTTTGAAAGGAGAAATTCCGTTGTAATTAGCTAAATTCAAAAGGAAAGATCCTTATCTAGATACAGGCTGGTCTTTGGGTGAAAGATCAACGAAAATACTTGTTGGAAATCCATTTATATCGCAGCCATCCCAAAACATGTGGAGCTTTAATTTGTATCAGAAGAAAGTGCACAGGCAAATTTACAAGATGAGACATATATTTTGAATTTTCGTTGAATAGTCACAATAAATTAGCTTATCAGAAAACAGCTAAATCAAAAATTTCCCCGAGAGTTTCTTATCCAGCCCCTTTAAGTTTAGAGCATACATTTATCATTTTCGCATAGTTTCGCACCCTTGAGCTAATATGCCGCTACAACTGCGTACTCAAGCGATAAAAATAATATCAATTCAATTCAATGAGCAAAAGTGATGGGACTTAAATCGTGACTCTATTTAGAGCACATGCAGCCTTTGGGAAGAGCCAAAATCTCATTTTAAGAAAAACAAATAAAGTAAAGTCTTTAGATCGAATAAGTTTCTTTGAGGGTTCCTGCAGGATAACAGTTTGCATTAGCAAAGAAATAATTCATCGAAATTAAAGCTGGCCACGTGCTATGAACAAAGCAAGGCCAAAGAAACAATGCTGTCTCTGGGTGAAATTTTGTCCCATCTACCGGGTGATTAAAAATATAATGCTAGTTTGAAAGTCCACTGCTCCTTAGATATCACAGCAGTAATATTGGCAAGTATGTCATTCAATAGTGGGCATGTTGAAATATATCTTAAAATTCACCTCATTGAAATCGGCCACTCCGTTCTGAAATTATGATGGATCTTCTCAAAAGCTCCTTCAAGGAATCTTCACAACAGGACCAAAATCACAAACTCAGTTTACCGACAAAAGATAAAATCGAATGAGAACTAAAAACAAACTCACTTGAACCGCTTCATCAGTCGTTAAGTTGCAATTTGCCTCTTTCAAATGCTCCTGGGAATGAAGAAGGGAATAAAGCGATTACATAAACTTAATTTAATGGTAAACGGCATTTGAAACGCAACGACCATTGACAAAACCTTGGGTTAAATGCAGTGCTGCTCCTTTAAAATGAAATTCAAAGTTGAAAATATATATATATTCAGATAAAACTTTGCAATACATGTTACTACTTAGGCTGCGTTTCCATTAACTCGGTTATACAGGGTAAAACTATTCTGTTTTTGAAAAATGTGACCCGCTTACAATAACCCAGGTTTGCTTGAAACAAATATACCTCTTGAACAATGGGGAAAATGTTGTTGCAGCTACAGCATTTTTAAACTTTCCCAGGGAGGAACGTTTTGGTGTTTCTATTTCCCTTGTTCCATTTTTAAACTGGAGAAATGCGTCGCAAAGCCAAAATGAGAAATATTTTATCCGCTTCTGCTCCACTCAGGGTTAATGGAAACACAGCCTTATTCTATACACAAAATATTTCTTCCTTTATCACAGTTAACGGACACGCATGACACACTCGTGTAAAAATGATTGTAATTGGGGAATGATAGCTGCAAAGTGGCAATAATAAATAAATAATTGAAGAATGAATGCATAAACCAACAAATAAAAGACGAGCACTCACTTGAATCCATTTTGGTAATTTTCCTTTTTTATCAGCTTTGGAGAAGCGCTGAAATCAATCATGATATACAAATGTAATTGAGCAATGAAAGGTAATACCAGGACTGACAAAATCTCCGATCCAAAGAACCTCAAGCTATCCTTTAACTTTGATTGAAACGCAAATCAAGCAAATCTTGCAATGCAAGCTATCCTTCAATTTTGACTATGATTAGCATCATTGTCCTTATCATCATCATTACTACATAACACAACCGTTGTAAACCTAACTTATATAACCTCTGCGTAGCCATCATACCTAACCAATCATGTGTTATTTCTCCTTTTCAAATCGCAGTACATATTTAAATTTTTATCATAACTGTCACATTACAGCCCTGAAGAAGTCCTGCATGGCAGGACGCAATATTGGCATAAGAAAATTCAACCATTTGCTGTTGTTTTTGTCGTATTGCGGTGTTTCTGCCTTTAAATCTATCCTTTAACTGTCGTTTCAGGCACAGGCAGGTAGCCTGAGCTCAGACTCGACTGAGTTGTTTTTGGAGAGGAGGCTAATAACGCAGGCTAATAACGCAGGCTAATAACAGTTGGCCCAATAAAAGGTGACACTGTTTGAAAATCGGTAAAATTTTATTGTGCTACTAACGTTCTACGAACCGAATGCATTTCAGAGGTGATTGATAAATTCGCATCCATTTTGAGCCTTTGCAATACTGCTAGAATTAATTTGATCCTAATAAACACAAATGATGATAAAATAATTTTTATAACTATTGATAATTTTGATAATTTTCAATTAACGTTCCTTTCAAATTCTCATTAACTCAATGCTGGTAAGGCAGAAATCCTACGGAAACATTCTCAAGAAGAAACCTGGATTTCGAGCTTTCAAATGTGTTTAAAAGAAAAACGAAGAAGATGGAGAAACTAGTTTATCTTTAATAGCTTCTTGCTGCAAATACCCAAAGTTTATAAGTAAGAAGAAAGCTGTCTTAATAATTTTCAGTATGTTGCCATATGTTCTCCTGGAGATCCACGGACAGGGCCAATAATTGATCGCAAAACAATTTCTTGCAACATAACAAGCATCTAAACAAATTTGGCTTTCTAAAAAACGATTGACGACACTGTATACAAATAAGGAAATTCTAGTATCATTTTTGCCATTTCGAAATGTTTGGTTGGATTGTTAGTCACACAGAGTGAAACGATGCAAAACTTACCTTGTCAGCAAACACCATAACACCATAATCAGTCTTTCCTCTGATTGCACGTCCAACGCACTGCAAAATAAGGAGTCGGAAAATTAATCTTGGTCACATCACAGGTAGTGAGGATCATTGGATGAGGGCATTAATTAGAATCACAGAAGAGTTGAAATACCTTTGCTTTTTTGCTGCGTTTCCTGTCCAAACTGCACTCCAATTCAAACTGTACTGTCTAGGCAAGTGAATCCCCAATACCTTGTTTTTTCAGTGTATTTCCTTTCCTAATTGCACTCCGATCCAAACTTCACTGCATAGGCTCGTCCTTTCCTAATACAACAGATTTTCAACCCGACCCAGTCCCCAACGGACAGTCCCCCAACCGTAATTAACACCATCATCCAATGAATCTCACTAACTGTGGTTACATAGAATGGGGATGCATTTAAGAAACAGATCTTAATACAAATTTACGATCCCATACTTTCTGAAAGGGTTATACTTGCTTGACTCTTGGTCGAGATGAAATGTATGTGCAAACTGTTCTTCGTCTTTCTTCTTTATGATTGGATTGTGAATTTTATCATCTTTGTGCATTGCTATATCAAGCACTTTTCATAAAGACTAATTCAGCTACTGTATAGTTCTATTGTTTTTGAGAAATATTAGCATAGCGCAGAAAATACTGCGGACTTTCTACTATCAACAAGAATTCGATTCATTCCACTCAATCTAGCGCTCCTGGTAAAACGAATCTTCAAGCCTGCAAACCAACGAAAGACGAATGCTTTTTGGTCAACCCTCTACATAAAATATACGTCAAAACCAACTGAATTGGATGTTTTCACTAGTAATCTACATTAAAGGCAATCTTTCACGCATCTGATTGGTTGATAATAACATTATATAAAGAATAGGTTAATTGAATGGCTGCTGAACCTACTGACTTTCTACTGTCCTCAATTAGCCCTCATTTGTTCGAAAATACATAGATTCAAAAAGACATCCGTTGCGTTGAGCTCTGATTTTATTGCAGCCAATCAGATGGGTGACAGACTGCCTTTAAAAAAGAAATTTCTATAAAAATTTGACGACACTGATATCACAAGTTAAACTAAATACTGCACGAGGCATAGGGATTAAAATGTGCAGAATTTGGCTTCAAAATAAATTATCAAACGTCGTTACCTGAGCAGCATGCCTCATTGCATCAAAAGTTAAGAAGTCATTTTCTCTGATGTTGAACTGGTCCCTGAGATATTCTAGTCGTGCCTAACATTGAAAGAAGGATCATTTTTCTAGAGGATAACGAACTTTGAAAAAGAAGCTTGGAATGGTGGGGGAGATATGTATGTATGTAAACTTTTGCCATCAAAAATAAATATACCTAGTTATAAAAGAAAAGAAATCTAATTACAATATCTATAAAATTAAAATAATTACAGGCAAAAATTATATATCTAATTTAATAATCTAATTTAAAAACACCCCATGGTTAAAGATGGCAGGGATAGCATTAAAAGGTCAATGCGACCTTGTTTCCATTGTTTCCATAAGGACCTTGTTTCCATAATGGTCCCTCAAGGAGTGCTATTCAAAAGGAAAAAGAAAGAAAAGTTTTCGAGAAAAGAAATAAAAAGTTTTCATGGAAAATAGAAACTTGAAGAATGGGTTGCTTGAAAACGATCAGAAATTTTTGAATATTCCAAAGTTGTTGTCTACGATTGAGCAAGGGTGAATTTTGTAAACCAAAAGATACCGCTCTGATTAAGACAAAGCGATCTAACAGCCTCAAGAATAGATTTCACACCTTCAACGCGGCTGAACATAATGTTTTGCTTTCTCTGTTTATTTTGATTTGATTGAGTGCATTCAGAGGTGTGAAATCTATTCTTTAGATAGGCTAATCGCTTTGTCTTTCGAGAGACCTGAATCTTTTGTTATACAAAATTCGCCCTTGCTCTACGATTGTAGAAACGAGGTGATTTTATGTTATCAAGTGCACGTGTGAGCCAGATCTAATTTCAAAACTCCAAAGCATGATAGCATGATAACAGATGGGGTAAATAGCCTCGCCATATAAGCAAGTGCCTAACTAAGTTTTTGAGATAATACTTGTTAGAACTGGTCATTGTTATTGATCTAAGACAATGTATCGTTTCTAAAATTTGTCGAATGTCACGTGATGGATGACGTCATGGAAGGGCTAATTTTTTCTGAAAACTTAAATAACTGTTGACATGTACGTTGTATTGACATATTGTTTTTATACATATTCATATAAAATATTACAATACATGTTACATTCGATTACATTTTACTATATTTTCTAACTACTATAAAACTTTACGACACTACAGAGACGATAACACAGGTAGCAAAAGACAATGACTACACCCATCGCCATTAACATAAAGACATGCAAATAGATAAAAATTTATTAAACTATTACAAAATGCTACATTTACAAACAAAACGGAAGAAGGACATAGTGGCTGTGTGGCGCAAAACGAAAGTTTAAAATTATCTAACATGACATACCGGGTGCGCCAAAATAAACTATGCACTTTCGCAGGCCTCAATAAATCGTACACTGGATTGATTTTGAAGATTTAAGATTTAATCTTTAGCAGAAAGCATGAATAGGATTCTAGGAACTTTTGCAAATTTTTCCGTTTTCAGTTTTTAGAGCTAGAAGCGAGTTTCTTAAAATGTTCGTTTTCGAAAACATAGAAAACGATCAAAAAACGTCGATCAAATTTTAAAAGATTCAACATGAATGAACAAAGAAAAAACGTTTTCAGGGGGATTTGGGGGTTTAGTACGAACTCTCGTATAGCAGATTACAATTGATCGATTTCTAAATCGCAATAGTATTTGCATATTTGAAAAGAGAGTTTGGAGAGCTTTCGAATGATGTGTAGTTTTGTTGCATTTTGATGAAACTCGAAAAATGTATGACGTCGTCGATGACATGGCATCACAAATGACAAATTTTTTGAACCATTTTAGCTGAACGTTTTTCTTGGTGTTTACTAAATAAACCATGCAGATTCTGAACCTGAAGTAAAAAAAAGCACTTATCATTCCTAGCCAGTGATGACATGACATTCGGCAACTTTCAGAAATGGTACATTGACCAGTTCCTAATGACTCCTACAATGAATCCTAATGACCAGTTCTAGCAATGCAAACATTGCAAACTTTAGTTAAGCACTTGCTTAGATGGTTAAGCTATTTACCATGCCTATAACTATCTGAACATTTTTGTAAGGTAACAAGGTAAGCAGCGTTTTCATAAGACTGATTTTTAGAAAATACATGGCTCAGAGTTTAGATACTATTTTTACGCAGTATTATATACTATTTTAACAAAGCTTTTCCTTTCTAAATCATATGTTTCAGACTTTGCACAACTACAACAAGTTGCAAGACTTTCAAGGGAATATTAATAACAACATGTACCAAGGTATTGAAAAGCAACGGAAATACTATCGACAGTGGAAATACCTTTAGAATCCTGCTTTGCGTGTAAACATATGGAATACCAAACATGATAACAGCTCTTCCATAATGATGATCTGACAACATATTGAATTGCATTAAGTCAGTCGAGTTCATTGAACATTAGCAATGGCAATAGCACATGAATCGAGGAAGACATTTTCACAGGATATTAAGGCCCCGTTTACACGATATCGGATCCAGATTGGACCGGATCCATTTGCATCCGATCAATTTTTCGACAGGGCGTTTACACGGGATCGGATCCAGGACTGTTCGCTTTTACACGAGATCGGATCCAATGAAGAAGAACAGAAGCAAGTGAATAATCTTCGTTTTGGCGCCAATTTTAAGGGTTACTATTTTAGAAATGCCTCCTACTGGAAACTTGCTAGGTGTCGCTTTAATTTTTTTTATATCATTCATTTAAAAAGTTTACAATAAATTCTACAATCTACAAACTACAATACTTATCTAATTACTATACAACACTACGGGAACGATACCAGGGGAGCGAAAAACAATGACTACCCCATGGCCAAAAACAAAAAGACACATAACGTTAACCTTCATGCAACTAACTGTACACTACGAACGATTAGAAAACTAATGGATAAAGGATAATATACTAGATTCTGTCTGATATTAGATGTCGTGTCAAGGTTGGGAAGAACTTAAAAAGTTCACGAGTGCGGCTCGTTTGAAATTGAGATGCATAAGATGTCTGACATCTAATATGAAACAGAATTTACAAGGAAAACAAAGAACATTCACGTAAAGGGACTTGGTGGTTGCTAAGAACATAGCTGAAGTTTCAAGGATCTCACAAGTTGACTTTATTTTGATCGCTTTAAATCCGTACACATTTGGATCCGATTCCAATCGTTTACACGAGAACTTTTTGGGATCGGATCCAAATTGGATCACTTTCAAAAGCGATCCCGTTTGGGTACGGATAGCAGATCCAAATGAGGTTCGGATCCGTCGGGTCCCGTGTAAACGCAAGGCCTATCCGTTACAATTTGGGTACGGATCCATTTGGATGTTCTCGTGTAAACGGGGCCTAAAAAGGCAGAAAAGTTGATAGCTGTCGTTTTGGTCTGAGGTTTTGTGATGCAATAACGGTCTATCCAGAGTTGCAAAAAGTCCTTGACCTTCCTTCCAACCTGAATTTCATGGTCTCAACCGTCCTCCGTTTTACCAATGAGTCGTACAGTGATATAACCAGGGGAATCTGGAGGCGAGGCCCCGAAGAAAACGTATTGACGACAAGCCTCTAGTTCGACTAAGAATGCCTCTACTGATCCCAGGTTTGCCAGTACAAACATGTAATCTTCCATGCTTTTGCAATATCTCGGAATCACCGCCATCCTCAGGAAAATTGTTAGTAAATACTCCAAAGTTGATACTACAAAAACCAAGCAGTTGAAACAATGAAAATGTTTGCATGAACAATTTCTCTTCAAGCACAGTTTGACGGTTCTTCCAGCGCCCAATGGTCTACAATAGTCATTTATTTGCTTTGAAAACCTACCAAAATCAATTCCTTCCGATACTTTTCCTCTTGCGATGGAAAGGAGTATAGCACCACGTCCATTTTCACATGCCTATAAAACATAGACAAGGTCAACTAAGGTGCTTCTTCTTCAAAATATGATAAGAAACAGAAACATTTACTTAGAAAACCTCCATGTTCAGGTGAAAAGGTCTGCAGATGAATAAAAAGTTTAGGTCTGCATGTGTGAAGAAAAACGTTCATCAACGAAGATCTATGACAGCAAAGATGTGTTTTTATGTTAATAATGCTTCTCATTGCAGAAGAAGAACACATAGCATAGAGACACCAAGGACTCAGTAGCAAGTCTAGCCAGCTAGCTCTCTAGAAAACACACAGATAGGATAAACAACTGATTCAAGACTGAAATAGACCTTTTAGCTATTTATTCTGAAAAGAATCAGAATCGAAAAATATTTTGCTACATTTTGTAGAGTTTTCGAATGTGCACAATAGTGATAGAAGCACTAACGCTACTCGATCGAACCTTGCGTATAAATATGTATAAAAATGACGATCGATCCAGACTCTTAGACCCCGTTTACACGGTAGCGGATCAAAAGTGTTGCGGATCAAAGTGTTACGGATCACCCTCCCGTCTACACGGTAGCGGATCAAAATTGTATCGGATCACGGTCTCGTTTACACGGTAGCGGATCAGCGGTCACCATAGAAATAGGGCGAGGTCACATTAAAGATTTTCTCGGATTTTCAATGATTTCCTTTTAACGTCAAGATTTTAAAACAAACTGCAATTATGATGAAACCTCGTTTGTATGGAAAATACCCTCGTAATGAATCCGAATCAAAATTGGTGCAGATCACTTGCGTTTACACGGCGCAGAGCAAGAGTGATCCGATACAAAAGTGATCCGACACAAAACGAGTTCGCTTTCCTAGCAGGATCAAAATTGATGCGGATAGCGGAGCAGAAGTGTATTGGATCACTTCGAGCTCGTGTAAACGGGAGGCTGATCCGCAACACTTTTTGTATCAGATCAAAAGCGATCCGCTACCTTGTAAACGGGGTCTAAATATGTATGAAAATAACGATCGATCCAGACTCTTTTGTAGAATAGCTAAAAGGTCTATTATCAGCAGATAACCCACAGTAACATGAAGTGGTAGACGGCGTCTTTTGGCTCTAACCTCTGACTGAGTTTTGTTATACAAACCATTAACAGTATACTTACTCTTTGATAGTTTTGTAATGCCAAACTTGTCTCTGCACCGTCTTGAGTTTCAATAAACATCAGTTTGTTTTTTTGAAGATTCGAGATGATTCCCTGCAAAAGAATCTTGTTTACAAACACTGCTGCAATGTACCAGATTGCTTGAAACTCTTCAAAGTTCGATTTTATGTTAAACTGAAACTTTCTTTTGTGTGCAATTTTTTCAAGGACTAAGTTAACATAAGAGCAAAGATATTGCATGGAGTTTAGCGGAAGCCTTGCATGATTCAGTTTTGGTATCATTGGTCACTATCTAGTTTTGCAGCATGCAGCAAGATCATGAGGAAATACAATCGGTTCCCATTTCTGCCCATCCAAACCTCTTTAATGGCTACTCTAAAGCCATAAAGTACATGGCGATAGCATGTTCATTACCAAAATATTCACAATAATGCGCATAAGCTAAATGTATGATGTACTTGTGACTACTGTTGATACTTAAAAAATGAGATTCAGTTGCATAGAGCTCAAATCTTTCAAATCTTCAAAATCTCGGTGCAAAATTGTTTTCATTTCTCTTTGAATTGAATGACTTAAAAGGAACGTAATGTACTTTATTGTAAATCTGCCGTGGAAGTTATATTATAATTGACTATTCTCAGAATTGAGGCGTTTTAATTTTTTTTTGAAAGAATTCAAAAAGAATTTAAAAAAAAATTAAAATAATTGTAAATTTTAAATCAGTGGAGGAAAAAAGATACATTCTTTAAGAAAACCATAAACTATGGAGGTCTACAAGATGGTGCCAAGCAAAAGTCTGTTGCTCTTCTGGTTTTGAATTTTGATATATGATGACGTCACACCCTAAAATATAATACATGGTGCCATTTTGATACTAACTAAGATGGCATAAAATTTCCACGGGAGATATACAGCAAAATACGCTAAATTTCTTTCGAGCTATTTAATTCAGAGAAATATGTAATATAATTTTACACCCACCTTTATAAAGATTTGAGCCTGTGCTAGAGTCAATAGGGGTCACCTATCTTAGAAGAAATGGGAAGTAATAAAAAAGAAACAAGGTTCTGGAAGTTAGATAAAGGCATTAATCAATTAATCAACTAATTCATTCATTCTAGCACAATCTCATTGTATAACGCTTGCTCCCCCCTGACCATACAAAGGCACTAAGGTTGTTGTCTAAATGTGTCATATAATTTAGCTATAACTTCTGTTTGCGTTACCATGCAGTCCATATTCCTCTCCTACTTATAATGAAAAGCAAAATAAAATAGAAGAGACTTACTTGGTCGTTCCAAATAGACACTACAGTTTCCTGAATGGAAAATAAAAAAGAACAATTAGAAAAAGCAAAAAGCATGGCAGAGCCCATTGCAGAGCACAGGTCATATCAACATTGAGCTAGAAACCTTGTTGATGGCAGTGACCGGTGTCTAGCACACTACCCAAATCGCCAGTACAACAACGTATCATGCTCATAATCCTGCCAAAGGCCAACACACCAAAATACACCTTATGGTATTTTACTGCAGTGCAGGGTGGAAAAATCAAACCAAAGTACAATGGTTTATGAAAATTTGTACTACGTCTGTCATCAACGACAATCAATCGAAGTTTCTGTCCCTTTTCTGTGATCTCTAAAAAAATTCAAAATCTATACCTTTAAAGTTAGGGTTAGGGTTGGGGTATTACGTAGAATCATATTGTGAGTTTTCTCACCAGACTTAAAAAAGTCTACTTCCCATCCCTTGTAAATAACCACACAATGTATTGACCCTACTGAGAACTTCTCTCCATTTAAAATTACAATTTTTCGTCTCAATCTGGACTCACAACGAAAAGCAATTTCTTCACAACTATATGAAACAATATCAAAACTCGTGCAATTCCTTAAAAGGTACTGTTAAAGAACCATTGCTAATCATGCTCCTTCCTGGCGCCAAAGTCGACTTTCGTGTTATCTAAAAGTCGTTTTTGGCCTAAATTCTCTTTGTCTTGCTTTTCATTCTGCGCACAAAGGATCACGGTTGACAGTCACTTTCAGTTTCAGTTTCAGTTTCAGTTTCAGTTTCAGTTTCAGTTTTAATTTCAGTTTCAGTTTCTCATTTCAAAATTCCACTACATACAAACAATTTCAAAATAAATTAACTAAGTGTACATGAATATAAATGCTAACAATAAATATGATGTAGAAAACAAATTAATAATTTGTATGCAGGGAATTGCTTAAGGAGGGGCCCCTCAATAGATAAACTAATCTAGGAGATAGCAGAAAAACCCCTGTCTTAGAAAAGATTCAAAATTTGTTTAAAACATAAACTTGTGAAGAATGAAGCCATATTTTATATCAATGTGGGTTTTAAGTACTTCCAGGAACCACACAGACGAAAACCCCCCATCCAGCCCCATGGAGCATTTTACCATGATAAGTTTTGATATTGGTGAAGAAGAAAGTTTTGAGATTTTTTCGAAATCTGTAGATAGAGGTTGATTCCTTGATTTCAACTCAGTCGAATTTCCCGAGCGGACAGACTTATACACAATAAATGGCTAAGCCTGACTTTCTATTAGAATTCAAAGCAAAGTTTTCTCTTGTAACAATATATTTCCAGTCTGCTCGGAAAATACGACTGAGTGGAAATCAGCCTTCAGTCCTTGTTCCTCTCTGTTGCTAAAAGTATTTGTTATCTTCAGCATATGTAGTGAATGTTTTAATACTTACCATGTATAAGTAACTGACAAAAAAGCACACAATTCCATCTGGGACAGCTGCAGAGAGTTCAACCAGTAGATTTCCATAATTTCGAATTACAGCTAAAAATCGGAAAGCAAAACTGCAAATAAACGGTGGCAGAAATGTCGTCTTTGATAACATCATGTGATATCTGATGGGGTTATTGTATTCCAATTACTTCTCATTCCAGGTGAGGTGAGTCACGAGAAAGTTAACACGTTTAGCGGGCTGTGAAATAAAAAGTACATGGCCAATATTTAAAATTGAAATGTTAATTTATCAGTCAAAGGCTAATTTAGATGTGAACATTTTGTTTGGTGAAATCACTCATCTTTTAGACCCAGACATCAGGAAAATGCTGAAAAGGATTGGTATGGAAACGATAATTCCACATTCCATTCAGGTCCATGATTTACTTGCTATTGAACTCAAAATTCTATTTCTGAAACTGAAAATTGTAGTGAACTTAAATTTCCATGCCAAATAAATCATGGACCAGAATGGAAAGTGGAATTCTCGATTCCCATAAAAACCCCTTACAGGCATTTTTCCAATTTTTGGGTCTTTAAGATGAGTGATTTTACCAAACAAAATTTCCTCATCTAAGTTGGCCTTTAACTGGTAGATTAACACTTTAGTTTCTAATATCGGCCACTTACTTTTTATTTCACACCCCTCCAAAGTGGTAAACTTTTTTTGGACTCATCCGGTATAAAGTACATGGTCAATATTTAAAATTGAAATGTTAATTTATCAGTCAAAGGCTAATTTAGATGTGAACATTTTGTTTGGTGAAATCACTCATCTTTTAGACCCAGACATCAGGAAAATGCTGAAAAGGATTGGTATGGAAACGATAATTCCACATTCCATTCAGATCCATGATTTACTTGCTATTGAACTCAAAATTCTATTTCTGAAACTGACAATTGTAGTGAACTTAAATTTCCATGCCAAATAAATCATGGACCGTGGAATTCTCGATTCCCATACAAACCCCTTACAGGCATTTTCCCAATTTTTGGGTCTTGAAGATGAGTGATTTTACCAAACAAAATTTTCTCATCTAAGTTGGCCTTTGACTGGTAGATTAACACTTTAGTTTTTAATATCGGCCACTTACTTTTTATTTCACAGCCCACCAAACTGGTAAACTTTTTTTGGACTCATCCGGTATAAAGTACATGGCCGATATTTAAAATTGAAATGTTAATTTATCAGTCAAAGGCTAATTTAGATGTGAACATTTTGTTTGGTGAAATCACTCATCTTTTAGACCCAGACATCAGGAAAATGCTGAAAAGGATTGGTATGGAAACGATAATTCCACATTCCATTCAGGTCCATGATTTACTTGCTATTGAACTCAAAATTCTATTTCTGAAACTGACAATTGTAGTGAACTTAAATTTCCATGCCAAATAAATCATGGACCAGAATGGAAAGTGGAATTCTCGATTCCCATACAAACCCCTTACAGGCATTTTTCCAATTTTTGGGTCTTTAAGATGAGTGATTTCACCAAGCAAAATTTTCTCATCTAAGTTGGCCTTTGACTGGTAGATTAACACTTTAGTTTCTAATATCGGCCACTTACTTTTTATTTCACAGCCCGCCAAACTGGTAAACTTTTTTTGGACTCATCCGGTATAAAGTACATGACCGATATTTAAAATTGAAATGTTGATATATCAGTCAAAGGCTAACTTAGATGTGAAAATTTTATTTGGTAAAATCACTCATTGTTTAGACCCAGAAATCAGGAAAATGCTGAAAGGGATTGGTATGGGAACGATAATAACACGTTCAATTCTGGTCTATGAATCACTTGCCATTGAAAATTAAATTCTTATTTCTGAAACTGACAATTGTATTGAATTCGAATGTCAATGGCGAGTAAATCATGGACCAGAAAGGAACGTGGAATTTCGCTCCCATACAAACCCATTACCAGCAATTTCCTAATTCCTGGGTTTAGACGATGAGTGACTTGACCAAACAAAATGTTCACATCTAAGCTAGCCTTTGACTGGATCAACATTTCAATTTGAATATCAGCCGCATACGTTTTATTCCACAGCCCACCAAATGTGCCATATAGTTTCATATCGCAAAATAGAAAGAAATTTTATTTACTCATTACTTACCCATGTCATCTCTGGTTTCAAATTTCGAACTTATCGCCACTTGATCATTTCCTTTGCTGACAATCTAAAGATAATACTTATTATCATGGAAAATATATAGATGTGTGTAGCATTTAGTAATTGTTAGTCTAGTTGCATGTCTTTATTGAATGGCCAGGAGGCTGTCATTGTCATTTGCCCCTCATGGTATCGTACCTGTAGTGTTGTATAGCCATTAGAAAGTATCGTAGAATGTAGTCTGTTTTCATAATCAGTGCTATAAAAACCAGAATAGCGAACGAAATAGCGAACGAAATATCGCAAGTTTAAGTTTAGTGCCGAACATTTCTGAAGTACTGGATATGTAGTATTATTATTTTTCTAACAAACTGGATTGTCACTAACATGGATTTGTCTGCTATTTCATGGATTTGTCGTACACATGAAATCAATTCGGTACTGAGTTCGTTTTTTCATCATGTCATCTTGAGAATTGTTCCTCTGCGTTCAATCAAACATCGGAACCTTTTTTTGGGACAACCGGTAGACAATATAAAGTATCATATATCTAACTCAACCCGATGAATATTTTGGCATCTGACAATTGTCAAAATACCAAAGGGTAACCATTAAAACGATGCTTCTTTTGAAAAACTACGAACAGTCATCATTAATCTTTGAGATTCAACACCAAAATTATCTTGTTACTCTTTCAATACTATTGCGATTCTAGCTTTAATTCAACGATTATGGACGCTTTTTTTCTATATCATTAAGATTTAACATACAAGAAACAAAACTCAAATTTAATTATTGTTGAGGTGGAGGCAAAGAAACATAACGTTATCGAGTTGCCTCCACACACAACATCACAAATTAACCAACTATTTACAGATGAAATTAACTTTACAGTACTAATAAGAAACAAAGGCCGAATTTACACTTGAGGCGATCTTTCGATGCGGTGCACGCAGCAAAGCCAGATCAATCCAACTTCACCGTTTTGCCGCACTATATAGGTCCAAAGAGCGTCAAGAGCGGCGCCCCAAGTGCAAATTCAGCTTAGGGCAACTCTACCCTCCACTTCAGCGAGACAAGCCCCGATCAACGGAAGCCCGTAGCTCACCAGAGGGGAGGGTAAAATCGCCCTTACGGACAAAACTATACATAAAATAAAAATTACAATACAGTACAAAGTACAACGCTTCGTCACACTAAGAGAAAGGTTTGGAAACAACTAGAAATGAAAAACCAAATTTTGGGGTACAGAATTTTGTCCAGGGCTGAAAAATCTTCCTTCATTCTCACAAAGATAGAACTGACAGCAAATTCCTTGCAATGTCCTTTGTTTCAAAATAGGATAACAATTGGTTGGTAATAATAGTATTCTTACCATTGGACATATACAAGATCTAGCCAAAGTCATTGTTAATGTTGCCATATTTACGGGTCTGAAGTCCAGAATCTTTGGATAAAAGTCTATTGGTGAAAGAGTCTACAAAGGAAATCAAATAAAAGATTTTAAATTCTAGAGCATTACTACAAAATTACTTTGTTAATAAAAATATATGAAAGTTTTTGGCGCATTTTATCATGTTCTGTTTGATCACCTTTTAAAATCATTTTCAAACATGGTACGGTAGACAGATTTTGAAGTACAAATTCTGTAAAATCGAATAGCTCTAAAGAACGCCAATAGCTCTAGAGATCGCTAGAGAACAGAACAGAAAATATGCAAAACCAGGTCCTTCCCTCGCAAAACCATATGCTGGTCAACAAAGATCTTTCAATGATTTCAATGATTTCAATGATTTCAATGATTTCAATGATTTCAATGATTTCAATGATTTCAATGATTTCAATGATTTCAATGATTTCAATGATCAGTGATCTAAATGATTTCAATGATCAGTGATTTTTAATTTTCTTTTGTTCGTCTGGTAATAAAAGTGGCCTGGTTGTATCGTTAATTTGTTCTTCGCAAGAACTGAGCTGACGAGTGTGCGACGAAAGGCGTTTTCGGTTATTCAACGTTGTTCTTTATTGCAGTTACTGGTGAGTTACTAACGTATTTCTTTTGTTTCCGGTTTTAAGATTAACTCGCTTTTCTCTTGCAGGATTCAACAGTTTTCTCTCTAGTTACAGGTTTATTTTGGTTGTTGTTCTTTACAGGAGTTAACAGTCTTCTTTCTACAGATTACGGTGTTTTGTTGCGTTTATGGGTTTAGTACGATGAGTCCGTTATTTAAGGCTATTTTCAACGATCTTTTCGTTGTCTGTAGAATATATCGTTGATCTGATAATCTAAAAAGATCAATAATGTTTAAAACTTTAAAACAACATCACTTTGAACCAAAAAGTAAAATAGACCATGAATTTCGAATGAAATAGCTGTTGTTTAATCTGAAAGAATCTTAAACATCTGTATATTTGGTACCTTGCATTTGGTAGGTGAAATACTAAAAATTAGTAAGAAGATGGAAGCAAAGAAACAAGACTTTACATCGGCACACTGAGGCCTTTCAGAGTGTGACTAACATTTTTATGTTAGTCACACTCTGAAGAGAAAAATGTTCGAAACGCCTTAGTGTGCTGATTTAAAGTCTTGTTTCTTTGCCTCAATCTTCTTACTAATGTTTGGTACCTTGCAAATATGTCATGAAGTAGGAAAATAATACCCTAAGATTGCAACTATAGTGATCGTCTCAGGAAGGTGAGTGCATGAAAAATTATCGTTAGACATGATATACCTACCCCTGATGTAATGACCACTGACTGGAATCGATTGAAGACTGGGCGCACTGCAATTGAAGCATCCATGCAACTAGAAATCAAAGAAATTAAAGAAAGAAATTAATATTGCGGATCCTGTGCACCGTGAAATACGTTTTATCTTTAACAGGCTTTGTATATAAAGACCAAAATCGATTCTTTCTCGACAAAAAACAATTTGCTCATTCTTGCATGTTTCCTATTGGCCTTAAAAAGGCTCTAGCTTCCATATCAATCGAATTTCAGAAGTGGTGCAATAATTTCAGTCTCTTTCAGATCATATTTTACGATTCGATTTAACCAGTGCCAGACGTAACGTGAATATTTTAAGTGAGGACTCGGTGACCATCCGTCTTTCCTCGCTACAAATGCCACAGCATCTTCTATTTACTTGTCGTTTTAGATTTTAATTTGGCAGAAAAAAGACGCAAGTATCCAGCACTGCTATGATCTCGTAGGAAGGTTCATATTTTGGAAGGAAATATATTTCCGTGTCAATGGAAAAATGAGGGAAAGAGGGATAAAGGAGAGGCAAGGACAGGAAGGAAAGGAACGGTTTTTTGCGATCAAATGCAAATCTGCGGCATATGTACGACATTTTTTAAGCACGGATGCAGATTCGCATGAAGCCAGAGTTTCTTTGCAGCACACACATAATTTTGTTATTCAATGCAGGTTTCCGATCTGTACTACGGATCGAAGGTGTTGTGGCGCAGTAGTGTAATCCTCTGACTTTGCAGCCAGAGGATTACACTACTGCGTAATTGAAGCCAGAGGAATACACTACTGCGCAGGATTACACTCTTGTAAGCAATTGGTCAAACCTATTTTCTTTGATCATAGAGAAACATGCCCCAATGACGGAAATGCGTGTCTCAGAGAAATACTGCCCCTGGATTGACAAGGACTTTAGAAAACTTATGCAGACTAGGGATAAACTAAAAAAGGCTGCAGCCAAAAGAAAGTCCCAATTCCTTATGGACTCATATAGACAGGTCCGTAACAAGGTCAATGCCCTAAACATCCAACTAAAGAAGCAGTACTATACTAATAAGATATCTGCATGTCAAGGTAACATGAAAGAATCTTGGAGGGCAATCAATGAACTCCTCAATAAGAGATCAAAGTCCAGCAATATTTATTGTCTTAAAGAGTCTGGATCCGAAACTGTTCATAAAAAAGATATTTCTAATGCAATGAACAGTTTCTTTTGCTCAGCAGGTAAGGATCTTGCTGAAAAAATACATCCAGTCCCAAATCCCCTTCTTGCAGGTGACTATGAAATTAACAAACATAAGGCAACATTCCACTTCAGAACAATAGACCTTTTAGCTATTCTACAAAAGAGCCTGGATCGAGCGTTATTTTTATACACGAGGCTCGATAGAGTGGCGTTAGAGCTTCTATCAATATAGTGCATATTCGAAATTCTACAAAGTGCACTTTGTAGAATTTTCGAGTTTGCACAATAGTGATAGAAGCTCTTAACACCACTCTGTCGAGCCTCGCGTATAAAAATAACGCTCGATCCAGGCTCTTTTGTAGAATAGCTAAAAGGTCTATTGAAGTGCAGGAGATCAGGGATGCATTTCCACGGTTAAGACAGCAAAGAGCTTTGGGACTGACAACATCTCTAGCTACTTTCTGAAGCTTGCGCTGCCTTTTATTGAAAACTCGCTCGCTTTCATGTTCAATACATCCATTGAAACAAGTCGTTTTCCCGACTCATGGAAAGTAGCTAGAGTTACTCCAATTTTCAAAGATGGAGACAAGACTGAAAAGTCTAACTATCGACCAATATCAGTCTTGCCCGTCATCTCAAGGCTCTTTGAAAAACTTATAACAAATCAATTGTACCAGTTCATGAATGATAACGGTCACTTTTCATCTGGCCAATCCTGATTTTTGCGCCTTCATTCAACAGTAACCTGCTTACTTAAAAATACTGATGACTGGTACAATGGAATGGACCTTGGAAAGCTTGTGGGTCTAGTATTCATTGACCTTAAAAAGGCATTCGATACCGTAAACCAAAATATTCTCTGCAAAAAGCTCGAGCTTTACGGTGTACAACAACGTGAACATTCTTGGTTTAAATCTTACCTAACCAACAGGAAACAATTTTGTAGGGTTATTGGGGTTGATTCCAAAATTGGGGACATAGAAGTTGGTGTTCCACACTCATGTCTTGGCCCTCTTCTCTTTCTCATTTATATCAATGACCTCCCACAAGCTGTCGAAGATTCTACCGTGTCCATGTATGCTGATGACACCAGCTTGTGCTACCATTCTCACGATTTGACTCGGCTGAATGAGGCTATTAATAGCGACCTTAGGAAATTGGACACTTGGCTACAAGCCAACAAGCTTTCCCTGAATGTTGCAAAAACTCATTCTATGCTTATTTCTACAAAGCAGAAGCACAAGATCCTCAAAAATCAAAATAGAGACTTGGATCTGAAAATTCGCGATAATGAGCTTGAAACAGTCAAAAAGACAAAATACCTTGGTGTGCAAATCGACTGCTCCTTGGATTGGAAAGAGCAAATCAAGGCAGTTTCTAGCAAGGTCTCAAGAGCAGTTGGCTTTTTAAGACATGCCAAGTATTTTCTCCCGAAAGAAACATTGCAAATTCTCTACACAGGTATTGTCGAGCCTCACTTTCGATACTGCTGTTCTGTCTGGGGCTGTGCCGGTTTAACTGAAATTAATCAGTTGCAAAAACTTCAAAACCGTGCTGCAAGGATAATAACGAATAGCAACTTCGATGCCCCAGGCAAACCTCTTATTGAAGGGCTGGGATGGAAGACCGTTGACCAGCTGGTTACTGGTGAATCTAAGACAATGGTCTTCAAGTCCCTGAATGATCTTGCTCCACAATACCTGTGTGATCTCTTCACAAGAAATGCGCTCTGCTCATCATATAGCCTTCGCAATACGGGGACCGACCTGAAGTTGCCGATGAAAAGGTCAGCAAATGGCCAGAGATGTTTCTCTTACAGAGGTGCAAAACCCTGGAATAGCCTGTCAGCCGAGTCAAAACAGGCAACCTCTCTGTATAGTTTTAAGAAAACTATTTAGAAACAGGCACTTTCCTTTCTTTCGTTTTTATTGTAATTTTGACCATTATTGCACATAGATTAAAAATATTGTAAATAAGGTTTTATAGTTTTATTTAATTAATAGCTTTTATTTTGTACCGTTGTACCTTAGATTGTAATTAATGTTTTTATCGTAGGGCCCCTTTAAAATCAACTTGTTGAAGGGCAACCCTCCTTAAAAGAATTTAAAATGAAAATGAAATGAAATGAAATGAAAAATGAAAGAACAGTCACGCGGACAGGGTTCGATACCCGGTAGAGCCTCGCCACTTGAGTGTCATGACAACGGGTCGCAGACTCGATTAGCGCTTAGCTACTTCTGTGATCCCAGCGCTGAAACCGCAACTTCACCTTCACCTTCACTACCAGAAGCCTTTTCAAGAAAAGCATACTACGTGGACCAAAAAGAAACATCACATGTTTAAACATTTCTTCTGCAGAAAACACTTGTAATGCAATAAATCAAAGTTTGGTTGATACTCGAGAAGCTGAAGTATTTTTACATTTTTGTTCTAATCTCTGAGCATTGGAAATATACGCAAGATCTAATTCATAAAGAATCCGTAACTTCGAAATGCTTGGAAAGAGTCGTAAAGCCCGCAATCAAAATTATCAAAAATGTCCTCATTCAGACACATTTCATTTCCCTGCAGAAGTTCAGAATGAAACATTGTGGGAACTCGCTGACAATATGTCCTCTCCCGCTATGGATGGCACGTAGTCTATAAATCTTGTTCTTCATTTCTTTTAATTGTTTTCATCAAATAAAGAAAAAAAATGAAATACTTATAAAAGCAATAACGTATATCACTTTTCCAAGCTTTGAGAGAAATGAAATGTATTTGCATGTTACTCTACATGAGGAGATTACTTATCCCTTTTCACGCATTTCGAAGCAATGGAATTTTCATCAATCCAATTTTACCTATATTTACAATTATCAGAAAAATAGAAGCAAAATCATCAAAAATACTTCAGCCTTTCGGCCATCAACCAGATTTTGATTCATTCCTGTAACTCATGTGTTCTCCGCATAACGATTTGTCAAGCATGCTAAGTTCTTTTTTCGGTCCATCTGGTAGCTCTAACCTGTACTATACGGGGTGTTTCAGAAAAAAGGCAGCCCAACTACAAGGTGAGCCAGAAAAAAGTTCCAATTTTCTAAAATTCGTAGCACCACAAGTACTTCGTGGATTTGAATGATTCAAATTCTAGTTGAAAGCCAAAAGATCGAAGTATTTTTGTGATTTTTCTCGCCTTCTTGAGAGCACTGCAAATATAGGTAAATTCAACTTTACACAAATTTCATGGCTGCAAAATGACAGAAAAAGGCCTAAAACACTTGATCAAATGGTTAGGACTCTCTTCACACAGAACAATGCGCACATGCGTTTCACCTCTCTCAAGCGTTACAAGAAATAGATTCTCAAACAGATACTAAAGATTTTCAATCCCATGGCAATAGATGTGCAGACGATATCTCTCACCCATGAGAAATTGAATTTTCTCTGTTGTTCTGAGCGAGGAGTCCTTTATGATTTGATCAAGCATTTTAGGCCTTTTTCAGTTATTTTGCAACCATCAAGTTTTTGTAAGCTTGAATTTACCAATTTTTCCAATGCTCGTAAGAACGTGAGAAAAAATCAAAAAAATACTTCGATCTTTTGGCTGCCAAGCAAATATTGATTCATTCCAATCCATTTAGTACTCTTGATGTTATGAATTTTCAAAAGTTCGAACTTTTTTCTGGCTCACCCGGTATATTCAGGATTCTTCGGAATATCTTCTTTCCAATTGTATCCAGGTTGGGCCTATTAATTGAATCATTCATCATTCAATTGACTTTTTGGAAAGTGATAGGACATTCGCGTAGGCAAACATTAATCTTCGTGAGAGCTTATTTTATCAGTTTCAGTAAATGAATCTCATTGGAGTAAAGTTGTACGTCTCATACCACAGGGCATCACATCAACTGTCTTTAAGCCTGAAATACTTCACGAAATCTGCTTTGTAATTGTGTACGATTAAAAAGGTCTTGATTTTGCTCCTTCAGCAAGCTGCATTTGAAATTGGCCATTCATATATATTCGTCAATGAAATTGATGAATATGAATGTATGTATTCAAACTACATATCATCGGAAAGAAGATATATTGTTTGTTCAAACAGTATACCTTACATCTACTCGAATTGATAATTCTTTTACGATTGTCAATTACAGTTGGGTTGCGTTTTTTCTGACACACCCTGTGGAGTCTTTACAATTGAATTCATTGTGATTTGATCCGAACTATGCAGCCTTTGAAGATAAAATTGATAAGTTTGGGAGAGCTAACAATCCAAACAGGGCAAACTAAACTTACCTGAAATGTAGAACAGGATTCGGTATGGTCGGCGTTTGGTCGTCAAATGGTTCAATCAATATTATGAAGCCTGGGATGGGAAAGGGAAATTTATGAAGGGTAGTGTGAATCCCGTTCAACTATTTCTCAGATGCCATGTGAACCACAAGAGTCGCAAGCATAACAAGAAGATAATGATGATTCCTCCAAAGAAACTCTTCAATCGTGTGCCCCTGAAGATGCATCGGGTCAGTCAAAAAAAGCACAACGATCCAACGCCCGTATTTGGCTTCCTATTCATCAGATTCCTTGTAACATGAACAAGGACAGATTTTGTAACACAATAGCACCAATTACTTTAATTGACACCTCAATTCAAAGCGATTAGTGATTGCAGACAGAAGAAATTCTCTCAACGAGTAATTCAAAACAATCAAAACGGCAAACGTTGCCCCGAAACCAGTAGGGCAGACTCTCGCCTTGTGCACGCGAAAGGTGGTTTCTAAGAGAAGTTATGTGCTTATAACGAAAGAAGAAGGGCAAATCTAAAGATCTGCCTGGCGGATTTTGTCTATTTGATTCAGAAACCGAGCAGGAGGCATTTTAATTCTCGCGCATTTAGGGTTTAAATGAAGCAACTAACACACGCTCCTAAATTCAAACAAAATCCGCCAGGCAGATCTTTAAAGTTACAGTTCTTCTTTCGTTATAAGCACATAACTTCTCTTAGAAACCATCTTTCGCTTGAAAAAGGCGAGAGTTTCCCCTATTCTCTAAAAATCTGATTTAAACATGGTTTTTTTGCCGTGTCGGATTCAAATGAAACTTTCGCGACTTTGTTTTGTTTTGAATTACTGGTTGAGAGAATTTCAATTGCCTGCAGTCGCTAATCACTTTGAATTGGGTGTCAATAAAAAGCAACTGATGCTATTGTATTACAAATCTGTCCTTGTTTGTAACATGTCATCGTTGTGAAGGTAGAACGTCAACTTAGATAACATCATCTAATTGGTTCAGAGGGGTTGTATAGTTCCTTAGTTATGAGTGATTTTATAAAATTGTTCAATCTCAGAATCCTTCAAGACAGGCACAAAATCCTTGATCAAATTTGCTGACAATTTAGCATGACGCTCTGAAACGATCTGATAATAATAATAAGGAATTTCTTCAAAGTTGGTTAATAATACAAATAGTTTTCTCTAAAGGGAAGAGTAACTAATTAAAACCAACTATTTAACTACAAAATTAAATCTAACAAATTATTTACATATAGTACAATTGCATTTGTCCCCGTTCCACGTTTTGATATTTTTTGAATGAGGCTATGTTTTGGTTGTTCTTTATTACATCAGGTATGGAGTTCCACAGAATGCTCCCCCTGAATATTATGGAGTTAATTCCATAGGAGGTTGTTTTCGTGTTAGGTACTTGTAAGAGATCCTTTACTCGGAGATCATATGTCATTTCTCTCCTTTTGAACATATCCCACATAAAAATAGGATTTTGGCAGTTGAGGGACTTGTAAACCTCAATCAAAAGGTTCTGGAGATTTTTTACGTGGATTGATTTTTCGTTAACTCTCTCGAGAAGTTCCTCAAAGGAAGCGTCATAATCGTTAAGGAGTATCCTCAAGGCACGCTTATGAACCCTATGAAAAATGGCCAAGCGACATTCCCAATTGCTGGCTCTGGATCTACACATTTGGTTGCCTAGGCTTAATTTCCATCGCTAGGGGGCTTAAAAATTGGAAATTTGATCAGAATTCTAGGCCTGTTTTGACGGATTGTGAGACAAAACAATTTTATACATTCACTTGTAAATCGAGAAAAAATTGCCAATTTCATCCAACTAAATTTTGTTATCTAACTCGACATCAAGATATGTTGTTTACATCCAATATGATGTTGATGTTTTGCCCATTCGGCTGCGTGCAACAGGATTATGGGGGGCACAGGGTCTTTAAAGGCCTGTGAAGTGTCGGTTATTCATTAGCACACTCGGTAGAAATTGATATTTTGCTTCAATCGATAGAATATTCAAACGAAGAATTCGCAGATACCTTTGGAGTACGTGCTGACAAGGGTTGCAAAATTCGCTAGCAGAGTTAATGCTCCATACTCAGCAATATTTGGTAATTCCAACGTATGAAGAAGAGATCGGAGTCTTTCTGCACAAAACCTGTGAATAAGATATTCAAATTGTCTAAGGCCTAGTTTAAACATCGTTTTTTGTCGTGTCGAATCGAACAGTATTAAAAACGGCAGACTCTGCCGTGTCTAAAAATCTGATTTAAACATCGTTTTTTTTTGCCGTATCGGATTCAAATGAAAATGATTAAAATGGCCATTTTTCAAAATGCACAAGCGCAGTGGGTTATCACACGTAGAAACCACGGACCATGGCCTAGAATTGATTAATTAAACGCAGCAGAAATACAATGTTTAAATCAAGTCGTTTTTCTGCCGTTTGATATGACAGAGCGGGTGAAATCCTGCCGTTTATCTATTTAAAACGGCAGGTGATTTAAACAACGTTTTTATGTCGAATTTAATTGTCACTTAGAGGTTATTAGCAACATCTATTAAATTCGACATGGCAAAAAACGATGTTTAAACTGGGCCTAAGACAGAAATAGTAGCTTTGTTCGAAGTTCAGAAGATGAACAAATTCCCTGAAGAGCAAACAAAGATTGTCACGTAAAATATCTCGTAAAGTATCAATGTTACTTTTGTGGATACATTAAGATTTAGAAATGTGCTTTCATAATAGAACTGTGCCAGGAAAAAGCTGTAGTGCTGCTTCAAAAGCCCTTTTTTACGTACACAGTTTTTGCGTGAGGCTGATAGAGGACGGATGCAGTGTTTCCACATGTAATGTTTAAAAACGCTTTCATACATCAACGCACAAACCATCTTTTTTGTAGGCGTGTTGTACAATGTTATTGACTTGATAACGGGCTTAGCTCGAAGGGTCGTGAATCTATCATACTCCGTTCAAAGTACAATTTAGCTTATTTCAAATGTTTGTATTGCTTTCAAATTTCATTTGAAATAGCGGTTGGACCAGTAGCTTCATTTCAAATGGCTTTTAATGTTCAAGTTACTTTTGAAAAGAAGAATTCCAGATTCAGATCATATGATTAGTTTCGTTGATTTCTTTACTGTCTGTTTGTGGCTGGCCCGTTAAGCCACACATGTTATCAGGATCATCGTTGGGAAGAGAAATGATCTCTCTAACCCTGAATGTTCTTTAAACATTGACATTTTGGAACTAACAATGTACAGTCTATAAAACTCAGCCAAACTAGTTGCTAAGCGAATTTAAAGGGGGTGCTCTCGGGTCATCCCTCCACGATTAGTCTATCTACTAAGAGAGCTGTTTTTCTTCAAAATGGCGGATGAACAATTCAGACACGTGTCTACACTTTTGCAATTTGAAAAAGTCTGCCCAGCCAAAAGTTAATATTTCATGAACTTAGTCTTTTCAGAATACCTCAACGGCGGGGGGGGGGGGGGGAGAAAATAATCAACGGTATTTTCCCCTTATGATGTGAACTGCTCCATTTTCTGATGATGTATCATATGACAGTTACGCAAGGCTGCGATTGGGTTATTCTCTAAGACAACGCTAAAATAAGGGTCGGGACCTTGTTTTGCTCGTTGTTTTGCATCTGATAGTATTCTTATGGAATCGACTCCCAGGATAAAAGCGCTGTAACAGCGTTGCATGTGAAAGCAAAATGCGGTCACATATCACAGCGTAGTTAACCCGTTGTTTAGAAGGTATAGCACAAGGTAAAAACGTCTAGTGTGACCGCAGCTACAAGCTGAAAGAAGTTTCCATCTAAACGTCTTAAAAAAGTGAAACTAATTGTTCTTACCTCAATGGCTTTCGATCGATGCATACTTGCTGATAAATGTGCTGGAGAAATGAGGGTGGAGTCTCTGAAACGACGTGCTGAACTCGTAGCCTCACCTGTAAAAAAAGAACCCATCTCAATTTGAGAAAGCTCGGGATGTCTTTCTTCGTTGACTACCTGTTTCCAGGATTTGTTATCATCCGTTAAGATCATGAACCATACCGTGTAAGCAACAAACAAAAAATACTCTCCGTTTGAAGGGTAACTGCTCCCTGGATATTAACGTAATAATATTGGACAGTATGTTATTCAATAGTTGACATGTTCAAATCAATCTTAAATGCATCGAGTCATAATAAATAGACCTGATTGCCGTGTATCATGTGACCCATGTGAGATAGATCAATTATCAATCCCAACAAACAAAACGGACCTGCTGTTCGTTTCATGTGATCAGTTTCATTTCACATGAACGTTAGCCAATCAGATGCGCCATCCAGAACCATGAGTCAGCAAATTCTGACACATAGGGTATACCTTGCTGTCTTATGCTGATTCAATTTCTTTGAAATTTATTTCACTGAAATCGGCCACTCTGTTCCAAAATTTAGGAGGATTTTCTCAAGAAAGCCTATCAATAAGCCTTCAAAACAGGCTCCAAGTCACGACCAGATTTTCAACCTTTACAGCAATGGCTTTCGCATGTTTTAGCACGGGCTATCCCTTTGAAAAGATGAAATGTCATGCCTGGGATTACAACAATAATATAATATATGCCTCCTTCTGCAAAAAGTTACCAATAATATAGCACCACTACTTGTCCGAAATGTTTGTAAAATCAGCTGAAATCCACCAACATAGAACGAGAGTAGCCGTAAATAATCACTTTTTCAAAACTAGAGGAACTGGACATACTTACATAAAATAATTCAAATATTATGGAGCGAAAGTTTGGAATTTGTTACCAACTGAAATACGTCGGATTGAATCTATTGAGAATTTTAAGGCAAAATGTACAGCCTACTTTATGAACAAAATTAAATCTGACTCTTATGTAAAATATGACTGGTCTTTTCATTGAACTTGTATGCCTTAAGAATTTTTTACTGTACATATCATTATTAGGATTCTAGTTTTAATTTTAGTTTACTGTAATTTACTTTGTGAACCAGGCTGTAAACAAGTTTTTAACTTAGCTCTGTCATTAACATCAAATAATTTTATACATACATACATACATAATGTTCAGTGTGGTTACATCCTTCCAAGAGGATAAAACGTGCTAAAACCTGCGGAAGTCATTGCTGCAAGGCAGAAATATTTGGAAAATTTGGTCTTGATAATTAGGCCTATTTTATTGGTCTCTTGCAGCGGGCTTTCTCACAAAAATTTCTATAACTTCAGAGCGGAATGGCCAATTTTAGTCAGGTAAATTAAAAAACGGATTTGAACACGTTTTTTTCACATTCCATTAAAAACTTACAAAACGAATTACTAATTACACTACTTACAAACTACTATACCCTACTACAGAAACAATACCATTAGGAGCGAAAAACAATGACTACCTCATGGCAACATAAAACAGCAAATACAAACATAACCTATACGTAACTACTAGAGAAAGATAAAATAGCACTGACTAAGAGACACGTCCACCATAAAATAATATATTTACCAATATCACTGTCTTGGTATCCAGGAAGCAGTGACCTTTCAAATGGGGATTATTTTATGACTCACCCAGCACGAAAATGAAGAATCTCTGAAGAATACCAGAAGGTAACTTCCAAGCCTCAACATTTCACTAAACCATCCTTTGAAAAGCCATACGTCGTTGCATTGGTTAATAATATGCGCATACAAACCGGTTTGGTGTTGTACAGGAAAATATAAAGCCCGAGGTCTTAAAAGTACAGACCGAGCTTGCGAGGTCTGTGCAATAAGACCGAGGGCTTTATATTTTCCTGTACAACTACAAAACCGGTTAGTATGAGTTTTATTACCTGATAGCTTCTAATTTTGACTTATATCATTTAGCCAAACTCATTTTGTTACTGTTATGTCGCTTGAGTTTTTTGTAAATCTCACAGGCCTAAAGCAGTTGCTGTGGTGACAAAAACGCGTCCTGCATCGTATTATACAAGGCTACGGGAAAACCACGGGAAATGTGTGATTAGCCAATGGGATTGGCGGGATTCTTGTATTGCCTCGTTTTTGAAACGTCAGTCAGGTAATAATAGTGTAACCTACGTATTGCAATGGTTAAAAGTAGAGGTACCTATTGTACGAAAATAGGAAGACAAACAAACGGAAGACAAACATACCTTCAGATACTCCAAGAATCTTCTCATGAAGGCAATGAAATGCTCAGCTTGCCGAATATTTCCAGGTACGGCCTCTAAATTTGATTGAGAGAATTCTATATTAATTGACTGCATATAATCTAAAGAGAGATATTGACGTCAAAGCTTCTCAATCAAAAATTAACTATAAAATGTATAAACGTTTCCATTTACATCTTCGGCAGTAACTATCCACCACGAGTGGGGGCAGGGGGGGTACCTTAAGAACTCCATGGTACGGGGTTGTGCCATTTTTAGGGTACCTTTTTAATGATAGAATCTGGATTTATGGGTATGACTTGTAAAAGCACTTAATAATTTCCAGACTTATGGGTATGATTTTTGGTAAAAGAAAATTTCAATGGTATACTGTTTCACTTTCCCCTGAATTATTGGTATAATTTTTCGGCTTTTCCTTGATTTATGGGCATGCTGTTACGAAACGTTTCCGGAGTTATGGGTGGTACTGTTGGATTTTGAATGGAGCAACCCCGTACCATGGAAACTTAAGCTACCCCGACCTGGGGTGAAGGCATAAAACTGGATAAAATACCGGGTGAGTAAAAAAGTTAAGACCTTTGCAAACCTGTAGTTTGTTACCTATTAATAAGATCTTAAAACTGGCTACCATTGTGTAGGCAAACAGTAAAGTTAGATAACAAAATTTAGTTGGTTAAAATCAGTTGTATTGTTCCCCAGTTATGAGCGATTTTATATAATCTTATCACCACCGATAAAATCACCACTGATATGTTGTCAATGTAACAAATCTAAAATTAGAAAAAACCGATAGTATTATTAGGAGTATCATTCATTTTGCTCAAATGAAACTATTGAAAATTTAAACTAGATAATTACCTTGCAAAATTTCGTCTGGTAACACTACGAAACAAGAATTAGTAATGAGTGATTTTGAAATTGAATCATTATCAATAATACTGCATTTATTCAGTTAATGAGCTTCAAGAATCTCATAAGGCCTAGAGTAGTACTGAGGCATTATGGGATACTTTATGTAATTCATGTCCCACAAGATTTGGTTCGCAGCTTCCAGAAATGACAACATGAATATTGCAGAGCGTGGTTGAACTAAAAACATCAATGCAAGAAGCTATGGTATCACACCAGGCGACTCAAAACAACTGTCTCTCCTGTTCGAAGAATCATTGCAGCCAATTTACTTGCGCTATACTCGTCAAATGGATTGTTCTAATGCCTACAAGATTAAAGTATCTTTTGTGTTTTTTTTTGGTAATATTCAAGATAGTAGCCCTGTGGCAAATTCAAGAGATTCAAAAATTAGCCTTGCATAACATCCAGAAAATGGCCTAAAAAGGCATGATGAAAGACATCTTGAAATAAAAGGAACGCAACCTTTCAGTGTTACTATTTTCAATAATCCTTTTTAAATAAGACAGCAATAAATAAGATAAATAAATAAGATAAATAAATAAAATAATAAGATAATAATAAGATAATAATATGCAGTAAATAAGATATCAATTTCAGTTTCCTTCTCAGTTTCAGTTCTTCATTTTGTTAGTCATGCTGATTCTCAAAAGGATTTCGAATACATTTCCAACCATCTGGAACATTTGATCATGCATTTTAGGCCATTTTCCAGCCGTTGTGTAAGATTGATTTTTTAAGCCTTTTGAATTTGCCAAGAGATTACTACTTTGAAAACTACCAAAAAAATACAAAAAATAATTCAATCTTTTAGCAATTAGGAAAATCAATTCCTATCATCCTCGTGCAACTATTTTTGCTGCAATCACTTTCAAACACGCGGACATTTTTTTGAATCGCTCAATACAATAAAAACCCGCATATTAGAACCGTACATTTTTAAATCACCCTGGTTAGGTTCTTATGCATGTGATACTATTTTTGAAAACAGGATGCAAGGTTCTTATCAAAAGAATTAATTACAGATCTTCGGGGATTTAAGCCAAATATAAGAAAGCAAGGTTTTCGCATACTCACTATCATTACACAATTTTATAAAGAACAACCTTATCTACCTGGCCTTATCTGTACCAAATCCATTTACAAAGAATTGTTTGTATATGCTTTGTATCTACGTAAGTATTTGGCTAAATTTCTTAAAACATTTTATCACATATCACCAACCAGTAGTTTACATTCAACTTTTTTAAGAAAGGCATCAAATCTTTAAAAAAACATGGAAACCGATGCTAAATCTAACTCTTTAGATGGCCATAGGTTCTACAGTTCTACCGAGCACTCTTTGATATTCTGACTAGTTCAAGAAACAGCATTCTTTGCAACATAGGGCTCAAACCTTTAATAAGGTGGGTGTAAAATTCAATTACATATTTCTTTTAACTAAATGGCTTGAAAGAAATTTAGTGTACTTTGCCGTAATCCTTCCGTGGAAATATTTTGATATCGTAACTAGTTTCAAAGTGGTGCCATTTATTATATTTGAAGGTGTGACGTCATTGAATTTCTAAATCCGAAACCAGAGGAGCGACAGATCCTTGCTTGCCACCATATTGTAGACCTTCATAAACTATGGTTATCTCGAAAATTGTATCATTTGTCCTCCATTTGTTTTGGATTTACGATGATTTTAATTTTCAATAATTTTTCATGAATTCTGCCAAAAAAAAAACAAAAAATGCCGTCATTTTGAAAATAATTATGATACAAACAAATCTTCGCGGCAGATTTACAGCAAAGTACCCTGAGTTCCTTCCATGCAATTAAATTAAGAGAAAAATGTAAAAGAATTTTACAACCACCTTTTTTAAGATTTGAAGCTCAAGAAGGAGAAAATCTTCCTACAAAATGAGCTGTGATTTGTTCATTAACAAGTACCTGGCGCAAGAAAAAGAATGTTAAACAATTTGAAGCAGAATAATGTAAGAGTGAAATCATCAGAGACTGAAAAGTGTATGAAATCAATTGTATCGATTCGTTGGCAACATGTCGCTATGTCGCTGCGTCAATCATGGGAGACTGGCCACTGATTATGGATATTTTGAAAAGAAACTAAATTGAATTCCATACCTGGATTTGCTAAATACATATCTGTTTCCCTTGCAACATTTGCTTCACGGAGACCTGAAAACGTAAACATCGGATAAAGATCAAAATGGCGTTTTGTTTGCTTGGCACCTTGAAATCTGAACTTTTACGCAAAGTGTACACAGTCAACTGTTATTTAGAGTAATGACATTTGAATCAATTTGATGCATACCGTCTTGAAGCTAAAACTATCTTCTTTTCACTGATATGCGGTTTGGGTATACTAATGGTATAATTTATCAGTTAACTGACGTTTTAGTAAATGTAGCTTGCTTCAAATGAAGGAAAGTGCCAGGACATTTACATTTTGTGGGAGTTTATCTTGTCACATAGTATAATAATTGCATCTTATAATTCGTATGTTTTACCTTATGTTTCTTTCAGGTGGTATGTGTTGCATCTATCTAAATCATATCATTTTCTACAAATTTTCAGCTATTCAGGTTGTCTCAAATATGTTGCCCCATTTGCGTGGCTGCTGTGGAGGAGCTGTATGTTCTATTCTTCTGTTTCTGATACATTTGCATAGGATAGGCATCATTCTGGGCGTAGCTTAAACATCGTTTTTTTGACGTGTCGAATCGAACTGTATTAAAAACGGCAGAATCTGCCGTGTTTAAAAATCTGATTTAAACAGGTCGGAATGAGATTAAAATGGTTAAAATGGCTATTTTTCAAAATGCAAAAGCGCAGTGGTTGATCAAACGTAGAAACCACGGACCATGGCCTAGAATTGATCAATTAAATGAGAAAAATATCAAGGGCAACTATCGTCCCATCTCTCTTTTACCGATCTTTGGGAAAATCCTTGAAAAACTCATATTTGACTCTCTGTACTCTCATCTTGTCTCATCGAAACTGCTAAATCCGAACCAATCTGGTTTTCGTCCAGGTGATTCAACAATAAACCAGTTGATCTCCATAACGCATACAATATTTACTGCCTTCGATTGTAATCCACCCCTTGATGTTCGGTCTGTGTACCTCGATATTTCAAAAGCATTTGACAGAGTATGGCATGATGGCCTCATATATAAACTGAAACGATGTGGTGTTTCTGGACAGCTTCTATCTCTCATTCAAAATTTTCTTGAAAATCGAAAGCAGCGAACGGTTCTGAATGGGCAGGCTTCTAAATGGGGGAGTATCTTAGCCGGTGTGCCCCAAGGATCCATATTAGGACCCCTATTCTCCCTTGTATATATAAACGACCTGACCGAGAACTTAAAGTGCAAAGTTAAGCTCTTTGCAGATGATACATCACTGTTCACTATAGTTCAAGACTCAAACATAGCTGCCAGTGACATGAACCACGACCTGGAGTTGGTGAGGAAATGGGCTCATGATTGGAGGATGTCTTTTAATCCTGATCCACAGAAGCAGGCAGTTGAATTAATCTTTTCAAAAAAAAATCAGAAATTGACCATCCAGTAATATTATTTAATAACATACCCGTCATGAAAGTTGTTGAACATAAACATCTCGGAATTACCTTGGACGCGACTTTGTCTTTCTCTGCTCATATAAAAGCTGCCATCTCAAAGGCAAGGAAAAGTATTGGTATGTTGAGATTCCTCTCAAGATATCTACCTAGGCATACCCTAAATGAACTATACAAGCTCTATGTTCGACCCCATTTAGATTACGGAGATGTTATTTACCATAATCCACCAAAAGTATGTGACTTCACTGGTAGTACCACCTTATCAAGTTTAATGGAGAAACTAGAGTCTGTGCAATACTCAGCTGCCTTAGCCGTAACCGGAGCTTGGAGGGGAACGTCTCGAGAAAAATTGTACCTTGACCTTGGATGGGAATCTCTAAGCCTCCGCAGATGGAGCAGACGTCTTACGTTGTTTTATAAAATAATAAATAATTTAACCCCAGACTACACAAGGGACCCAATGCCACCACTTCAACAGGTCCAGTATTCACTTCGCGAGCGTGACACAATCGGGCAAATACGAGCAAGGACAGAAAAATATAAATCTAGTTTTTATCCTCACTGTTTGTCTGAGTGGAATAAACTTGATCCTGAAATTAGATTGTCACCTTCTGTTGCTGTTTTTAAGAAAAAGCTACTATCCATAATCCGCCCCCCTACAAAATCTGTATTTGGGATTCATAACCCTAAGGGCCTGTCTTATCTTACTCAACTCAGGGTTGGTCTCAGCAAGTTAAACTTTCACAAATTTCAACACAATTTTAGAGATACAATAAACCCAATGTGCCCAAGTAACGATGGAATCGAGGATACGGAACACTTCTTGTTGCGCTGCCCCTCTTTTGGTGTTCAAAGGGCTGATCTCCTCGCTGGTATCTCCATTCTTATACGACCATTTGGATATGCAGATGTTGCAAATGAAGCTCTGTTGCAAATCTTACTGTACGGCGATAAGACTTTTCCAAATGAACTGAATAGGAGTATCCTTGAGCTGACGATACGTTTTATACATAGTACTGGTCGCTTTGAATAAAGTATCTCGCCCCCATCCCCCTAGTAAGCCACCAATTATTTAATTAACTATCGTATGTAAAGTCTGTCTCAAATTATATATGAGGTGAAATTTGTGATAGCGCAAAATTTTCCATAACGGCGGCAGGCATCTTGTCTGTTGTTATCGCGGACAATTTTTCACCTTATGTCTAATTTGAGACAGAATGTAGTTTTCTTTCTTTTGCTTTCCCATGTATTATTGTCTTAGTTTTTCGTGATGCCACAGAATAGTCATGATATTTTGCATCTAGTGGCATCGTCTCGTAGTGTAGTAAAGTATTTTGTAAGTAGTGTAACTAGTAAATTTGTATTGTAAATTTTTAATGGAATGTAGAAAAAAAAAAAAAAAATTAAACGCGGCAGAAATACGATGTTTAAAACAAGTCGTGTTTCTGCCGTTCAACACGTCAGAGCTGGTGAACTCCTGCCATTTTACCAATTCAAAACGGCAGGGGATTTAAACATCGTTTTTATGTCAAATTTAATTGACATTTAGAAGTTTTTAGGAGCATCTATTAAATTCGAGACGGCAAAAATCTATGTATAAAACTGGACCTTAGAGTTTGAGACCTCGCTTTAGCCAATCGGACATATTGTTGCTGATGTATGGCACAGGAAAGTCAAAATAAGTGCTTGCTTCAATAACGGCACTACCTTTGGTCTCCAAAAACCTGCAGAATTTTTTTATTCAACACTTTTACGGAACAGTAAACATTCATGCTTTATATCACCTTCCACAAGTCTTTCGTATTCATTCTTTAACCTTTGTGTATCGCTTTCTTTTAACCTGCGGATAGAGTTTTAACAAACTATCATCTTTGAAGTACAAATACTACCGGATGAGAAGCAAAAGACGTGCACCTTTTGAAAAATCAGACCTCGTTTACACAACAAAGACAGATTTCGCAACACAATAGCATGAGATGCTTTTGCTGACACCTGAATTCAAAGCGAGATTCAAAACAAACAAAGCCGCAAAAGTTTCTCTGAAACCCAGGTAGCTAGCGAAGCACACTTATTGTGCATTCAAGAAATTGTTTTTAAGAGCAAACTAACATGAGTATCTATCGAAAGAAGAAGGATATATCTACACAACTACCTCACACATTTCATTTGTTTGGTTCAGCAGCTGAGCAGTAAGTGTTTCAATTAGAGTAAAAAATAAGAAAATTGAATCGCCTCCCAATCGGCTTTTGAACCAAACAAATTAAATTTCCGAGGCAAATGTGTAGATATATCCTAGACACATTACATGAGTCCTTGTTTTCGCTCCATTCCCTCAACGATGTCCCAACAATACTAATTCCACTTCAACGAAGTTTTAGCGGAATGACTATAACAGTAAATAACAATTCAATTCAATGGAGCAAAACTTACACGAATCTCATCAGTCTAGATATATCCTTCCTCTTTCGATTTATGCTCATGTTTGCCTTTCTTAAGGCATTTGAAGTTGACAGAAGTATGGGGGAGGGGGGAGGAGGTGAAACGTTGGAGCTTATGTGCGGTAGAATGTTACCTTGGACAGGAGGGGCGTATCAAAGAGGGGAGGGGTTTAAGAGGAAGGGCAGCTAAACAGAATTTTTGACGGTAAATGCTGTCCTTCAAGGACATCTTAACATAGTCCGCATGTGAAAAATATTTGAAACTGAAAGTATATTGATACTCACGTTTGTATTGTTTGGGATAATGTTTCAATGTTGGCATGGCAACGGTCAAGTGATCGCCTGTTGATATTTACACTCATTGATTCAATACAAACATTGTCTGAAAGGAAAGATAGTAAATATTCAAGGTGTATCATCAAATTTAGCAATCAAATTTCAAATTGGATTTTAAATCTGTGGTTTGTATTTGACTCGAAATTTTCATCTGAACAGGTCTCTATATGGTAGGTGGCTATGCAGTACAAAATCTAACTAATCCTAAGTCTAGAGATAATCGCAGGTGAGCTGAAAACTCAAAGTTTCGGCGTTTGAAAAATCAAAAGGATTCCAAATTTGCTTCTTGAGGTGTTAAATCAGAGATGCAATAAAGTTTTTGCAATATCGATTATTCTAGTCATGATTAAATTCAAAAATTTTAGAAGGTTTGGGCTTCTTGAAGTATGCTTGTTAGCAGGTGTATTGTTGTCCGTTAGAATTCTTTAGAGTTGTTTGATATGTGAGAAAAAGGTATTGACATTTTCCACCCTAAAAAAGAATTGGGGAGAGCGGCCAATTCTGGTAGTACGTCTGGAGTATGATTTTTAAGGTCACAAATACAGAGTTATTACATTCGTTGCACTTACCGTTATAAACTTTTTAGTGCTAGTCTCGTTTCAATAATCATGAATAAAGTGATCATGAATAAATCCAAAGTTGACATTGTCAAAACGTAAAATGAACATTTTTCATTTCGCTGAATTTAGACTTTAACTGAAGCATCCAAAATCTAATAAATTGCTGTTGAAACAACAGCGTATTGTGAAAAGTATTTGTCTTCGGTCATAATGTGTCACAGATGGTTTGAGTTAGCATCCGCCCAAGATAGATAATTAGAGAAATTAAGGCTCCTGGAAACAATCTAGAAAGTGTTACAAACCCTCTAACTGAAACAAGGTTTTCAAGCTGAGTTTAAATCTTTCACTGGCAGAAGCATTTTCACAACTGAACAAAAAGATATTTAGAGACAAAGAAGCAAATTTTGCTGATTTTTCACAAACTTTCTCGAGTCTAAACTTTCTTGTGATTTGTCTCGTATTTCCTAATTTGCCTGGTAAAACGTAGCAAAAATTCGTAATTATAGCCACCTATATTGTGAGCTTCATCAAACACAACAACAGAGTTTTTCGACATTTCTTTCGACACCAAATCAGCAATCTTTGGATCCAGTAAGTAATGGTAACTGTAAACGACAACATTGGCATGCGTAATCTGTTGGAATAACAAAGAAACACTGATACAGTAAAAACCCGCGTATAAGAACCTACAATTTTGCAAGTCAGCCTAACTAGGTTCTTCTGTTTTGGGTATTTAGTGGGAAATGAGGCTGTTCAGGTTCTTAAATTGGTTCTTATTTTATTCATGGCTTTCAGGAATTTCTTTTCTTCAGATTCAAACTTCAGGCCTATTATTTACTGTCAGTTCACATCAGTTGAGTTTATGAGATATTCCCCAACAGAAATTTGTGGAAGAATCAGAAATGTTTATATAATCCAGATAAAATCTTTCAAAAGCTTCTCATCAGGTAATATACACATTTTTTATTCTTCCACAAACTTCTGTTGTGAATAAGACCCCATGCTTTCTACAAATAAGAACCTATTTCAAATTCCAGGCTGAATGGGTTCTTATATAATTGGGGTTTAATTGCAAAATTTCAGCCTGTAGGTTTTTATTCCACTAGGTTCTTATACGCATGTTTTTACTGTACCAAGTGGATGAAACAAAAAAGTCCATCTTTTTAAATGTCCCCAGGTGGGGTACTCTGGTATATTTAGGATAGAGATGCCCAGGTTACTTTTTTGGGTCTAAAATTTGGGCAATAGCTATTTCTGGGTCAATGATTTGTATAGTTATTTTTTTGGGTTCCTGAAATTCTGGCTTACTTTTTGGGTCCTAAATACGGGAAAAATTAACAAAATTTGGAAAAATATAATTTACAAACGAAGTTAAAATCAAATTACATCATTTAAATAAAAGAACTTAAATATCCAAATGCATGATGAGAAATCTTATCAGTTCGGGGACTTTTCAACAGATTTAAGATACTGATCTTATAACTTTGGGTATATGGGGTCAGAAATAATATTTGTTGGGTTTATTTTCATGCTAGAAATTGATTTTTTGGGTTGATGCATTGTGCCCCAGCGTGAGCACTCCTATCATACATTTACCTGAGTACGCCCCCCTGAGTACCCATTGAGGTAGACGTATCGACTTTGCAATCATTAATAATTCGGAACGATATTAATAAACGATGAGTCATTTCATAGTGAAAATGCCTAACTTTGAGGTGACATCATTTTCACTAAAATACCGGGTGAGTCAATAAAAACAATCTCCGTTTGCAACGCCACTGTTCCACAGATACCAAGGCAATACTATTGCCAAACATATCAAGTGATAGAGAATATGTTCAAATGGATTTTAAAATTTACCTGACTGAAAACGACCGCTTCGTTATGAAATTATGAAGGATTTTCTTGAGAAAGCCTCTTCGAGAAACCTTCAAAACAGGCCTAAAATTGCGATAAAATTTTCCTGCTATTTCTGTCCTGACAGCAATGACTTTACAGCGCGGTAGGTTTTTTCTTGACGTCCGACCTTCAAATTCCTTTTTTGGCAAGAATTTTTCTTTTTTGGTTCACAGACCAAACTATTTTCCCAGGTGTAACTGATTTTTGTAGTTGGCTTTAAACTTAACAAATTTAGCTCTTTTAACGGCTGCCTGGCTTGAAGCATGCTGCAAGAAAGGCGCTTCTGATTACCAGATCAATTCCCTTATCTTATGCATATTGAGCTTTAAATTCGGTCGTTAATGACAGAAAGAAATGTGCAACAGTCAAGGTATTGATAGTCGGTGACTCAAATCTTAGAAATATCAAAGGAGAGAAGTTAACAAATGATTACAGGGACGTGGAAATTCGGTTTAAACCTGGAATGAGATAATCTTCGTGATTCAACACCCAAAGATCTCACCGAAACGATTGTTACTACGCTCGACAAAGTCCAGAAAAGTAACCCAACAGCACGTGTAGCCTACTCCTCGATATTTAAAAGGAATGATGACCAAAGCCTCAACGCAAAAGGCAAGAAAATCAATGAACTGCTTGGAGAAGAACTAAGTATTAAAGGTATGGACATTATCGATAACAACAATATTATGTATAGTAATCTATGGAAAGATGGTCTCCACTTAAATGATGGAGGTGTCCGTAAATACTCCGCAAACCTTAGTAAATTTGTTAAGTATTGCTAGGGGGAAATGAGCTCGGTCAAAACTAATATCAACAGTAGTACAAATCATCTAAGGAAGAGAAATGGTTTAAAAATCGCCTTCTTAAATATAGTTTCCCTTCGAAAACATAAATCAGAGCTGGAGCTAGTCCTTCATAATAATGATATCGATGTTATAGGCCTAAGCGAGACACGTCTTGCCAAAACTGTCCCTGACTCTGTAGTTTCTATTGAAGGATATAGGATTTACCGCAATGATAGAGATGCAAATGGAGGAGGGGTTGCGATGTACGTGAAAGAAAGTCTCCCTGAAGCCACGATTAAGGTAGCAAGTAATAAGCTTGAGCTCATAGCTCTTGAGGTATCACCCAGTGATCATGCAAGGCCTTTTCACATTGTCTGCTGGTATCGCCCCCCAACTGCCGGTGTCGATTACACTGCATTCGAAAACCTTAGAGAAATTTTAAAAAATCTAGATAAAGAAGATAAGGAAGTAATTTTGATTGGGGACACCAACTGTGATTTCAAAAACGCAAAAAACGCAAATGCCAAGAAGCTCAAATTGATTTACTCTGAGTACCAACTTGAGCAATTGATTAAGGGTTTTACGCGGGTTGCCATGACCACCACTGAATCTGGTGAGCAAAAAGTAAGTAAGACGCTTATTGACCATTTCTCTTCCACCAATCCAAAATATATCATAGAAGCAGATGTAATAAGAACTGGGATGGTTGACCATTATCTGGTGTATGGTATTCGGAAAATAAATGCTTGGCGACGTAAAGGAAATAAACAAAAAATTGTTGAGTCTCGCAACATGAAAAAATATGATAAAATGCTCTTCCGTCAAGACTTACAACAGATTGACTGGGAAACCATCCTTAGTCCATTTAATAATGACCCTGTAAGTATGGCAGCCACATTTCAGGAGATTTTCGAATCAATCTTAAATCTTCATGCTCCAGTAAGAAAGAAAAGGGTTCGTAGCCAGTTTGCTCCTTGGCTCACTGCTTCTCTTAAAAATCTTATGATGGAAAGGGACATGCTGAAACAAGAAGCTGAGAAATATCCTGGAAAGTGGCCTGCTTACAAACGATTACGTAATCAAGTAACAAGAGAGATGCGTAATGCAATTAGGGACTATTATCATGGACTCATCGATGAAAATATAGGAAATCCAAAAAAAATGTGGAAAACCATCAACAAAGTATTAGACAAAAATGAAAATTCAGTGAAACTTTCGAGCGTGGAAGTAGACGGTAAATGTCTCACTCGAGAGCGTGACATTCTGAAGGCTTTAAACCAGCATTTCGTCTCAGTTGGTCCAAACTTGGCAAAGAAGATTGTCTCTAAGCCAGGTGATGACTGTCTCCAAAACATCAAGCCAGAGCTAAAGGAAATGGAATTTAAAACTGTTGACGATGTTTTCATATTGAATGCAATTAAACAGCTAAAAAGCGGAAAGGCAGCTGGTCCCGATAAAGTACCCACAGCCATTGTCAAAGATGTGGGAGACCTCGTGTCAAAGCCTTTGATGATGATATTCAATTCATCATTAAAAAACGGTATATTCCCAGACATTTGGAAACTTGCAAGAGTAACTCCTATATTTAAATCAGGTGCAAAAAAGGATGTAAACAATTATAGGCCCATTTCAGTTATTTCAATTTTTTCTAGGATCCTGGAGCGGATAGTACACGATCAGATGTTTGATTTCCTTCTTGAAAATAATGTAATCACCAAGAATCAGTCAGCTTTTCGTAAACTATACTCCACAATAACATCCTTGATATGCAGTACCGATTTTTGGTATGAAAATATTGACAGTAAGAAATTGAACTTGACCATATTTCTTGACCTAAAGAAAGCATTTGATACGGTCGATCACAAAATAATGGTCAAAAAATTGTGCAGATACGGTATAAGGGGCAACGCTGGGAACTGGTTTCAGTCCTATTTAGATCATAGGAAGCAATTTTGCTCTGTAAATGGACAGAGATCAATGACAAGTGAGGTAACGTGTGGCATACCTCAAGGTTCCTGCCTAGGTCCTCTCCTTTTTATCATATATCTAAACGACTTCGAGAAGTGTTTGAAATTTTCCCAAGCAAGTATCTATGCCGATGATACAAATGTAACAATCGCATCGGATGATGTTGAGAAACTGGTCTTAGAGGCGCAACAGGAATTGCTCAACCTCTCGGAGTGGATGAGAATAAATAAGTTAAGTCCTAACCCCGCAAAGACAGAATATATGATAATAGGCCATTCTCGTAAAGTAAATGCGCTGAATATCTCGAATGCACTCACGTTAAATGGCTCAGATATTAAGCGTGTTACGAAGACGAAATCGCTAGGTGTAACTGTCGACGAGAACCTAAAGTGGGAAGAGCAATACAAAACTGTGAAGGGTAAAGTTTCTGGAGGACTTGCGTCATTAAAGAAATTAAGAAATATAATTCCCCAAACAAAGCTGTGTAGTGTCTACTACGCTATTGTCGAGAGCCATCTACGTTATGCTAATGAAATATGGGGCAGCCTTCCAAAAACAAAACTTGATACCCTCCAACGTCTGCAGGACAGGGCCCGGTCAATAATCGAAAGCGCCAGATTCAAGGATAACTGGTCATGTGACTGGCTGAGCGTTGAAAATATTATTCGATTTGATAGATCGGTCATGACATATAAGATTATGAACAAATTAAGCCCTGAAAGCCTCTGGGATAAATTTCAGCAAAGATCGTCGCAGTCAAACTATGCAACAAGATACTGTAGAGATCTACAAATTCCTAGACTAAATACAGAATATGCGAAAAAGAGTTATTACTATTCTGCTATGAAAGTTTGGAACAATATCCCAGTTGATATTAGAGAACTCCCGACTATTAGTCGCTTTAAAAAAGAACTAAAGGAGTATTTGAAGAGCTGACTGAAAATATCAGTTTAAAACACGACCCCCTGGAAGAACAGCATCTTAGGTAATTTGATCTTTTGTTAATAACCAATTTATTTATTGTATTTAAGCTGAAGGGTAGTTTCGTGTATAAAAAATTATATCATATCATATCATATCATATCATATTTACGTCTTTATTTGAAAATTATAGCCCAAAATAAGGTTTTTCATTGCTTAATATTTTTACCTTCAATTACCGGGTGTCTCAGAAAAAAGTACCCCCTTTTGACTGGAAATAGGAACCAAGCAATAAGATACCATTGCTCCCCGACTTCACAGCTAAATTTATCAATGTTCAACTTAGATGCACGTACCTTGCATTTAGAAATTGTCCACCAAACATCGGAGATACAGGTTCGCAAAGTCAAAATTTACAGTGCACCCAAAACCAGAGGTTCTGAAAAAGGGCCTAGTCATGATTTATATCGTGGACATTTTTCAAAGTACCTGTAGATTTTAAGTTTCCGTATTTTGCTTTTGAAAAGAATAAAAGATGCATGGACATGGCTCTGACAGAACAAATATAGTAGCAATGTGGTAAGAGTGATAAAGGCGTGCCACATCTCCAAAATAAGCGTGCATGTGCTCCTTTTCCTCTTCTTTAATACAAAACACTTGGGATCAAATGCAATGCAAGGACCGTTTCCTCAAAAGAAAAGTCATTTCAAGAAAAATTGAAGTAATTCATGATATAAATCTTTTCAAAAATAAAAAGTAAAGGTCAAAGTCGAAAATTCGTTTGCAAAATGCCTGTTTGTTGTCAAATTATGGCTAGGCCATTTCTCAAAACCTCTGGTTTCGGGTGCACTCCGAATTTTGACCTTGTGAACTCATATCTTCGGTGTTTGGTGGTCGATTTCCAAATGCAAGGTATGTACATTTAAGTTGAAGATCAACAAATGTAGCCATGAATTCAAAAAGTCCCGAAATATTATCGTTTTGTTGCCTTGTTGAGTCAAAAGGGGGTACTTTTTTTTGAGACACCCGGTATAAGAAACAAATATTCCTTGACCCTGAAATGTTTTTGGGTCATTGTCAAAGTAAATCACAAAGAAAATTTAATAATAGGTTTCATAATCGATTTTAGGTGATCTTTTAAACAGGAGTACTTTTTTATGGGACGCCCGGTAGTATCTTTTAATATTTGTCACACAAAATGCAAGTTCTCTACCATTAAAAATATTCCAAAAAGATCTGCCTTCTTCCTCAAATAATTAAGCAATCTGGTTAAAACGACCGAAAAATGGAAAACCAATTCCAAAGAGCTTTGTGTCTTCATTTAAAACCTGGTTCGTCCTGCGTTTCAAAAGTCACATTTTTCTGTCAAAGTAGAATAGAGTTTAGTATTATCAAATCTACCGGTTGACCTAAAAAAACTTAACGAGCTAGATTGCACATAGTTTCCTGAAAGCAAATGTTATGAACACATCAACACAACCAAGGTATCAGCATGTAGCTGAAAGGCTCAGCTATCCTGTGAGAAGTTGCTTGGCCTGTTTGAGTTATGCCTACTGTCCGAAATATCAGTTTCAAAAGTATGAAAATTCATTCATTCTCGGATGATTCACTCACTTTTGAAGATTTGAAAAAAGCTGAATTCAAAATTTGCTCTGGAGCATGAAATTTGAATGAGGAGCAGAGGTCAATCATTTTTCAAACAACAAATGACTTCAAATCCATCGCTCTCCATCCCCAGACGACTTCAAATCCATCACCACGTTGAGTTTTCATAAAATGTCGACTGAAAAATGATGGAGATTATTTCACTCAAAATGAGAATCCGGAATTCGAAATAGTCTTTGAATCTGATTTTTCGGATGGTAATCATTGCTTAAAATGACCATGAAGCGTCTCAAAAGATAGCGAATCCATTCAACTGCATACTGGTACATTGTTTGTGGTCATAATATTTACTTTCATGAAGCTATGTGAGATCTAGCTCGTGAAGTTGTCTTCGGTCACTCGTGTTATCAACTCTATGTAGTTACATACTTACCGCATATCGAGCCAAGTAATATGGGCACCAATGAGATGCCAGACCAAATGTCTTTAGATCATCCTGAAGTATAAGGATAAGAAATGATATGCGAAGAAACTTCCAAGAACTTCTATTTCACTATTTGATCAACTTGCCACGCAACATAGCTCAAGATGACAAAAAAGCGATCGTCCCACGAGCACTGGTTCAAGGAGATGCGTACTTCTTATAATAAGGTTGTTTTTCATTCAATTTCATTCCATTTCGTTTTCATTATTTTTACACGGTAGTCCCATCAGTCGAGAGGACTGCTTTATAGGGGGCCATGTCAAACTTTACAATATTATCATTAAAACGAAATTGAGTAAAAGTTACGCCTATGTTTACAATATAAAATGAACAATTAATAGAGCTAGGCTGAGAAAGGCAAATTGCCCTTCAGCCTACTTTAAAGAATGATAAGGGAGGGTGCTTGTTTTACATCCAAAAGCAATTTATTCCGAGCCTTTGTATCACGAAAACTATAGCTTTCTGCCCACTGCAAGTGTTCATCCTTGGAACAAGGACATCGGCAGTGGCATTGCCCAATTTCATATTGATATCAATGGAAAGTCAATGGAAAGTAGACATACCTCTGCGAAATCCTTATTAGGAACAAACTACTCATTTTCCCTGGAAAGGGATGATTTGATTAACAGCAACGGAGAAATGACAGATCTAACAACGAAATATAAGTAGTCCAGAAGTTAAACCGGTTTTCTCACTATAGATTTTCTTACCAAATTATAAACTCCTGGTGGAATAGGCTCATCTCTTCCGTCTGCGTCGAAATTCTAGGATGAAAAACAGATAATATTTACAAAATATCAAATTGGTGTCTTAGAGGCATAATTCAATAATTCATAATTCTGTTACATTACAGCCCTGAAGAAGTCCTGCATGGCAGGACGAAATATTGGCATAAAATTTATTCAACCATTTGCTGTTGTATTTGTTGTATTGCGTTGTTTCTGCCTTTAAACTTATTAACTTCATAATTCAATAGCAGTCTCGTTGATCTTAACATCCTACAGAAGCTTCACACCTAATTAAAGTCTCACATTTGTTGAAACAGAATGCCAGTAAGAAAATCCGAGAGAAGATTTAGGGATGCACGTGCACTTAGAAAAGTGATATTTTGCATAGATCCTATAGAATTTGGCAAAGACACGGGATTCCTACTGTCATTGCTTCCTATGGTAACTGCACTTTCCATCATGAGAGCGTTTTCGAATCTAAATTGATAAAAAGAAAGATTCGGGATTGATCTCTGTCTGTGGTTCAACTCTCCGTACGTTTCCAAACGAATCAACTTTTAAAGAGGTGGAAAGAGATATTTTCAAATCATTTCAAAACATTTTCCAATTGAGAACCTCGTGACAGATTCTAACCAGTGAAACTGAGATAAATGACAAAATTCACAAGTAATGTTCTAGCCCTTTTTATATGCTCATGATATCTGCAACAAACCTAATCTACTCGCAGATATTGTTGCCTGACATCAGATGTGAGACAGCCATTAACTTTTTCTTAGTAGTGTTGTTCTTGTTTTTTTCCTTGTGTATTGAAATTTTGAGTTGTAAGTGCCTTTCATGGTGGGAACTCCGATGACCTAGTGTCTATTCCCGCCATGATGGGCACAGTAGTTGTATTTTTGAGTATTTTTCTCCTTTTAATTGATTATAAAAAAAGAAAAAAGCTAATCCACAATCTACACACAATCACACACAACTACACAACGATGCCACAGGGAGCATGGGAAATTTCATAACAACCCTGCGGCCTCTTTTCTCAGAAAGTTGCTTACCTCATAAAATGAGCAAACTGGAATACTCTGGTTTGACCTGTGTTTAGCTCTGACATAAGAAGCAGTGAGGTTGTGGCACATACTATCCACCTTTTTACCATCTCTCTCGGTGCTGATCTGTCGATGAAAATGCATTCAAATCAGTCTTTTTCATAATCTTTTTCAAAATTAGAAACTTACCGTAAAAGCTCCATTAAGCCCCCTTCTCTATTAAGCCCCCTCTCTAATAAGCTCCTCCCCTCTGAATCAAAAGCTCCCCTCACTTACACAAAATTCAAGAGGTTACCAAATATTTTTCCTTGATTGAGCTAAATAAGTTTGCATGTTAAAGGCACACTGTCCCCTCGATAATTTGCTTTATCCAAAGAAAGCAAAGTCATTCAAGCATAATTTTCATGGCCATGAAAATTACGCATGAATGATCCTGCCTTGGTTGAATAAAGGAAATTAGCGTAAATTTGTGGAATATTCAATAGAGATCTTTATCGATTTCTTTCATTCATCAAGGGGACAGTGTGCCTTTAAATTAGGTTAGCAAATATTTTTCACTCATTGAGCTAAAAAAGTTTGCATGTTAATTTTTGATATGGTTCGAGATAAAACTGTGTCGAATTTATGTATTTAACTCGTAAAGTTAAATGTTGAATCTGTAAACTATGGTGTAAAATATCAAAATCTATCATATATAACCTTGTCACTTGATTATGTGAATAAGCCCCCCTCTCTAATAAGCCCCCTCTCTTTTAAGACTCCCCCCTCTGAAGTGTCCGAAATTAGATAAGCCTCCAAGGGCTTAATGGCGCTTTAACGGTACTTCCATAAGATGTTCTACTTTGCTTGTACAATGCTTTGTTTCTGTCCTTCTTATAATATGATCTTATCGTTTTGGGATAAACATGTGTCATACATTGATCCCATTTTCAAATTACAGAAAAAAACAGTCAGAGCTATCTCATTTCAGCCTCGCTTGTCACTCTCCCTTCCAATCTTTAAAGATCTTAAACTTCTCAGACTTTCTGAGAATTTGAACTCGGACTTTTACATTTGTTTTCGGTCAAAGGATTTTGAACTCCGACTTTTAACCTTTGGTTTCGGCCAAAGATTTTTGTTTGCGGTCGGGCTCGGTCAATAACATTTCACCTTGTTGCTTTCATAACTTCTTCCTATTCAGTTCATCTGTCTGTCAATATTTCACAAGACAGGCCAGTCAAGGTGATCTTTACTTATCTCGAAAAAAAAACAGTCTTCAATATGGTCTAAGGTCAATTCAGCATCTTGGTGTTAAACTTAAAACACACTACCCGTGGAACTTCGAAATAAGCCATCGAAAATATCCTTCAAAAAGCAACTGAAAATTTACTTACTGAACAAGGTCAATCAATAATTCTAAGATATTTTTGATACTTGCACAATTGCTATTTTATTATATGAAAATCGAATGCGTATATTGTTTGGAATAATTTAAATCCAACCAAAATCATCTGAAAATTATCGTAGGATGGGGTGGGGGGGGGGGCTCTCTCCTCGATTAGTTTACCTATTGAGAGAGCTCCTCCTTTGAGTAATTCCCTCCATACAATTTATCTTGTTTCTCTGTATTCGTATATTTTATTAATTTTCCGTATCAATGTATTAATTTTCTGTAATATTGTCTTATTTCCTTGTTGTTTGGTTAATTGTTGGTATAGTAAATTATAAATCGTATGCAGTGGAATTTCAAATATATGAAGCTGAAACTGAACCGAAAGCAGTGAAACTTTGAGAAGAGTTATTAACAAAGTTTTCTGAAGTCCTAAATCGAGATTTGATTGAAAGTTGAACCATATTGAATCATCCTAAGGTTTGCCTACTTATGAGTTTTTCATGAGGAAATCTTGCATTGTCACAAATCTTGACTGACATCTAATGTGAGATGGACCTCAGATGCATTCTGGGGATATGTTTTTAAATCATACGTCTTCTGACAACGACTGAAATATGAAGCGTGAATTTAGATTTGGTTTTCTTTTGTAATGAGCTAACCAAGTTTTATAGCCTGAAATCAGGCTTAAACAAACAAAAATAAAAATAGCCTTCCTTTCATATTTGACGCAAATCTTTCCTTTCTCTCCTCTCCTCTCCTCTCCTCTCCTCTCCTCTCCTCTCCTTTTCTTTTCCTTTCCTCTCTTTTGTTTTTGTTTTAACTTTTGACGTTTAAGACTTTCAAAGTTCTATTTGACTCGCTTTGATATTAACGAGATGTATGATACTGTCTTTGACCTCCATTTGGGAGTCTTTTTTGAAGAAACAAGTCAATTAAGGGTCTCTGTTTTTAGCTTTCCCACAAAGTTCATCCTTAGAAGCACGTAACTCATTAAATTTTCAACGGGTGTGTGAAACCAGCTAAAGATCTTAGGGATAGGCTTATCTTATCATGGAGCCTGTTCACTTGATTGTTATTTTTCAATATCTGATCAAACGTCGAACAATATTTTGGGACAAAAGAATAAACGATCTCATTTGGAAACTTCAATGAAGCACTTAGCAATAACTCCCCTTGATTTGCAGGTACTTTTTCAGCGACATCAAGCAGACACAGGCTAACTCTAACATCTTCGTGGCAATATATAGCATGTCCCAGAAAAATTGTTCGACGTTTGATTTAATATTAAAAAGCAACGATATAAGTACAGGGTCCTGGTTAGATAACCCTACTCCTAAGATTTTGAATTAATTTTTTGCCGCCAAAATCTCGCGAATCCGCTAAGAATTCACGGAGTTACAAGCTTTTGAAGTTCAAATTTGTGCGAAAGCTGAAACCAGACGCCCCTACCTGACTTGTTTTTCAAAAAGACTTCCCAAAATCAAGGTAAAAGAAGACTGCCCAATATTTAACCTCTCGTTGATATCAGAGCAAACGAAATAGAACTTCAAAAGTAATCTAATTCTTGTAACCGTTGCCAAATTCACTTAAGAATCCAAGTATCCAAAAACATAGAATGAAAACTTAATCAATGAGAGACGGGGCCATTCCAAATTATGCTCGACAGGATTCCTCCAAGCATCCATTACCTAGATTCAATGCTAGAGAACGCTAGTTTATCGAAAATACTTTTTAAATTCCAGTTGATTTGCTTTGAATAAACGAGATTCTATTTTCTTAAATATGCAATTTAGGGGCGTCTGGTTTCAACTTTCGCACAAACTGGAACTTCAAAAGCTCGCAACTCCGTGAATATTTAGCCGATTTGCTAGCTTCTGGTGTCTAAAATTAATTTAAAATCTCAGCAACATGGTTATTTTACCATGGAGCCCGTTTACTATTTCGTTATTTTCTAATATCGAAACAAACGTTGAACACTTTTTTGGGACTTCCTGTGTACGTTTTCACACAAAAAATAACACCGTTAAGATTCTTCTTACCTCCGGATGGACACAAAGATTCTTTCGTGAACTCAGGGCAAGGCTGAGTATTTTTGGTCTTGTGCCATCTTCTCTTTCGTAATAATCTAGCAACTTTTTCAGCTCTTCTAGAACCTGAAAAGGAAGCATAAACATATTTCATGACATGCAAATGTAGGATTTGAAAAAGTTCATAATTCAATTGCTTAATGACGAAACAAGGGCATATCTTGTAACAATAACGGGTGAAAACCAAAAAAAATTCCACATTTAAAAATTCACAGCACGAAGAGTACAAAGTACTCTTGATGCTGCAAATTTTCAAAGTGAACACTTTGTTCTGGTTCACAATCACCACGACCACGTATATATATATGAGAATTGAGAGGTGTAATGATTAGCTTCTGATTAGCTTCTGAATCAGATAAGTGAAAGCCGCAAGGCACTTGTGTTTCATCTAATTTCTTGATGTTGGTCTGCGTGCTTTTTCCCTTACAAATATGCACAGAAAAAAAGTAAAAATAATGCTGCATTTGTTGAGTTCAACCAAAGCATTCTTTGGAATTCAAAGAGACCTGAAGGAATAAAAGCCAGTGATAAGTAAAGGAATATGATCAATGACTTGTCTAAAAACTCGACTTCCAGGGGCTACTAAAAGGACGTCTCTGACAGAAAGTTTACCTTTTCAATCTCTGGGACCGTTCTTGAACAATATATCAATTTCGTAAGGTGATGTGGATTTTTCTGAAAACAAAAATTAACATTTCTCACAAAATAGAAACTTATCATCAAGAAGAATCACATTCTAACAGAGAAAAAAGTAGAGAAGGAACTACAGCAGTAGTGTATTTAGACTGTAGACGTAGAGAGAGGGCATATTGTAAATATGAAATGCTGATAAAAATTCAAAAATGTTGTTAAAATTATGGAATCAAACTTTCATCAGCAAATAAGAATATGAATCATTTGAAGTGTTTTCTCATCCCATTGCATTGTCAATTTACTGCTCTGTAATAAATAGGATAAGATACAGGAATAAGCCAGGGCCGGGTTGTTCAAACCACGATTAGCGCTAATCTTGGATTAACGGCATGATTCTGTAGTAATTTGCATAGTCCTAATCCGGTATTAGCCTAATACCAGTTTTGAACAACCGGGCCCAGTATTATAATCAATTTACTATGCAAACCAAGGGCGCCATCCTTGTAGGAAGTGTGTTTATTCCCAGTACTATACCCGTGGCCCAGTACACGGAGTGACCCAGTACACAGAGTAATTGATGTTCTGTGACCCAGTACACAGAGTAATTGGTGTCCTGTAACCCAGTACACAGAGTAATTGGTGTCATGTGACCCAGTACACAGAGTAATTGGTGTCCCGTGACCCAGTACACAGAGTAATTGATGTTCTGTGACCCAGTACACAGACACAGAGTAATTGGTGTCCTGTGACCCAGTACACAGAGTAATTGGTGTCCTATGACCCAGTACACAGAGTAATTGGTGTCCTGTAACCCAATACACAGAGTAATTGGTGTCATGTGACCCAGTACACAGAGTAATTGGTGTCCCGTGACCCAGTACACAGAGTAATTGATGTTCTGTGACCCAGTACACAGACACAGAGTAATTGGTGTCCTGTGACCCAGTACACAGAGTAATTGGTGTCCTATGACCCAGTACACAGAGTAATTGGTGTCCTGTTAATCTGTGTATTATAAGTATTTTCAAATGCTAACATCTGTTAATGTTGACAAATCAAAAATCACGCTGTCTGCTTCCCTGTGGATTGGAATTTGAAACCACAAAGTTATTCATACGTCATCTTTACCTTGACAGGACTGACTCTGTGAACTGGGTCCAGGGCCGCATTTAAGTCTGTTGGGGCCCTGGGCCCAAAACTAGTTGGGGCCCCTTAGAATATACCTAAAAAAATTGCATCATAGTACTCGGTACCCTGTTAGCATGTATGGACAAGGCCGCCAGATTCAGTCGTATATCAACTAAACAGTTTGATGGGGGAAAACTCGAAAAAAGAGTAATCCCAACGAAACTACCCTTGTCCAATGATTTTTCATGATTTTCATTTTGCCTTCACTGCTGCAAAATTGTGGATGATTTCCTTGGGGTCTAAAACCCTCGAGACAGCGGCATGGCCAGGGTAAATAAATTAAATGGGATGGGGACGAAATGAGGGGCCTGGGGGCGAAGCCCCCGGAAAATTTTTGGGGACACGCCCCTTACTTTGGCTTAGAATACATCTCCGAATATCATGCTTGCCAACTGACTGACGAAGTGACGAAGATTTTATAATCGAAAAGTTTTTATCAAACAGTTGTGTTTTTCTATCATGCTTGCCATTAGCGTCAAGGAAACTTTGATATTTTGTGACGGTTATCCTACAAATTGGATAACCTTTCACAATTTTCTCTAATAGATCATCCGAAATATAGGCTTTTGTGTTTCATGGGGTTGTCGCCTCTTCAAGTTCTTTGTTTTTTTATGGACTTCGGCTTCGGTAACAACGAGATTCCTCCTTTTATAGAGGAACTTTTCGAGAGGCTTTTGGACAAACTTACGTTATTGCCGAATTTCAATCGCTTATCACGTATTGTCAATATATGAAACCTTGTGTTGTCTGAAGACGATACACGTTTTTTTTATAAGAAACTGGTTTATAAGAATCTAGTACTACGATGACCAAAAATTTAAGAAACTCTAGTACTACGCTCAAGAACAAGAACAAAGAGTTGAAAAGACGAAATCCCTCGGAGTAATAGTTGATGAAAAACTAAGTTGGGATGAACAGTTTAAGCGCACCAAAGGCAAACTAAGTGGAGGTCTTGCAGCTTTGAAAAAATTGAAAAATGTCGTTCCACAATCGCAATTGTGTAATGTATATTATGCGTTAGTCGAGAGTCACCTGCGTTATGCCGATGTTATCTGGGGTAGTCTTTCAAAAACAAAAGTAGCTGCTCTCCAACGCCTTCAAGACCGGGCGTATTCGATAATTGCAAACGCAAGAATAAAAGATGGCTGGTCGGCATCCTGGTTAAACGTTGAAAATCTTTTCCGTTACGATAGGAATGTCATGACTTACAAGATTATGAACAGACTATGTCCTGAAAACCTCTGGGATAAATTCAAGCCAAGATCTTTTCACTCGACCTACAATACGAGGCACTATAAGGATATCCAGATCCCTAGATATAGGACTGAATTTGCAAAAAAGGGCTTTCATTACGCAGCTCTCAAGTCATGGAACGATACACCTGCCGAAATTCGCGAGTTACCGACACTTGATCGTTTTAAAAAACAACTTAAAACGCATCTAAAGAGCTAGACTCTCAAGCCAAACACAACTCCCTGGAAGAACAGCAAGGATTAAGTTTTATAGGGCTTTAGGTTTTTATTCATAAGGTTTCATATAGATGTTATATATTTTAATTTGCTGAAGGGTTAATTTGTGTATAAATAATATTAAATGAAAAATGAAAATGAAAGAACAGTTAAGAAACTCTAAAACTTTATTCTGTATGTCTATCTTATTCTATGTCTCTCTAACAAAGGTAAATTCGTCTTTTCTTGACTTTTAACTGCAAAATCGGTAAATTTTTGCCTTGATGTGCATGGCTTCTTCTTGATGACAATGTCAATGCAAAATGGAAGCCATTTCTCGAGAACAAGGCTCAACTTCGAACAATACCGCAATTTTAGGCCAAAAAAAATAAGAAACTAATTAAGAAACTTTTACAACTAAAGCACCAAAATTTTCATGCGAAATTAAGAAACTTTTAGTACTAAGTGCTGATCCAAGTTTCTTATAAAAATAACGTGTAGCACTCAATTCAAACACAAGAAAGAAGTCAACAGCACTTCATAGGTTTTTTCAAATTTTGCTCGGGGCCCCCTAGATTTAAGAATTTTAGGGGGCCTCTGGGCCCGGGCCCAGTGGGCCCATGGGTAAATGCGTCACTGACTGGGTCACGATACAGTAGTGGGAATAAACACAGTTCCTACAAGGTAGGCGCCCTTGTGTAAACACGACACCATTCTCCTTGCGTCCTAGTTGTGTTGTTGTTCTTCTCCTGCAAAATCTTGTCAAGTAGCATACAATACTCTTAAGAGTACCGAATAAACGGGAGAGGGTGGGAATAATGGGGGGGGGGGAGTTGGAAATGGTTCAATATAATAATAATCGGGTAGCCTGTGTTCCAGACCACTTGAGAAGGAAAGTGGTCTGTGTAACTAAGCACTAATCCGTGTTCACAAATTTTCTTCGGAATCTGAAGAAAAATTAATATATGCAACTAATAATTCGCATAATCACTATTTGTTTTGTTATCAAAAGGAAAAGCCTGTCTCATGTGACGAACTCACATGACAATACAAAGAATAGAAAATTTCAATGTCTGCTAATCCTATTGACTTTTTACGATGAAAGAATAGGAGATTTGAATACCTGCTAATCCTACTGAGTTTTTACGCCCGAACAAAGTGATAACGATCAGCCCTGGTTTGTTTCAAACACACATGTTCACAAAGACATCCGTTGTGTTGATCACTGACTTCATTGCAGCCAATCAGATCCGTGAAAGAATGCCCTTGATTATTTCGCAATTCAATTCATCGTCTGAACACGGATTAGTGCTTGGTTACACAGACCACTTTCCTTTCCAAGTGGTCTGGAACACAGGCTATAATCGGGGGGCTGGAACAATCGGTGGGGGGGGGGTTGGAAAATTGAAAATAATTGTTTTCTTAGTTAAACACATATCTTTTTTATATCTATTCAAAAAGTATGTTCGCATCATTTCAATTTTTCAAGAATTAATAAAAAGGGGGTTGGAACAAAAGTGGGGGGGGGGTTGGAAAATTTTTCAAAAATTAATAAGGGGGGATTATTCAGTATACGAGAGTACTTGTTAGGGGAGATCAATGTAACAATGACTTACCAACAGATATGCCACAATCAATGATAGCAGTGACAACGTTTTACCAGTGCCTGAAGGCATTTCCAGTAAACAATGTCCCTGTAAACAATGAAAAGGAAATTAACACGGCAGCATTTAACCTGGGGGGAAACATAACATATTGAGGGTATGGGTATGTGCCGCCCAAATGGGTGAGTTTCCGGCCCAAAATTCTCTAAACAAGGGTCCTTTTTCATCAAAAAACCATTGAAAATGGGTAGCTTTCCACAAAAATTTATCATAAAAGTGGGTACGAAGGCAAATTTTGGCAATTAGAAGAGGGTAGCTTTCTGAAAATCGTCCATCCCCAGGTTGTGTAACCCCCCCCCCCCCCGGCATATAACTGCAAATATCAAACGCAAAATATGGCCAATGATTCGATAATGTTGCTCCACTTTTTTCCAAAGATGTGCAAACCAATTTTTTAACGCGATAAAAAAATAAAATTTAGTAAAATGTCAAAGCAAATCATTACTACACATAGTTTGAATTTTAGTTTTGCTCATTTTCTGAAGCAAAAAAATTCAATTTTGTAACAAAAAATACCTCTATATGGTAATGGTCCCATATAAAGGTCCCAACCCCAATGTCTCAGAACCAAAATCATTAACTAAATTCATCTTTTTTGTGACAGACTAATATCAATATTGAGTATCAGCAAATGCAGACATGGGTTGGAAAAATCAAGCATCATTGTTTACAAACATTTTGATAGAATTTAAATGGATCTTGTGTCCAAATGTGACAGATTATTGATAATTTTTCAGCTATACAGGCTTCAGCTTCCCTGCCATAAGCTTATAATGATATACACATCTCAAGCCTCTGGCAAGTGTTTGACAAAATTACAGAGTAAGTGAAATAAGTGTAACAGTACCGAAGCATCTAGAGTCTTCTTCAGCTCAAGCATGTAAGAATACTGTTCAGGGTATATGTAATCATAAGGGAAGTAGACCAACAATCCATCTATATTGAGCCTGAAAGAAATTACACTTCAATAAATATATTACTATAAGCGACGAGAAAAACTTTGCTGTAAGCTTTACAGTAGCTGCTTGCTGACTCAAGAATCTTCAAATTATTATACAAAGTCTTGAGTCACATAAAAGACAATAAGTATCTTTAAATATAGAAACTAGTACAGAGCCTGAAAACAATAATTCTTCAGAATTATTAAGCTAGGAAACAATGTAATTTTATGCAAGGCCTCCTGTAGCCCAATGCTTTTTGTTGTGCTATTTCATCACCTCATTTTCATATTCAGCCTTGCATCATTTGGACCACTATCTTGAGATGTTAGTTACACCAGTCATATCATTCTGCTTGAAGTTAGTTTTTCCTATTCCTGTCTCCTGCTCTCTTATTCAGTTACTGCTCATGTTGTGAATGTTGAGGACTATTAGGATATTTAGAAATCTAATTTCATTGTCAATCATAGTATAAAATACATATAAAATAGAATTAAAAAACGAAACCCCTAAATACCATCCAATATTATCCACATAAAGTCAAAAATTAAGATGCAGTCCTTAAACCTCTGAGACACAAAAGCATTGATCTTATATCTAAAAGAAATCTTATTTCTAATGTCAGTGATGACTTCATCATGATACTTCTTATTCTGCGTTGTGATACTTGTGGAATAATTGGCCTTCTCTGCCCAGAGTTTATCCCAAAGACAAAGGGGGGTGATTGTACCATGTTCTATTTCAATCACGATTTGATTGTAGGCTCTCTTTTTTCGTTTTCTGCTCTTCTGAGTATAGTTTCTGTTGAGAGATTTGCATTGGATTCTGCTTTGACATTTGACACTCTTACATCAAAGAAAGCTACAGTATGATACAACATCAAGGTGTTTGTGCTGAACCATTCAAACAACGAAAAGTGCCATGCAAATTTTGCACAATATAATATTTTCCCTGCTGTGCAATTTCTTAGGAAATTTGACCCCTGCTGTTTTGATCAAAAATCTGTTGGGTGAACCAGACTTGAAAGTTTGCTGTGTTTATGCCTGCAGATGCAAAAAAATTGCATATGTCAATCTTGGCTGTACATTCATTGATAAACAAAGGATAATGCTAAATGGTCTTCAGCCACTAATTTCACCATCATGACAATTTTACTTAGACAACTGAGCCTGTGTGCACAAAGAACCAACTTTCCTGGCTGATGAGTGAATAACCAGACTAGAATTGGCACATGTGGCAACCACATACAGTACTGTATCTGTGGTGCATATAGACTCATCTTTAATAATAGAAAGAATAATGGAACAATATGTGCATTGTGTAAAATAGATATTGGGGGTGACCAGCAGAATTACTTTACAGGCTGGCCTCTTCATGTCTCACCACAAACACAGCACCATGTTTCTTGTGAGCAGTAGGATTAGTTGGGTAGGAGCAAGAAGATAATGCGCAGAGAGCAAACCAGACTGCATTCTTTGTTTCTTGCACGGAGAAATGAGCAGGTGAAAACAATAGAAAAACAAAAGGCTCTATTGCTGTCTTAAAGATTGCACAGCAAAGAATGCAGTCTGGAGAGCAAAGAGGAGAAGTTTGTAAAACAAAGCATACAAGTACGACTACGACAAAGCAATCTGGTTGCCTCAAGAATAGATTTCACACCTTCTATGCATGCAGCCAATCATAATTGATGTTTAGCCTTCTGTGTTTATTTTGATTTGATTGAGTGCACTCAGAAGTGTAAAATCTATTCTTCTTCTGAAAGCCAATTGCTTGTGTCTTCTTGGAACCTAAATATTTTGCTTTGCAAAAAATTCGTCCTTGCTATTATAATGCCTAGCTTTTCAAGGTATGATTGATTTACTTTACTAGGAGAACGCTTGGTGGATATTTGCACTGACCAAAAAAACCATCAATCACAGCATTCTGGTCCTCACTTGAGGCTCACAGAACCGTAGAAGATGAATGGCCAGGTTTAAAACGCGGACATTGCGGATCGCGTTTTAGGTTTTAGCATAGTGTGTTTGTCTCTAGTGGCCCCTCATTCAGTTGCTCATTTAATTTTCTTTTCCAACTTTATCTTTATATTTATTTTTCTATTTTTCTTTTCCTTCTTCGTGTATTCCCACTTGAGATCTTCCCACTGCTTATGCATACCCATATTTAGCCAAATAACCACACCAATTTATCCTCCAGAGTCAATCCTCGTGGAGTTTCTATCCTTTCACCAGTCCAGCACACAAGGTACCAAATGGGTAACAGATACCTGATCAAGTAACGGATACTCGAACGAGTATCCGCTGCCTGTTTAAGAAACAAATTTGCTTCCCGATTCAGCAACTGAGTCATGTTTGTGTAACTAACAAGAGAATATTTTGAGCGCCTGAAACCGGTTAAATGCTTACCCATAAACTTTATACCATTGGATTCAGCAACAACAACAAAACGTATTCTGACCAGGTAACTTGAAATTTGACAGTTGCACCAAATTGGTTACCCAAATTGGAAAGCAAAGCAGTTGCAAATTTGGGAAGCGAATTTATTACCCAAATAGGCATTGAATGGATACTCGTTCGAGTATCCGTTACTTGATCGGGATCTGTTACCCATTTGGTTTTGGTACCTTGTTGCTTGTGTCTTGTGTGCCGGACTCAGGGGCGCACATTAGGGGGGGGTGTGGGGGGGTGAGACACCCCCCCAATAATTTCTGAGTCGGTCCAAAAATTTTCTCAAAAAGGAAAAGTCGGTCCACGACAAAATCGGATGGACCAACTTCGTGAATCAACTTCGTGGACCGAATTTTTCATGGACCGACCAACCACGACGAAGCTCGAAAGGTCCACAATAGTTTGAATCAAAGTTGGTCCGATTTTAAATCTTTTGGGCAAAAGTCGACCCATGACGACAGTTAGAATATTCACAAGAAGTGCTTGACAATAACTAGGAGAGTCGTTCTAAGCCAAAGCAGAAGATGGCATTTTAAAAAATTTCTTAGATGCATTACAAAAATTGCACAGGGTTCCATTTTTAGGGGCAAGCAATCATTGGCTTTTAAAAAGCGGTCTAACACAAAATGGAATGTGTTTGTTGTGCAAAGATTGTCCCAAGGAACAATGCTGTTACAAATACTCAAAATTTCTAATCTGGCACTGGGGTGCCGGTGGTAGTAGTTATGTGGCGTTGGAAAACAGACACTTGTGTATGAATCCCAAAGAAGAAAGGAGACATGGGTTACAAATATTATCCATCAAAGTGGTAAACGCTTCTACCAAAAGCTAACACTGCTGACACTATGATCATAAGGGGAAACCTTCTTAGAGGACAAACGCACTAAAACAAGTCACTTTTGCTAGGCTGCCGGTGAAGAAGTCGTTGTTCTTAAGATTACGCCTATACTTAAAACTCCAAGTCCGTGATGCATTCTAAGCCAAAGTAAAGGATCTTTCTTCAAAAATTTTGCTCGTTCGCTGATTTATAGCATAAATGTCAAAAACGATAAAGGTTTCCTTGTCACTAAAGGCAAGTATGATATTGGGAGAGGCATTCTAAGCAAAAGTAAAGGATCTTTCTTCAAAAATTTTCCTCGTTCGCTGATTTATAGCATAAATGTCAAAAACGATAAAGGTTTCCTTGTCGCTAAAGGCAAGCTTGATATTGGGAGATGCATTCTAAGCCAAAGTAAAGGATCTTTCTTCAAAAATTTTGCCCGTTCACTGATTTATAGCATAAATGTCAAAAACGATAAAGGTTTCCTTGTCACTAAAGGCAAGCATGATATTGGGAGAGGCATTCTAAGCCAAAGTAAAGGATCTTTCTTCAAAAATTTTCCTCGTTCACTGATTTATAGCATAAATGTCAAAAACGATAAAGGTTTCCTTGTCGCTAAAGTCAAGCATGATATTGGGAGATGCATTCTAAGCCAAAGTAAAGGATCTTTCTTCAAAAATTTTGCCCGTTCACTGATTTATAGCATAAATGTCAAAAACGATAAAGGTTTCCTTGTCACTAAAGGCAAGCATGATATTGGGAGAGGCATTCTAAGCCAAAGTAAAGGATCTTTCTTCAAAAATTTTCCTCGTTCGCTGATTTATAGCATAAATGTCAAAAACGATAAAGGTTTCCTTGTCGCTAAAGGCAAGCTTGATATTGGGAGATGCATTCTAAGCCAAAGTAAAGGATCTTTCTTCAAAAATTTTGCCCGTTCACTGATTTATAGCATAAATGTCAAAAACGATAAAGGTTTCCTTGTCACTAAAGGCAAGCATGATATTGGGAGAGGCATTCTAAGCCAAAGTAAAGGATCTTTCTTCAAAAATTTTCCTCGTTCGCTGAATTATAGCATAAATGTCAAAAACGATAAAGGTTTCCTTGTCGCTAAAGGCAAGCATGATATTGGGAGATGCATTCTAAGCCAAAGTAAGGGATCTGTCTTCAAAAATTTTCCTCGTGCGATGCTTTATAGCATAATTGTCACTAAACGGTCAAGGTTTCCTTGTCGCTAAAGGCAAGCATAATATTAAGAGATGCATTCTAAGCCAAAGTAAAGGATCTTTCTTCAAAAAATTTCCTCATGTGCTGATTTATAGCATAATTTTCACAAAACAATCAAGTTTTCCTTGTCGCTAAAGGCAAGCATGATATTGGGAGATGCATTCTAAGCCAAAGTAAGGGATCTGTCTTCAAAAATTTTCCATGTGCGCTGATTTATAGCATAATTGTCACAAAACGATCCAGGTTTCCTTGTCGCTAAAGGCAAGCATGATATTGGGAGATGCATTCTAAGCCAAAATAAAGGGCGTAGCCCCGAATATTTTCCTGGGGACCCCCTCGTTTCAATACCTCCATTTAATTTACCCTGGCCACACCGCAGCTTGCTATACGTTCAGTCGGTCCGAAAAATTTAGTCGGTCCAGAGCATGTTGACACCCCCCCAAACAAAATTTGAATGTGCGCCCCTGGCCGGACTGTTCACTGCTGCCTGCCTTTATATATGATATATGATGGGTGAGGATGGGTGGTGGGTTTATCTTCATCAGTGTGATGCCTTATGAGTCTTATTGATTATTATGGAGATTCTTCTCGAGAAGATGGAGTTTTTTGGACGTGTCGTTGTTATAATAGGCCTTTCAATGTTTTATTAATCGATATTTGAAGGCTCATGTTTTTAGCATATTTTTCTTTTTACCCTTTCAGCCGATCCCTAGATCTATGTTATAATGAGATTATACATCATGAAAACTTATAAGTATGAAAAAATTGAACTGTAATAGGCTTTTAGCCTCACACAGTATATATTTATGTTATGTTATGATATCCAGCTCGTGCGTGTGTGCCCGTGTCGTGTGTTGTTAAAGTGCATGCGTCGCGTCGTCGATGACGATAAGAAGACGATGTAAGCGGTTGAGTTGGTAAAACACAACTTTATACCACAATGATCAACTTACTTCATGGTTTCAAATTTTGTTGCATCTACATATCACGCAACCAGACAACGGCAACTAAGCCACTAGCTCTCAAAAAGATGTCTCCGCTGCTCTTGCTTCACATGGATTTAGGCCCACTGGTAGAATTGTGGTTGTTGTTGCTACTGAATGAAAGAGAATAGTGGTTGCAGTTGTTGCAGTTGTTGCAGTGGTTGCAGTTGCAGGTTGCAGTTGTCGGATTGGAAAGCGACAATAAAATTACCCTGGGTACCAGCGCCAAAAAATGATAAAATAAAAAAATAAAAAAAAGTAAAGAAGGAAAAGAAAGTTTTCCTCCTTTCTTCCTTCTCTCTTCCTTTTCCAAATTTTCAATTTCTTTCTAATTTTGAGGCTCTGGTACCCAGGGTACAATAAAATACATTCTAAAAATCATTGATCTACGTTTCCTATTTAAGGATCCCTGGAAGTTAAGGCCATCACAGGTAAAAAAGCATTTGAAATCAAAAGTGGCAGCGCTCTTCGCAATAAAATGGAGCGAGTGTGTACGCCAGGCATCGGTAACTAGCATCAAGTATAGAAAACATAGGTACTACAAATTATTTAAAAGTAAATTCGAAATAGCGAAATACCTTGTTCATCTCAAGGAATTTTCATTAAGACAGCAAGTTGCTAAATTTAGATGTAGCGATCACAACTTAATGATAGAAGTAGGACGGCATAAAAACATAGCTTTGGAACATAGAATTTGCACCAAATGTAACAGTAGCTGTATTGAGGACGAGATTCATCTGCTACTCGCATGTAGTGCATACGTAAATTTAAGGCGACAATACTTGAGCCAGGAAATCATACAATTGATTAACAATCAAAATGACAAAAATGAAACATTCAAACTGATAAATAACAATGAAGACCCAGACAACATTCTATCAATTGCAAAATATTTAAAAGAAGCATTTAAAAGCAGAATCGATATTACCCGGGGGGGGGGGTACTTCATTGTCAACATGATTCGACCTGAATCTGGACTTTGAGAAAAGGACCCATTCGTATGACGGAGTATTCAAAAATTTCGAGCCCATTTGCATGAATGTCAGGAAATTTTTGACCCATGTGCATGAATTTGTCGATTTGAAACAAAGGAAAATTTAAGTTTTTTGTCCTGGATTATCATTATAGGGCCGATTGATAAGAAAATTCTCAAAGAAGTACCCATCTACCAGAATTGTGGTTAAAAACAGACCCATATGTAGAGAATTTCGGATGAAAAAACCCATCCATATGAGCGGCACGTCCAGTACAACTTAACAATGAAGTACCCCCCCCCCCCCGGGGCGATATTAGCTAAGGAAGGTTTAATTTCTTTGTCCATTCACCCCAGACCTCGTTCATTCGTTCTTACTGTTCGCGTTTTTGTTTCTGTTTTTGTTTTTTTGTTTTTACTTAGTTTATAAATTATGTTTGTAGATTTAGCTTGTAATTATATTCTTAAATTTAGCTTGTAGAGACCATGTACCATCGTGTATAGTGTCATTGAATTAAAAAAAAATAAATAAATTGTTCCAAAATCTGAGCAAGATGGTGACGTCATGAAGGGGATAAACTTCAAGAAGACATCAATGACTTGTCACTTTTCAAAATCGAATTTCGTATTGATCCTATGACCAGTGGTTCGATTACTTGAAGGAAAGAAGTGACCCCAAACCAGCAAAAGTTTTCGTGCATTTAAAATAAGCCATTAAGCAGAGATCAAACACGTATTTTTATATCAGGAACTAAGAATTTGAGCCAGTATTGAAAGTTCCTTAGAATTACCAGATTATGAGTTTAAAGAGTTTCCTACAAAATTTTGAAAGCCTCCATAACAATCTTGATATCCGCTCCTGTTGTTCAGTCTGGGGCGTCTGTGGTTTAGCTGAGATCAGCCAGTTGCAACAATTACAAAACCATGCTGCCTCTGGCACTCTGGCAGCACCCTTGATTTTATATCCCAGGCCAGCCTAGACGATTGCGCTAAAGATGGCGGCGAGGAATTTTTTACCAAGATGCATTGCGTTCTAATTAAGATTCTTTAACGATTCTATAGGAATTCGATTAAAGAACGCAGTGCATCTTGGTAAAAAATGAAATTGAAAAAGAAAGTAAAACTGTGCCAAGGATTTACCCTACATCATATAGTTTGTTAAGTTATATTTTTCCAATACTGGAATTTCTTAGATTTTGGCGATCTGAGAGCTGAGTTTCTTATAAGTGGTTTCTCCTTTACAAAATTGTATGTACGTGTACAGTTTTCACATTGTAAATGTTTTCTAAATAGCCTCACCACACACATACAGTAGTGAAATAATCCTACTTCGATTTATATTTTAGAACTTAGAAGGTATCTCAGGAATAAACAAAGTGTTGGATCTCTCAAGAAGCAAAAAATATTTCACCCAAGGGTAGAAATATAATATATCATTATATTATAATCGACTGAATATGCCAATACAGTTTATTACTACAAGGAATAGTGCAGGTGCATGAAGCTGAACAATAGTGCTCTTGGTTTATTGCTATCATTCACATTTTATTGACAGTATGGAATAATTTCATTGATGATTTATACTGTATTTATCGCAACGAAAGAATGCATTTTGCTTTTCGATATTTCAACCAGCAGATCTTTGCAACATCTCCCATGAATGAGGTAACAAATGCATTCTCGAGATATGATACAAGTATGAGTCTCTTCTCAGTTCCTAAAATGAAGTGACGATTTTCTTCTAGATCTTGTTCAGGGAGAGAATCATCTCATTCTGCTTCAACAATTCCAAGAAATAGTTTATATACCGATGTCCGAAAGAAAGAGTGCTCCGGTTTGAAAAATCACCAAAACTCGATTCTCCAACATTTCATAAAATTTTGTTTTTCTATGTCTTTTTTCAATGATTCAAATATAGTCAAAGATGATAAAATCCTTGTTTTCCTACTTACATGTCTGAAAAATAACGGTAACGCATTGGAAAACCTCATTCTGAGCTATACTCTTTAAGTAACGTCGTCAATCTTGACTAAGAGTCATTTTATCACTATTCTGCTATGAAAGTTTGGAACGATATTCCAGTTGATATCAGAGAACTCCCGACTGTTAGTCAATTCAAAAAAAAAGGACTAAAGGAGTACTCGATGAGCTGACTGAAAATATCAGTAAAAAGACACGACCCCCTGAAAGAACAGCATCTTAGGTTATTTTTTTATTTTGATCTTTTGTTATTTAACCAATGTATTTTTATTGTATTTAAGCTGAAGGGTGGTCTCGTGTATAAATAAAAGAAAAGACCCAATAAAAAAATTACCCCTAAATGCTATTTTTAAACAGGGGTACTTGGTCCCAGTCCTCTATAGGAGCCAACTTCGTAAAAAAGAAGCCGTAAGTGATAAAGAAATGAAACTTTTGGTTTCTACACATTCTGATATGCTGAGAACGATAACGAAAAGATCCAATCAAAAAATAAACTCTAAAAGCTAATTTTAGACGGGGGTACATGACCCCAGTCCTGTATTGGGGGCTTCCTTTTTGGGCCTCCTTTGCTGAACGGAAACAGCAAGTGATAAAGAAATGAAATTTTTCTATTTCTACACATTCTGACATTCTGTGGACGATAACGAATAGACCCAATCAAAAGATTGCCCCTAAATGCTAATTTTAGACAGGGGTATTTTGTCCCAGACCCCTTTGGAGGACTGGGGCTTCCTTTTGTAAGACAAAAAAGGGAATTGGAACCTATAAAGGAATGCAAGTTATTGGTTTTCCCTCGTTTAGATATGTTGTAAAAACTGATAAACCAATTTAATCAAAAATTTACTCCCAGATATTATTTTTAGGCTAGGGTACTTGAGCCAAGTCCTGAATTTGATCTTTTCGCTGCCTTTTCAATAGTTCGTGATTTCTGCACATTAAAAACGTACTTGAATGATCCTAAAGCCTGGTTTTCATTTAGTCCTCGAAAATCTTTCAGGAGCATTGGTAATCTTTGAGGGAATTTGGATCTTAGGATCTTTGGGGGGGGGGGGTGTTGGCAATCTTTTGCAAACACTGGGATTTTGTAAATATGTGACATCCCGTCTGATCGTAAAATGGGTCGTTCACGTTATTTTGTGATCTTTGTTATCTTTTCCATTCGAGTTTTTTAGTCATTGACGATCTTTGGCGATCCTTATGAGCTGCTGGCGATCGCTGGAATGAACTTGAGTTTCATTCCAGCGATCATCAAAGATTAATTTTGTGGGTGATTGGCGGTATTTGTCAATTTGACATTTGGTTTCCATTCAGTCTCTCGCGATCGTTACAAAACTGCAATGACCATCAAAAATTTCCAAAGACCTTTAAAGATTGTCGACAACTAAATGGAAATGAGGCTTTAGGTAGCTCCAAAAAAATATTTCCAGTCCAATTGCATTTATTAGGATACTTAGACTTGATTCAATTGATTTTTAGGTACGTGAGCTCGGTACTACAGACTACGTAAATCACATAAACATTATCTAAATGAATTAGATTGCCTTCCAGTGTCTATATTTGGAATATATTGGGTAGACATAAGCTTTCTTAACTATCTATATGAAATATGAATGAAAATTTAAACAGTATAGCAAATTGCTTCTGACGTCTTGATTTAAATGATCTTTAATCAAATGTTCTCTGGATCAACTGCTCATTACAAGAACTTGTAGCTATTGAAGAATATCATAAAATCGTTTCTAAAATAACTTGATCTAGAGCAACAAGAAAATAAGCTATAACTTTTGCGCACATGCCATTCCAACAAGGAGATTGTCACAAAACACAACCATCCAAGATGGCAAGAGACTTCTCCCATAAAATTTGAGGGGCCATTTCTGCGGGGGGGGGGGGGTTTGCGATGTCAGGTTTCCCCGGTGCGAACGATGTCGCTCTTGTAAAATGTTGTTTCATGGAACTGAGGTATTAGCAATTCATTTGCATTGCTGGTGTGGCGTTTGCATGGACCAGATTGGAACAGCATTTCAGCCATGGCACCGAATGAGTTGATAGCAAAGCATTGGCCATTCTGAAACAGTGTTTTGATATACCGCTTCAATATAAAAAGAGTTCCATTTCTTCTTTTACGGACAAGTGAGGAACTTGTGTTTTTGTATTGATTATTAAAATATCTACAACTGAAAAAATAGATAAAGCATTGCCACCGTGAATGATGCTATTGCTGTGCTTGCAATAGAACAGTTTCTTGTCAAATTTGTCACTGAAAAAACGCAAGTGTTCAAAAATTCATGATCAATAAGGACTGTCTTGCTCATCGAGAGCGAAATCTGAGCATTGAACACTGCACCCCGCACTGCACTGCCTTGAAAATAGAAAAGCTCACAAGAGCCTTGATTGACGAAAGAAGTTCTGTTGATAGTAACGAGACAAATCGAGCTCCGGTATTATAGAGAAAGGCCCCCAATGGAAGACTAGGGCCAAGTACCCCCGTCTAAAACTAGCATTTAGGGGTAATTTTTGATTGGGTCTTTTCGTTATCGTTCTGAGCATATCAGAATGTGTAGAACCCAAAACGTTTTATTTCTTTATCATAAACGTCCTCTGTTTGACGAAGAAGGCCCCTATGGAGGACTGGGACCAAGTACCCCCGTCTAAAAATAGCATTTAGGGGTAATTTTTTGATTGGGTCTTTTCTTTATCGTTCTCAGCATATCAAAATGTGTAGAAACCAAAACGTTTCATTTCTTTATCACTCACGGTTTCCGTTTTACGAAGGGACGCCCCTATGGAGGACTGGGACCAAGTACCCCCGTCTAAAAATAGCATTTGGGGGCATTTCTCAGCTTGTGTCTGTTTCTCTTCGTTTTCAGCATGTCAAACTACATAAGTCTACCAAGTTTCATGCTGGTATCATATTTTGCACGATTATTGTGCTAGCAGACCGGACTATAAGTACATCATATCATATATCAGATCATATCATACCATATTGAGATTGTTTATTATATCTCTCTCAAGTCTGCAATAACACCCAGGGGGGGTACTCAGGTATATTTAGGATAGGGGTGCTCAGGCTGGGGTACAACGCATCGACCCAAAAAAGTAATTTCTAGCATGAAAATAGACCAAAAAAAATAATTTTTCCGACCTTACATACCCAAAAGTTATGAAGTGAGTATCTTAAATCTGCATAAAAATGCCCCAACTGATTAGATTTCTCATAATGTGTTTGGATATTTATGTTTTTTTATTTTAGTACTGTTACTTGACTCTAATTTCGTTTGTAAATTATATTTCCCCGATTTTTTTTTACTTTTTCTCATATTTGAGACCCAAAAAAGTAAGCCAGGATTTCTTGAACCCAAAAAATTAACTGTACAAATCATTGACCCAAAAAAAAAACCTTGCCTAAATTTTATACCCAAAAAAGTAACCTGAGCATCCTTATCTAGCCCTGTCCACAAGTTGCTCGAAATATCTCGAAAAGTTGCTCATAATTTCCTGAAAAGTTGCTCAAAAGTTGCCAATTTTTCAAAAAGTTGCTCAAAAGTTGCTCATTTATTGTCATTTTTGTAAGGCCAAGTGCTACAGATGTATGAATAATTGACAAATGTGCATAAGATTAGCTCCAAGGATGCTTCGGAGAAGTGTCTTTCTATTTCATTTCAACATTTTGTCTTATGAGGCAACTGCAGTTTCCTGGAAGTTTGAGCCTTTTAATGTTAATACTGTTCAGGGCCTCCGACGACGGGGGGGCCGGGGGGCCATGGCCCCCCCACTTTTTGGCAAATAATGCCGTTCTGAAAGGCAGCTCATCACGTTGTATTGTGGTAAATTTTTTGTATCAAGTTTGGCCCCCCCCCCCCCACTTTTCTGATCTCGTCGGGGGCCTTGCTGTTGGAACCATGTAACATATCTTCAGTATTTCAACAGAAACCATTTTTTGCTTATAACAACAACAACCACAACGACAACATTTATTGATGATTGATAATAATCATCGTTGTCATCATCATCATCGTCATCATACTGATCATAGTCACAAATCGTTAATTTCAAAGACCAGTTCTTCACAAACCAAGACGTTTAATCCCAGCCTGACCAGGAAGCAGATCCTTTCCATGCCGAATTTTCATTACTGTTAAACAAAATATCATAGAAATTGTTCTAATATTGCTAAAATAAGGACAAATTTCTCAAGGTTGCAAAAGTTGCCAAAATTCCTAAAGGTTGCCCAAAAGACCGAAAGTTGCCCGAAAGTTGCCGAGCAACTTGCGGACAGGGCTATCCTTATCCTGAATATACCAGAGTGCCCCCCCTGGGCAATAACAGTTTACGTTTCTTTCCTACATTTATGTCCTAACTAGGAGTTGATATACAAAAGGAAATTCACGGGGGGGGGGGTTCTTCCATAGTAAAGGTACCTGGGAATGTGCCGCGAGCAAGGGTATACTTTTTTGGACTTCTAGTCTAGCCAAGGGTATCCTTTCTTGCAATTTTGGCCTTGCAACAGTCTAGCCAAGGGTATCATTTTTGAAAATATTGGTCTAGCGAACGGTCATAATATGATATTTGGTACAAATTTGACAAATTGGTCCAGGAAATGGTCAAAATTGGTCTAGCCAAGGGTACCGTTTTCGTAAAAATTGGTTCAGACAATGGTCAAATTGGTCTAGCCAAGAGTACTATTTTCGTAAAAATTAGTCTAGCCAACGGTGCCCTTTTGAAGATGCTCGCGGCAGACCCCTACCCAAAATTTGGCCAAGAACCCCCCCCCTCCCCCGTGAGGAAATTAACCTGGCAATCATCAGTGCTTTTTGTAGTATGCTTCCAAACCATGTAAGCCAGGCAGCCCTAAAAAAGTAAAATCTATTCATTTCAAAACCAATCACCAGATCAGCTTTGCCTGGAAAAATTTTGATCTTTGGTTCACTTGCCAACAAAGAAATTTGAAGATTGGCCTCTTTTATATAATTTTCGTGATTTTAAAACACGAATGCCTTTTTTGGGACACCCGGTAGAAAGAATAATTTACTTATTTTGGTAGAAGATTTTCCTATTTCTTCCTACACAGTTGTCACAATTCGATGCAGACAATTTCTCCAAGATTTTTAGATGCTCATAAACCATAACATTACTTGTTCAAGGCATGACTATCCTTTAATGAACATGGATTTAAATGAATATACCTACAACGATTTTAGTGAACATGAGTCTCATGTTCACTAAAATCGTTGTCAGAGTACATTACCGAAAATTGCTGTAGTTTTCTAAGTAGAAGATACAAGGACAGATTTTGTAACACAATAGCATGAGTTGCTTTTGATTGACACCGCAATTCAAAGCGATTAATGATCGCAGACAAAGGAAATTCTCTCAACCAGTAATTCAAAACAAGAAAAGCCGCAAAAGTGTCTCTAAAACCCATGTAGCTAGCTCGCTTGTTGTGCATTCCAGAAATTGTTTTTAGGAGCAAGTATGAGCATAGATGAAAAGAAGAAGGATATATCTACACATCTACCTCGGGCATTTTATTTATTATTTTCTCGAAGGCAGATTGGGATGCAATTTAATTCTCTTAATTTATTGTGTGTCATTAAAATGCTTGTTGCTCAGCTTCTGAACCAAGTAAATAAAATGCCCGAGGTTGATGTGTAGATATATTCTTCTTTTTTTATGTATGCTCATGTTTGCTCTTAAAAACAATTTCTGGAATGCACAACGATCACGCTAGCTACCTGGGTTTCAGAGAAACTTTTGCGGCTTTGTTTGTTTTGAATTACTGGTTGAGGGAATTTCCTTTGTCTGCGATCGCAAATCGCTTTGAATTCAGGTATCAACAAAAGCAACTCATGTTATTGTGTTGCAAAATCTGTCCTTGTTGTAGGAGATACGAAAGAATACCCTTCCTTGAAAATGCAAAAAGTCCGGGATGCCACTACCTGAAATGCTGCTACTTGAAAATGTCATTACTGGATACTGTCATGCCTCGATAATGCTACGCTTAAAAAATGCATCGACTCAAAGTACCCCTCTGAAAAACCCCAATGCTCGAGAATTCTGTAACTTTGTATTCTGTAACTAATTCTGTAAGGCTTTGATCTTTGGTGGGTGTCTATTGGGTTTGGTTTAGCTAACAAGTGGCTTAGGTGCTAATGGCGTGTCGGTTTTGTTTTGTTCGTCTGCTATAAAAGTGAGTGGCTTGTTTTTATTGGTAATTTGTTCTTCGCATCAACCAAACTGATGAGAGTGCGACAAAACTAGTATTTGGGGCTTTCACGTTTATCTTTTCAGCAGTTACTGGTGAGTTATTGACTTATTTCTATCCTTACAGGTTTTAAGGTTATTTCGGTTTTGGTCTTACAGGATTTAACAGTTTTTCTCTTGTTGCAGGCTTATTTTGGGTATTGTTTCTGTTACAGGAGTTAATAGTCTACTTTCTACTGATTTCGGTGTTTTTGTTGCGTTTATGGGTTTAATATGATGGTCTGTTATTTAAGGCTATTTTTAAATTTTGTACCACGAATTTTTTGTTTACATAATTCTGTAACTTGAACATTCTAGTTTTTGAAAATGCAATTGCTTGCACATACAACTACTCAGAGCCATAGGAAGCATCCTAAACTTAGGAGAGACACTACACTTCAAGGGCACCTTTTTATTAAGCTATACGTCCTAAAGGGGCACTTCCCGAAACAAACAGAGCACTTTTTCGTTGTAATTACAAAATCTTGGGGGATGCTTACCTCCAATGCGCCCTAGCTCCTACATCTCTGCAAATGCTAAAAATTGCCAGTGCTGGGAGAATGCTTTTACTTGAAAATTCCAATTTTTGAAACTGCAGGCAGTCGGAAAATGTCATTGCTCGAGCATGCCACTGCTGGAAAGTTGTCCTGTTCACAATTCTAGTTCTCAACAATACTATTGCCATAAAATGGCACTGGCAGAATATGCTACTGTCCGAGAATCCCACTACTTGAAAATACCAACAGTAAAATTTGCCACTTCAAGGAAACTTTCACTGCTCGAGAGAGTTTCCATCAAATTTCTCACCTCCATTAAAAATGTAAATAAAGATTGATAAGAAAAGACGTCTTTCACTTGAAGAGGAGTTTTAGGAGCATGCAAATGAGCGAGCTAATGAGTGCTTTATATTCAGAAACTTTTCTAGACCAGTAAAGGCTTCAAATTGTTCGAAAAGATCGTGTGTAAATGGCTATCACATCTTATCTCATGACCGAATCTACCCATCCTTTCATTTAAAACATTGATGGTTTTGGTTGTTGGTAGCCTTCCCCCAAGTCTATATTTCGTTCTTCGGTCAAGAAGTAAAAGACCACACTTACGAAATAGACTTAGTCTAAGTTGATATGGGGACATGTTGGTTTCATATGGTCATATCAAATTAGATTCAAAATTTCTCCAGACAAACTTTGTGTGCCAGAGAAAGTAGTTTGTCGCAATTTTTGTCTACACAATTTTAGATCAACACATAACAAGGACAGATAAGGTTACAATAGAACTCGCTACTTTTCATTGACACCTAGATACAAAGCAATTTGTGATTGCAGACAAAGGGAACTCCATGCTCGGTTGGTCAAGACATAAACAAAAACAAAGCAAGCCGCAAAAATTGCCCTGAAACTCGGGTCGCTAGCGCGCTCGTTGTGCACTCCAGAAATGGTTTATAAGAGCAAATATTAGCACATATGGAAAGAAGAAGGATATATCTAAACTTCTGCCTCGGGCATTTAATTTATTTTGCGCAGAAGCCAATTGGGAGGGGATTCAATTCTCGTACTTTTTAGGTGTAATTAAAACACTTACTGCTCAGCTTCTGTACGAAAAAAATAAAATGCCCGAGGCAGGAGTTTAGATCTATCCTTCTCCTTTCGATAAGTGCTAATATTTGCTTTTTAAACCATTTCTGGAGTGCACAACGACCGAGCAAGCGACCCGAGTTTCAGGGCAATTTTTGCGGCTTGCTTTGTTTTTGTTTATGTCTTGACCAACCGAGCATGGAGTTCCCTTTGTCTGCAATCACAAATTGCTTTGTATCTAGGTGTCAATAAAAAGTAGCGAGTCCTATTGTAACATTATCTGTCCTTGATTCCAACACATAAGGTTGGCAAGATGATGGACTTGCCTACAAGTCAATCATTTGGTCCCCTTGAGCGAGAGAAAGAGGAAAGAACAAGAAGAAAATAATTAATGCCTCTTTCTTCTTTCTTTGTTTTGTTCTTTACTTGGTTGCAAGTCCAGCAAGGAGATAAAAGGATGACTTTACAAGCTTATAATGATGTCATACTTTATGATGTCACGGTGTCAGATAAAGGTGTCGGTCAAAAGTCAAATTGCTAACTTAGCACACGATTTCACACAAAAACATACGGATCGCGAATATGATAAATAAAAGAGTGACTTTACAGGGTCTTATTTCCCAGTAAATTTAAATTAGCCTGCAACTTGCTTCCCTTTCTCACGCAAGATTATTTTGCAAGGAGTGGCCGACGAATGTTACTCTTGTTGGAGTCTGGGCACTAGTACGTGTTGTTTGCTTCAAGGTCGGGATTTGCAAAATCGTTTTGTTCTCCATGTTGGAATTCGAGACGGGAAGGCCTTGCTCTCACTCGCTTTTCTACGTTGTTTCAAGCACCTAACAACCATATTCAACTCCATTTTGATGCATAAGAGATTCAGCTAGATGTTTAGAGCTTTTTAAGACTTGAATTGGATGCCGGCTCACTGCAACATGTAACTTTTCTGCGGTGATACGAGAAGGAAAACATTGTGCGTGTCAGTTACTCCATGTTGGAATTTATGTGGTGCGACAGGAAGGCCTAGATTCCAGCAGACTGTTTCAAGCTTCTGTCAAAGGTAGAGCACTTAGAAGAGGAGAATAAAGGCCTGATATCTTCGGGGAAGGTAACTGAGTAGGAATTAGGAGCATAAGAGGCCAAGCCTAGAAGGAAATGTAATTTCTCACTGCAACAGTCTGCAAGATCTCAAGTCAACGGTGCTCTGTTTTCCTACACTGCCACAATCTTGGTTGGCCTTCTGAGTTCAAGTTTTCAAGACGGTTGTTCCTTGGAATTGCAACTTAAAGCAAGAGAATTAGAAGATAATGCCGAAACGCGATTCGTAAAGGCTGTTTAACTGTGGTGGAATATGTCTGGAAGACAAGGCCTCACGACTGTGGCGGAGAGTGCAGATGGGAGACATGGACATTCTCATCATGGGCATTCAAGAACAGGCAGAACACCCTCATCAACCAGCAGGGGCAATAGGGTATTTATCTTCAAGATTCCTACCTAATTATTTAGTTGATTAACACACAGATATCTTTAGAATGATTTTGATTATATTAGATTTACTGTCTACCTGTAATTGCCGTAGAAATATTAGGTTTTGTAGTTCAGAAGTTGTCGAGTGAACACCACAACAAACCATTTCAGCTTGCCGAAGATCAACCGCCACTCTATCAACTCCCATCTATTTAAAATACATTAGAAGTTAATCCAGCTACCCAAACTGTGTTAGAATAACTAATATTTTTCTCGTCAATGGTATCCCAAAAGGTTACAGAACTCTAATGGCTGCTTTGAAGTTTTGAAATGACAATTATGGGCGCCATCAAAACAAGACGCACTCGGAAAACACGCAGCAGTTTTGTTGAAGCACAGAAGGAAGCGAGAAAATGAATTGGCCGACCTGATGGTGCCTTCGTGGGTTATTTTATAGATGAATAAGATGAAGGAGAATTTTGTTGTTTTGTTTGTAATTTGGCATGCTTCACTCGTGCTTTTTGATCTATTTTCAGGGTGACGATGGTCATTCATCGACGAGAAGCAGAGGCCGCACTTCTGGCGGTAGTGACGATGTTTACATCGGAAAGTACAAACTCATCAAGACCATCGGAAAAGGAAACTTCGCCAAAGTCAAACTTGCGAAACATTTACCAACTGGCCGAGAGGTTGGTTATATTAATAATATATTCTTATTATTTTTGAAATATGTGTGTGTGGTTTTGAGAAGTTAACCGATCTGTGACCGCAATTTCGTGCAAAGATTTGGATGTGCATTCCAGGCCTAACATGAAGTTGGCGTGGTGGTGTTCATCTTGGACAATTACATTCTGCAAATCCGGACGACGTCAGCCAATTAGAATTGTGCGCGACAGGAATCACAACAGTTATGGTGGAAACAATTGAATGACGCAAATAAATCTCGAGTTTCACGCAATTTATTTGATGCTGAAATCATTTGCTGCCAAATTGTATCCATCTAAACTTCAATCACGTAGGAAACCTGGCATAAAATATGGGAAGGGCCAGCCCTCTGTTAAAATTAGCAACCTTCCTTAGCCTTCCACATTCCTCAGGATTATTCAAATTAACAGGCATATGCAAGGGGGCTTAATTATGGTCAACCGGACCTGCAATCTGGCAAGAAATGTAAAGGAATGTTGACTGTTTATGTAAAAAAATGATCTAAATTTGGTAACCCCTCAACCCCCTGTCAGTTCAATTCCTTATCATAATGTTTTTCCTTAAAGTTTATAAACTTTTGATTCATAAAAAAGTTTGCAAAGACTGAATCTCTAAATTTTGAATTCCTTAATGGGATTCCTCCAGTCTATTAATATTATCAAGGGTGAATCTCTCCACTGCTCTGTGCCAAATATTTTTGAGTGTAATGATTTTGTGAACATCAGTGTGTGCCAAAAACTAGATGAGTTATTTCTCTGCACTGAAGACCTTCCCAACATAGGCACTCAGATTCACCCTGGAATGTTATAGAGTTGCCAGCTCCAAACAACTTCTTATGTGCACCAGCCCAAAGAATCAAGTGAAAAAATTGGATGCGTGGACTGGTGCACCAAATTTGGAAAAATTTCATATTTTCACGTGTGCCAAGAAGTTTTTGGTTGGTATCAGGTCCGCCTATCATGTACAGTGGTTCACTCAGATATTGGACAATGCTTAGTTCACAGTGTGATTAAAGGCAATGTGTCCATGCAAGTCAGCCGCGTATACACTCTTCTCAAATTTTGCTGATGTGATGCTGACAAACAGCCTCAAAGAGCGCACTGTGATTGGTAGAATTTAACTTATTTTTAGAATTAGAATTAGAATTTAACTTATTAACTTTGAAGGTGTTGTGGCGCAGTGGTGTAATCCTTTGACTTTGCAGCCAGAACAGTCAAGCGGAGTGGGTTCGATACCCGGTAGGACCCTATCACTTGAGCGTCATGACAGGGGTCGCGGACTCGATTAGGTCTGCTCTATTTCTGCGATCCCAGTGCTTGGCGCTGAAAAACGCAACTTCACCTTCACCTTCACTTATCACATGCAAAACTAGAATTTAAATTTCACAACGAGGCTGCCTGCTGTGAGACTTCGGGTTTAGCTCTTGAATCGCAACCACAAGTAAGTCATCAATCTGCTTATATTAGAGCTGGCTATCTTTTTAGCTCTACGGTAAAGTGATCACATGAAATATCACGTGAAAATAGCAAAGTTGCTGTACTTACATAGACACATTACCTTTAGCCATGATTTAAGCCTGGTTTCCATATGGTTGCAAGGATTGCTGGTGACGCAACAATTGCTCAAATTTGTGACCAGCAATTCTCAGTGGGCCTTGTATCATGTTGATTCCATTTATGTCAGTGATCGCATATTTATTTACAACCCTTGCAAAATCAAATTCCCAAGAAGGGAGGAGCAGTTGACAAAGGCATGGCTCTTGAAAGAGAGGCCTTGATTGCTGAAATTCATGCTCACTCTGTTTCAAGTGAAAAATCTCTTGATGCAAGGATTTATATGATCACTGAGATAGAACATTTCTATGATGACTGGCAACACATCAGTCACTACTAAGGCAGTTTTCATGTGGACGCAACAATCCTTGGTCACAAATTTGTGCGGTCCTTGCATCACCATGAATGAATGAAACATTGTGTGCACTTACATCGTATTGGATTAGTAGCTGTTCTTGCAAAAAAAGCAGATCTTTGTTGTTATTTTTTTACATTGAGTTAACAGTTTCTTTCCACAGATTACAGTGTCTAAATGTTTTTTTGTGGGGTTATCACAATGAATCCATTATTTAAGACTGTGTGATCTGCTATCTTGTTCATTTGATATATATTGAGAAAATACCGTATGCACCTTGCTTTGAAAAAAAACTTTACCAACATTAAGGAGGGGAGAGGAGGTTAGTGGAAGGGTATCTTTTCCACATGAAGGCGGCCAGGTGTGGAAAATACGCAAGGATGCAAGTGCCACTTGCAAGAAGTGCTATGATGTCAATATCAAAATTATTTGAATGGAAATTTTTTCAAGTCGTTTTGCACAACAATGAAATATACTGTACTTATATTAAATTTATGGACACTAAAAGTGAACATTCCCTGGGGGAAATTTTGCGCCCATCCATTCAGCTCACATGGAGAAAATCATTGTCAGCATTCCTTGACATCATTAACTTGGCTCAACAGCTTAATTATGGAATGTAGCAATTTGAATTTGTTGAGCTTGAAAGCTGCCATTACGCAGTAGTAATTGAATATTACCAACAGAAAATTATTTTTTCTCATTGAATGGATGTTGAAATAGACTATGATGCCAGAATAGTTCCCACTTCCTGCCAGGCCATGATAAATTTTATAGGGATGTACCGGATCGGATATCCGGCTAGCTGGATAATCCGGCTGGATTTTGCCATCTTGCCGGAAATCCGGTTCTGGCCAGATTTCAGATAGAATTGCTGGACTTTTGCCGGAATTTTTCATTTCAAGTTACCTTCAAGAAAGACCAATAATGTGACCTAGAAACATATGAATCTGTGCAAAATCACGATAATGTTGTCATAATGATTATCTCCTGTTAAACTTTAGGTTCTTGTTCATCACACATTTATCCCGTTTTGGCTACTGAGCTTGCTCCGTACGATAAATGGAAGCAATGGTTTTGACTGACAATGTACGATTTATCGTGAATTGTCAAAAATTGATAGTTCTTTTGGTGCACTCGGTTGTGGAAGAAGTTGCTTTGACCTGCATTAAACTTAAATGTGATTCATTAAGCTTTTAGATTTATGAAAGTGGGCGCAAAACAAAGATATTTAGGTTGTTATCTGTTGCTGCATCCTCTGAATGAAGGATGTAGGACGACAAGCTGAAGTGTGGTTTTACAGTAATTACTATGCATTTTGCAGCAAATTTCAAATTCTACAATGAAAAAATGCTCTTTTCAGGTTGAAATTTCTCTTGAAGACCTTTACTTTGACATATCTAGGCATTAGGGCATGAAAAAAATCTTAATTCATAATGAGCTGCAGGAAATTTTCCAACATACATCCATTTTTCATGTATCATTCTATTACTCATTTACAAAAAGCAACTTACAAAGTCAAAGAAAGGTCAACTGACATAGATTGTATCTCTGGTACAATTTGCAATCGATGTAACAAAACAGGAGGCGTATATTATTCACATTATGGGCAGGTTCCGAGAAATTTCATTGTTTAAAATGATAGTTGCACAGTTCTACTGCAATAAAACTTTGCGGAACGTCCAGCTGCTCAGAGTATCTGTCAGGCGAAGAAGATTACTTCACAATCATTTTCAGAGATTATGGCGCAAAAGAGAGTCTAATGTTCTTTTGTACCTCATCTTTTTGTTATTCGAACTGCATTTGAAACAAATTGATATTTCACAGCAAAGGTAGCTCTTTCTTCCACATCTATCGTATCTTATATAAATTACTTTAGGGTTGGTCTCATAAGATTAAATTTTCACAGTTTCAAGCATAATTTCACAGATACTCATACTGATATAAAGTGATATGCAAGTATACAACAATTGCAAGATCGGCAAGTACTAGATGCCCTTCATGCTTCTCTGAAATTATAATGGTTTGTTTTATAAGGTGCCCAGCTTTATCAATCCCAACTTCATACAATTTGTTTGCTTGATGCCTGATGTGTATTTACATAAAACCAGTTAAATATTATTGCATAGCTATATCTGGATCTTAAACTATTTTTGCACGCTGGAAACCTGTCTGTTCCTGCAGGAAATGTATGCACGATTTTTTCTAGTCGCAGGAAGAAATATTTTTATAATGCCCTGCTTGGCATGCAGAAGTGGACAGTAGCTTTAAGTAACAGATACTTTCATGTGACAGTGGTTATGTTAAATCGTCAGATAAGATAGAAAGTAATAGATTCATCTTATGGGGATGCATGAAACGGAATTTTTACCATACCAACTTCTTGTACGATTCCCTACTGCTTTCATCAGCCGCAAAATTATACAGCTGTTGCTGTCTTAAATATAAAAATCCGGCCGGATTTTGACAATTGTGGCCGGAAAATCCGGTTCCGGCAGGATCCTGAAAACCCTGATCCGGTACACCCCTAAAATTTTACACTTCAGCCAATCTTAAAAATTGATGATTTGCATATTTTGTCAAGATCCCAGATATGACGCCTCAATTTAAAAAAGTCTTGGATGCTGATGGTATTTCATGCACTCTAAGTAATTTCTTCAAAATTCCTAGTCAAGGAACTGCCTAAATCGATCAAAAGAAGGTGTTATGGTGCATTGGTGTAATCCTCTGACTTCACAGGGTCGATTAGGCCTTCTTTGTTTCGGCGATCTCAGTGCTTGGTGCTAAGAACCGTAACCTCACCTTCAAAGACATCAACTCAAATTTTCAAAAAACTGGACCAGACAAAACATTGACAAAACTCTTGGCAACGGCTTGGGAATAAAGTGGCTTCTTAGTTGAATGAGCTGTCACCTAATTCTTGCAAAATCTTAGTACTACTTTTAAGTGAAGCATTTGTGTCGATGAAAGCAGTAGGTTCCTTTTTTCCTTTCAAGCTTAGCCTTTATGAAATTGAAAGTGAAAGTGAAGTTGCGGTTTTTAGCGCCAAGGGCTGGGATCGCAGAGGTAGAGAAGTCCTAATCGAGTCCGGGACCCCTTGTCATGACGCCCAAGTGGCGAGGCTCTACCTGGTATCAAACCCTGTCTACCTGACTGTTCTGGCTGCAAAGTCGGAGGATTACACCACTGCACCACAATTTGATTGATATGTTTTGAACAACTTAGGCTGCTTAAGAAAATACAGTTCAAGTAGTATGAATTGAACAGAGTATAATATTTTTACAAATTTGAATAATGATGCACAGAGTAATTTACAAGACAGGCCTTGCGCACATTAACTTGACAAGAATTTTCAAGAATTCTAAAGAATTTTGAAGAATTCTTCACATTATGATCATCAAAGTATAATTTGGAATTTTGACTGACAATTCAATCATCCATCTTCAAATTTGTCTTATTTATAATCTTTGTATCACAGTTTGCTGTAAGCGGGAAATTTTTATGGCACACCTTGTAGTTTTGGAAGCTATCCTGTTGTGATTGAAAGGATACACTTTTCCCTGTCTAATTGTTTTGGGCAGTATCCACCTGAAACAAAATAAACTGCTCTCAAGAATAAATGTACAGATAGTGTCTTTCTGGTACTTGCAGCTTAGCAATGAATTCTTGGAAAGACCTTCCATTATAGAGTTTGGCAGGTGATGAAATGGAGTAACCAGTGGCGGACACTTGGGGGAGCCAGGGGGTGCAATTGCCCCCCAATGTTGGCTAGAACAAAGGTCTTTTGTTCAAAGACAATAGAAATAAGCAATGCTTTTAACTGAAACAATAGCTTCGCCCCCCCCCCCCAATATTTGGCAAAGTGTCCGCCACTGGGAGTAACATTTAACAGGCCTGGTTATTTTAGCAGGGGAATATTGATTGTCTGTTGGTTATGTCCAAGTGAGCCATCCATGAATGAAAACAAAGGAAAAAGGGAATTTGAGGAGAGCAATTTACTTTTCTGAACATTTCAGGGGAGCTCCCCTCCACCATTTGAGGGGAGCCTGGAAGAGAGCAAGAGTGATTGGCCCCCTCAAACAAATGGGTCTGTTTGATATCAAGTGAATGCCTCTTTGTGCTAGGATCAGTTGTTTTAAGTTCACTTCCACTTGAAAAGTATTAAAATTCGTTTTTTCAAGTGGAGGCTGTTCCAAATAGATGTAATTTAGTGGTTTTCATAGCTTAAAGGTAATGTGTCCATGTAAGTACAGCGACTTTGCTATTTTCACGTGATATTTCATGTGATCACTTTACCGTGATATCAAAAAGATAGCCTGGTCTAATATAAGCAGACTGATGACTTGCTTGCGGCTGCGATTCCAGAGCTCAACCCGAAGTTTCACAGCAGGTAGCCTCGTTGTGAAATTTAAATTATAGTTTTGCATGTGTTCAGTTAAATTCTACCAATCACAGTGCGCTCCTCGGGCTCTTCGTCAGCATCGTGTCAAGAGTGTATATGCTGCTGTACTTACATGGACACATTACCTTTAAATGTAATATCATTCAATATACCAAAATTATGGATACAAATCATGGATGCCCCCTGTCAGTAAAATTATGATGATACCACTCATAGGACTTTTTGCAATGAAGGTTTCAACAGAAGCTCTGCTAAAGTGCAAAGCTCTTTCCTAGAAAGATGTATCCAGGATCACCCTGGAGGATGTTTCACATCTCTAAAACCAGAGTGGTATATTTTGAGGACAGGTGTGACACATTATTTGCAGAAGTATATCAAATTGTAAGCCTTTTGACTACGATAACATTATGGTTATCTTTTCAGCCAGATAATTACTTTCCTTGCTGCCTGTTAGCAATGCAGCATTGCCATTTTAGTGTTGTAGTATGTTTAGGAGCAGAGATATGTCAGTAAGCAGGAAGCTGTTACAGTATTTCTACTGCAATTCATTACAGTTTCTGTTGCTCATTTGCCATTTTTATGAAGGTGAAGGTGAAGTTGCGGTTTTTAGCGCCAAGCGCTGGGATCGCAGAAGTAGAATAGACCTCTTGTGACCCCTTGTTATGACGCTCAAGTGGTGGGGCTCTACCTGGGATTGAACCCTGTCTGCCTGACTGTTGTGGCTGCAATGTCAGAGGATTACACCACTGTGCCACAACACCTTCATTTTTGATTACAAAGTCCACTTTGTAATCTAAGAAGGGGCTTCGATGTCAGTCAGTCAGAAAGAAAGAAAGTAAGAAAGAAAGAAAGAAAGAAAGTAAGTAACCCACTTCCGTCACGCTCGTTAAAGCGATTGATTAACGTTTTATCTCTGCTAATTGGCACTGAAATAAAGAAAGCGCACATAAAGTGCATACAAGACAGAAGTTTCCCGCGATCCTATAGCAACATTTGACGTCGGCTTATTTCATGTTAGACAGATTTGACACCATAAGATGGATAAATCACCATGATGTTTACCCTGGCACAACAACAAATTTACGCAGAATTGGCACGTTCTTGACTTCATTAGCAGCTTAATTATGTCAAAACAATCGTTTTCTAGAACGAACGAATCATTAGCCTTATTGATAGTACTCATTATGCAAATAAGTCAACTTTAGAGGATGATGTAACCGGCGGCCTGCACAGAGGCTAGCATTCGCAGCATCACCGAAGGTAGAAGGATCCCCCTCCTACACAGCTACAGAAAGGTGCAGAATCCCAGCAAACAATGGCACCATTGACTGGGGGAAGGCACGAGATCACACTGTACCAAAACATCTTCATGCATATCATTCTGCACAGAGAGGTTATCTTCGTGACTGCTTGTCTCAAATTAGATGCCCGCGAATAGCAACAATTGAAACGTTCTGTAGGGTTCTGCATAAGTAATTTTGCGTTATCGTAAATCTCACATGACATCTCATTTGACACAGATGCACCAATAGTTTCGTGCACGAACTAAGCAAACTAGGGGTAATGACTTTTGATTTTTGCACATCATTCTCGTTTGACATAAAGACCAAAATATTGCCTTTGAGGCGATTCTTGTCCTTATACAAGGCGCTTGATTTTCCTTTGAAGGCGACTAGCAGCAACACTCATCTCTCTAACTGTAGCTAGAAACAGCATCTACGATCATTTGGGGTTATGAAGAAATCAATATTCAGACATTCTTATGCTTGTTTAGCTCAGGACAGACTTTGTAATCATCCAAAAGGATCTTATGTTTATACCTTGCATGTAACTGGCCCTTGTATATAATTGTCCAGCAATGCCAACACGTGTTTGCTGACTTAGCCATCAAAAGTACCCAATGGGAATTCCTATCAGCAAGATGAAATACGAGAATTAGTTCTCTTATTTTTTCTTGCTATCAGGGACCTAGCCAAAAACTCCAACATTATCCAAAACAATGGGAATTCCTATGAGGGATTTCCAAATTCTTCTCATCAGTTTAAAACTTTGATGCCAACAAATGTTGAATTCCATTTTAGCTCCTCTGCAACAGAATCAAGTGGTTATACTCATATTCTTTTGTAGAAATCTGACAACTTTTTTAATATGCACTGGCACAACAGTGATAGAAGCTGTAACTCCAGTCAATCAAACCTTTGTCATGAAAATGTGTAAAAATGTTGCTCAGTCCAGACTTCTTAGTGGAATAACTGAAAGATCTATCTATTGTTGGGTGAATGCTGACTAGATTAGACTAGATTAGACTAGACTAGACTAGACTAGACTTCTTAGTGGAATATCTGAAAGATCTATTGTTGGGTAAATGCTGACTAGATTCTGCTTGACAGCTAGAACTTAGAGTGGGGTTTTACTGTATATCCCCATGTATTGCTTCATTAATTAATAAAATGATTGAGAAAGGAGTCTTTGGTATGCATTTCATCAGTAGCATATCACTCACTCAAAGCATGTGTAATTTTTGCAAGGACAAAGTAATTTCTACAGGATCTCAAAGATTTCTCAGGAAAACAAATGAGTTTCCATCAGAATTGTGAAATTTTTAGGGAGTGATATCTTGCTTTCGTGTTGTTAGCCAAACTTGCCCAAATCCAGACTTTACTTTTGCCAACCAGGCAAATTTTGTAATGCATAGTGCTCTGTTGAAATAATGGATAGAGCAGTTATTTTGATTCTTAGATATGCAGTTTACATAAATATTCCTTTGTCATCACAAGCTCACTGGCCACATCAAGAATTCTGCTGTGGATAAGCAAAGTTAATTGTGATTTGTTTTCCTTTTAACAATCAGTGAATGAAAAGTTTAAAATTTCCCAGGGAAACTAATTTTTTGTGGATTTCACATTAACTGTTTCAGTTACCGTGAAGAACCATACTATGAGAATTGAGTGCAGGATATACTTGGATGTCCCAGGAAAAAGTATACAGATTCCTGGTTGGTTCCAGTGATAGGAATTTAGCTTTAATCAATGGCTAATCACTCTCAACATGTTCCGCGATAGTTGACTTGAAAAGAGATACATCATTTATTGGTATTGTTGCTTTGAGAGTAGAAATATTATCTTGAAAGCTCAAATCCACCTCAAGACCAGAACTTTGGCCTTTTAGCCTTTATTCTTGAAGCACATCAGAATTAAGAACCGAAATTAAAGAAAAGGTAAGGAACTGTCCAATATGGGTGACTTCTGGCAAACAGAATATATATGATCTAATATTGTTAAACTTTTATCAAGGCTATCATTGATTTATGCACTGTGCCTCAAGAATTTGTTTAGACCAAAAGGCCAAAGCTCTGGTTTGGAGGTGGACGCAAGTTTGAGCTTCAAGATTAATATTTCTGCTCTCAAAGCACCAATACCAACAAACGAGGTATATATGTTCGTGTTAACTATTGAGGAACATTTTGAAAGAGATCAGCCATTGATTAAAGCTAAGTTCACCTCATTGGATCAAACCAGGTCACTTTTTGGCTGGTAGACAAGTTATATAAAGTCTTATGTTGCAGTAGATGCAAATACAGGAAGCCAATAAAATTCTTGTTGTATCTTCGATTGTATATGGTCTCACTTGACAGTCAACTGTTTGTAGCAGTTTCCCATTTTCTATCGGAAAGACTCGCATTTCTCGAAAGAATACTTTCACACATCAATTTTCTCTTTTACTGTACTTGTGGAGCTTTCAGCACTTAAATTTATAACCCTATACTCTTTGTTGATAAGGAGTAAATCAGCAGCAGTTTTGCAGGTTGTTTTTAATAGGTACAAGAGGGATTAGAATTTAGATCATGTTGTCTTTGAATTGATTTCAAAGCTTGAGAGAGAATTTGGTTTCTTAAATGTTGTAATTTTTAATTTGAGATTTTGCGTACTGGTGAATCACCATTTAAAAGAGCCCACTACTCAATATATGAACAATTGAAATGTGTAGGATTGGCAATATTAGGGAAAGATAACGAAATGGAAATCTGTGAGCAACAGCCCTTGCATTCATTTGTTGAGGTAAAATGCAGGTGCTAATAGTTAACTACAAACTGTTATTAAAACGTGTGGGAAAGACTTCTTTTTCTTCTTCGACTTCATTCATTTTATCAATATTTATACACAAAAAACCTTTCAGCGTATTAACAAATTATTTCAAAGAAAAAATGAAAAGGAAAATTTGTAAGTAACTTAAATATGCTGCTCTACCAAGGGGTCGTGTTTGGGTCTTCTAGGTTCAAAAGATACTTTCTAAAACCTGTTTTAAAACGAACGATTGATTCTTGTTCTCGAATGTTGTCCGGGATATCATTCCAATTTTTGACACCAGAGAAGTAGAAACTTCGCCTTGCATATTCTAACCTAACTCTGGGAATTTGCAGATCTCCATGATTTCTGGTTCTTTCCTCTGAAATCATGGATCTTTCAGTGAACTTATGGCGATTATTTTCGGGACAAAGGTCATGCAGAATTTATGTCATGACTCCTTTGTCAAAGGAGAGCAAAGACTTTACATCGACCCAATTCAGTTCCAACCGTCCTTATACTTGGCGTCCACTATTAGCTTCTTTGCCCTTGTCTGTAATCGTTTCAGTTGGTATAGTGTGGTGTTGGAAAGAGTACTCCAAACAATGTCACCATAGCGAAGATGGCTTTCAAAGAGAGCTTTGTAGACTTGACTGTCAAATCTAATTTTTTTGAGGGATGGCAGGTAAACGTTTGCTGGAATATGGTCCAACCATGGCGGCACTGCATGGCAACACATTTTTTTTTATTCAATATAAAATTTTACAAACAAACTACTTAAAGCACTACGTACGAGCTACTTTACTACACTACAAGGACGATACCACGGAGTGCAAGAGACCATCACAACTCCGCAGTCATTAACATAGAGAACGTGTAACTAAACTAAAATTAAATTTACAGCTACGAAAAATACACATGAACAATTTCTACTGATAAATACTAAGGTTCGTTTCACATTGTATGTCGAGCTAACTTTGGCCAATCAGGTCTAATTCACAAGAATGGGTCAACTGGAGATTCGACTATCAAATTAGAATGGATTGTGCCCAATGAGTCAAACATACAATGTGAAACAAACTTACAGCAAAAAGAAAGAGAAGCAAAGGGAATTGGGGACTATGAATTGTAAACAATCGCAAATGCTGTGAATTTCCTTAGTTAAATCGACCAGTTTGGTGAATGAACTTTAGGGTCAGTTCAAGTACATGTTTATTAACGTCGCTAGAAAGGTCTTTCTAGAAAGGAAATTTTGAGTAAACTGTCAAAGTAATACCAAGCAATAGCTCTTTAAGTAACTCAGGTGTTAGTCTAGTGATGCTTCTGAATAGAGAATGATGTCCTTGTAAGCTGTTCTAAACGAAAAAGAGTTTCCTAGTGGAAAATGATCGGTTATTGATTATGAGAGCATGAATACCTACTAAAACACGAGGCTTGCATTTAAGTTTGTAGCAAATTTGCATGCAATTTTTTGTGAGTTTGTGTTGAGTTTGTTTCAGATTTAAAGGACAACAAAAGTTTTTAAGCTGTTTGTGAATAGTTTGAAATTTTCATCAAACCAATTTGCAGCACTTTGTTTGCAGACTCTGAAAAAAACAGTGGAGCATAATCATTGCCAACACTGATTGCAACTTTGTGTATAGTGTATTTTTTACCAATGGTAGACAAACAAGCAAGCAACACTGGCTAGGTTTCTAGCAGCTATACAGCTGTTGTGGGCCTGCGGCACTACGGCTTGTGCTCTCAGAGTTGCCTCGGAATGAACAGCTGAGTTGGCTGCTGGCTTGTGGTTTGTAGTGCCAGCGATGGGATTTGAACCCATGCGGGTAGACCCCACGAGATTCAAAACACTGCACCTTATCCACTTGGCCACACTGCTAGTCACTTGGCCACATTGCCAGACTTCTTTCCATCATTTTGCAGCACACAATAATGAATAAAGAAATAATAGTGACTTTGCAGGGGTAGAGCTACATGCTAAACCGTACAGAGAGTTATGTGCTTTACCATATTTCAAACTTTCAGCTGGCCATTGGAGCTGTTATTTTACTTTCAAGATTTGGCTTAAATGCTGCCTGATAGCGGTGTATTGTGATACAAGTTTGCTGATATTTTCCTTTTATCATCAGGTTGCAATAAAGATCATTGACAAAACCCAGTTGAACCCAACCAGCTTGCAAAAGGTAAGATAATTTCTAAGAACTTATGTCTTGGTCAATTCCTACATGGACCATCTCTCTTGGACAACCATATATGCTCAAGAATGGTGCCACCCCGTGGTATTTTACTGTAAATTTGTCCATAGCTCCACGTTATTTGAAAACACCAGGAGCTTTCACTGTTTGTGCAAGAAGTTTTTTTTATCCTGGGGCTGCCTGGGGTGGGGGTGGCTGGCCATGGCAGGAATGAGACATTACTGCAGCCACCCAAAGCATTGACTTTTCTCAGATCATGGCCAAATAAACCACAATGTTATTCTTTCTGAAGAAGGTGCAACTATTCATCATGGATAAAGGAAGTTTTTGGAATTCTCCAATAGACAATTGTGCCAATGAGGGCATCAGGGAATTTTTCATCATGATCCTTTGTGTCTCAAGAATTTTTGGTTGATTTGATTGGACAACTCACCATCCAGCATAAATGATCATGGTTAATTCCCGATGCCATCTTTGGCACAGTCATATAAAGGAAGCTCTCGTATGACTAAAACAGCTCGCAAAAGAGGTGTGGCAGCGATGTTCCCAGGGCCTTGCTGCAGTGGTGTGAACCAGGTTTTATAACAGGTGATTTTTTGTACGTAATTTCTTTTCAAAATACAATGACGTATGAAAACTCGAGAATTGTAGCAATGTTATGAGAGTAACTCATCATTAGGTATAAAGAAAATAGAATGAGCAAGTGTAGAATGTTAAAGGGGCTGGATAAGAAACTGTCGGGGAAATTTTTGATTTGGCTGTTTTCTGATGAGCTAATTTATCGTGACTATTCAATGAAAATTCAAAATAAATGTATCATCTTGGAGATTCGCCTTTGCACTTTCTTTTGATACAAATTAAATCTCCATATGTTTTGGGATTGCTGTGATATAAATGGATTTCCAACAAGTATTTTTGTTGATCTTTCACCCAAAGATCAGCCTGTGTCTAGATAAGGATATTTCCTTTGAATTTAGCTAATTACAAAGGAATTTCTCCTTTCAAGATGCGATATTTGATGCACAAACCGTGGATTTGTTTACGTATTTCTTATCCAGCCCCTTTAAGTTGTAAGAGAAGTTTCAGTATTAGATTAGAGATCAAGATAGTGCCAAAAGAATGCGGCAGATGATATGACATATTGTAGAAGTCGAAGTAGTATTAAAGAACTGTAAAATGATATAGAAGACCAGGATAAGACACAAATGAAGGAGGGTAGAGCACTAGTTTACAATTCTATGGAAGGCAAAGAAGTTTTTTTGGAGTCCGGTGTGGATAAGGGTTCTGAGCTTGACCATTATGAGTTTCTCTGAGGTTTTTGAACCAGGTTTATTGAGCCATGTTTTTAGTTTGGAGATCAGACCATCTATACTTTTAGTCAGACTACTGCGTTTTCCAAGTATAACATTTTAACCACAGCCTGACAAACAGTTTGCTGAGCAAACCAATTAACAGCAGTACACAAACAATTTGGGCAAACATACACCACTAGATCAAGGCATGAATGATAGGTCTGTGTTTACTTTACAGCAGGTAAGTTTCCATCGTGATAAGAATAAGAAAGATTAGTCTGCTTCAGGCCTTATTTTCATTGTATTGTATAGTATGAATGATTGAACGTTGTTACAGTTTAGCCATGCTCCTAAACACAGGATGAATATCATTTTCGGGTTGAATTTTCTGATCTAAGACTAATGGAAAGGAGCTGTAAATTGCACTCCTGATTTCTTCAAATAGCTAACGGCTATGTCTATTCAACATTTCCCTTTCCTTTGTTTTGAAGCTCGCCTGAGCATTACCAAGAGAAGGATTTATTGCTCCCATGGTTAAAAATCAGGCCAGGTGTGCTTACCATAAAGACTTTATAAGGGCATGTCCCTCCAAAGTAGATGCTTTTTTTTATCTGCGTCTTGCTGTATTGGCCCATAGTTTAAACATCGTTTCTTTCCGTGTTGAATTTAATGGATGCTACTGAAAACTTCTAAGTGTTAATTAAATTCGATATAAAAAGATGTTTAAATCACCTGCCGTTTTTAGTAGAGAAAACGCCAGGATTTCACCAGCCCTGTCTTATCAAACGGCAGAAAAACCACTTGATTTAAACATCGTATTTCTGCCTGGTTTAATTAAACAATTCTAGGCCATGGTCCTCGGTTTCTACGTGTCATCAGCCACTGCGTTTGTGCATTTTGAAAAATAGCCATTTTAACCATTTTAATTTAAATCCGACAAGGCAAAAAACGATGTTTAAATCAGATTTTTAGACACGGCAGATTCTGCCGTTTTTAATACAGTTCGATTCGACACGAAAAAATACGATGTTTAAACTAGGCCTTAGGAAATGATCCATGTGGATAGTGTGCCTGCGCTCACCTCACAGTTTCTTGAAGCTCAGAAATGCTTTTTTCCTGTAAGTTATTTCATTTTATTGAACACTGGACAAAGAATCTTTCCATAAGCCTGTCTCATGTTGTTATCCTCCATTTTACTCAGCTTTTCCGTGAAGTGAGAATCATGAAGTTTCTGGATCACCCTAACATAGGTAAGGAGTTTTGTTATTTGATATCTTTGAGTTAGCTTTGGTAAATGAGGTACTTCTGAATGATAGCAGAATGATTAGAAGATTTTAACACCCTGATGCCTTTCTGATTTATGTCCCCATCAGTGTGTGACTTTAAAGTGAAACAAGCAAATGAGTACACAAAATAGAAATTTGCACACAGATACTTTTGGAGAGATATATCTTTGGACAGATATATGACAGCTATAGCTATGACGGACTCCAGTATCAGATGCTTTGTTATCACGTTTCCATGAGCAAAATCATGTTCGTGTGCATAATGCTGTCTGCTATTGGTTACAAATATTTGTACTATCGCTTGCAAAAATATGGGTAGACATAGGTAAAAATAGGAGCACTACTGAGGAAAATCTCTTTGAACGAAAACAAATTATGATCTTTGGACTTTATCTTGGACCCTTTATTATATAGAGACTATCGTTAGGCGATACAGTAAAGTCCCGCCTTTAAAAAATTACTTTATAAAAAACTCAGACCCTGAATTTTCGTGGGAATAATGGGAAAACGACGGAGCATAAAAATAGAACAATGGGAAAATAATAGAGTCATTGAGGGGGAACAAAAGGCCGAGGTAAAAGAAATTGGTTTCTGAAAGGCGGGACTTTTCTGTATAGTATATTTCATAATTTTACATTTCTGAGGCCACTATATAGGATGCAACAAGTTTATTTTCCATCTCTGTTCTTGCAAATCTTGGCTACCTTAGTCCCTTCAAATTTCGTCTGCCTCTAATTTTCGCCCCGGAGGGGGGCGAAAATTAAAGAGGGCGAATTGCGGAAATATTTTAGGGGGTGAAAATTAGAGGGAGTGAAAATTAAAGGAAGCGAAAAAATCTATTTTCGATGAAAAAACTTTAGTTTTGATTGTAATACAAAATACAAGACATTCATTACTCTTCGATAACAATGATATTGTCCTCCCCTGTGGTCTGAGGGGTGATTTTGTTGTTCTAGTTCCTTCGTGTTCTCTTCCTCGGGGCTATATCCATCCAAATTACGTCATATCAATCCAATCCAGGGGGGCCAAAATTAAAGGGAGCGAAACTCCCGCGAAACTTCTGCACAAGGGGGGCGGAAATTAAAGGGGCGAAAATTAAAGGGAGCCAACATTTGAGGCAGGCGAAATTTGAAAGGGCTAAGGTATGTCCAAAGAAAGCCATTACACTTCCTATGCTCTTAAATGAAGGCAAGGGTGTGACTAGGTTTAGTGCAAAGGGGATGTTTGGTTTCGAAACAGCTACCTAGCACTAGGCTGGATATGTTGGCATGGATGATGTATTTGGAAAGTGTATCATGAAACGATTGTTCAAATTATATGGTTTTGACGAGGGTCAATATTGGTGTTTTCATTCTGGTAGCATTTGTGATACATCTAACTTAGGACTTGATGGATTGTAATTCAAACCAGCCAATCAGATGCACCATAGTGGATATGTTTTCCACGAAAATGCAGCCTCGTTCCTAGGGTATTCTCATACGTCACACACTAATCACAAAGCCGAGTGGAAACCCTGGTACAAAATACACAAATTTGCTGAAGATGAGGATGGATTAGCACTTTTGATCTAAATGCTGATGCATTCTCAATCCAATTTTGCCAGCAAAAAGAAACAGGGGAAGTTGAAAAAAGTATATCTGCTGAAGTGCTAATAGCCAAGTCGAAATTGGAAGTTTTAAGTTTTAATCAAACGGCTGGAAATGATAAGAATTTTGACCGACTGGAGGCCTCTGAAATAGACTTGAAGTTCTGTTCAGAGCAGAAGGTTTGGTAGTCTTTTGAAACTACCATGTCTTGTGTTGCCGAGCATGGAATTGGTACATGTCAAATAAGCCCTTGAAACCCAAAGCATTGCTTCATGATTATTGGATGAGTACATGGGTAGACTGATTACCTAACTTCTTTGTTTCCCAGCAGTAAACCTTACTCAGCAGCGACTCATGATATAACAATTGAAAAAACCTTGCTTAGGCCCATTTCTAGCACCATCATTTTACAGAAATGAAATGCAGTGGATCTTCTCATTTGGCCTACAGATAATGACGAAAACTTAGTGTACGTAAGTAGTGTAAGCTCACGCTGTCGATTGATGCTTGAATCACAACGTAATTTGTTGAATCTTGCGAGCTAATTTCTGCCAGCGAAACAGCGTCAGTGGCAACGATGTGCAGGGAAAATCTAAACAGGGTCATTTTCAGTGGTCAGTGGCTAGGGTCTAAATGGAGTGAAGCTTTTCAGAGTAATATTATGAGTCTCTGTTGACCACAATGTCATGCAAGTCAAAGAGCACAAGGTGGCAAAGGGCTCAGGTAGTAAGTCTAGTGTATAGATGGGCGGATACTGTGCAGGAGCACATCCTAATGATATCTAAGTGCTTTTGGCTTATTTCTTGATAAGCAGATTTGGTGTGACGTACGTTGGGGTGTGTTGACGTGAATGTATTTCAGCACCGATTTGAATGTTTTATTAATCAATGGGATTTTGTCATCTGGTGTCCTAATGTAGATTTTAATTGAGCTGTGGATAATGGTGGTCAAGAAAGGTATCGATGGTGCCTGTTTTGAAGGGGCACAACGGGGGTGATCATTTTTGACCATGCCAGCGTTGGCTGCAGTGGCTAGGGTCACCCAGGGTCCATTGCAGGCACACTGCAATTTCAGACTGAAAACCAAATTTGGCCTATGCAGAAATATAGATTGGTACTCCAGTAGTTGACTCATAGAAAAGTCAGACTTTTATCTCAGTTCAGTTACTCCAGCATGGATGCATATTTTCCGCTCAGGCCAAATTTGTTTATCGGACAGTCTGAAATTGCAGCATGCTCTCAAAGGGCTCTGGGTGATATTGGCTCTTTAACTGCACCCCCCTCAATATATTTGTTGGGGATACGAACAGGCTAAGTTGTGAGCCTCAAGGAATCCCCCAATAAGGGCTCCAGATCGCATGCGCAGAAACGATTTACTTCACTTATGTAATATGCAAATTAGCTTGACGGTTGAGAACAAGGGAAGAAACAAAAGCAGCGATGCGCATGACAACGTGAGCCCCACGGTTGATTCGCTCTCAACAAAGCTGAAAAACAATGTATCAAAACAATAGGGTCAGCTCTTCATCTCCCCAACAAATATGGGGATTTTGATTCGAAAAGCTTTTCAAATTTGGTCGCCTTTCATGCTTTGGTTGATGTTCCAAGATCGCCCAGTTCTCACTTTATTTTACTTATACGTACAGTGTATTTGTCGTTGTTTGCAATGACGTTATAACTATTTAGTTGTTTCATAAAAAATATTTTTAAACACACGTACGCACACCTCACCAGAAAGAGCAGCTTGAAAGGTTGGGGTAAATACGGAGATAAATGCATAGCTGCTACGATTCTTAAGGGCTCAAACTTAATATCCTTACGATCTTTAAATTTTGGTTATGGATATCGACAATCATTTTCTCATTATGAAGCGCCATACAAGCAGTACGATTTGCTGTTGTATATACTCTATCCACCAAGGCCTTCCGTATTTACCTCAACCTTTCAAGCTGCTCTTTGCACGCAGACTTCATAATGGCATTGCATCGACAAAGCATTGACAAAGCATTGATAATAGGGAGTGAAAATGAACTGCATCGAAAGTGTCGAGCCAGACAATACAGTAAGTACCCGCAAATAAGAAACCCCCTTGTATAAGAAACAGGCCTCATTTTCTTCAAAAGGGGCTCCTTCAATAAGAAACGACTTTAGGTCTGAATTTTAAAAGTTTCTTATTTTCAGGTTTGTCACAGTTTGCTCCTAAATGCCAAAACGTATTCCCATAAATGACTGTAATATAATGTAGCATTCTCAAAACAGAATGCATTTTAAAAATTAAAGATTCACATAAAAATATGTAACATGGTAAAAATGTAAAATGTACCAGTAATGCTCAATACACATGCATGTACGCCTCTGGCATATATCTTGACTTGACTTGATTACCTATGTATAAGAAACTTTGACCACTGATCATGAAAAGGTCTCTTTAGATAAGAAACTTTCTGAGGCCTCAATTTAAAATGTCGTTTCTTATTTGCGGGTACCCGCTGTAACTGCATTGGGATCTATATATCTTCTTTGAACGCAAATAGGTTGCAGGATTTGTCTGGATTACAGACTTTCGATTTAGTTTGTTATGCAGCAATCTTGCAGCAATTTCATAAAGTACAAATCCACATATAAGAACACACCCTTTTCAAACCAAGCTGTTTTGGTTCTTTTGTAAAGGATAACATTCACGAAAAAAGTTTTCGATTGTCACAGCTGAAAACAATAACACTGCATTTGTTCAACCTAGTGTCCCAAAATGATGTATTATTGTTTGATTGATTTCATGTCCATAACCAATGAACCGATTTTCAAAAGCTTTATTTTATTTGACTGCCTAACGGCTAAATTTTATTTTAAGATGTTGGTTGTGGTTTTACCACGGCGTTTTCATGTCGCAAAGAAGATCGATAAACCTGCTGAAATTCAAGCCTTAGATAGCATGAAAAAGAAACGACCTATTTTTCCAGTCAACATTTAGATGTGATACAAAGGCTGAACTCCTATTCGTATTCTCTGAACTCAATATTAACTGAATTCGTACTCTCTGAACGACATTTATTCTCTGAATGCCAAATAAGTTCAGCTTCTTGTATCACATATAAAATATTGACTGGGAAAGTAGGTTGTTTCTTTTTCATGCGACGTAAGGCTTGAATTTGAGCAGGTTCATCGATCTTTTTTTCAACATGAAGACATCGGCCTAAACCACATTATCGAATGCAATGTAGCCTTTCGGCAATCGGATAAAACAAACTTTTTGAAAATCGGTTCATCGGTTATGGACATATAAGCACTCAAACGATAATACATCATTTTGGGACACCCGGTATATAAAAATCAGGATGAAAAGGGTCTCACGCAAAGGAGTAAACATTGAAGATTTCAGGATAAAGGTTCTCATGCGGGGAAAGTTCTTATACAAGGAAGGCTCTTATATGCGGGTTTTTACTGCATCGGCATACTTGTAGTGATCCCACCGCCTTTTAATTCAAAGGATATGCCCCTGATGCGTTTCTAATCAAATTTGAGTATCGGAGAAAAGTTACGCCCATCAAATATAAATGGACATTGACATTTTTATATTTGGTTATCCTAACCGTTGTCATGGCTATGATTTTACTTTGTTAGTGCTAATTTCGTAAAGTGGCTAGCATATTGCCATCTTTCATGCATGAGTATCAGAAAAATTTAGCATCCCATCCAATTGAAATGGAAATTTTCAATTGGTGGTCCCAACCGTTGTCATAGCGAAGGTTTATGTTCTTAGGGCCTAGGTCGTAAATTGGCTAACATATTGCCATCTTCCACGCATACATTATGCTTAAGGCATGAATTATGCATGGCTACAATTCTTCCAGTTGACTGTATTAACCTAAAAGCAAAATCGCCATGACCTTGATGGAAGTAACAAAGTGTTTTGTCAATAAGGAGGTGCTTAACTTAACTATCCGCATGGATGGTGGCAAAATTTATTCATTTTGTCTTAATAATCACGTTGTGGTCTTCTTTGAAGGAATCCCTAGTTGTTTTGTTTAGCTAAAGCTTCTTTAATCTGGACTTAAAAGTGAATTCTGTACTGTTAGCATTTATTCATATTCTTTATAGAAATGAAGATCGCTTTTCTGTAATACTTCGTAAGAACTTGAGCTGTTGCCCCATCGGATTTTGTTGCGTTAAATGTATACAAAATGGAATTAATCTGCCTTGCTTTTTCATTGCAATGTGCCGCACAAATCAGAACTAACATCTCTTTGACTTTTCACCACCCCTGATGACAGTCAAAGTATCAGTATACCGGGTGAGCCAGAAAAAAGTTCCCACTTTCGAAAATTCGTAGCACCACAAGTACTTCATGGATTTTAAGGATTCAAATTCTAGTTAAAAGCCAAAAGATCGAAGTATTTTTGTGATTTGTCTCGTCTTCTTACGAGCACTGCAGATATAGGTGAATTATACTTTACCAAAGCTTCATGGTTTTAAAATGACTGAAAAGGGGCCTAAACACTTGATCAAATCGTTAGGACTCTCCTCTCACAGAACAATACGCACGGACGTCTCACCTCTCTCAAGAGTTATAAGACACAGATTCTCAAACAGTTTGTAGACCTTTTTCAGTCATTTTGCATCCACAAAGCTTTTCTAATTTGAATTTACCAATTTTCCAATGCTTGTAACAAGGCGAGAAAAATCGCAAAAATACTTCGATCTTTTGGCTGTCAAGCAAATATTGATTCATTCCAATCCCTCCAGTACTTTTGATGCTATGAATTTTCAAAAGTGAAAACTTTTTTCTGGTTCACCCGGTAGTACTCGAGGCTGATATTTTTGAAGTTAGTCCGGTAGCCTGGTTGTTATATTACAAGAGGCTGATATGTTTTAAGCTACGGTAAAAGCGCTATTTAGCCCCCTCTCTACTGAGCCCCTCTTTGATACGCCCCTCCTTTTTTAAGGCAAAATTTGGAATAAGCACCTTCTCTATTAAGGCCCCCCTCTTACAAAAATTGCCGGATGTTAACGAAGATTTTACATTTATTTAGCAAGACAAGTTTGTATTGTAATTTTGACATGGTTTGGGATAAAAGCTGGGTCGTATTTGTGTATTAGACTGTTAAAATTGCATGTTGATTCCGCATAAAAAATTTCATTTTATAACCATGTCATCTGAACCTGTAGATAAACCTTTCTCTCTAATAACCCCCCCCCCCCTCTAGAGTGGCCGAAATTTACTGTTGTTTCCGCATAAAAAGTTTTCTTGTTTATAGCCTTGTCATTTGAATTTGTGAATAAACCCTTCTCTCTAACAAGCTCTCCCTGGATTGGCGGAAATTAGATAAGCTCTCCAGGGGCTCAATAGAGCTTTTACGGTAGCCGAATAATTATTGAAGCAAAAATTAGATTCACGATAGTTTCTTTTGCATCTGATTTCTTAGACTATACGAAGTGATTGAAACAGAGAGGACTCTTTATTGTTCTTCAAAGTCACAGACGATAAATCTAAGAACGAACTTTTTATTTGAGGGTGGGATTATGTTTCAGGGTGTTATGAAGCCAATGTTGATTTAGTTATTTTATTTTTCAGTGAAACTATACGAAGTGATTGAAACAGAGAAGACCCTTTATCTGGTGATAGAGGTTGCAAGTGGAGGTATGTACTAATAACCCCCTAAGAGCCTGTTCATATGGAGAAAGTTTCCGCGGCATTTTCTCAGTTCACCGGGAAACCCGCTCAGCCGAGGTAATATTCTTTGACCTTTCATGAGAAAAGTTTCCCAGTAAGCCGGGGTAAAAAACAATAGTGCTTTGTCTCTGGCACCAAAGGATTCAAAAGGATTAACTATAAACAAAAGAAATTTCCTCGCGCGCCTATTCGGGAAAATTTGTTCATATGGGAAAATATTTCCTCGGCTAGGCGGGATCCCGGTAGAGTTCAAGCGAGATCTCAGCTAGCCGGGAAAATATTTTCTCATGCGAATCCTTAACAATTCTTTTGGAATTCGATTAAAGAACGCAATGTATCTTGGTAAAAACGTCCTTGCCGCCATCTTTAGCATAATCGTCTATTGCATTTTGACTAACATTTCTGAAAGAAAGTGACATGTTAGGATATCTTTGTTCCTTGTAGCTATTTGTGTCTGTTATTTGTGGGGTGAGTTGCCGATCGGCTTAAACGGTTTCCGTCAGGTGACTGAAGTTAAGCTCGGTCGAGTGAGGTCAAACTCCGGATGGGTGACTTCTCGGAGGCCTGACCTCGCAACTCACTTCGCCGTCGTTCGGAGGAGGGGCCCCATGCCTGGATACGGTATGCATGGTGGGCCTAAGTTGGCTTTCAATAGCTAGAACTCCTTCAGCCTACTTAGAATAAATGACTGAAAAAAGTTGTATGGTCTCAACACCTGATGTTTTGATGGTTTGCCGATGCAAAGGATCGTGGGAAGCACAATGTCTTTAATGTTAGTTATCCTTAAAGGCATTGAGTCATGATAAATAGACCTGCTTTGCCGGGTATCATGTAACCTATGTGAAAATGAGTTATCACTCCTAACAAGCTAAAAGAAGCTGCCGTTGCACAATGCATCTCGTGTGATCAGTTTCATTTCACACGGACGTTAGCCAATCAAATGCGCCATCGAGGGCCATGAGTCAGCAGATTCTTTAAGTTTGGGTATACACAGTCTATTTAACATGACTCAATGCCTTTAACTTTCACAGGTGTCTATAATTCATCTAGTGATTGTTAGTTCTTTCTTTAAAGGTGAGGTGTTTGACTATCTTGTTGCGCATGGCCGAATGAAAGAAAAGGAAGCAAGAGCAAAGTTTAGACAGGTTAGCTTTAAGGTTATCTGTTCTCTTGTTGGTTTATATTTAATTTGTTTTATGTGGAGAATACTTGAGATATTACACTGAAGCAAAGTTTAGTTGATGGCCATGTATTTTTGTGACTATGCAGCATCTGAAAAGATAGCCAAGTTCCGGGGGGGGGGGGGTACTTCACTGTTGGGTCAGACGGGGATGTACGCCAGTTTTGGTAGTTTTTGGCCTAAAAATTCTGGGAATGGGGTATACTTTTACTGGAAATTTTCTGTGATTGGGGTATACTTTCACTCGAAATTTTCTGGGATTGGGGATTAACTGTTATACTAAAAATTCTGGTGATGGGTGTTGAATGTTCCCATTGATTCAGAACAGATTTGTTCTGCTTGTAACCATAATTGAGACGAAATCCGTTCTTTCACCTTGAAATTGAGTGCCATTTAACGTTGAATTGTTCTTTGTTACTTCTTCAAAATTCTAGGATTGGGTATCAATATCTGACCTATATTCTGGGATAGGGTATCATTTTTTGACCAAAATTCTGGGATTGGGTCATAACAGAAATTCTGGCGCCGCACACCCCTGTATGAGTTTATAGTGAAGTATCTCCCCCGGGAGCCAAGTCTTTCAACTAAACGTTGATACAAAGCATTTGTCAATAACTTTTGATTTTAGAGAGCCAGTTGCAGCCTTGACGTGCTCCAAGTCTCGCTCTTGATCAAGAAACAAAACGGAAGGGAGAGAAGAGGAAGAAGAAAAGGGGACTGAAAGGAGAGCGAAAACTCTCGTTTCCCTCCCTTTCCTTTTCTCCTTTCTCTTTCCCTCCCTTTCCCCTCCCGTTTGCTTATTGATCAAGAGCGAGACTTAGAGCAAGTCCAGTTATAGCATGGCTTACGAACTTTTCCGAGGGGTGTATCACTCTTCTGAAAAGACGTACGAGAGATTTTTTAAAACAACAGGATTTTTAGGGATTTTTCTTGAAAATAAAATGATTTTCGCCAAAGGTGTACGAGATTTTTACAGAGTGATACGCCCCTCCAAGTTTTCTTTTGGTCACCCGGTCCGCTAAAGTGCATATTAGGTTCCTTCTTTTCCCGGTATAATATTGATATTTATTTACTCCTGGTCTCCTGGTCTTCACGCTGAATCTCGGTCAAAAACTCTGTCCTCTAATAAAATTTTTTGGACATGCATTCGGATGGGTTGCTTAAGTATTTCCGCCGCAGCTTTTTTTTATTGTTCTCAACGTGATAATCATTCCAAAATTTGGTTATCAATTTCCATATTACGCGGTAAGAAGTGAATTTCGAGCTATTAATCATCAACATTGAACACATCTCATCGTTTTATTCATCGACAACAGCTTTGTGTCATTAAACATGAAGGCGGCAGTTCTTTGAAATATATTTCCTGCATCAGTGGGCTGTGCTTTCCTCATCTAGAACAGACAACGCATGGAATACTACTGAAATGAAAACTAATATGCGTGTAACTCATTTTGGGCTTGGTTTCGACATCGTTGACGTCTTTTTAGCGGGAGGATGGAATTTAAACGATATTTTCTTTAGAAAAGCTGATTTCCAGTCAGTGGAATCTTTCGAGCGGGGGAGGAGGGGGGATTTTACACATTGAAGAATCATTCAACCTTGAATTTCTATTCAATTGCAGAGCGACATTTTCTGTCGTAAGCAATAGAATTTCAGCCCCCTCGGCCAGTTTCGAGTCTGTGAAATTTTCTGAGCGGGCAGAAATTTGTTTTTTACAAGAAGAATGTAACTTTGTAATTGTATACACAGGGTGTCCCAAACATTTTTGCCCCGTTTGTACGACTGCTGTGGAGGAGCTGTAGCTTCAACTATCTCGGTTTTTACACAGTTGTATAGGTCACGCTGCAAGCAAAGGCCAACGGTTTTGTCTCTAAGCAAAGACCAATGATCAAGCAAGCACAGGGCTCGAATCTTTGCATGAATTTATGATGAAAGGTTTGAAATGTTATTTCCCATTCTGTCAACTGAATCAATCGAAGGTTCCCTTTAATCAATTCAGTTGAAATGATGAGGCAAACATTTTACACGAATGATTTTAAATTCTACAGGCAAAGTATCAGGGGCAGGTGGTTTGACGACGAACTCAGACTGTGTTCTCATTAATAATTCAACGGTATTTTGTTTTTAGATTGTCTCTGCTGTACAATACTGTCATGAAAAGCACGTCATTCATAGGGATTTGAAAGTAAGTCACTCATTAACTGTTTCCTAAGTCATTCATTCACATGTTTTCTCTTTCTTCTACTGTGCGGTTCTTGGGAACTTCACTGTATAGAGCCAGGTAGTGTTTTAATTTCACTCAACTTCCTAATGCAGGACGCAAACTTCTCGTAGTTTGCACTGATTAAGTCGAGTTTGTACGTAATGAAATTTCTTGTTGAGCAGCATGAGAGCAGACGTTAAGCGCGTGTCTAGGCAGACCTTCACTGCAGTAGTCTTGGTAAGCGACCAGCACATTAGAGAGCAGAGACGGGGCAGAGACAAGCTCGCTGTTCGCCCATCAAAACTACTGCAGTTGAGGTCGACCTTCGGGCTATTTTCCATTTGCAGCGCTTCTGGTTTTGCACGGACTCATGACCTTGACAGAGGCCGACAATATTGTTTTCTACCTGGGAACGGCAAAAATTTGATCCAAACTTCTTGCGAAATTTTTCATAGATTTAGTGGATTGTAGATCGTAGTTCATGCAAGTTATAGGTAGAATATTGTTCAAAAGCTACTTGGTGAAATTGAACACGTTCATAAACCAACAACTTAAGGTTTAAACTCGACATAACATGAAAGAAATGCTTACAGGTAGGTACAGTAAGAACCCGCAAAATAGAAACCAGTTTTTTCAAAACAGCCTGTTCAGTTTCTTATTAAAAGGTCATTAACGTTGAAACAGGCTGAACGGTTTCTTATCACATGGCTATGAAACGTGCACTGATTTCAGTTTAATCTTTCATGAAAACCTAGAGCAAACATTAGCGGACAGTATGTTCTTGTTACCTAGCATTTTCTCTAAAGTTACTCAATGATAGCATACATGCCAAATTTATCATTATAGATAGAGATTCCTTTGCATGGAATATCTAAAAATGTTGGGCACCTGAATTTCACGAAGATTTTCAAATGCGAATTTATGTGAGGTCCTTCTATAAGAAACCTTTCTAAAATCAGGCTGAGAAGTTTCTTATATGAGGGCACCATTTATCAAAAAAATCAGCCTGAGGTTTCTTATAAAGTGGTTTCTATTTTGCGGGTTCTTGCTCAAAATAGGCATAGTAACTGTAGGTGAGCAACTAAAATGCACATGAATTTCGTCATGAAGATGAGCAACCAAAATGCACATACAAATCTGGTTGCCACTTTCTTCCTTCCTTGAAAAAAAGCATTACCTTGGCACAAAAAGCAGCCGAACAGCTCAATGATAGGGTTGACATGGGCAAAATCTACTACTTACAGCAACCAATCTTTTTTTCAAATTCTAGATGCAAGCCTCTTGGTCAAAATTCTGCTTAGTCAAACTTATTTGAGCAATTCAATTTTTTTTTGAGATAACAATTATGACAGGTTCAGATTCTGCGGTGTTTTGACGGCAGCATGAAATTCAGCTTCCTTTCAAAAAATTTCCTGCAACTTAAAAATCTTGCCAAAATTTCCTGGGAACGGCGTTCCCCTGTTCCCACACTTTGTCGGCTTCTGGACCTTGAGTCCCTTGTTTCTCTGCCTTCATTGATTTGTTGATATCATTTCGGTCAATAGGGGCTCACATTACTATGAAATAACTGGCACACTTTTGTTAAATGGCCTAAACTATTGAAAGTTTTCGTACACTCCAACGTCCTGCTACAAATCACTTCAAAGTCTGGTTCAAAGAGCTTGGTCATTGAAAACCAAACTGTTAATACAAAGAATGATGTTTCGTGACATACTGATTGCAACTTGTATGCCTTTCAAGCGGTAATCTTCCTCCGTAGAAACAAAATCCATTGCAGCTGCGAAAACTCTTGGTGATATCAACCGTTTTTATGTGCAACAACAACAGCTGCCTGAGTAGCGCCGCCTGAATAGTTGAACGTTAAAATTCTAGATGATTCTAGCAATTTGATTGGTGCATAAGGATCCACTCTGTCAGGGCCTAAAATGTGCCCGTTATTTCATGTGCCCGTTTTGATTCCCTGTTAATGATATCAGTAAATAAAAGAAGACAGGGAAAAAGGGAGTTTAAATCATAAGTTTAGGTCGTGCTCGCGCTCTGACTTGAAAGTTGAATTGGAGTCAGTTTTAGGGATTTTGGTGTGCCACGTGACAATCTATTGTATACATTTTGGTGTGGGCCCCACGTGCTCTGAAGCGCTGCAGTGGAATTTGGCCTCACAAGATGAACTTCTGAGAAACGATGACTTTTCAAGTTTTGCTATAGCTTTAAAGGGGCTCAGTCATCAAACAGTAAACAAATCCGTAAACTTGCACGTGTCGCGGATTATCCATTGTTCATCCATGTTCTCTGCAGTTTGTTTGGTGGCTTCGCCCAAGCCACAAAAAGTGACCGTTAAAAATCCACTTATATCTGAGCAATCATAGAATATATGAATGTTTGGTTTGTTCCTTAGTGAAGTACAAGGATTAATGCCCAAACAGCAACTTTCATTTTGAAAAAAATACGAAAATCCTGTGTGATATCACCTTTCAAAAAAAACTGCAAAAATCATCGTTTTGTTTACATTTTGACGACGGAGCCCCTTTAAGCTTCCTAGAATTAGCCTGCGCAATCAGATTTTTCATACTATCAACGGCTTTGGAGATAAAAGTGGATTCGTAGCCACTGTTGGTTGGCTTTGTAGGAAGGTAAAAATACCTGATGACCAAATCTCTCCCCGTTTTTTGAAGATTGAAGGGGTGGTCATATGTTAACAGGGGCAAGGGGTAGAGGCAAATAAGGTGGCGTCTGAAACTTTTCTGTAAATTTGTTGGGGTCTGAAATTTGCAGAGGAATTTTTGCTGGGGACTGAACATGAAATGCCAAATATTATAATGCTTTCAAAGATATTATATTTTGTCCCTATTTATTTATGAAGTTATTTAAAAAATGTTAGACATTGGCTTCAGTCTGTTTAGTCTGTCTCATTTTCTTCAGTGCTAGCAAGGCATCTTTTTCAGTAATGTATTTTGAGTGGGCAGGAAGTATTTCTAGCTACTTAAAGCTAATTTAAGCCCACTATGCATGCCGCATCCAGGCATGGGACCCCTAGTTTACGTCCCTTCAGAAGGACAGGAGGTGAGTTGCGAGGTCAAACCTCCGAGGTAACCCATCCGGAGTTCGACCTCACTTGACCGAGCCAAGCTTAACGTCGGTCACCTGACTGAAACTGTATAAACCGCTCGGCCACTCACCATTATTACTCATTGAAGATAAATGTTTTACTGTTTGGAGTCTGACATTTTTTAGGAAAAATTTGGACGGGGTCTGAAATTTCACGTGGTTAGAATGCAAGGGTCAAAGTTTTCAGTGTATATAAAATTTTTGTGATTGATGTGTAACTCACATTTAAATTATAAGCCTTCAAATGGTTGCCTGACATCCAATGTGAAACTGACTCGAGTGTTTATCAGTAGAAATTGTTTGCACGTAATTATAGTAGTAAATGTATTTAATTGTATGTAGGTTTAATTTAGTTGCTCGTCTTTATGTCAAAGCCATGGGGTAGTCATGGTATTTTGCTCCCCATGGTATCTCGTAAAGTAGCTCGTAAGTGTTGTTATAAGTAATCCCGTTTTTGTAAATTTTTATACTGAATATATAAAAAAAAAGTTTTTTGTGCTCAAATTTCCGAAATTGTTCCACCACCTTCACTGTTATTTGTAATAACAGCTCCCTTATATTTACGCTTTCACTAATTACTGCCCTCAGTATTGCCAACAAATAATACTACAAACACGTTTGCTGTTGTTTCTTCGTTGTATTGCAGTGTTTCTGCCTACAAATTCTTTCACTAATGCCCCAGTCACACTTGCAAGTTAAACCAGCTTAAACTAAACCCGGTTATCAAATGGGGCCTTCTTATTGGTCAATCCAGCGAATCGAATGTATTTGATTGGTTGAAATTGAAACTGGTTTAGACAAAGCTTGTTTAACTGTGTCAGTGTGAATGCTGTATTAGACTCTTCAAAACAATCTTCCCATGCTAAATCGACATGCATTTGTTATTTAGGCTGAAAATCTTCTGCTGGATGCTGATATGAACATAAAAATTGCAGATTTTGGCTTTAGTAATGAATTCTCGCCTGGGAATAAACTTGATACATTTTGTGGAAGCCCGCCGTACGCAGCTCCCGAGCTATTCCAGGGCAAGAAATATGATGGACCAGAAGTAGATGTTTGGAGTTTAGGAGTTATTCTATATACATTAGTTAGTGGTTCTCTGCCTTTTGATGGACAAAATCTAAAGGTGAGTGATTCTATCTTTTGTTATCAGGAAAGCTGTATTTAAAAGTAGTGGTTCCAAATCTTTAAAAGGTTTTTGTAAATTTCTATGACCTATTTCTTTTGAACTGAATGGCTTCAGAGACACTTTTGCTCTTGCTATAAATCTACCGTTTGACTTTTCTGAAATCTTCAAGAAAAATGTTGAAAAAAATCAAAACTATCGTATTTTCTAAACCTTTTGACGAAACAGTTCTTTGCTTTTCTTTTCTTAACACAGTTTCAAGGAGAGCCGGTTTTGTTCATGAAGAGCGAGAAAGCTGTCTTTTGGTGAAGAGTTTTTGTTGGATTTTTTTGCATTCTTTCAGCTACACATAGCTATTTCTAAAATGACAGGTTTTGATATATTGCTGATTAATTGCTGATTACGTAGGAGCCCAGTGGTTGTAGGCGGTTTGTAGATTGGCCTTTATAGATCATTATCAATTGAAATTGGCCCATGAGGATGCTAGTGAATGGAAGCTAGTGCTGACACCTTCTCGCACATTGGAGTATAGGATATCCTGGCTGTGTCCTTCAGTTATAGCTTTTAGGTCTATATTAAGGGAATATCATATCCGTGAATTGGATCATTCTTATATTGATACGAGGATTTATACGCGTCCTGTCTTTTTATTTTAGGAACTACGGGAAAGAGTCCTGAGGGGAAAATACCGAATTCCTTTTTATATGTCCACGGGTAAGTTCCGCACTAAAGTCTTTAATATTGTTTTAGAAATCTTTGGACGCAACCGGAATTTTGGTGATGCCTATATACACAATTTTCTCTTAACATAAGGGATTCCGGACATTTCCCACTAGTAATCCCGTCAAGTGTTCTTTAACTGCAGATACTAGCATTTTGGTCTCATTTTTATTTTATTCTAAACTGATTTAAACAGGGTTGCAGACCAATACGTATTCGACTGTATAGAAATGATGCACTTTATCTTAAAAAAGAGGAAAATAATCACTGATAGTTCCAAGTACACGTCTGTTTTATGAAGCAGTGACGTTCTTTGCAAAATTTAAATACGAAAATCAAACTTAGTAGTCTGTTGGTCTCCTTTATCAATGATGTTTGTCTCTCGAATTAACGAACTCCCGTCGTTAAATAGATTTCTTTGATTCTCCGCAGATTGTGAAAACTTACTGAAGAAGTTTCTAGTTTTGAATCCAGAAAAAAGAGCGCATTTAGAGGTGAGCAACTTGCAATGAAATTTCCCTTGCATTTTTCCATGGTAGCTTCAGAAGGTAGATTGAGAGGGTAGAATTTTCTGCACAAGGTATGAGGAGTAGATATCGCAAAGTACGCATCTTGAAAATAGATGAAAGATTAGGTTGTTCGAGCTATGGTTGATCACAGAGTATGAAACCTGGCTAGTACATTTTATGAGGAATGGTTGCTTGTTAAATTGCAGACTTGGGGCATTGCTGTGCTTTTTTTGATCGTCAAAATTTTGCCATCAACCCTCATTTTCTCTTTTGTGGAACACATCCAAGCAATCACCACATGTTTTTTCACAGAATTTCTCTCCCAGACCCTACATTGAATTTCATGACTGCTTGTACACAACCATTTTAATAGTTCTAGTGTACCATTTTGACACTTCTTTAAACAATTGTGTTATTTGTTGTAGTTGATAATGCAAGATAAATGGATGAACATAGGGTATGAAAATGACGAATTGAGGCCGTATTTAGAGCCAACTCCCGATTTCAATGACTCAAATCGACTGGGTAAGATTAAACTTTTATTTCTCACTTAAATTTATACACCGGGTGAGTCAGAAAAAAGAATCCCCCGTTTGAACGGTCAAGGTTCCTAGATATCAAGACAATGATATCGGCAAATATAAAGTTTAATGGTAGAAATGTTCATATCTACTATAAAATTTACCTGACTGAAATCGGCCACTTCATTTTGACATTATGAGGGATTTTCTCGAGAAAACCTCTTTAAAAAACCTTCAAAACGTGCCCAAAATCATGAACAAATTTTCCTTACATTTCTGCCTTACAATGGCCTTACTGCAATGACTTGTGGACGCTTTAGCACGTGCTTTCCTATTGGGGGGATGAAAAGGCCCCCCCCCCCTGGTAACGATGACCTTTCAGGAGATTCCATTCTCCCAAGAGGACAAAATACATGGATTTATGTGAGTGTCATCAATTTTAGGAAGGAAAATTTGCTCATTGTTTTCGTTCGTTTTTGCATGTTTTTGGAAGGGGCTGTCTGCAGAAAATCACCCATATCCACGGGAAGGAATGGCCGATTAAAGCCGGGTAAATTACTGAACCTAATTGAAAATATTGGCAATAAAACAACACAGTTTTGAATATTATTGCTTTGACATTCATGGAGCAGTGGCCTTCCAAGAGGGGATTCTTTTTCTAACTCACCCGGTACTTTCTTCTCATGCAATCTGGGTACTATTATTTACATAAGAAATATCGACCAGGTGTTGCAAAATGATGTATCCTCGTTCGAAAAATCCTCAAAATTTACCCTCCTTTAAATGTCTTTCTTTCTTAGTTGTATTTTAGGCCACATTATTTTAGGCAATGATAAGAATTGTTTTAAATTTAGAAAGAATTGGAAGGGAGAAAGGCTTGATCAGCTTACATTCTGTCCAATTTCGTAGTATGACTTGAAAAGCAGGCAAGGAATAAAACCTCACAATTTCCCTAATAGACCTTTTAGCTATTCTTCAACAGTGCCATGATCGAGCGTAATTTTTGTATATTTTTATACGTTAGGCTCGACCGAGTCGCGTTAGATCTTCTATCGCTATTGTGCACATTTGAACATTCTACAAAATCTAGGAAAATATTGTTCGATTCTGATTCTTTTGTGAATAGCTATAAGGTCTGTTGGGAAACCGTTGGAAGAAAAATCTTGCTTCCTTAATTTGATTTGATTTGATTGGATTTATCATTTAACACCCAAACGAGGAGAATTCAACATTACATTGGATTTTAAATGTTGGTAACTTTTCGAAGGCTGGTACATCTTTTGGGACACCCTGTATGCTAACTAGTATCAAAAGAAGTATTTTCGGCTATTAATGCCAATTTTGTGTGTGACAAGGACTCTTGTATGAAATGACTTCTGAAATAGATTTTATCTCCGAAAGCAGTTTGCCTGAGGCAAACAATCTGAACGAGGAATTCTTTTTTCAGAGTTGATGATAAGAATGGGATTTTCATCTGATGAAATTAAAGATTCACTCATGAGCAATAAATATGACGAAGTCATGGCGACGTATCTACTTCTCGACGATAAGAGGGTAAGTGCTTTGGTCAAAATAATATCAATGTTTGATTATGTTTATCACATTGTGAAGAAGCAAAGTTGTTATTATCTTCCGCAAATTTGCAAAAAATCAGCTTATATGCGGGGACTATCGGTGTCGTCTGCTGTTTGATTTGAAGGGAGTAAAGATCATGACAGAACCATTTTGTCCGAAACAAAATGCTATCTCTTATTGCTAAATTAAATGCTCATTCATTGACCACAGCATTTGATCGATTGAAAATGCTAGTTGATTTTGAAAATACGAGCCTTTTTTCCTTTGTCCTGTCTCCAGTAGCGAAAATCGTGCGATACGCTTCCAGCAAACATTTCAAGTTAACGACAATAGATCTTGTCAGTGGCAACAAAACGTTTTAGCACTGTTAGCTAGGCTTTAGTCTACTTTGCTTTCGAGTGATTGGCTTTGCGCTATCCGTGACCACAACACTCTTCCAAATTCTATAAAGCCGATGTAGTGCAGCTGTTCTGCGAGGATTCCCGAAAAGGTTTCTTTCCATGATATTCAGGGATTTATGCAGAAATAAAAATATTTACTAGAATACCTGGTGAGTTCGCGAAAACGTGGGGCTTGTTTAGGTCGAGTGTTTTGGAGCTTTATTTTGCAGGAGAAAGCAGAGCAGAAAGCGTTGTAATTCACGCGTATTTAGGGCTCAAATGAAACGATTACAAAACGCCCCATTTAAAAGAATATTAGCTTTTCTTTTTGTGCTGTAACACAGTGCATGCCGTGTTTCAATTCTTAGCGGAGAAACAGAATATTTGTCATGGTCTAGAAGTGCATACGTGCATGAATATGAATTTGATTGAAGGCATGTCTGAGGAGTATTGCGAGGCATGATTTTACTTCAATGACTTCTTACTATCAACATCAGGCAAAACGTTCCAAACAGTATTGAATCAAAAATAGATAATCAACTCTTACAGTTACCATTAATTTCTGAGATGAACGCCGGCATAGACTATTGTGGCTCTTGATTTCAACATAATGAAATATTGTATGGCAAACACAGCTGGCAGCCATTTCCATTTATCACTTTACGAACTTAAAGGGGCTCCGTCATCAGAATGTAAACAAAACGATTATTTTTGCAGTTTTTTGAAATGTGATATCAAACAGGATTTTCGTATTTTTTTCAAAATGAAAGTTGCTGTTTGGGCATTAATCCTTGTACTTCACTAAGGAACAAACCAAACATTCATATCTTCTACGATTGCTCGGATATAAGTGGATTTTTAACGGTCACTTTTTTGTGGCTTGGGTGAAGCCATCAAACAAACTGCAGAGAACAATGGATGAACAATGGATAATCGGCGACACGTGCGAGTTTACGAATTTGTTTACTGTTTGACGACGGAGCCCCTTTAACGCAGAAAGGTAGGACGACAAAAATACCAAGGTATCTTTCAACACACTGAGGCCTTTCGGACTTGTGCCTCATCAGAGCATGATTTGGACATCACTCCCTGATGAGGACACAAGTCCAAAAGACCTCAGTGTGTGGTTTTTTTGTCGTCCAACATCTCTTCATTAAGTTTCTAGTTATATATTTTTTGTGAAGGTTTTTTAATCAGTTTTTAGAATTACGTCAGCTATTAATACTTGTAAATAATTCAAAGAATTATCCATACCCGCAAATCCATTTCATGACAATGTTTAGAAGAATTGCGTGGAATACATAGTCACCTTGTCTTAAATGAAATCGTATTAAATTAACATGTTGCCGCTAATGCACAGTTGGTTGTCAGAATTCCTAACCGCCATTGTTTTGGGTCAGTACAGGATGGCTAAATTCCTGTACTGGTAATGATATCAGCAATAATATTCTCAGCAAGAGTAAAACTGATTCCTGACAAATGTCTTCTTTAGTATGTGAAAAATTAAGCAGTTCTATACCGGGTGCGCACATAAAGAACAGTCATCGTTCGAATGACCACTGCTCACCGGAAGTCAAGACGATGGCAAACATATCATTCAAAGGACATTGTGCAACGTCACTGCGTTGCGACCTTAAATATGCCTTGGTTCCCTGTCATCGATAATTTCTGATGATCATAAATTAAGATGGCTGCCTTGAGGCAGGAACTTCTCGCGAGATCGAATCTTTTTCTCTCCTGAACCAATGTGTATGGCAGAGAATAAGGTTGAAAGACCAAGTCATGGCGAACCCCAACATTCCTTGCACTGTAGCAAGTGTTGGCCGACCGCAACGATGATGTAAGCTGTATCAAATTACGCAGTTGTTGTTTTCATAATCTGGATCACAGGGAGCCAAAGAAACTAAAGCTACAGTCTTTAGTGACACTTCTGGACCCCCTGTGGTTTTTAAAGGGTTGTCATGTGACAGTGTCATCGAGTTTCGTCATGCTTTGTCTTGCAGCTATCTGAAATGGAAAAGATGCTGTTTAAAGGCAATGATTTAGCATTGCGGAGACTTTACTTTGTCAATCATTCTCTATTCATGTGTTTTCCTCCGCGAATTCTAATCATTGCTTTGTTTTAAATGGCTCTTTATATTCTTCGTTTCAGATTGCTAGCAAGGTTAGTATGACTGACTACATACTTGATTGCAAAGATACTTTAACGCTGACCTGAGGCGAAAACTTTTATTGGTGCAAATGGATAGCACTGTTTCACGTTTAGACTTGCCCCAAGTCTATCTCTTCCGTCCGTCTACCGTTAGCTCTCTGTGTGGAATGTTGGAATGGCGGATCCAGGAAATGGCGGATCCAGGATCTACCGTAAAGGGACCGGCAGACAGATGGAAGAGATAGACTTGGGGCAAGTCTATTTCACGTTCATAGATTACACAACTTTAGTATCACTTTTATCAATGTGAAGTCTTTCAGTTATTCATCACTTCTTTTAAAGGATACTTGCTAGCTACTGTAGTTTTAGCCTGCGTGCAGACTTTACTTTCCACTGCGAAGGAGATCCAAGGCGGATCTTGTAAAGTCTGCGAATTAGCGCCCATTATCGTGTTCTGAATGAAAAGTTTCTCCTGCGAAGGAGAGCTCAATCTTGCGCAATAAATCGACAAATATAATCCCTATCATGTGAAGAGAATCCCATCCCACCCACACAGCTTCAGAGCCTGCAAACTGCAGAGGTAATATTGGGTATGGAAGACTCACCAGTGATTCAAGAACCCCAATTGCTGACACATGTCTAAGCTAAGGGTACTACCAACACATCATTTACCCATCTGGTGATCAGGTCAACAAATGAAAGTTTAGGCCTAGCCTGAAGTAAACATTCTGTCCTCGGAGCGGAGAAACTTTCAAAGAATTATCTCTTGATCGTTGTAGACTTCCTTCACCTTGAGAATATGCTTGACTGTTTATAATTCCTTTCCAAACAAAGTTTCATCCCAAGTTGTCAAGTCCCGAAGACAGGCAAACTGGGCGGCGCACTTCATCATCGGCGAACTTGTTTACCACGGCAACTTCCTCCAACGGTTTCGTGTTGTGTCGCAAACAACCACAAAGGGTTTCAAAAAACGTGACGATTCTGTCGGCTTTTGATTGGGTCCTTGGAATCTCAAACCAGATACTGATTGGCTAGCAGACAATAGCCGGACAAAGGCGAGTATCATTGCGCAAGATCTCAGAACTCAATAATGGGTGCTAATTCGCAGACTTTACAAGATCCGCCTTGGCTCTCCTTCGCAGTGGAAAGTAAAGTCTGCACGCAGGCTACTGTAGTTTATGCATGTAGGGAATTAAGAATTGTTTCAAACAAGCGTGTAGATTTAGGAATTTGTGATGCGAAGACCTGTTACCTTATTCCCTACAGGCACAAACTTCAGTAGCTAACAAGTATAATTTCAAAGAAATGTTTAAAAACGGAAAGTCTTTGTATTGATGAAAATGATACTAATGTTGTTCAATCATGAAACGACCGCTCGTGCGACATAATCCATTCCGATTCCCAAGTCATTTCGAGAAGCACTTTCTTTATTCTGCCAAGTTCAGTCTTTCGAAGATTTGATCACTGTTTTTTATCTTTCTGGGCAGTCTACCGACGAAAAATTTCAAGAAATTGCAAATATATCAGTAAGTAGGCATGCTAAAATTCGAGAAAAAATAACCAAGAGTAGTTTAGGGTATTGAAAAAAGATTAAATCAAACATATTTTTAATTGGTCCAGTGTATTATTTATCCTGGCCTGCCGAAAGTGGGAATTTTTCTGGCTCACCCAGTAGTTATATCTTGGCACAATGAACTGCAAAGGGAACCAGATCAAGTTATGATGGGGGCCCGTTATTTCTATATTTAGCTGTATACAGAAATGATTTTTTCTGCGCTTTTCTGTGACATTTCGTTTTATGGGCAGAATATCTCGTGCTTGAAAAAGCCGTTGCAGAATGATTGAAAGGGGCTGGGTAGAGTAAAGTAAACAAACTTCTTGCAAAACAATGATTTCACAGTTTTTTTGACAGGCCATATCACACAGATTTTCGACTATTTTTCTCAAATGAGAGAGTTATTTTGAAGATGGAATTTTGAATTTCATAGTAGTAAACAAAACATTCATGGTGTACGATTATAGAGATATCGATGGATTTTAAAGAGTGCCTACATTGTGGATTCGCCCCTTCCACTAAAAACTGTGCAGAACACAATGGACACGTGTGGGAAACGGTACAGATTATAGAGGTAACAGATTTGTTTACGGTTACATGATCCAGCCCCTTTAAATCAGTGCAAAATTCACGATAAAAGTGTGTGTCAAACGCTGATACATCATTTTGTGACACCCGATATACACTTTGAATTCTGTTGACGTTTGTTTTCTTTTGCGTTTCATAGTTGACAAGCAACGACAGTATAGCAATTGATTCAACATTTACAAGCAGAACGAGTGGCGGATCGGAAAGCAACGCAGCCCCACGATCAGCACGTGTAAGCGGAAGAGGCAATAGAGAAAACAGAAACCCATCGCAACCACAAAGAACTTCCAGGTGAATTTCTGCACACAGCTTGAAGAGTCATATTTGCTGAGCATGAACGTCGATTCTTTGCAAAACTTGAAAATTAGTTGTTTAAAAGTTTATTGCCCAATTCTTTCGAATGACTTGCTCGAAACAAGGGTGTTAGGACACGAACGTGTTGATTACATATTTATTTACCTTGTTTTGATCCTTGTCTTGATTTCTTGTCTCCTTTGCTTCTCCGTTTCGTCTTCAACTGGTGTGCAACTAAAAGGTTTGTTAGGCCCAAATGCCTCGTGTTGTTTGAATATCTCTTCCTTGTATTCCTGTGTCTTAGCACGCCTTCGCAGAAGAAAGGTTTCAAACCGCAGTGCCATAATAAATACTTTGTAAGTCTTTGGTTATAGCTTTGCGGTTTGAAACCTTTCTTCTGTGAGGGCGCACTAAGACACATGGATACAAGGAAGATATATTCAAATAACACGAGGCATTTGGGCCTAATAAACCGTTTAGTTGCACACCAGTTTATAGCATTTATAGTAGACTAGATGTTTTTTTCAATCGATGTAAAATAAAGATACAACAACAACAACAGTTTAAGACGAAACGGAGAAGCAAAGAAGACAAGAAATCAAGACAAGGATCAAAACAAAGTAAATAAATATGTAATCAACACGTTCGTGTCCTAACACCCTTGCTCGAAATAAACTGTGGGTGATTTCCTATAATCCTAGAGAGAGGATTTTGATTTTTGATACCGTCATTATTTTCAGAATTACAGAACTTTGAAGATATCTGCTAGTTTTGAAGTTGTGACATCGTCAAATCGTTACATCATAAACCATAAAGGCTGCAGACTTTTGCTTGCTACCGCATTTATAACTTCAAAAACAGAGTATTTCTTGTATTGATCATGTTGATTTTCCTAAATCTCTTTAGAATCTATGGTGCTTTCAATGTTTGTCAAAGCTTCAGATACCTCCTCCTATCTCCTTTCATAAAACGTAAATCTGTGATCCTAAAAATAACTTTGATTTCAATACCCTTTCTCTGGGGCTATGGCAAACGACCTGAAGTTTCCTTCCATCAATTCCGTTGAAAGAAAAGTGCAATTATATTTTACGCATTTGATTTAAAAGTTTCGCCAATATTTGACGCCTATGCTTTTTGCAGCATTTTTGAATATTACTTTAATAAATTCCGGCTTTTTCTTCCGACTGTTCTTTTTGTTACTGCTCCTTTCCTCTACTTTGAAGTAATTGAATGGAAAAATAGCGATGTAATCCAAGAAAAGAACAGAAGAAAGTCGCGTGCCACTGAAATTCGTGTTATTTTCATCTGTCTTGAACAGCAAATGCTATTAGGCTATTTTTTCATTACCCCAGTCGCCGCCCACCCAGCTAAGCTCCTTTAACTCCGTTGATTTAGCTAAACACACTAATTCCACCATTGACAACATAATGAAATTTTATGGTTTTTGTAAAAAGGTTTCCATTTTTGTTTCGGTTAGCTGCGACTTCAGGTAGTTATTTTTACATTTGTTAAGATAGCTAAGTTGTTGCTATATGAACTTGTTATTTCCTGTAAATCATTTAGATTAACGATGTCGGTTTCATTTTGTTTTTCCCCTGTATTTTCTAAGGGAGCTGTCAGGAAGCATATTGGAAATGTGTGCTAAAAGTTTTACACCCCTGCACTCTAGCGATATAAAACTTCAGACCCAAACAGTGAAACATTTTTCTTGAATGATTAGCTGTGAAACAAATTAGTGGACTTAGTGACAGAGGTAACCAATGTCTAATTTTTGATAAACCTGATGGATAAACAGGGGCGAGGTATACAGAACTTATAATTCTTTAAAAACTTTACGATATTTGGCATTTCATTTTCAGACCCTAGCACGAATTTCTCCAAAACTTTCAGACCCTAAAAGTTACTGTAAAAAGTTATAAACCCCTCCTTATTAACAAGGGCAGATTTGGCAAGACAATAGCAACAGTTGCGTTTGATTGACACCTCAATTCAAAGCGATTAACGACTGCAGACAAAAGAAATTCTTTCAAGCATAAATTCAAAATAAACAAGGCCGCAAAAGTTTCTCTCAAACCCAGGTAGCTAGCTCGCTCGTTGTGCATTCCAGGAACTGTTTTCAAGAGCAAGCATGAGCATATATCGAAAGAAAGAGGATATATCTACACATCTACCTCGGGCATTTTATGTCTTTTGTTCAGAGGCTGAGCAGTAAGTGTTTTAATTACACACAAAAAAATAGGAGGATTGAATCGCCTCCCAATCTGCTTCTGTACCAAAGAAATAAGATGCGCGAGGTAGACGTGTAGATGTATCCTTCTTCTTTCGATATATGCTCGTGCTTGCTCTTGAGAACAATTTCTGGAATGCACAACAAGCGCGCTTCGCTAGCTACCTTGGTTTCATAAAAACTTTTGCAGCTTTGTTTGTTTTGAATTTTTGGTCGAGAGGATTTCCTTTGTCTGTAGTCGCTAATCGCTTTGAATTGAGGTGTCAATCAAGTGTAACTGTTTCTATTGTATTACAAAATCTCCTTATTTGTTCTAACCCTGCCCTTGCGATAATTGATGTCTCCTCCCTAACGTTAAGTCGTGCTTTTGCAGGACGCAACCTCCTACTGATGTCACTGCATTATCTCCAACGACAAGCAATGGACAGGATAGGACCTCATCCAACCGTGAACACTCGTCATCAAGCAGAACTTCAGATCTTGCCCCGCCAGCACCTGGCAAAAATCCGAATCGATCGCAAATTCCTGAAATAGTCAACAATAAATCATCAAAGAAAGTTGGCAGGGTAAGATCCTACAATATATTGAAATTGTGATCGGTATTCCAACCATTGGCCTGTCTCATTAATGTATGCAAGCACACGAGCGACATTGACAGGCACAAAAAATATTATTACACAGTTGTTGCTGGCACCTTTACTGTCTTCAGCGTGCTTTGATTTCTTGCAGGCACAGAATACTTGTGACGAGGCCTACTCTGGGCTGCGGATGCAATGCATGTGTTAAGGCACAAAATAATAGAAAATGACAGAAGGAGTTGAACTTCAGTATATTTTAAGGGCCTGATAGTTAAAGGGAATAGGCATAGCTTTTATATATTCAATTAAAGCGTTTACATAAAGAAGGTACCTAAGACACTGCATATGAGCTAGGATAGAATTTGTATAGCTGAATCGAATGACCGCTATAAATAGGCCAAAGAAAACGCCCACTGCCCACTTTTTTTCAGCAACACAATGACACAACACGTATCTAATCAAATACAAGACTGTATTTTTAATTTTTTTATTATGCATTCTCATGAAAATGTAAGGACAAACTATAATTACGATGACGCAAGGAGCATCGAAGTACACATCAACCCTACGGCCATTTAAACAAAAACACAAGGAAAAGTAATTGAACTGAGTTAACAAATTACAGATACAAAATAAACTTGCAAGAAGTAAGTGCTAATGTATGGGGGTTTGCAGCAGTGGAACATTTAAAACAAGTTAGGTGGCATGAATGAATTTGAGGGTTGCCTCGATTTGTTTCTTATTGATTTCAATGGTTAGCCTTTCATCGCCTTGCAAAATGAATTCAAGTAAGACTTCATTGAAAGAGAGGAAAAAACCACGAGGTAGTAATATTGCATTTACACTATCGATAAGATCAGATCTAGGCCTGTGTTAAGAATAACTAAGCTGCATTTTTAACTTGGTCTAGGCCAGCCTTTAACCATGTCGATTTTCTTCAACTGCTCTTGAAGTGTTCGACTTGTTTTAGAGCAATAACAAAGATTTACAGCGTATGGGCAAGTGCTAGCAAGTTCCGTGAATTTTGTGGTCTAGAAACAGCCTAAATTGAGCAGAAATAACGGTTAAAAAGAAAATGTCAAAACAGGAAATATTGAAGTTTTCTTTAATTCACTCTCCATCCAATTTTGGTTCAATCAGCCATACATTATATTAATTATTGTTTTAGCAGCACAGTGCTCCGTCAAGTGCAGCAAGGAGGAACACCTATAGCAATGCAACTTACGGCAATAGAGGACAACCAAATGTCGCAACAGCCAACTCTGTACAGGCGAATGGGGATGAAAAATCAAGGTTGGTATGGTCATCATGTTTTTAAGAATATCCATGTGATACATTCCTCAATTAAAGGGGCAGTTGGACGTGACGCTGCGTGGGACTTGAACTGTATTTCTATGGAAATGCTTAGGCTAAGCGTATACTTGTCAATGGAGATTTTGAAAAAACGTCTCCGTCAACGTTGCTCTTGACCATCTCGCGAATTGAATTGAAATATATTGTTTATCTATGTCGATTTCATGCATTTGCAAGTTATTTTGTTGATCACAAATTCCTGAAAGTCGTAAACAGCGATCTTGCCAAAGCAACTGTGGAGAGATATTATTTTGAGTCAGATTGGTGATGCTTTGTGAAACCTAAAGGTGAATAGAACCTTCTCGAACACCACTGGATTCACTGCTCAGTTAGTTTCGTTACAATTACAACGAACAGAGGGGTACTGTGAACTTGTTTTGGCATTTAGGCCTATCCTAAGGGGATTGTGCCACGCAGAATCTGTTGCCCTCGTTTTGCGTCTAACTACCCTGGTAAAAATTGCGTTTGGTAACAGCAACATTTCATTTGACACTAATTCATTGTGCTGTGCCCAATGTCTGACGAGAATAGATAGCAAAAATAACAACGTAGCCTACGAGTAGACTCATTATCTTAAATAATAAAGGGTCTACGAAATAGAGAGATAAGTCTTGCTACTGCCGCCCAATTGAGTATGTTAATCGTCTATTCAAATTATGTTTGAAACGCGCGTCTCAACAAAGGCAGCATGAATTAAGTTTGCTTCACAGACCCTTTCTCATTTGGACAATGGGTCTGCTCGTAGGCTAATAGCTACGCTACTCAGCGCATTCTTCACTACATTTCTCATTGGCTTTGGACGATGATTTCTTTTCTGCAGAGTTATAACTCGTGTTCAAGAGAATCTGTGTTATATGCTTATAGCCCCTAGGTTTGTGGGGTTCTGGATGGCCAAACGTACGTGATTGGGCCTCTGGGCTAAATAGAAATTATTACCATGTGCAGGAAAAAGTTCTTCAAATTAAAGGGAGTACAAAGACAAGCATGCTTTGTGCGGGGTTACCGACTTGCTCTGCATAGCTTCCAGAATAACTGACTGTACGAAATTCACAACGACAAAAATAGACGATGGCAAAGGCTGCTGGTTTTTGTACTCCCTTTAAGTACGCTGTCTGAGAGCAAATTGGCAAGGAGACCCAGTAAAATTGCATTCCCAAAATTGCAGCTGTAGGGCTTAACTGGTAGCAAAGTTGAACAAGGATTTTTGTGCCTGTTTTGAAGGATTCTCAGATGAAGCATTTGTATCAATTGGCTTGGAATTTGACAACAAAATGCGACTGATTTTGACAAACTAATGTTTTGCATCTAAGTTGATATGATAGCTACACAGTTATTATCAGTAAAAAAGAATATGAGAAATGGCGTGAAAGCTACAGGCTCTGGAATAGAGGTGAACACAAAGCATGGAGAGAATCAAAGCCTTGGATTTTTACACATTTATATTTTCAATTTTAGCCAAGAAATTGAGTCTGGCGCAAGAACACGAAGTAGAATACCACAGCAACCAAATCGCTTATCACCGACACGCATGTCATTGCCACCCGCAGCTCTTACGAGGAGTGCAGACCGTGACAAAGCTACAGACGATGAGAGTAGACCTGGGTATGTAAGCTTAGCACTAGCTCACTCCTTATTTACATGTAAATACCAGGTGTGTCAGAAAAACGAGCCGCTTGTAGTGTGCCTCTGCGGTATTGACTTCAACAAACCTGTCGTCTCTATGGTCTCTATAGTTTCAAGCACGTGTCGTGTTCTGCAAGAAGTTTGGTGGATGGGGTAAAGCCACAATAGATCTATTTCTAAAAATCCACCGATATCTCTGTAATCTTACCACATATGAATGTTTCGTTTGTTTTCTGCAAACTTCAAAGATCCCTCTTCAAAGTAGTCTTTTGTTTTGAGAAAAATAGTGGAGAATCTGTATTATATGGCCCACTAAAAACTGCAAATCTCCTATTCGAAAGCAGTTTGTTTACTTTACGCGACCCAGCCCCTTGATCATAATCATAATGCATAATGCATGTTATTCCTTATTTCAGCACTGCACCACTCAGACATGCCTCCAAAAACCAAGCAGCACCAATTCCCAGTCTACAGAGAAACATTCCAGGCCGTAGGACATTTCACCTTGGAACGAACAAGAGAATGCCGGAAGATCATAACAGAGGAGAATCTGGAAGCCCTGTGGCGGCTGGTAGGAGTTCATTTATAAGCAAGCTGACCTCAAGGTTTAGTAAAAGGTAAGAGTTGGGATATGCATGATGAATATTACTAGGAGGCTTTGAGAGCTGTAATAAAGCTCAGGAGATTTCGATGGCTTCAGGTTTTGTATTCTTTCAAAGATATGTCAGCCTTTGCCAACAAAAGCTTTTTGATGATGATTCAGATTTTCGGATTTTCATTTTCCATCAATAGCCTAGTACAAGAGAACTTGCATACTTAAAGGGTCTGTTTCATCCAGCATGCCTTGCACATGCCATTTCTTGGTTGGCCTTTGTTGCCGCCATTTTCATGGCCCATGAAAATGGCGACAATAAAGGAAAACCAAGAGACGGCACGTGCAAGCAATGCTGGATGAAACAGACCCTTTAAGCAGCTACTGGGGAACTAGCTAAAACTAAATGACAACAACAACGAATGAACAATAACATGAGTCTCAAAGAATGTGACTACAAACTACAAATAAGGCGAAACAAATCATAAAAGTTGTACATTTGGGGCTGTGTTCAGCGAACGTTTTAGATCGCATGAAGCTGTTACACAATTCATGATAAAGTTTTGTATCAGTGGACATAGATTATTGTCATCATTTTGCATTAAATAGATGAAACGATCTTTCACATTCATATGACTAAAAAAAGGATGCTGGCGCTCGATTTGTCCAAATAGTTGTTTCCGGATTTCCCTATTTATTTTGCATGCCATTTAGCCAGTGAATTTTATCTTCTAAAATTGATACTTTCGAATATAGCTTTATTTGCGTTGTGAACGCTATAGTTTTGATCAGTCTTTGCGACTGATTTATCATCGAAAATATTGTTTATTTTCTTTCTGTGATAACTTGGTTCTTCCACGACCGAAGAAAACTGCCAACAAATTTCTTGAAGGGATTTACAGATTTACAACAGATTTACATATCAACAGAAGAAGTATTTGTGTATGAAATTATGAAATTATTTTATGAATGGGAACATACCTCACCAATCTCAAATAATGCAATTGACATTGGCGAAACTGTCAAAATATTTCTTTAATATGATACATAAGCGCTTGTAGAAAAGTACAGTAAAAATTATGCACTGATTGTAATAGATCACACGTTTTTTAGAAGAAACTGCCCATAAGAAGCTCAACTTTCAGATCGCCAAAAAATTAAGAAACTCCAGTACTGGGAGAATATAAGTTAAGAAACTATTTACTTTGATAAAGGAAATCTTTGGCATATTTTTCTTGACTTTCACTTGCTTCCTGTATCATATTCATCGAAAGGTACTTGAGTAATGTCTAAACATTGAACAGGTTTAAAAAACGTTGTTTTGAAATGTTCAGGAGGGCAAAGGTAGTGAACACGAAGATTGTCATGGAACCTCTAAGAAACGCAAAACTCTGAGTACTCAAAATCTGATAGTTTAAGTACTGGCCCAATTTCTTAGTTTCTTATGAAAAAGAATACGTGTATCACATAGGTCCCAATTCTTTAGAATCGTCGATGTATGATTATACGACCAATTTCTCTAAACCGAATAGCTGGAAAGAAACTTTCGCTACTTTGCTATAATTCTACCGTTAGACTTTTCAGAAATCTTCAACAATTCTCGGAATTAAAGCGTATTCATATTTCAGCTCATTTGAGGATGTCTCGCTATCAAGTTTCTAAAAAGGTGGGGATGGCTCAGTGGTAGCACGCTTGACTACCAATCTGAAGGCTGGTAGTTCGAGTCCTCGTCCTGCTGAACCTGCTACGTAGAGTGAGGGGAGTCACCAACTCTCTGTAATTTCAGGCTAAAGGAATCACGAAGTGGGGGTCACATCGAGAGGAACGACCAGGACGCTGCTTCGATAAGCTCAGCCTCTCAGCGTCCTCAAACTGCCTTCGGATGCTTGGTAGAAGTATAGAAAAGAATTCTAAATCCTAACCAGAAGAGTGAAATACTCATTCTTAATACCATAGTGTAGACATTCATAAATTATGGTTTTTTTGGAAATTATTTCTCTATTCTATATTTTATTTATTTATTATTTATTCTATGTTTTCTCATGGTTTCAAAATTTTCAGAATGTTTCGTGAATTTTTAAGACAGAAGAAAATTCCTCTCCTTCTGAGAATAGAGAAGCTTTCAGAAAAGTTCAATAGTGGAGTTATAGCAAAGTAGCTAGAGTTTCTTTGAAGCCATTCATTTAAAAGAAATAGGTCATATAATTTTACATTGGCATTTTTAAAGATTGCAACCCATGCTTAGATTATCAGTGAGTGTGTCGTAGAGAGACTAACTTGAATGTGAAAATTTGCTGCCCGGAAATCTTGCAGTCATCCCGTTCCTCGGATGGGTAACTACGATATATGCCGGTACGGGATGTTCCATTTTTGGGGTGCCACTTCTCACGCAGAAAATAAATGTTTGGGTTGTCATTTTTTGTAAGATCAGAAATGGACATGAATTTCAGGGTGCCATGTTAGAAGAATGACCCTTTAGTGTATTAATTTTAATCTAATTTTGTATTCTGGGTTAGAATTTTGGAATTGTTGTCACAATTGTAGGGAGACATTTTGAATGGGCAGTAAATTTTGGGGTATGGTTTTATAAAATTTATAAATGTTACGACATGATTTCCCAATTCAAAATGGCACACATCCATTATCTGCCTATTGAAGTTACCCCCCCCCCCTGTCCCGTTCTAGAGTTCTGGGAACTTGCCTCTATTGGTTGTGTTTAAAAAGACTTGAACAAGAACAAGGAGTCATGGTCAAATTAGATTAAGTTTTTGTTTCGGCTTTATTGGTGATAATGGCCTCAATTATCTTTCAAGGAGGTTAAATGCCGATTGGACCAAACAGAACTTGACACGTTTGAAAATTCATCATAGGGAGAACACTTGAGGTCTTGGGATCATTCAAAGTTTGGTTGATGCTCGAAAGGCTGACGAAATTTTGCGAGTTTTATTTTATTTTTATTATCATTGGACATTTACGTAAATCTTAACTTACAAAAGGTCCGTAACTTGGAAATACGTGAAAATATTATGCGGTTATTAAACGATTACGAGGTCCATGCTGGAAAATATTTGGACCGCAGTTTGACGTACGGACCGAACGCAGTGAGGTCCGTACAATGAACTAAGGTCCAAATATTTTTCAGCATGGATCGAGTAATCGTTTAATAAAGGCTTTATTATATGGCAGAACCTTTTGAGAACGTTGTTTATAGTATCGTACTTTTCTGTTGTGTCTTTGATCCTGTGCATCACTGTAGTTGCTCGTTGCAACGTTAACTACATTGGCATTTTCTTCGTGTATAATTGCAAGCTCGTCTTCAAAGTTTACAGAAAAGAAATCTTCGATGAATAAGCTAAACTTTGGCTGACACTTCTTACAGCCTAAGCCTACACAAGAAGCTCCTCCCTTGTTGTTGATTTTTAAGGCAACGCCCGGTCCAATACGGCTTCGAACGAAAAATACGGCTTTTACGGACCGATCAAGAACCAATCGAATTGCTACGTTGCCGGTCCGAGGAGCCGTATTTTCGAACGCCATATAATAAATGCTTGTTTTTACTTTAGTTAATATCACAGGATGTATGTCAATGTCTTGAATTGTTTTATTGCTCCGCAGAATGTCACGAGAAAATTTATTTGGCAAGCATAGAAAGCGGCAGTAAGTTTTATAGCTCGGCAAAGAGCAAGCTTTTTTAGTTCATTCGCATGTTACCTTTTTAACAAGAGCAAAGAAATGACTGCGCGTCAGTAATGCCCCAGGTGAGTCGACTTAGTTTCATTACATACTGCCTAAACATAGAATTTTGTCACAATTGGCCTGTCCAGAGGTCTATTTTTAGGGAGGGGCCTTAGTGCTCAGGGCAGTACTTTAAAAAGATAGATAGACGGAAAATGTGTCAGCTTCATAATTTGTGTTTCTCGTCAAATCAACGTCAAACAGGCATCAATCGAAAGTTCTCACAGTTTGAAAACTGAGAGGAATTTGAGTTTTGATCGAAGAAAATGAAATCTTGTCGCTTGGGAATTCGAGCACCTTTTCGTTTTAAATTGTGCAGTCATCACCTTAACACTGGCTTAAAGTCCATTTCCTCCTGATTTCAAATCTGAAGACCGTTCATTCGTATCGTTTATGCTTTCAAGGACACAAGTCATATGATACAGACAGGAAATAGTTGAGTTTGTGAAGTTTCGTTACAGCAAGGATGCAAAGGGGCAGTTACCTTCACCGAGGTTCAGTCTTTGGTAGGCATTGCGAAACTTCTAGAATTTTCACGAGAAATCAGATTACACATATGAAATTAGGAGAAAATGGAGTTTCAGATCGATGTCTGTGCACTTTGAAACAAACAAGATACTAGAATTCCCAGGGGACAAGACCCCTTTTTCTTAGCTAGAAACTAAAATTCCTCAATTTTCAACCGCCCATAATCTTTGAGATATTTCAATTCATGCCTGTTTGACAATATATTTATGAGGAGTACAAACTTTGCGGCTAGAGACTTTTCTGCCATCTATTTTTTGGAGTACTTCAGTGGCGAAGTGACGTTGATTTGATTTGAAATATTTCCAAATGTGGAAGCTGTTGTGATGACTAATCTTAGGACAAGAGTATGTAACTTCGTATTCCTATCAAGAATAACATATTTAAAATGGTTTAAAATCCTTTGCATACTAAACCAGCGTAGATTTTAAACAGAATTTTACCTGAGATTTAAAAGGGACACATGAAAACGGTCTGTAGATCAAGGCTTAATGACGACATAGCTTTGCGTGAGAGGTTTATTCATGAAAATAGGATTGATATCATCGATATTTAGTTTCTATCAAGTGAGTAATATCTATTACCCTAACTTATTTCTTGATTTTTATCTTTCAGACTGGAAACGGCGAAAGCCCTGAGGGTGTTTGAGTAACACCTGCAAGCCAGCCCCTTTATTAGGGCGCTGACGACTGTTAGGGACGCAAAATGATCGATCTTTGTTTCTTCTGACAACTTAGGAAGGCCAGTCATACCCTTGCAACTTTCAAGCAATGATCTCTGTCGAATGCTCGCTGTATGACAACTTAACATTCAGTAGCTGTAGAATGTGTGTCCTTTTTACAATCTTTAGGCACGTAGGCTAGCCTGATAATAGCAAATGTTAGACAAATGATTCTTCAGTTTCCTCAAAAAATTGCACAATTCTGTTGTAAAAATTTTCTTCCAGTCTCTTAATGTAGCGAGCAGCGATGAATCCCAACAAATTCATCGTACTTATATATGAAGCCCAGTTTATATCCACAAGCCAAAGAAAATATTTTTTTAGATCCTAGATAAGCGTTTGCAGCCTGATTTTAAGGTAGATTTTATTTTTGGTCCATGCCATGAAGTTCTCATATGAATTAGTCGTGAAGAAAACATGCAGTCTACTTCTGTTACAACAAATAAAAGTTACCAAATCGTTCCTTATCATTGTTTGTACAGTCTGTCATGCACCATTCGAATGCGTTTGCTTGGAAGTTGCAGGGCGTGTTATAACCCATTCAGTAATCTTGCCATCCATACAAAATGCCAGTGGGACCAGTACAATGCGTTGAGAGCCACAGCTTCACGGCAAGGAACAATCTGCTTTTGCGTAACTCTCTTGATTAGAGAGAAGAGTTCCATGGTCTTCTTAAGTCATATATATCACAGATATGTTAGAGGTTAGTCTTCCGGACTACATTAAAGTCGTCCCATTGCACTGATTAAAATGTCGTATTTAAATGCTCTCCTAACTAACGCTGTCCTTGGTTGTTTCTTCGTTTATTGTTGTCTTGGTTTTGCTTTTTAAACGACATACATCCCATGTTTTCTCAAGTTGAAATAAACCTTGCTTCGCACTTGTTGGGTCGCGATGTTTTTTCTCGAGAACTAAACGAAAGTGAGGTTAATCTCAGGCCACTTTCATTAAGTTCTCGAGAAAAAACATCACGACCCAACAAGTGCGAAGCAAGGTTTATTTCAACTTGAGAAAACATGGGATGTATATCGTTTAAAAAGCAAAACCACGACAATAATAAACGAAGAAACAACCAAGGACAGCGTTGGTTAGGAGAGCATTTATATACAGGGTGTCCCAAAAAAATTGTGCCCCGTTTGCCTGAAGATTGCGACAAAACGGCAAAAGATTCTCACCAAACTTTTGCATGATGTTGCTCTTCAGATATTCAATTAAAGTTTGCAACCATTCCCGTAAAAATCCGTTGAAAAATGATGGAGCTATGACTTTCAGAAGACCAAATTTGCCTGATGACTGAAACCAGCGGTCGGCCATTTTGTCTAGCTATTTTGCAGTGATAAGTATCTTGACGTGAGGTTAAAAATAATTTTTGTAAGGTAAGAAATAGCGGAACTCTCCGAGGATTGTTGGCATTTTCACGAGAGCTATGACATTTGAGGTTGTTGTTTCATTTTCAATCCATGCAGCTATTTATCACTGCAAAATAGTAAGACAAAATGGCCGACCGCTGGTGTCAGTGATCGGGCAAATTTGGTCTCCTGAAGGTCATAGCTCCATCATTTTTCAACAGATTTTCCTGGGGATGGTAGCAAACTTTAATTGAACATCTGAAGACCACCATAATGCAAAAGTTTGGCGAGAATCTTTTGCCGTTTTGTTGCAATCTTCAGACAAACGGGGCACAATTTTTTTGGGACACCCTGTACGACATTTTAATCAGTGCAATGGGACGACTTTAGTGTCGTCCTAGGGCCCTTGCTTCCACGAGTCTAAATACTTAAAGGGGCTGCGTCGCGAAATTGTAAACAACCGTATTAACACCATTGTTTAGGTTCGTCTCCATTGTTTTCTGCAGTTTGTTTGATGGCTTCACCCAAGCCACCAAAACTAACCATTAAAAATCCACTAATATCCAAGCAATCATAAGAGATACTGTGTGAAGTACAAAGATTTGGCTTCAAAATAACGCTTTCATCTTAAAACCAAATGAAAATGCCGTGTGATGTCTCCTTTCATAGAAGTGCAAAATCAAAGTTTCGACAAAAGTTTGGAGACGGAGCCCTTTTAACGTAGTTTATCTCGTAAAGATCCAGCACCCAGAGTTTATCACCATCAGCACAATAACGATAAACTTCTTATCGCGATTAGCATCATCCGTATCGCCTGTTTCGACCAGGCTTTAGTCGCGATAGCCGTTCTGTGGAAACAAGACACAGCATTTGAACTCCCAATAAAATATCAGTGTATAGTTTGATAAAACTGTTCAAAAGGTTTTTAAGGTGTCAAACGTCCCAGAGGTACATGTTAGGAATGGCAAGATTACTGCACGGATTTGAAACTGGCTTGCAAGCACTTGCACTATTTATTAAGTTTGATATTGTTTGACAGAAGAGCTGCCACGCAGCTTGTGTTCCTCTCGCTCCTTCCAGGGCTTTGCCTTTTCCACGAGTAGCTTTTTGCAAGGGTTTTATGACGCGTAATTCATAAAGTACTAACAGATGTTAATAAGACTTTGATAAGAATAAGTGGTTGATGAGGGACAAAGCCCTAGCCCGCCACAGTTATTTCAAATATGCATGCTATTTTGATTGAATGAATGAAAACTGCCTGTTGAATCTGCAGCCCTGGGAGCCGAGCGCGTGTGCAGTACTCCTGCGAACAATAGCCATTTCTTTGCACTTGCTTTCCAATATATTCTTATCTCAACGTTTTGAATATTTTCTGATTGTATCTTCCTGTCTATTTGAAATTGTTTAACCTCATTGCTCAGTTAATGTTTCTGTTATTAATTTTATTCTCGCGTGGAAACAAAATGTTTTGCGGTGTTGCTCGTGGTTTAGTCTTAACAACGAGTACATCCTCATGATACAAAATATAGTATATCTCATTTACAACGATATCCCTTCACATTCAGTAGAAATGCTGAAAGACATAACCATACATCTCTGTTCGATGGGCTTTTGAATAGATTCGAAACTACAAATCCCCTTAGTTCTGAAACAAATGATTCTGCTTCGAATGAATTCTCTGCATTTCCTTCCCAGCGAGGAGCCTTTCCCCAGTTGCATCGATAATAAAGGTCGTTCAATTCCTTGAACGTGATTTTGAACGTGACTCGCCGTGCCATAGTGCACAAGCATATTGAGTCATATCCACGGGAAGGAATGGCCGATTAAGGCCGGGTAAATTACTGAACCTAATTGAACATATTGGCAATAAAACAAGACAATTTTCAATATTATTGCTTTAATATTCATGGTGGAGTGGCCTTCCAAGCGGGAATTCTTTTTTCTGACTCACCCGGTAGATGGCATGATTTGTGTATGTACCACTTTGAAACAGTTGTCTTTCGAGTTTTTGACGTAATTGTCACATGGTTTTGAAAGTTGTGATTCTAACATGTGGGTTTTTACTGTAATTCTCCACCTTGCACGTCTAGATACACCCTTAAAGTCTGTCTCAAATTAAATGTCGCGTGAGATTTGTGATAACGCAAAATTCGTTATACTCAGCACTTGAACTGTTGTTATTCGCGGGTCTTTTCGCGTAACATCCAATTGATACAGATTAAAGTCTGTCTCAAATTAAATGTCGCGTGAGATTTGTGATAACGCAAAATTCGTTATACTCAGCACTTGAACTGTTGTTATTCGCGGGTCTTTTCGCGTAACATCCAATTGAGACAAACTATAGCTCGTTTCATGGTAGATATCACACTGGCCACCATTAATCACTTTCTAATTTGTTTTTGCAGCCGGTCTCTTGAACAAGAGCAGCAATCAGGAAGCAGCACAAGCACAGGAGGACAGGTAAAGCCACGCTCGTTACGTTTTACGTGGAGTATGAAAACTACTAGCAGTATGGACGCGAATGATATGATGGACGAAATTACACGGGTGTTAGACTCTAATGCTTGTGATTATGAACAACGTGAGAAATTCTTGCTATTCTGTTTCCATGGAGACGCATATGAAGACTCTCTAGTGCAGTGGGAAATGGAGGTTTGCAAGCTACCTCGCTTATCTTTGAACGGTGTTCGGTTTAAACGAATATCCGGTTCATCCATAGCCTTCAAAAACATTGCATCTAGGATTGCAAATGAATTAAAACTGTGACTCTTTCCATCGCGTAAGCAGTCACCCGTGAACAGTTCAAGGATGGCTCCGCAGATTACACACATCCTCTAATGATTATGTCTTTGATGTGTTCACTCGATATCACCAGACGCAAACGGTCACTGTGCAAAAAGACGGACGAATGGACAGACGGATGGACGGACGGATCAGACACAGGACAATTGTGTTACTGTACTATTACTACAATACACAGGCAATCGTATCTGGTCTGGATATCATTGTTATTATTGTTTTCGGATTGTGCAGATAACGATTAATTATTATGAACCTTTTTAGTTTTGTGAAAATCTTTTATTTTGGATAATAAAAGGGGATGTATCCCGGGCACAAGTTTTAGTAGCGTATATATGACAAAGTTAATCTGTACATCAGCCTCGTTTGAGTGTGGTCTCTCTCGTAACATGAAGAGTGAAGCGAGACTGATGTCCTCTATAATGAGAAATTAGGTTTGGTTAATTTCACTGATAGGCACCGGCAACCAGTGGGTGATGAGTTCTCCCGTTAGGTTTCAAAACAGACAGTCCCAGGAACGGTATGTATAACTGAACCTCGATAACTTTAATTCTCACAGCAAAAGTTTGCTCCAGTTAACTAATTTTTCGAGATATACGCAATTAAGCTGAGGAAGAGGAAATATTATATCGTTCGAGATATTTAATAGTTGGATTTAATCATGTTCAAGTTATCGATGTTCAGTTGTACCAAAATACAGGAAAAAGGAACGCACAGATACCGCGAGAAGAAAATCGAAAGATTGTACCTTACTACTGTACTGGCTGATCCCAAAAGTCCCTTTGTTGGAAGATTCTACGAGGCTCGATTTTGCTATTAATTGCAAAATTTCTCTTCATCAAATGAATCCATGCGTAAAATGATATTATTTTATTTACCGATGATATCTTGAAATTTTAGTGTTTTAGCCGTATATTAAACAACAAAATCAATGATTATCGAATCCAGTTTTGCATCCGTTCCTCCGCCAATTTGTTTACTTTCGTAATTTAAACATCTTAATTATTATGAACGTTAAGATATTATTGCCCAGAGTAGCTATTTCACGCATATTTTCATAATTGTTTCGTGCACTGCTATAAAAGCATGTGTAGTTCCCAAATTCGGAACGCACTGTATGAAGAGAGATTTTACAATTTTTAGCAAAATCGAGTTTTGATCATATTAAAATGAATTTGACCCCTCAGTAGGACAGTAGGCCGCGACTTTAGATAGGGTCTCCTGTTCGGAGTTACCTTGTTGAAGTCGAACGGCGATTAAGTTTATGTAGGTATAGTTGGTGCCTGGCACCTAAAATTACACAGGCGCATTTGCCGGTCTGTCATGAAGAAGTGAGCAGGTTTGAAAGGCCAGATTGCAGGGAATACTGAACAGCTTTAAGGTCAACAACCGTTATGTAACAGGCTTAGAGCGAAACTGGTGTTAGCAATTTTCTTTGCTGTTTATCAGTTTGCTGTTGAAACGCATGTTTGCTCATTCAACATCCATTGAGGCTGGCTCCCACTGCGTGATGAACCTCCAATCGCTTTCCTCGTCGCCAATTTTTCAAATGCGAAAAAAATTCATCTTGCACGTGGAACGACATTGAAAGGTAAAGCCTGCTTCACACCGGCCGTAAATATAAAGGCCAACCTCCACTACAGTAGTTTTGGTCGGCGATCAGCGCGCTTGCTCAGTGCGCATGCTCTCTGGCAACAGAGCATGCGCACTAAGCAAGCGCGCAGACCAAAACTATTGCAAATGGAGGTAGGCCTTTGGGCTTTACAGTCAATGTTCATTCCCATTGCGCGATGAAGTTCATCTCGTTTGCAAATATGGCAACGAGGAAAGCGATGATAGTGCATCGCGCAGCGGGAACCAGCCGTTACATGACAACAAATTTCGTAATTGAGAACAATTCCCAGGTACATTTCTTCTGTGAGACTTAGAGAAGAGAAATTTCAAATGTCAGTTCTTCGTTCTAGCAGCATTCTAACGCAGCTTTTGCATTACTTTGTGTAATTTTGGAGCTATGGCAGCTTATTGCTTCGTATCTTGTATAATAAACCTGGAGAATGCGCAATAATTAGATTGTGGCTTTTTAGCCATGAGCCATAACGAATCATCAAAATCTATCTGGTACTCCTTGTAATATGAATTATCAAACCAGTTAACTTTGTATGGCGAACCCGTACCATCGACTACATGCCTCTTGTACTTCTCGTGTCAACAAATGCAATTTGTAAAAGAATCTGATTTTATTGTTTCATCTGAGATGTTTGGAACTGAACCGAGCTGGATTTGCAGACTTCTAACACTAAGAAATTGGAACCCGTCAGCAAAATACATCATTTACTGTAATATTTTTAAGTTATTGTAAGGAACTATAGCTAATTTTTTTATTTGAGGATAGTTTATTCATAAGGTTATATCGTAATGTTGTGGCTCAGCATTAATTTTTTTCTTTAGTTTACATGTTTTTGTTGCAAAGTCCAGGCTCCTGACTACACAACTGATCTTAAACTTACTGTATTGTGAACAATCTCAGATTCTGTTTTTGCAAATTCGCTCTTGTTATGACAGAAATTTGTTTACCTTACGATGCTACGTTTCCTTCCTCGTAACGGGGAGAGTTATTCGGTAGGCAGGTACACGTGCTTTTTTCTAAGAAGCCAAGAAATTTGCTCAGTACTAAAATTTGTTTTGAAATTATCTTTTTTTAGAACTAAAGCTTCTCACAAATTTCTTTCGAAGTGCATCAAATTTTAGTTGCTTGTATCGTTGGGGATCTCATTTGCCTTCGTGGATCTCCTTTGCCTTCGTGAAAATGAAAAGAACAGTCTTTTCCCAATACTAGAGGTTCTTAAATTTTTGTTTATTTGAGAGTTGAGTTTATTTTCAAGAGATTCTTTATCAAGAGATATGTGTATAGTCATATTTCGTTATGCTTCAAAACCAGGAAATCTTCTAGCCATATGCAGTCTTCCATAAAATGACTGCTGGGGCTAAAATATATGCTCTGTTTAGGAAATTGCCACAGGACAAGCATACCAAGTATATCACACTGATTCCGGGTTCAGCCATATTTATTTTATTTTCAAAATGCAGTTGAATCCTGAAATATCTTATCCCCGGTATAGCAAAGCTTACAGTGTAAGGAACTAAATTTATGGTCTCTTGAGTACTAAATTCCCTCGGTTTATATTAATGATCTCTCGACTTGACAAACTTGCTGGTTTCCTTCAGAGTTGGTTACAGTCTTTTTTTTATAAGAATATTGTTTATAAGAATATTCAGGCTCAGAATCATCCAAATTCTAAGAATATTATAAGAATATTGCTCAGCCTCAGCTCGTATATTTGTGTCTCATTTTCGAGCAGTTGCCTGTTTTGCGATGCTCATAACATTCTTATTGTTATAATTGCTTAAATTTGTTTTTCGTTCGACCATTTCTTCATAATGATATGACACTTCTTTGGACTATGTTCCCCTGAAACCATATCAGAATTGAAAAAATAAGAATACTTTAAGAATATGTTAAGGCTCAAAACGAAAAATTTCTTAAGAATATCGAGGCTGGGAAAAATGTATAGTATTCTTATAAAAAAAAGAGTGTATACCACAGGCAATAATGCACCGTTGGTTTGGCCTATGTTATGATCAAAACTGTGTTCTTACCAATGTTGTTGTATAGGCCACTTCAACGTGCATCATTTCCTATGGTTATACATGGATTCAACTGTACTTTGAAATACTATTTCCGATAAGTGATGTTAAAACTCAGAAACTGTAGCTCTAGTAGAAACTGTGGTCCATTTTTTATATACTCCCTTTTGTTTTACTGGAAATTATGGTCCGTTTTTGTATCATTCTTTAAAACAGATTCTTTACCTTGTCAAGTTGAATTAATTATCTCCAGCCCCGCTTAATCTGTCAACCTGTAGATAGTAGACAATTTCGCTAAAGATGGCATGAGATGTATTCTTGCCACGATCCAGCTCTGTCCCGTAACAATTTATCGAATCAAACGTTAACAAATTAAAAACAGGGTAGTTTAAATGGCTGATACCTCCTCCTTCGAGTTGAATGGCTGGAAGGGAACCTGGTGGCTTGAATCTTTTGGTAGCTTGATTATTTACAAAATGCCAGCGTTTCTTTATTTCAAGTTTTGGGTTGTAACGTCATCGAATAGACCTTTTAGCTATTCTACTAAAGAGCCTGGATCGAGCGTTATTTTTATACATTCTTATACGCGAGGTCCGATCGAGTGGCATTAGAGCTTCTTTCACTGTTGTGCACGTTCGAAAACTCTATAAAATGTAGCAAAGTATCGTTCGATTCTGATTTTTTTACGAATAGCTAAAAGGTCTATTACTTACCCATTGACACCCAATATCCTTGCAGGCACGCAGTAATTTATAACTGTGTGAAATCAGATTTAGCCTCAGCTGAAAATATAGATGCACACTGTAGTAGGTGAGCTTACAGAAAAGTTCGACTGCCGTTGACTTGACTACACACTCTTTTTGTTATAAGAATATTGTTTATAAGAATATTCAGGCTCAGAAGCATCCAAATTTTAAGAATATTATAAGAATATTGCTCAGCCTCAGCTCACATATTTGTGTCTCATTTGCCAGCAGTTGCCTGTTTTGCGATGTTCATAACATTCTTATTGTTACAATTGCTTAATATTTTCTTTCGTTCGACTATTTCTTCATAATGATATGACACTTGTTTCTGAAACCATACCAGATTTGAAAAAATAAGAATACATACTTTAAGAATAAATTTGATACTAAAATTTTCGACGAATGGAGAAAAATGGAAAAATTGAGGTGAGACCGAGATTTGAACTCGGGGCCTTCTTTAAGAATATGTCAGGTTCAAAACGAAAACAATGCTTTCAGCTCAGGCCAAGTCTGATTTTCAGATAGTCTGAAATTGCAGCGTAACCGCAAAGGACCCTGGGTGAAAATAGCTCCTTAATTGCAAACGAGATGATCAACAACGGATTCCAGCTTGCGATCATTTTGTAGATGTAGACCTTCATAAAACAATAGTTTTTTTTTTGAATAACTTACCATGTCTCCTCCATTAACTTCTATGCTGTGATGATTTTATTTTATTCTGTCATTGAAAAAGAGAAACGTACAGTAAGTACCCGCCAATAAGAAACCCCCTTGAATAAGAAACAGGCCTCATTTTGTTCAAAAAAGGCTCCTTTAATAAAATCTTAGGTCTGAAATTTAAAATGTTTCTTATTTTCAGGATTTTTATAGTTTGTTCCTGAATGCCAAAGATATTCCCATAAATGACTTTGATAGAATGTAGTATTCTCAAAACAGAATGAACATTTTCAAAATTAAAGATTCACACCACAACGACGTAACATGGTAACAATGTAAAATGTACCATTAAGGTCAGTTACACATGCATGTATGGTACTGTCATATACCTTGTATTAGATTTGAAAATATTCAAGATAACAGGAAAGTTCACGGTTAGGCTTGCCCTAAGTCTATTTCCTCAGTCCATTGACCGTTCCGATGGCAGTAGTTTCTGGATCCGCCATTCCAACATTAACTTGTAAACTACGATGATTTTTTTGTCAAACTATACCTAAATTGTGTTACTGAAAAAGAAAAACGTTGTAGATTTAAAAATAGTCAAGATATCAGTAAAGTACACGGTTAGATTTGTTCTAAGTCTATTTGCTCAGTCCGTCCGATTGTTCCAATTACGGGTAATTCCTGGATCCGCCATTCCAGCATTCCGTAAAATCACTGTTGGAATGGCGAATCCGGGATAGATAGGAATGGGATCGGTCAGGCAGACTTTAGGAAATAGACTTGGGACAAGTTTAGTTCACGGTAGAATTATAGCAAAGCACCCAAAGTTCTTTTCAAGCCATTCAATTCAAGGCAGTAACAGCCATTTACACAATTACCTGGGCTGGGTTGTTCAAACCACGATTAGCGTTAATCTTGGAATGATTCTGTAGTCGTTGCATAGTCCTAATCCAGTGTTTGGCTAATACCAATTTTGAACAACCAGGCCCTGGTGGGTAAGAGAAGTCACCATGTTTGATTAGTTGTGGAATGAAAAGTAAGCGGCCGATGTTCAAAACTGTTTTTTAATCTATCAGCCAAGGCTAACTTAGATGTGAAAACTTTCATTGGTAGAATCACTCATCTTTTAGAGCCAGAAATTAGCATGAAAATGCTGGCAAGGCGAGAATTCCATGAGAGCGAGAATTCCATGTTCAATTCTGGTCCATGATTTACTTACTATTGAAATTTGAATTGTATATCTGAAAGTGACAATTGTATTGGATTTAAATTTAAATGGCAAGTAAATCATGGACCAGAATGGAACATGGAATTCTCTCTCCCGTGCAAATCCCTTACCAGCATTTTCCTAATTCATTGGTCCACGAATGGTGGATGATTCTACCAAACGAAATTATCACATCCAAGTTAACCTTTGACTGACAGATTTATATTTTGGTTTTGAATATCGGGCGCATACTTTTGATTCCACAGCCTGCCAAACATGTTAACTTTTTTTACTCAACTCGATATTTTTCAAGATTTCGGGCTAAGCTATAGTGGTAAAGTCATGCTATCTTTAATGAAATTATCTACTGCTGAACGTTGAATAAACCATCGTAAAGTAAAGTGCACGTGGTGAATGCCTGATTTTCTTTCTATAGTTTGGTTCCAGTAAGGGCCACAGTCTTATGATAGATTATTTTAGTATTTTGGAAAAGGAATAGACCTTTGAATGTATGTATATTGTCTCAGTTTCTTTCCAAATCACCTTCTTAGTATGATTTCTAAGTCATCTCTTCTTTGTGCCTATCTTGCAAGCTGGATTAAAGGGAATCGACATAGTTAAAAGCTGGCCCGGGCCAAGTTAAAAATATAATCTATTGTATTCAACAACTTTTACGCCTGCCCTTTCATTGTGTGGCGAAGGAAACAATGGGTTTGCGGGCGTTTCTTCAGCCTATTTATAGCAGCTTGTTGATATAGCTATGTCTGTCGCATGAAAATATCCGCGAATATGATCAATTGAAGTGTTTATTTCATGCTTGATCTTTTGCTGACTGATCCTTTTAGACTGCGTTGACACGATGCCGGCACATTTTGAACACGGTGAAAAATGTGACGGAAAGGCCTTCCATTCACATAAAAACGGCACATTTTTGCCGGCAGATTTTGAAAGCGGTAGATTTTGAAAACGGAACTCTTTGAAAATGGTATCGTGTGAACGCTAGCTCAAATTTTGCTACCGTCACATTTTCACCGTTTTTCAAAATGTGCCGGCATCGTGTGAACGCAGTCTTAGTCCTCCGTTCAACGCCGCGAAATCGGGAACTACGGAATAGAATTTTCGGAATAGAATCGGTTGTGGTTGCATGGACTTAAAAGTAATTCAACGGAATTAAAAGCGACTTAGTTAAGGGGACTGGGTCAGTCTAAATATAACCTATTGTATTTGGTGTTCTCGATCAACGAAGACAATAGAATTATAAGGGTTACACATGGCCTTCTTTGGCGCTATGTTTAGAATGGATTGCTATACATCCGTTCATTTACTTTAAAGAGCCGTTATTACCCAGGGTCCTTCGCATGCAGGCACGCTACAATTTCCAAATTTGGCCTAAACGGAAACCAAATTCACAGTGCAGTGGTTGAACCATGGCAGTATTGTGGACACGATTTGTGTCGATCGTGTCCTGACAATACTTGGCCTAAATGTAATACTAAATGTATGAATGCAGTTCGTTACCTTCTCGTCTTCATTTCATGAGTATCTCTGTGTTTTTGCCTCGGCAGCGATTCTTGCTTACTCAAGTTGCATAACGGCCTAAGGTTTTTGAATCAGTGCCTGCGCTCTAAACTAGTTCCCAAAGCCTTAGGCCGTTATGAACTTGAGTAAGCAAGAATCGCTGCCGAGGCAAAAGCGCAGAGATACTCATGAAATGAAGACGAGAAGGAAACGAACTGCATTCACAGTCATTTAGTAACAGTTAGGCCTTTAAGTATTGTGGACCACTCAGGCCAAATTTGTTTTTAAGACTGTCTGAAATAGACCTTTTAGCTATTCTACAAAAGAGCCTGGATCGAGCGTTATTTTTATACACGAGGTTCGATAGAGTACGTTAGAGCTTCTATGGTTTCGAACTGATAGAACAGTACAAATAAAGTAAAACTTTTCTGTCATTAACTATTGCAGTGTGGGTTATGGTTTCCCTGGGGGACTCAGGCCTCTACTCCAACGAAATTTGTTTTTGCTTGGTTCAAGACAGTCTGAAATCCTTATTGACTGCATTGAGATGCGCTGACTGCAAACAAAGATAGTCACTAAGCTGCAAAATACCCTGGGTGACAATAGTTATTTACGACGAAATACACCTGTATCTCCCAGTGAAATTGGTCTCTATTGCTTGCTTTACACGCATAGTAAAAATATTCGCTTTGGAATTAATTCTACTCTGGTTGTGAACCAAATGTAGAGGATATCATTACAAATTTTAGTGAAATAGATTTTCACATCTGTCTCATCTCAGCTATCCTTTCTGCAGTACTTCAAAATTATTTGGTAAAGCCGGTAATTATCAAGTACGTCCATGCGTAATTGATCGTTGAATAGCTAATGCCGCAAACGCTCAGACATTTTGTACAGTTACAGTTTACAAGCGTCGAAGGAAAACGCTCGTCAGTTTCCATGAAACTTTCACAATTGCACACTTCTATTAGTATTGGATTCAGAGGATAGGATAGTGTACCACATGACCAGTTCTAAGTACGAAAAAGTCTGGTTTTAAGTCCCCTGTGAAGGTCAGCACCACGCACCAGGTACCAAAAATTCCAGTAGTACCAGTACTCAGTACCGATAAGGTCAGTGTCAGGGACCATTGGAACCGGGAAAAATACCACTGTAACAGGAGGTTACAATTAAAACTATTAAAACATATTGGAAAAGTCCAAATAAAAATGATAATTCCCGTGTCCTAGTTCTTCAGAAATTTCTTTGGCACCACAGTACCAGTACCATCTACGATCTTTACTTCTGTCGCCATCCTCAATTCATAGCCTACGCGTAAGACCCATTATTCCAAAAGAAGAACGGGTCTACGCGTCGGCTACAATTCAGTTTGTTTTGCTACAAAAATGTTTTGCGAGAATTTTTGCAATTAGCTTTTATTGAATGGGGACAATTTTTCTCAAAAACTTATTGCGATTCCGCAATAGTTGTTGCGGTGGCCTTGTTCGGTCACTATCGTCACCATATATCAGTCGAGACAAAAAAATATATGAAGCATACAATCTTTTCGAAAATATGTCATCCCCATTGTAGAATACATATAAAAAGTTAACATTAAATCAGTTCAGTTTGGACGGCTCTCTATGCACTCATTCCTTCGATGCTGTGTCCTGATGACCAAATGATGTGACACTGCACCCGTCACATCGCACGAGACAGGTCAGGCGGAGGAGCCTGCTACTTAAAGTATGATTCAACTTTGTCCATAAAATTGGCCATCTCAACATCATTAGATGATAGGCCCCCGCAATCATGTGTGCTCAGGGTAACTTCTACCCGGTTATAAACGTTGAACCATTCAGGGTGATGATCCAACTGCTCAGCTCTCAGTGCAACTCTGGTCATGAATCCGAATGCTTCGTTGAAATCCTTGAACAGAAACTGTTTCTTTATTGCATCCCTTCCCTCAACGAGATTCCAGCCACTTTCTTTCAATGGATCGATTTGTCGCTTTCTTGCATCGTCTCCAAGTTTGCTCTTTTTCAGCGGTGGCTCGGACATCGTTGCAGTTTCTAGGAATATGTTCACTTTGAGAGCACAGGTCGTGTGTCGTTGCTTGGTTGGGCCTAAATGAATGCAAGAACAATGAAACGCATGGTGAAGCAAGAAAAGCGAGGCCCTTTTGTTTATGTTTTGAACCAATTTTTAGCCACTGATTCGTAGGAAGGAAATCTTTATGGGGTCATACCAAGCTTGCAAATAAATATAAACACGTAATAAAGTAAGCATGAAAGTTTCTAAATTTGCTACAAACAAGACAAGCTTGTTATTATTTTTATAATTAGGTTTAAAAATTTTACTTGCCATTATAAATCAACCTCGCTTGAAGTTTGACCACAGGGGGCTGTGACTTAAAGTTTTTCCCGCCAAAACTGCAAAATTAGCGTGCAAATCAGGGTTAATTTTGCGATTTAGATACGAAAACACTATCGCCAAAATTTTTACCCATCTTTGCATAAAGGCAACACACATTCTAGCAAGTAGCACCAAGAAACATGGCAGGATTTGATGAGCAGCCAGTGTATTTCAGCGATCCATTTGGATCTTCTCAAGATCAAGGAAATGATCAAGATATCAATCGTGTTCAAACGCAGAAGAGGTTCAAAGATTTCATTCGACAGTTTCACGAGGGAACATTTGTTTACCCTTATAGGTACGTAATATATTTGATGATAATGATGTGGATTTTATTAGGTTTAGGCCTAGGCCTATCAAATAAGATCCCTGTGTTGCTATTTGCCATTAGAGATGTTTTGTTGTTTAATTGCACCAAATTGTGAAAGATAACAAATTATAAATTATACTATACAAATATGTGATACAAATTATACTATTTATTATGACTGAAAATTGAAATTAAAATGCTTTGTTGTTTGCTAAATAAAAACAAGGTCATGTTTGGACTTGGTTTGGCTGGCAAACATTCTTCCCAACTTCCAAACATCTTAAAGTTTGTATGACTCACTTTAAAAACTGCAAGAATGGACTACAAAATAGCTCATACGCACATGAACTGATGTGGTTTATCATGGTATTTCAATCTAAGTCATCACCCGTTTGGCAATAATCATTATAAGTCAAAAGATCTGTTGTTTTAACCTACACTCTTTTTTATAAGAATAATGTTTATAAGAATATTCAGGCCTTTCAGAATCATCCAAATTTTAAGATTATGATAAGAAAGAATAGGGATCGACCTGCCATGGTCAGTTCAGGCTTTTCAAAACATTGGGCTTTTTGTAACACTTGTGGAACATTTTGTAGAACTTACCATCCCAAGCGGCCTGGTGTTTTGAATGCAAGTGTTTGAAAAAGCCTGACTCTACCCTAAATTTGCAAAGTGTGAGTTGAGATTGCTTTTCTGAACAATAAATGCATGCATGCTCTGAAAGTTGTTCTGTGATTAGGCCTACTTAAACGTGCAAACATAATTAATTATTTGGTAAATTTGAAATCTTTGTGAAAAAGTAGTTGCATTTATGCACCATAAGATCTTGTTCTGAATTTGTTAGGAATGTTGCCCCATTTTCCTCTTTGTCTGCATCTGTTTTGAATGGTAAAGAGTACTGTTTTCAGGACAAGATAGTAATGCCTGGTGATGCCAGCCAAAAATAAATGAGGGGATAAAAGTTCAAAGATTTGAAACTTGGAGAGAGGGGTATACCAAGAAATTTGCATTTTTCATTGAAAATTCTTAGCAAAATTCTTAGAAGTGTTGACTCCCCCACACCCACCTTATGGCTCTACCACTCTGAGACATTATTTTTGAACAGGACTTATTTGGCAACACAATTTGGCAATATTTTTTTCTTTTTTGTAGGGACCAGCTGAAGCAGCACTACAATCTTGGGGAATGCTACCTTGAAGTTGATATCAATGATCTTTCAAGCTATGATGAATTGCTTGCTGACAAATTGATCAAGAATCCATCTGAATATCTTCCTTTGGTAAGACCAACTTTTAGTTCTGTGTTTTTGAATGCTGATGGAGTGTGTGGGGGTAAGATGGCAAGAAGTCAGTCTTTGTAACATGATAATCTGTTGTGTGTAACATTTCACATGTCTTGAAAACTTACATTTTTGGTAATTCTAATTTAGACTTTCAGTTTTGTGTTAAAATTCCTCCACATACAATAGCAAGAAAAATATACAGTATCTGTGTATATAACATGAAATAAAAAAAATTCAATCTACATCAATTTAACTGCAGTATGATATAATGATATGCTAATCCTTTTCAAAGAAGAAGGCTGAATTTTTGACAAAGCTACAGCAGATGGAATAAAATCATTGGAGGTATTCTCAAAATTGAAAGTAAACTACCAGTTTCCCTTTGCCTGAAATGTCAGAAGAAAGTTATTGCTGTCCTTTATACTGTCCAGCACGTGTTGTTTTCTGTTGAAAGAAGATATTTTCAGGCTGTTTGAAAAAGCTCTGAAATTGGATTGTTAATGTTTGATACCGGGTGCGCCAAAATAAACTATGCACGTTTGGCAGGCCACAATAAATCGTACACTGGACCGATTTTGAAGATTTATGACTTAATCGTTAGCAGAAAGCCTGAATTAGATACTGGAATTTTTTGAAAATTTTTTTTCTTCAGTTTTTAGAGCTAGAAGCGAGTTCCCTAAAATTTTAGATTTCGAAAACATTGAAAATGATCAAAAAACATCGATCAAATTTTCTAAAGAATCAAAATGAATGGACAAAGAGAGAACTTTTTCGTGGTGATTTGCGATTTAGCAATCGACCAATTGTAACCTGCTGTATGAGAGTTCGTACTAAACCCCCAAATCCTCCTGAAAACATTTTCTCTTTGTTCATTCATGTTGAATCTTTTACATTTGATCGACGTTTTTTAATCGTTTTCAATGTTTTCGAAAACGAACATTTTAAGAAACTTGCTTCTAGCTCTAAGAACTGAAAATGGAAAAATTTGCAAAAAGTCTTAGAATCTAATTCAGGCTTTCTGCTAAAGATTAAATCATAAATCTTCAAGATCGATCCAGTGTACTATTTATTGTGGCCTGCCAAACGTGCATAGTTTATTTTGGCGCACCCGGTAAAAAATTTCAAAAATAGTTATTTGTCTGAAAAGAGAAGGGTTTCAGAAGCTGAAATTTACACTCATGAGAAATGCATCTTCAAAGCCTCTGTAATATTTTTACTGACAAAATGTCTTCCTTTAGTTTGAAGCTGCTGCAAAGGAAATGGCTGATGAGATAACAAGACCCAGACCTGTTGGAGAGGAAGAAGTTCATGATATTCAAGTAACTCTGAAATCAGATGCAAACCCAGTTGGTGTCAGAGATCTTAAGGTTTGAATATTGATAGTTAAAAGATTCCACATCTTTTACTGGATACCTTCCTGCTGCAAAATTGGTGTTAATTTCTTTACAAAAGAAGTTTCGTTGAAATTGGAAAACTTACTGTATGTTTGACTTGTTTGTAAAGAAACACATATTTGTGCAAGTAAACTTGAAAAACTTTCAACATGATTGAATACAAGCACTAAAGCACTGCAGTCATAAATGTAAGTAAGTTGTAGTCAAGTCTGCAACTCCTTGTCATGGCACTAATTTGGTGTGAACAAGGGGTCAATCTCTGTCCAACTGAACTATTCGGGCTGCAAGTTATAAGAGTATTACACAACTGTGCCACAATGCCTTCAACTTCGACCAGCTCTGCTTTTTATCTTTTGCTGTTAGCTGAATTTTTACACTGTAAAAGTTTCTGTAAAAAATACTTTCTGAACAAGTTCAGATGCATTCTTCCATCTCATGTGATGTTTTGTGTACATTTCTATTACAGAGTGATCATGTTTCTAAGCTTGTGAAAATTCCCGGAATCATCATCAGTGCTTCAGCAATCCGAGTCAAAGCTACGAGAATCACAGTGCAATGTCGTTCATGTAGAAATACCATCCCTGATATTCCATTGAAACCAGGGTTAGAAGGATATGCGTTGCCAAGAAGTTGCCCAACGGAGCAGGCAGGAAAACCACCTTGCCCAGTTGATCCTTTCTTCATTCTTCCGGATAAGTGCAAATGTGTGGATTTCCAGGTAAATCATTTCATTTTTCACGGGAATTGATCTCTATAACAACTGAGATGTGGATTAAAGAAGAAGCAATTGAGTCTTGTTTGGGAGCAAGAGGAGATATGACTCACCTAGCCTAATGTGTCTTCCTTTCTTGTTTTTTCTTTTTGCCCAATGATTTTTTTCATTTGTTTCCCATAACTTTGGATACTTTGCCATTATTGTTTATTAGTAAGTTTAATAGCTTAGCTTCAATATGTTTGAAATTACAGAACATATTTCTTATTATTGAAAAGGAAAAAAATGTGAGAGTCATGTCATCATTAATCCTAAGTTAGTAGAGGAAAATTGATACAAGCTTCAAGAAAACAATGGGTTATGAAGTTTTTTAATATGCTGGTACGCATATGTCTGTAGCTTTTCTTGTTTAGGATTTAGAAATTTGATGATGTAACCATCTCAAAGCTGGTCGAAACACAAAGAACACTATAATTCTGAAAAAATCAAGATATTGAGACTGTCAATGAAGTGTTATTTCTTAAAGACTTCACACATATTGCTGTATATTCCTCCATCGTTTTTATTCACAGGTTTTGAAACTTCAAGAATCCCCAGATGCTGTTCCTAATGGGGAGATGCCAAGACATTTGCAACTTTACTGTGATAGGTAAATTATGTTGCTATTGCAGAAATATTGGATCTTGAAATAAGTTTCACTTCTTTAAAGAATCGTTAAAAACACATTTGATTTATTACTGATCATGAACATTTCTTCATGTGCATTTGTCTCAAGGATCAAATTGATTTTATTGAAATGATCTTGAATTTGTAGGTATTTATGCTTTGAGAAGTTACTTGGTTTTGGAGCATACTCCAAAATAATATGAAATTATCCTCAAATTTGTCTCTGATGAAATTTGTATGTTGTGTTGATGTAGGACTGGAACTGTCATGTGAAATTGCAAATTTTAGATTTCTGGCTAAAAAATACCACATTTTGTAAAATATATATTGTTGCTTACTATAAGATTTTCCACAATATGTTTTTATGGTCTCTCTCTGGGATGGGAGTGAGCATCAATCCACCTTTTCAATATAAGAGGTGCGAAAATGGAAGTCTTTTGTTGTTTGAGATTTTGGATTTTTGAGGCTAAAATCTTGTTCTGCGTTCAAAGTTTAGCAAGAACGCAAATTTTTAAATTGGTGTCTGTTGTTATTGAGAATTTATTGCAATTTAAAAATTTTACAGTAAGTCATGAGGGATTTGACAGTGAAATCAAAGTTTGGACAACTTTTTGTCCAAACATTGATTTCACAGTGACAGCCCTTATGAATCCCTATTCTTTATATCACCAATATTTTGAAATAGAGACAGATGTGAATTTGAAAATTTTTCTCTACACTAAACTTTGTATGCAGAACAAAATTTTAGTCTAAAAAATGCAAAATCTCAAAACAACAAAAGACTTCCGCTTTCGCAACTCTTATCTTGAAAAGGTGGATTGGCTGCAACTTAGCTATTTTTAAATGCCTACTATAAAGAAATTTAAAATAATAATAATAACAATGTGAACAAAGAATAACGATAACCAAATAGATTTATTTGGTCCTTGACTCAAATATAGAGAAAGAAAATGTAAAGATCGATAACAAATTGGATAATGAATTGATGAGGATTTTCCGACAGGTGCAATTTAAGTTACTCACTCGGGAGGTAAAGACTAATTCCTGAGGATGGATTTAATAAAAGTCTCATGGAGGCACAGACTTGATTACCAAAAGGGCTTGAAGTATTTCTCAATTCTTCTTTTCATTTCAGTTTTGCATCATGTCTATGTAAGTTGAATAAGGGGCTTGAGACAGTTGATAACATTGCGGTTTAATATTTATGTAGGGCCCTACTGCAATCTTCTTGCATATTTCTTCCTTCTAGATATTTAACAGAGAGGGTTGTACCCGGAAATCGTTTGACAGTTATCGGAATATATTCCATCAAGAAAGTGTTTCAAAAGAGTACACGTGTAAGTAACCATTATTCGTTAGCTTTATCATAACCCGGCACATAAATTTTTCACTAATTATCTCAGTTGAAAGGAGGTGATCGCAACACAGACAGTTTACAAATCCATAGTCGTTATGACAGAGAGTACAGGATGCTGTCTTGCTTGTTTGTTGACTCCGGTTAACGAAGAGTATGTTCAAGGGCATATTCATTTTGACTTGGTTTATTTCAACAGGCTTAAATCCACTCAGTAGATTCTGATAAAATGATTTGCAATTGCCCTGCTTGATAAAATATCTAACCTAATTACATAGATGTGAATTTCGAATCAACTTGAAGATCCTACATAAAAGAAAACTTTGCAGTAAGAAACAGACTCGGAAATCAAACGCATTTGTGCTGAACGTTATTTTAGATTATCAACCTCTTTGATCTTTCAAAAACGTTTATAGTCTCATTGTGAAAGTAGCTAGCGAAGGAGCAGTTTAAATTTTATAGCTCAATTGGTTTCAAACAGTAGCTCCTCGATACGAAAAGCCGGCTTGTGGCCGTTTTTTTTATCATTCTTATGTAGTAATGATAATGATATAATGTGGTAAGGGAATAGAAAAACAGCGCCCTATGCAGCTTGTGTCCTAAAACGTAATAGTCATACTTTTGGGCAATACTTATGGATTTTCAAACTATTTCCGGGACTCACAAAACCATTCATCTTGAAATATGCCAAATTGAGTGCATAATCCAAAACTTTTTTTTGGTTTGGAGCTAGCATAAATACATCCAGTGATAGCCCAGAATTAATCATGGGAAGAAGAACGAGTTTGTGTACTTTCGCCTTCCCAGTTGACTGATTCTAAAATTGTGGTCTTTCCATAAAACTCGAATAAAACCCAGAGCTGACAGCATATGCGCAATGTGTTGAGAGTTGGGGACTCTGGAGAGGGATCAGTAGCGGTAGCAACTGCTGTCATTGTTGTTCTCTCGTCCGGGGTTCTTATTGCTCAGCATCATACCATGCTGGCCTGACATCCAATGTGAAACGGATTCTAGTATTCATCAGTAATTTATCGTATTTAAAGTAATGTAGCTTTTTGTAGTTGTTTATTTAGTTGCTATCTTTTGTATGTCTTTATGTTAATGTCCACGGGGAAGTCATTGTCTTTTGCTCCTTGTCGTCCCGTCCCTGTAGTGTTGTATAGTCTGTAAAGTAATTAGAAAGTATGGTAGGATGTAGATGTAACATGTATTGTAACATTTTAAATGATTATATAAAGAAAAAAAAACTCAAATATTTGACGTAGAGGATTGTAGCAATGATCACATTCAAGAATGAAATTATTACATTTGACGACAAATCCAAGTATTATGAAAGACCTTTCCAGTATATGTTGCGACAATTCTATTATTAAGACATAAGCAGCAGGATCAGGCCATTATTCAGTACCTTTCGATAGGATCTCCTAGCATCCTCTGCTATGAAACTAAACATGCAAATTTCTTTTAAATCTTTAGTTATTATTTTCAATTTAGTTTAATGATTCATAATTCAATTTAAATCCGGAAAACTCTAATATTATTGAATTTGATGATTTGTGAAAAGATGCACTTTATTTTCATTCATCTGACACATTGGTTCCAATCTTATAGGGCCGCGAAGATAGTGGCGTCGGGATTAGAAAACCTTACATTCGGGTGCTTGGAATTCAGCTGGAGACAGGAGGTGGTGGGCGAACAGCAGTCAAAGCACCTTTCACGCCTGAAGAAGAAGAGGAATTTCGCAGACTGGCAGCAACTCCAGATGTTTATGAGGTCGTGGCGAAGAGTGTTGCACCATCAATTTTTGGAAGTATTGATATCAAGAAAGCAATTTCTTGCTTGCTTTTTGGAGGTTCCAGAAAGAGGTATTGGAATTAAATTAGCTTAACCTGATGCAATTGATATGGTTTGACAGTGCTGGTATTTCTACTGAATGTCCAACAAGTTGAAATCATTGGCCAGGCCTATCGAATTTATCTTGAACTAATCCGAAGCATTTAACAACGTTCCTCGATATTTAACTTAAACATAACTACCTTGTTTGTTGATATTGGTGCTGAGAGTCAAAATGCTAATCATGAAAGTTCAATTTTTTTTCACCGCTAAACTAGAACTTTGGTCTTAGCAGAATCTTGAAGGACGGTGATTATGTCAAAAATAAACATGATAGAATCGAAACAAGGCGAGAACATTGAACTTGCATAATAGACCGAAAGGTGTATCACTCTTCCGAACACGCGAACGAGGTTTTTTAAGCCCATAGGATCTTTAGGGGTTTTTACAGATCTTTCTTGAAAACAAAAGGATTTTTGCGAAAGGTGTACGAGATTTTTAAAAATTGATACGTGCCTCTCGTAATAGACCAGTTAAGATATATGATAAACATGACACAAAACATCAAGGGAGCCCTGTAGTAAAGTTCATTCATCCAACGAGAGCATAGGTTTCAAATCTTTAAATCTGCGTAAAAAGGTGGGTGTAAAATTCTATGAGTTATTTCTTCCAACTGAATGGCAAAAGAAACTTTAGCTACCTATCTATATTCTACCGTCAGGCTTTTTTAAATTTTGAAATTCTTTTGAAATTACAGCATATTATTTCAGCTCATTTGAGGATGTGACGTCAGCAAATTTCTAAATCATAAACCACAAAAGTGACAGACTTTTGCTTGATACTATATTGTAGGCATTCATAAACTAAACCTGTCTTCGAAATTATTTCATGTTGCATCAAACAATTTAGAAATTGCGATGGTTTCAAATTTTTTTGAAAATGTTTTTTGAATTCTCGGAAAAGAAGAAAAACACTAAAATTATGAAACTGTTAAATATTTCAGAAAAATGCAACGGCAGAATCATAGCAAAATGGCAAAGATTTCTTTGAAGTAATTCAGTTCAAAAAATAGGTCCTTGAATTTTAGACCAACCTTTTTAAAGATTTGGAACCTATGCTTGCAGCGAGATGTTGATCTTTATTACGGAGCTCCTTTTGAAGCCATTGGCATTTATTTAGATTCCTGAAGCTTATGTTCACTTACTTTTGAGTTCATTTATAGCTGTAATTATACAAGTTGAAATGTTTCCATTTAATTTTAGGCTTCCTGATGGACTGACCAGGCGTGGTGACATCAATGTGCTACTTCTCGGAGATCCAGGTACGGCTAAAAGTCAGCTGCTAAAATTCGTGGAGAAAGTGGCACCAATAGCCGTATACACGTCAGGCAAGGGAAGTAGTGCAGCAGGTTTAACTGCATCAGTCTCAAGAGATCCTGTTTCAAGGAATTTTATCGTGGAAGGTGGTGCAATGGTTCTAGCTGATGGTGGCGTTGTGTGTATTGACGAATTTGACAAGGTGATGTTTGTTATGACGATCTTAACTTTCCTTTTTAATCAAAATATGTAAGCGTCTGTAAGGACTTCCTGTGAGCCCTATTTTGAAAATGAAACCAATTTATGCAATCTGACATACCGTAGTGTGAAAGTGACCAATGTATTTCTTTTTCATAGTAAACCACAGGGAAGCCAGTTATCTAGTTTGAGTTTTTGTTGCATTTATCTTTTGGACGCTGCGTAGCTTCTCCGTTGCTGCGCTGGTGGAATTTCTTTTCTCATTTCTCCTTCGCATTTTGTTTGCAACTCACGTAAAATTCCACCACCGCAGCACCGGAGAAGGAAAATTCCACTACCCGCAGCATCGGAGAAGCTATGCAGCGCCCAAAAAGATAAAAGCAACGAAAACTCAAACTTGACAACTGGTTTCCCTGTGAGTAAACGAAGGCGTTTCTCGTACCACCAAGACATCCGCCTTCTTTCATTTCATTATTTTTACACGGAAGCCCCATTGGTCGAGAGGACTGCTTTACAGGGGGCCGGTCAAACTTTACAATATTAATTACTGACAAGAAATTGATTAAAAATTACATCTATTTACAACATACAAAATAAAAAATTAACAGAGCTAGGCTGAGAAAGGCAAATTACACTTCAGCCTACTTTCAAAAATGCTAAGGGAGGTTGCTTGTTTGATATTCTTAGCATTCAACTTTCTTTTTAACAAAACATGTGGAAGTCCTAAAAATATATTTCGTGAGTCCCGCTGTGAAAATGAGACCAAGTTTGATAAATACCAGTATGGGAAAGTAAAGAATCGAATTCTCTCTCATGGTAACAAATATATTTCTATCATGTCCGTCTTAATTTGGGATCAAAAGTTAACTTTGAAAGGAGCAACGAATTTTGCCTATTCCGTATCAGATGGACGTCATGACATGAAAGTTTGCTTAATTCACTAACTATATATTTATGTTGATTTGTAGATGAGAGAGGATGACCGAGTTGCAATCCACGAAGCAATGGAACAACAAACAATTTCAATCGCAAAGGTTTTTATTGTTTGTTTTTATTGTTTTTTTTTTTTTTATTGTTTTTATTGTTTTTATTGTTTATTAAGGTTTTTATTGTTCAACCCTATCCCCCCAACGTTCTAGAATTTGCAAGAATCAGCCGTACTCGGGCAAAAATCCACCTTAGGTTGGGCAAAATCTTCGTAAACAATTGAATTTTCATCTTCCTGTACGCTTGTGAGTCTTTCAGTCTTCCCCGAATGTCTGACATGGCATCTATTTTGGGACAAACTTTGAGTTAATTTTGAATGGCCGCATGGTTGTTGTGAAAATCCATGCTCCCTGTGGCATCGTTGTGTTAGTTGTGTGTGATTGTATGTAGATTGTATTTGTAGTTTAGATTCATTGTAAATATTATGAGCATATATAAAAAATTCTTTAAGTTATCTTTTTGTTAATATTTTCCAATCCATAGGGTAGGGCAAGCTTTTTGAGAATTTTTGAGTGCAACTTTAGACTATTACGCGGCGCAAAAAGACGGGATCGCGATCCAGATCGTGATCCACAAGGATCGAGATCGCCATCGAGTTGCGTTTACACAGGCATCAACCGAAAATGGATCAGGATCGCGATCCATTCGCACATGCGTATTACGCATACTTACGGAGCTTAGAAACACTACAGCAACAATAGACAAAATGGCGGTTGTATCTATTGCGCATGCTTAAAGGATTTCGAACGGGATCGCGATCCCTTGAAGCGTTTACACGGCAAACTTTTTCAGGATCGGGATTGCGATCCGGATCGCGATCCACCTCTGAAGTGGGATCGAATTTTAGGGGATCGCGATCGCGATAAAGTATTTACACGGGCCATTTTATCAGGATCGGGATTGCGATCCGGTATTTTTGCTCCGTGTAAACGAGGTATATGTAAATTTTATGTTGTTAATTTAGGGTTTTGTAGTTTAATTATAGATTGTATATTTTCTTTGTAATTAAGATTTAATTTTATCAACAACGGAAAGTAGTTATTATATTATTATTTTAGAAACTTCTCCATATATGCAAGTTTTAAACATTCTCTCAGTTTGTTCGAAAAAAAAGCATGCTCTCAGGTGCCAAATGGGCCTTAATTCGTGGGCGGTTGTGTAAATACTTCAAACAAAGGGTGCCTTTTTAAAAATTAATGGAAATAATTACAATAAAAGCACTCAGCTCAGATAATGTTTTCAGTGAAATTCAGGCTACATATATCGAATGAACGTACGAGTGATAGAAGTAATGCTCTTCCTGTGTTTTTGCTTCATTTGATACACCTATATACAATCTTGCCAGACTGACCTCACTACTATGTACATTGTAGTTTAGTTTATAAATAAAGTTATTTTCGGTTGAATGTAATGAATTAGAAAATAGAGTTTTATTGTCAGTCTTCAGAGCTTAATGGTCCCGATGTGATCGGGCTAGCCTCCTATAGATTTTATTCATAGGAATTTTCGTCTCTTTATATTTGTAAGCAGAAAGTAAACAAATTTTTCCTGTTGAACATCAGTGAAACAAGTAATTCTTTAAGGCAAAGCAAATGGTTATTATTTAAGAGTTTGTTCTTCATAGGCTGGAATCACAACGACGCTTAATTCGAGATGTTCTGTTCTCGCTGCAGCCAACTCAGTATATGGAAGATGGGATGATACCAAAGGACAGCAGGTATGTCCTATTGGCGACGTTTTCTCTCTTAACAAACTCCCTCCATTCAAATTGTTGCGTATGATGTCTTACCAAGGCATAGTGATATCATTCGAGGTGAAGCCTCTATTTAGTGTATCTGCACGCATGATATGCCTTAGTAAATGATACACTGATTCAAACAAGAAGCTTAAAGGGGCTGGATAAGAAACCCTCTGGGAAAGTTTTGATTTTGCAGTTTTCTGATAAGCTGATTTATTGCCACTGTTCAACGACAATTAAAAATAAATGTCTCATCTCGGAGATTCACCTTTGCACTTTCTTCTGATACAAATTAGATCTCCATATGTTTTGGGATTGCTGCGATATAAATGGATTTTCAACAAGTATTTTTGTTGATCACTCATCCAAAGATCAGCCTGTATCAAGATAGAACTCGTTCCTTTTGAATTTAGCTAATTGCAAAGGAATTTCTCCTTTCAAAATGTGATATTTGTTGCACGAACTGTAGATTTTTTTGCGTATTTCTTATGCAGCCCCTTTGAGAATGTCGAGGAGCTAAATTGGAGGTCAATTACTGGTGTGACAGGCCATGATAAATTGTGCACTAGGTAAATTTTGAAGATTGATGACTTAATCTTTAGTCAACATCACAAATAACATTCTGGAATTTTTCCGATTTTTCGGCCGCCTACTGCTCGCATTATTAGCAATTTCTTGAAAATTCTTGGTCTGGAAACAGCTTGAATTGATCGAAAAACATCGATCAGATTTTCTAAAGATGGTATTAGAAAAGACAATACGGACTGTTTTGAAAACGACTGGAGAATTAAAAGCTTGATTTTAGTTATGAAAAATTGCACGAGCAATCGCTCCAGTCTTCTGTATTATACCCTGCGTGCAGCCTCAACTCCTACAGTATTACGGCTATCAACTCAAAACCTTTTCCTTTTCTTAACCTGATTGAATCTTTTTTATAAAAAGTAGTGGTTCTCTCCTTGTTATTTCAAGTCCAGTCTATGCGACATTTATCGACGTTTTTTGATCAATTTAGTTTATTTCCAAGCTAATGATTTTCAAGATATTATTGACACTTTCAGTTTTCAATTTGCAAGAAACTAATTTTCGAGTAAACCGCCGAAGAATTGACAAAATTATCGTCAAGCATTATTTAGCATTTTAACTAAAAATCAGTGCCACTGAGCCAGATGGGCCAGTGGCTCCAAAGCAGCTCCATCTGTCACCAGAAGTGGCTTCTTGTACGATAAACCGTCGCCTGTCAAAAATAGATACTTTCTTTGCGCACCTAGTATTTGTATGACACGATTTGGTGGCTGCTTCTTCGTGAGGAGAAATGCCGATTTAATAGTATTAGGAAATGATGATTGTCTTGATCAATTTACTTTACAATATAGCTGAATGTGCCTGTGCAAAATGGGAATGTTTCTTAGGCGTTTTAGTGAATTAGGAAGCGGCTAAGAACGGAGGTTTTCCGTGGTTTAAAAAAAAAGGACCTGTTAGCCCAAAGTCAATCCGACATACAAAGTGAAAAAACTTTACTATGTATCAGTAAAAATCGTTAATGTGTATTTTTTCGTAGCCGTATATTTATTTTTAGTTTAGCTGCACGTCTTTTCGTTAATGACCGCGGAGTTGTCATGGTCTCTTGCTCTCCGTGGCATCACCCTTTTAGTGTAGTAAAGTAGTTCATACTTAGTGTCTTCAGTAGACTAGTTTGTTTTGTAAAATTTCATATTGAATAAATAATAAAGTTTTGCCTCGAAAATTCCCCGATTTATCTTTATCATGTTTCACGAAATATTTGCATTCATTTTTTACTATTCCAGGCTTGAAAGAGTATCCTGTTTTTCATTGTTTTGAATATAGCTGTCAACTTTTTATAAAGATCTTGATATTGTGATTTTGTTTTCTAGAACATTGATTTCATGCCCACAATTTTGTCAAGATTTGACACGATATTCATCGTGAAGGATGAACACGACAAGGCAAAAGATATGGTATGAATTGCGTACTTTCTCTGTCTTATTTTACACTCTTGATGCACCATAAGGTTTGCGAATTCAGCGTCATTGCGCTGTCGTGATAACCATCATGATCGGGTAAAAGAAAACACTTCTTATGATCATACCAGACTTATGAGAGTGAGTCCCTTGTATCCCTGTGCTTTTTTACTTCAAGATGGCGCTTCGGTCAGCAGAGACTCATAATATTACTCTGAAAAGCCTGACCCTATTTAGGCCCAAACTCTGAGCTTCCAAGAGTACCAATCAGATTGCGAGATGTGGCAAAGAACAATAGGTTTCGAACGCTCGATTCGATTGACCCAGATGACTAGATTGGAAGGAAGTTGCTGCGGCAGGTGCTTGAAGATTTCTCTGGTTTGTTTTGGTCTTAAAAACATGGATGTTGCAGCATTAAAAAACTTATTTTGCACTCACCAGGTAAAGTGAATTTTCTTCTTTAGATGAATGCCAGGTTTCGTTGATTAAGTGTCTGCTTGCCATGGTTTCTATCGCATTTCCTTTTTGAGAAGTGACCGTAGAACAGAGCCAAAGCAGTCGTTCGATCCAGATTCGGTTGATCGAATGCAGAAGATAGGGTCAGCTTTTTCACTGTTTCAATATGAGTCCCTGTTGAGCAAGGTTTACCGCAGGGATACAAGGGACTCATCGTTCATAAGTCTATGATCATACTAGACTCATGGGATACACGAGATATTCAGGAGCTGTTTTGTAATCATTTTATTTAAGCCCTAATACGCGAGAATTACAATGCCTTCTGCTCGGCCTCTGAATCAAATAAACAAATTCCGCCAAGAAGAACTTTAGATTTACCCTTCTTCTTTCGTTATAAGCACGTAACTTCTCTTAAAAACCATCTTTCGCTTGCAAAAGGCGAGATTTTGTCTTACTAGTTTCGGGGAAACTTTTGTGGCTTAGTTTGCTTTGAATTACTGGTTGAGAGAATATCCTTTGTCTGCAGTCGCTAATTGCTTTGAATTGAGGTGTCAATCAAACGCAACTGTTGCTATTGTGTTGCAAAATCTGGCCTTGTTGATGTATTATACATTATTTTTTGTAGCGTTTGGCGAAACATGTGATGCAAGTTCATTTGAATGCAGCCCAAATAAATACTGGTGTTGAGGGGGAGTTGGAGTTGGAATTTCTGAAGAAATATATTGATTATTGTAGATTGTGAGTAAATTTGTAATATTTAAATGTAACATTAATTTGAATCTCTATGTTAAATGTTATGGTCGCAGTGTTGCTATGTATTCCCATGCTCTTTGTGGCATCGTCTTGTAACCTATGTATGTTGATTGTAAATTTTATGGGAATATAAAAAACAAATTGTGAGTAAAATAGATTTATTGTGCGGCGTCACCAAAGAAAAGTTACGAAGTTTGAGAGGAACAGACTAAAATCGAATTTAATAATTGCTTGAAACGGTGGCATCATCGTTGTGAATACTCAACGCAACAGCAGCTAGCATGTAACAAAAGTTAAAGGTGGTGTGAAGCGAAAATTTTTATTGATGGAAATGAATAGCGCAGTTGAATGATAAAGAATGTTGTTTAAATTTTTTTGATATCTTGTTTCATTTTAGAGTTATCCATTGTTTTGTACGATTTGCTGATGACGTCATTTTGTTTGCAAAATGTAAAGAAAGTATATAGAAAAAGCAATGCTTATCTAGTCTAGGGCGCTTGTTATCTAGAATAACAAGCGCAATAAACCTGCATAAGCAGGAAGCAAAGTTAGTCTGTAGAATCAGTGCTCTGAAAACCAGGTTTGTTTTTTGCATGTTAATTTTGCTTTTTATTCGTTGCAGGGTTTACAGTGTTTTTTGCAGGGTTTAACTTTTCCCCACAGGTTAACTGGTGTTGCATTTGAGTGTTCATAATCATTAGTCCATTATTTCAGGCAATCCTTAAATTCTGTACCATTAGACATTTTTTTAAATTTATCCTGCTGACCGTAAAATTTTTTCTTGCGCAAATAAATATTTCAACAATCAAATTGATTTGCGAGCTGACAAATGTCTCGCCCTTGCAGGAGACTACGCAGTTCCATTTCGAAAAAAGGAAAATATTATTTTGAGCTATTGTTTTACATATCATTGTAATTCCTTGGAAGACGCATTCGTTATTCAATTTGTAAACAATCATCTCGTTCTTAAAAGGTCTGTTTCATCCAGCATTCCTTGCACGTGCCGTCTCTTGGATTTCCTTTGTTGTCCGCCATTTTCATGGGCCATGAAAATGGCGGCAACAAAGGCCAACCAAGAGATGGCACGTGCAAGGCATGCTGGATGAAACAGACCCTTTAATAGTTTAACTTTGTGCTTTGCATATACACCCTAAGTTGATTTGATGCTTATTCCTCTCAATTTCATTGCATGCTTTCAAATGAAATGTGCATAGTTGCACCAAATTTACTGATTTGAATCACTACCTAAAACTTCTGTTATTTTTGGAGTTAACTCAGTGTTCGAATACGTTCCAAGCAAAAGGAGTAAAGTAAATCCCTGCATATAAGAACCTACTTCATTGAGAGCCAGGCAGAATTAGGCTCTTATTCAAAGGTACTTAGATTAACTTCAGGGTAGGGTATAAATGTTCTTACTTAAAGGGTCCCTCGTGTAAACATATTGGGATTCATCGCTTAGAGATTTTCAACCCTGGTATTTGTTTGGAAATGTTATTCCGCACCTAATAACTAATTCTGATCTTACAAATATAACAGGAGGATGTTCAGTTTTTAACAGCCAACTGGGACACAATTGACTTAGGATAAAAGAATAAACAGCTTTACTACCATTGCAAGGGTCTTGTAATAAGAATACATCTTTTAGTTAAACTGAAAATAGGTTCTTAATTATGAGCAGAATAATTTAGGCAAAATAGCCTGAACAACCTCTAGGTTCTTACTTTCGTAGGTTTATATGCGGGGATTTACCGACTGTTTAATCGATTTGTAATTAGATATAACAGTCTTTCTTTTGCTGAAAACTATCAATCTATGGCTTTATAAACCGTAGATATTTCAAGCGATTTTCTTTGTTATCTCTTCCAGGAAATGTGGGCCACGTTTGTCAGACTCAGCAGCTGAGAAACTAAAGAATCGATATGTTTTAATGAGAAGTGGAACGCGTGAAGCAGAGCGAGAATCAAACAAAAGAAGCAATATCCCCATCACCGTAAGGTAAGCTATATTTTATGAATTTTATTAACTGCAAGCAATGTTCCCAATAAACATGGGCAGATTTTATAATGCAATAGCATCAGTTGCTTTTGATTGACACCTCAATTCAAAGCGATCAGCGACTGCAAACAAAGGAAATTCTCTCAACCAATAATTTAAAGTGAATGACCTGAGATATATAGCGCTTGTCCATAAATAGAACAAAGAAACTCGTAATCCCTCTATTGTTTTCTTTAGCATTCCTTTCATTCGCCACGAGCTGGATTATCAAATACAATAGGCTATTTTTAAATCTATGAGATCTCATCTTTTAACTCAGGTTATTCACTTTAAAGCGAACAAAGTCTCAAAAGGTGCCCTGAAACTAGGAGGGCAAACTCTTGCCTTGTGCACGCGAAAGGTGGTTTTTAAAAGAAGTTATGTGCTTATATCGATAGAATAATTATAAGAAGAAGAGGAAGAAGAAGAGGGGTAAATCTAGCTAATTGGAAGATGAGGGGTAAATCTAGTGTTCTGTCTGGCGGATCTTGTTTGTTTGATTCAAGAGCTGTGTGGTAATCGTTTCATTTAAGCACTAAATACGCGAGAATTGCAATACCTTTTGCTCGGCTTCTGAATCAAATAATCAAAATCCGCCAGGCAGATCTTTAGATTTGCCATTCTTCTTTCGTTATAAGCACATAACTTCTCTTAAAAACCACTTTTCCTTGCACAAGGCGAGAGTTTGCCCAACTGGTTTGGGCAACTTTTGTGGCTTTGTTTGTTTTGAAGTACTGGTTGAGAGAATTTCCTTTGTCTGCAATCGCCAGTCCCTTTGAATTGAGGTGTCAATTAAAGCAACTGATGCTATTGTGTTACAAAATCTGTCCTTGTTTTCCAAATAGATTAATGTCAGTATGAATTAGATATAATTATTTGTGTTCGAAAACACTTGTATACCGCACAGTTTAATGAATAAGATGCTCATAAAACAGTCGAAAGGCATTTTGTTGTCAGGTTTTGAAAATTAAGAAGGGAAGTGATATGTGCCATTTGACGGCCAATGTTATTTTCTTTTCAAGCATGTGCCAACAATCTGTATTACCAGTATATTTCATATTTGCAAAACCACTAATAGGTGGACCTCAAAGTTCCTCGTTTATAAAGACTGTGCAGTGGTAGATAGTCTTGTCTATGAATAGAACACAGAAAACACTCAGAAAACACTCATTATTTCTTTGGCCATTTTTATTGTTTGCGGCTTGTGTGCAACTCCGATTTGAACGGGATATTTATTAGATACTTTTGCTCTTTACAAATGCAGGCTATTTGCAAATGCAAATGCAAGCGAAGGACAGTTCAGCACCAAACCATCCAAATTTTCCCATAGTGATTTACTTCCCTCGTCATTGTACCGTCCAGTTGCAATGTGATGGTACAAAAATTATGGAAGTCTACGATATAAAAGGGTTGGACCCATTGCATGGTTTGGTGTGGAACTGCCAGTCTCCTTCTTTTCTTTTGACTGTTTTTGTTGCTTTCTTGTTTTTTTTTGTTTTGTCCCTTGTATTGCTGTATTTTTTTAATATCTTGAAGTTGTATCTGCAAATTGTAAGTACCGTTCTTGGTGTAGGCCAGATGACCTTGTGTCTTCTTACACCAAGAGCGGTACAGTAGTAATGCAATTAGGTTAGTTAATTTTAATTTATTATGAATAGAAAAAATGCAAGCTTTTAAACTTGCCAAACCCTTCGACAATTCTTAACATTCATATAACAACTGAATGAGTGTGGCATTTTCTTAATCGTAGACAATTGGAAGCGATAGTTAGAATATCAGAGTCCTTGGCTAAGATGCAATTACAGCCATTTGCTACTGATGCTCATGTAGAAGAAGCATTGAGATTGTTCCAAGTTTCAACATTAGAAGCTGCTAAATCAGGCAGCCTTTCTGGAGCAGAAGGACTTACTCCTGCTGAAGATATGGAAGAAGTGAGGAGGATTGAACAGCAGCTGAAAAGAAGATTCGCTATTGGCTCTCAGGTACTTTGTCTAATTTTGTTTCGAAGCTATTTGTAAGCTAAGGAATCTCCATGGATCAGTCACACAATTTGATTTCAACTTATTTTCCTGCCCTTTTCCAAATTAAATTCTTCTAAATGTAATTCTGTATAACAAGGACAGATGTAACACAATAGCATCAGTTGTTTTTGATCAACACCGGAATTCAAAGTGATTGGCGATTGAAGACAAAGACAATTCTCTTAGCCAGTAATTAAAGACAAACAAAGCCGCAAACGTTGCCCTGAGACCACTGGGGCAAACTATCGACTAGTGCATGGGAAAGATTGATTTCAAGAGAAGTCACAATTTAATAACGAAAGAAGAAGGACAAATCAAAACATGCGCTTGGCAGATTTTGTTTATTTGACTCAGGAGCTGAGTAGTGATAGTTTCATTTTAAGACCTAGATATGCAAAAATTGTAATTCCTTATGCTCGGCTTGTAATTCAAGTAAGCCAAATCCACCCGGCAGATCTTAGATTGATCTTTCTTCTTTTGTGCTCTTCTAAAAGTGTATTTCTCATAAAGATGTTTCCTCTGATCAATTTCGTAGGTATCAGAGCAAAGAATTATTCAAGACTTTGTTCGACAGGTACGTTAGCCTTGTTTACATTCGAGCTTTCTTGCCCACCTACATTCCTACACAATTTTTGCTGGTCATCTTTTTATCAGCCCATGAAAACAGTTCTTGCACCAAGAATAGACCATTCATGTTGCCCTTTTAACTTTTTATATGCCATACATTTGATGATTTTTGCTTGTCTGGACCATCTGAAGTAATCGAAAATGATAAATTTGATCAATCATTTACGTTATCCAAATTTTATTAAAAAATTAAAAATTGAATCTTTTAAATATATAATATTCATTACATTTATTATATTTATTATATTTGATATCAAAAATTAAAAAATTAAAAACTTATGAATCCAAATGAAATGTTTGCTATCAGGTCTAGTCTCATAACATATTGAGTAGAGAGCATTTACTTGGTATCAAGCTACAGGCTTTTTCAGCTTTTTAGAAGGTGGGTCTGGAGAGATTCACATTCCTGTTAGATACGTAGGGGAGACTGGGGTCAATTATAACTCTTTTTGAAAAATCAGCCATATCGTCTAAATAATGAATAATTGCGCTCTTGGAGGTAGACGATATTGTAGTTGCATCTCAAGGAATTAAATTGACCTTAGTTTCAATCACGAAGAACCAATTTCTATGATGCTGTGATAGTTTTAAAATCAATGGTCAAGTGTTACATATCTCTAAAATCATTACGGATAATTATTGCATGACTCTGTTTTTCCCTGCACAAAATGTAACACCAGGTAGCAGATTATACATTGTTTCAAAAAGAACAAATTAAGAATAAGACATCGTCTTCATTTCTTTGTAAATTTGAATGAACCAGTTCGAAAATTGAATCGATTGAGAAAAAATAGAGTTTAGTTTACAAATTTCAACTTTTAATTCTTTAATACTGCACGGATACACATTTTCAACCAGATTAGAAATTGAATCAAAACCAAGCCATAGCCAGCTTACACCGGGGCAATTGTAACAGTGTGTTACAATTGCCCCTGGCATGGTCAGCTATCAGTATTTCTCATGTTCACATCTCATAAGCTGTGGAGCTTAAAAGTTGTAACGTAGTTTTGATCCTAAAAGATATCATGTCTGTGATATGAAAATGAAATTATTTACTCAAGAGAAAAGTCGTTCAGAAACAAATTTACAGTGGAAGCACGTTTTTACTGTCATGCTCAAAAACATGTTTCCCCCGAAAATTTCGCAAAATTGGATGAACATTCCTGTATCTCAAGTCGTGTGTGGAGGGTTAGAATTAGCATGTTCTGTGCAAAAATCAGATTTTTGCACTTTCCTGGAAGTCGTGAGAGCCAATGTTACAATTGTCCCGTGTTGCAATTGCCCCTTGTTGCAATTGCCCCGTGTTGCAATTGCCCCGGTCCTCCCCTATGTAACAGATATTGAATTCAAAAATTTAAAGTCTTTTCGGTGATCTTTCCAATCTTTCAAATGCCTGTTTCCAACTATATAATAGTCTGTTTAATAGTTGAGCATGATACAATCTACATGCATTTACATCCAGATGTTTGGGACGAAACAAAATTCCGGACAAAAAACTTCGGCCAAAAAGTCTCGAAAATATTTTGAAAAACCGGAAAATTTTATTTTTTGCAGCCTAGTAGTGGTAAGCTATTTTGCTTGAAATGGGTCAAAGCTTCACAACGTTGACATAAATTCAGCGACAGATCCCAAATTAATTTTTAAGTGTAATTCGGACTAAAACGGATTCGGACAGAATTTTGGCCTGAAACTTTTACCGTCCAAATTTTTTTATTTTTATGCGCAACATTTTAGTTAACCTTGACTCATTACTTCCTGTCAAACGATCCATCTGGCAACGAGACTTTCTGTGACTTCTTTACTTATTGCCTCCGCAGAAACATGCAGAGAGAGCTGTACAGACAGTGATTCATATAATGCTTCGCAGAGGTGAACTGGAGCATCGTGTTCAGCGAAAGGTATTATACAGGGTACGCTGAAGACGCTATAATTATCAAAAGTTTGACTGCTGCTGTACTTAAGCACTCCAGGTATGGGCGTACCTTTTAAGTATCACTTGTAAAAGAGAACGTATGTCAGTAAATGGAAGCCTTGCTAGGCCATGTACAAAATCAATGATCTATACATGATATATAACAGGATTTCTTGTGCCAATACTATTTGTCGTGTAGACTGATTACGATTAATTTATCATTGATGAAAGCGATACTACCACTGAACTGAGACCGCTCACATGCGGAGTCATGATGTTACAGTTCAAAGACTAGCCTTGCCGTCGTCGCTAGGTATCTAGCGTGCACAGAAAGATGTACCAAGAAGCAATCTTTCTGCTACCCACCGTTGTCTTAACGGAGCATGCTTTTCAATTATCATCGAAAGCACTTCACACCAGTGCCTTTCCTGTTCATAGAGATCAGTACCTTTTTGTAAGATTAATGACCAGTTAATTAATGCAAGATCGTGCAAAAATTTGGTCTTCGCATTGAACTTTTCATCTGGTGAGTTGTTACTACTTTACGTTTAACCTTGAGGGCTCCCCGGAACTTTTGAAAATAATACCCATATCCACGGGAAGGAATGGCCGATTAAGGCCGGGTAAATTACTGAACCTAATTGAACATATTGGCAATAAAAGAAGACAGTTTTCAATATCATTGCTTTGATATTCATGGAGCAGTGGCCCTCCAAGCGGGGATCCTTTTTTCTGACTCACCCGGTAGACCAAGTACACGTTTTTTTTTATAAGAAACTGGTTTATAAGAAACTAGTACTACGATGACCAAAAAATTAAGAAACTCTAGTACTACGCTCAAGAACAGTTAAGAAACTCCAAAACTTTATTTCTTTGTGTCTCTCTTATTCTATGTCTTACTAACAAAGGTACATTCGTTTTTTCTTGACTTTTAACTGCAAAATTGGTAAATTTTTGCCTTGATGTGCATGGCTTCTTCTTGATGACAATGTCAATGCAAAATGGAAGCCCTTTCTCGAGAAGAAGGCTCAACTTCGAACAATACCGCAATTTTAGGCCCAAAAAATAAGAAACTGATTAAGAAACTTTAATGCAAGATCGTGCAAAAATTTGGTCTTCGCATTGAACTTTTCATCTGGTGAGTTGTTACTACTTTACGTTTAACCTTGAGGGCTCCCCGGAACTTTTGAAAATAATAGACCAAGTAGTGATCTCTATCGCTGAGATCCATTTTGAGAACGCTAGAAGATACACTATTATTGATGTGACTGGTTGCAATGTGGTCAATAAAGGGTAGACTGTTGAGGAGTTTGCCTTGTAGATTTATTTATGAGTTGTTTAAGCTCATACAAATTGTAAATTTGAAGCATGTGCTGGCTTGGGTTATTTAGACAGCACATCAGAAGTGCTTGAAAACTTTAAGGCATTGAGTCTATATAAATAGATGAGCGTTAAAGCTAACCTGCTTTTTTGCTGACAAACCACTGACGCCCTTTGTATCTCACAATAGAGCTAAAATCATCAGCAATGGAGACCAAAGACTTCTTAATCCTTGCATTATCCTCAGGAATTTCTTTGGTTTAATTTGCAAAAGCGATTAAATGGTAACTTTGTTTATGATTGAAAAGAAGTTGATATTGGTCATGAGCGTGCTGTTTATGCGGACTCAATGCCTTTAAAAAAGTGGTAACATACGAAAGCCAGTTCGGAAACCGTGCATTATAAATTTTGCTTACCAGTTTCATATTTGCTGCAAGTGCAGCCTATGTTGTTCTTCCAGAAAGTGGGCTGTTTGAGCCCAAGACACCGATATACCACGAGAAAGAAAGACCGTCCCACGTTAAAAGTGGTAGCATACGATGGCCAGTTCGGAAACCGTGCATTATCGATTTTGCTTACCAGTTTCATATTTGCTGCCAGTGTAGCCTATGTTGTTCTTCCAGAAAGTTGGCTACTTGAGCCCAAGTCACCGATATGCCACGAGAAAGAAAGGCCGTCGCACGTTAAAAGTGGTAACATACGATAGCCAGTTCGGAAACCGTGCATTATAAATTTTGCTTACCAGTTTCACACTGGCTGCCAGTGCAGCCTATGTGGTTCTTCCAGAAAGTGGACTGCTTGAGCCCAAGTCACCGATATGCCACGAGAAAAAAAGGTCGTCACACGTTAAAAGTGGTAAAATACGATAGACAATTCGGAAACCGTGCATTAGAAATTTTGCTTACCAGTTTCACACTCGCTGCCAGTGCAGCCTATGTTGTTCTTCGAGAAAGTGGGCTGCTTGAGCCCAAGTCACCGATATGCCACGAGAAAGAAAGGTCGTCACTCGTTAAAAGTGGTAACATACGATAGACAATTCGGAAACCGTGCATTAGAAATTATGCTTACCAGTTCACACTCGCTGCCAGTGCAGCCTATGTTGTTCTTCCAGAAAGTGGGCTGCTTGAGCCAAAGTCACCGATATACCACGAGAAAGAAAGGTCGTCGCTCGTTAAAAGTGGTAACATCCGATAGACCATTCGGAAACCGTGCATTATAAATTTTGCTTACCAGTTTCACACTCGCTGCCAGTGCAGCCTATGTTGTTCTTCCAGAAAGTGGGCTGCTTGAGCCCAAGTCACCGATATGCCACGAGAAAGAAAGGTCGTCGTACGTTAAAAGTGGTAACATACGATAGACAATTCGGAAACCGTGCATTATAAATTTTGCTTACCAGTTTCATATTTGCTGCCAGTGCAGCCTATGTTGTTCTTCCAGAAAGTGGGCTGCTTGAGCCCAAGTCACCGATATGCCACGAGAAAGAAAGGTCGTAGCACGTTAAAAGTGGTAACATACGATAGACAATTCGGAAACCGTGCATTATAAATTTTGCTTACTAGTTTCATATTTGCTGCCAGTGCAGCCTATGTTGTTCTTCCAGAAAGTGGGCTGCTTGAGCCAGAGTCACCGATATACCACGAGAAAGAAAGGTCGTCACACATTAAATGTGGTACATACGATAGACAATTCGGAAACCGTGCATTATAAATTTTGCTTACCAGTTTCATATTTGCTGCCAGTGCAGCCTATGTTGTTCTTCCAGAAAGTGGGCTGCTTGAGCCCAAGTTACCGATAGGCCACGAGAAAGAAAGGTCGCCACACATTAAAAGTGGTAGATACGATAGACAATTTGGAAACCGTGCATTATAAATGTTGCTTACCAGTTTCATATTTGCTGCAAGTGCAGCCTATGTTGTTCTTCCAGAAAGTGGGCTGCTTGAGCCCAAGTCACCGATAGGCGACGAGAAAGAAAGGTCTTCACACATTAAAAGTGGTAGATACGATAGACAATTCGGAAACCGTACATTATAAATTTTGCTAACCAGTTTCATATTTGCTGCAAGTGCAGCCTATGTTGTTCTTCCAGAAAGTGGGCTGCTTGAGCCCAAGACACCAATATACCACGAGAAAGAAAGACCGTCCCACGTTAAATGTGGTAGCATACGATGGCCAGTTCGGAAACCGTGCATTATCGATTTTGCTTACCAGTTTCATATTTGCTGCCAGTGTAGCCTATGTTGTTCTTCCAGAAAGTTGGCTACTTGAGCCCAAGTCACCGATATGCCACGAGAAAGAAAGGCCGTCGCACGTTAAAAGTGGTAACATACGATAGCCAGTTCGGAAACCGTGCATTATAAATTTTGCTTACCAGTTTCACACTGGCAGCCAGTGCAGCCTATGTGGTTCTTCCAGAAAGTGAACTGCTTGAGCCCAAGTCACCGATATGCCACGAGAAAGAAAGGCCGTCGCACGTTAAGAGTGGTAACATACGATAGCCAGTTCGGAAACCGTGCATTATAAATTTTGCTTACCAGTTTCACACTGGCTGCCAGTGCAGCCTATGTGGTTCTTCCAGAAAGTGGGCTGCTTGAGCCCAAGTCACCGATATGCCACGAGAAAGAAAGGCCGCTGCACGTTAAGAGTGGTAACATACGATAGCCAGTTCGGAAACCGTGCATTATAAATGTTGCTTACCAGTTTCATATTTGCTGCCAGTGCAGCCTATGTGGTTCTTCCAGAAAGTGGGCTGCTTGAGGCAGAGTCACCGATATACCACGAGAAAGAAAGGCCGTCACACATTAAATGTGGTACATACGATAGACAATTCGGAAACCGTGCATTATAAATTTTGCTTACCAGTTTCATATTTGCTGCCAGTGCAGCCTATGTTGTTCTTCCAGAAAGTGGGCTGCTTAAGCCCAAGTCACCGATATGCCACGAGAAAGAAACGCCGTCGCACGTTAATAGTGGTACATACGATAGCCAGTTCGGAAACCGTGCATTACAAATTTTGCTTACCAGTTTCACACTGGCTGCCAGTGCAGCCTATGTGGTTCTTCCAGAGAGTGGGCTGCTTGAGCCAAAGTCACAGATAGGCCACGAGAAAGAAAGGTCGTCACACGTTAAAAGTGGTAACATACGACAGCTAGTTCGGAAACCGTGCATTATAAATTTTGCTTACCAGTTTCATACCTGCTGCCAGTGCAGCCTATGTTGGTCTTCCAGAAGTGGGTTGCTTGAGCCCAAGTCACCGATATGCCACGAGAAAGAAAGGCCGTCGCACGTTAAAAGAGGTACATACGATAGCCAGTTCGGAAACCGTGCATTACAAATTTTGCTTACCAGTTTCATATTTGCTGCCAGTGCAGCCTATGTTGTTCTTCCAGAAAATGGACCGCTTGAGCCCAAGTCACCGATATGCCACGAGAAAGAAAGGCCGTCGCACGTTAAGAGTGGTAACATACGATAGCCAGTTCGGAAACCGTGCATTATAAATTTTGCTTACCAGTTTCGCACTGGCTGCCAGTGCAGCCTATGTGGTTCTTCCAGAGAGTGGGCTGTTTGAGCCAAAGTCACAGATAGGCCACGAGAAAGAAAGGTCGTCACACGTTAAAAGTGGTAACATACGATAGACAATTCGGAAACCGTGCATTAGAAATTTTTTTTGCTTACCAGTTTCATATTTGCTGCCAGTGCAGCCTATGTTGTTCTTCCAGAAAGTGGGCTGCTTGAGCCCAAGTCACCGATATGCCACGAGAAAGAAAGGTCGTCGTACGTTAAAAGTGGTAACATACGATAGACAATTCGGAAACCGTGCATTATAAATTTTGCTTACCAGTTTCATATTTGCTGCCAGTGCAACCTATGTTGTTCTTCCAGACAGTGGGCTGCTTGAGCCCAAGTCACCGATATGCCACGAGAAAGAAAGGTCGTAGCACGTTAAAAGTGGTAACATACGATAGACAATTCGGAAACCGTGCATTATAAATTTTGCTTACTAGTTTCATATTTGCTGCCAGTGCAGCCTATGTTGTTCTTCCAGAAAGTGGGCTGCTTGAGCCCAAGTCACCGATATGCCACGAGAAAGAAAGGTCGTCGTACGTTAAAAGTGGTAACATACGATAGACAATTCGGAAACCGTGCATTATAAATTTTGCTTACCAGTTTCATATTTGCTGCCAGTGCAGCCTATGTTGTTCTTCCAGACAGTGGGCTGCTTGAGCCCAAGTCACCGATATACCACGAGAAAGAAAGGTCGTCACACATTAAAAGTGGTACATACGATAGACAATTCGGAAACCGTGCATTATAAATTTTGCTTACCAGTTTCATATTTGCTGCCAGTGCAGCCTATGTTGTTCTTCCAGAAAGTGGGCTGCTTGAGCCCAAGTTACCGATAGGCCACGAGAAAGAAAGGTCGCCACACATTAAAAGTGGTAGATACGATAGACAATTCGGAAACCGTGCATTATAAATTTTGCTTACCAGTTTCATATTTGCTGCAAGTGCAGCCTATGTTGTTCTTCCAGAAAGTGGGCTGCTTGAGCCCAAGTTACCGATAGGCCACGAGAAAGAAAGGTCGTCACACATTAAAAGTGGTAGATACGATAGACAATTCGGAAACCGTGCATTATAAATTTTGCTTACCAGTTTCATATTTGCTGCAAGTGCAGCCTATGTTGTTCTTCCAGAAAGTGGGCTGCTTGAGCCCAAGTCACCGATAGGCCCCGAGAAAGAAAGGTCGTCACACATTAAAAGTGGTAGATACGATAGACAATTCGGAAACCGTGCATTATAAATTTTGCTAACCAGTTTCATATTTGCTGCAAGTGCAGCCTATGTTGTTCTTCCAGAAAGTGGGCTGCTTGAGCCCAAGACACCGATATACCACGAGAAAGAAAGACCGTCCCACGTTAAAAGTGGTAACATACGATAGCCAGTTCGGATACCGTGCATTATAAATTTTGCTTACCAGTTTCACACTGGCTGCTAGTGCAGCCTATGTGGTTCTTCCAGAAAGTGGACTGCTTGAGCCCAAGTCACCGATATGCCACGAGAAAAAAAGGTCGTCACACGTTAAAAGTGGTAAAATACGATAGACAATTCGGAAACCGTGCATTAGAAATTTTGCTTACCAGTTTCACACTCGCTGCCAGTGCAGCCTATGTTGTTCTTCGAGAAAGTGGGCTGCTTGAGCCCAAGTCACCGATATGCCACGAGAAAGAAAGGTCGTCACTCGTTAAGAGTGGTAACATACGATAGCCAGTTCGGAAACCGTGCATTAGAAATTATGCTTACCAGTTTCATATTTGCTGCCAGTGCAGCCTATGTGGTTCTTCCAGAAAGTGGGCTGCTTGAGGCAGACTCACCGATATACCACGAGAAAGAAAGGCCGTCACACATTAAATGTGGTACATACGATAGACAATTCGGAAACCGTGCATTATAAATTTTGCTTACCAGTTTCATATTTGCTGCCAGTGCAGCCTATGTTGTTCTTCCAGAAAGTGGGCTGCTTAAGCCCAAGTCACCGATATGCCACGAGAAAGAAACGCCGTCGCACGTTAATAGTGGTACATACGATAGCCAGTTCGGAAACCGTGCATTACAAATTTTGCTTACCAGTTTCACACTGGCTGCCAGTGCAGCCTATGTGGTTCTTCCAGAGAGTGGGCTGCTTGAGCCAAAGTCACAGATAGGCCACGAGAAAGAAAGGTCGTCACACGTTAAAAGTGGTAACATACGACAGCCAGTTCGGAAACCGTGCATTATAAATTTTGCTTACCAGTTTCATACCTGCTGCCAGTGCAGCCTATGTTGGTCTTCCAGAAGTGGGTTGCTTGAGCCCAAGTCACCGATATGCCACGAGAAAGAAAGGCCGTCGCACGTTAAAAGAGGTACATACGATAGCCAGTTCGGAAACCGTGCATTACAAATTTTGCTTACCAGTTTCATATTTGCTGCCAGTGCAGCCTATGTTGTTCTTCCAGAAAATGGACCGCTTGAGCCCAAGTCACCGATATGCCACGAGAAAGAAAGGCCGTCGCACGTTAAGAGTGGTAACATACGATAGCCAGTTCGGAAACCGTGCATTATAAATTTTGCTTACCAGTTTCGCACTGGCTGCCAGTGCAGCCTATGTGGTTCTTCCAGAGAGTGGGCTGTTTGAGCCAAAGTCACAGATAGGCCACGAGAAAGAAAGGTCGTCACACGTTAAAAGTGGTAACATACGATAGACAATTCGGAAACCGTGCATTAGAAATTTTGCTTACCAGTTTCATATTTGCTGCCAGTGCAGCCTATTTTGTTCTTCCAGAAAGTGGGCTGCTTGAGCCCAAGTCACCGATATGCCACGAGAAAGAAAGGTCGTCGTACGTTAAAAGTGGTAACATACGATAGACAATTCGGAAACCGTGCATTATAAATTTTGCTTACCAGTTTCATATTTGCTGCCAGTGCAGCCTATGTTGTTCTTCCAGACAGTGGGCTGCTTGAGCCCAAGTCACCGATATGCCACGAGAAAGAAAGGTCGTAGCACGTTAAAAGTGGTAACATACGATAGACAATTCGGAAACCGTGCATTATAAATTTTGCTTACTAGTTTCATATTTGCTGCCAGTGCAGCCTATGTTGTTCTTCCAGAAAGTGGGCTGCTTGAGCCCAAGTCACCGATATGCCACGAGAAAGAAAGGTCGTCGTACGTTAAAAGTGGTAACATACGATAGACAATTCGGAAACCGTGCATTATAAATTTTGCTTACCAGTTTCATATTTGCTGCCAGTGCAGCCTATGTTGTTCTTCCAGAAAGTGGGCTGCTTGAGCCAGAGTCACCGATATACCACGAGAAAGAAAGGTCGTCACACATTAAAAGTGGTACATACGATAGACAATTCGGAAACCGTGCATTATAAATTTTGCTTACCAGTTTCATATTTGCTGCCAGTGCAGCCTATGTTGTTCTTCCAGAAAGTGGGCTGCTTGAGCCCAAGTTACCGATAGGCCACGAGAAAGAAAGGTCGCCACACATTAAAAGTGGTAGATACGATAGACAATTCGGAAACCGTGCATTATAAATTTTGCTTACCAGTTTCATATTTGCTGCAAGTGCAGCCTATGTTGTTCTTCCAGAAAGTGGGCTGCTTGAGCCCAAGTTACCGATAGGCCACGAGAAAGAAAGGTCGTCACACATTAAAAGTGGTAGATACGATAGACAATTCGGAAACCGTGCATTATAAATTTTGCTTACCAGTTTCATATTTGCTGCAAGTGCAGCCTATGTTGTTCTTCCAGAAAGTGGGCTGCTTGAGCCCAAGTCACCGATAGGCCCCGAGAAAGAAAGGTCGTCACACATTAAAAGTGGTAGATACGATAGACAATTCGGAAACCGTGCATTATAAATTTTGCTAACCAGTTTCATATTTGCTGCAAGTGCAGCCTATGTTGTTCTTCCAGAAAGTGGGCTGCTTGAGCCCAAGACACCGATATACCACGAGAAAGAAAGACCGTCCCACGTTAAAAGTGGTAACATACGATAGCCAGTTCGGAAACCGTGCATTATAAATTTTGCTTACCAGTTTCACACTGGCTGCTAGTGCAGCCTATGTGGTTCTTCCAGAAAGTGGACTGCTTGAGCCAAAGTCACCGATATGCCACGAGAAAAAAAGGTCGTCACACGTTAAAAGTGGTAAAATACGATAGACAATTCGGAAACCGTGCATTAGAAATTTTGCTTACCAGTTTCACACTCGCTGCCAATGCAGCCTATGTTGTTCTTCGAGAAAGTGGGCTGCTTGAGCCCAAGTTACCGATAGGCCACGAGAAAGAAAGGTCGTCACACATTAAAAGTGGTAGATACGATAGACAATTTGGAAACCGTGCATTATAAATTTTGCTTACCAGTTTCATATTTGCTGCAAGTGCAGCCTATGTTGTTCTTCCAGAAAGTGGGCTGCTTGAGCCCAAGTCACCGATAGGCCCCGAGAAAGAAAGGTCGTAGCACGTTAAAAGTGGTAACATACGATAGACAATTCGGAAACCGTGCATTATAAATTTTGCTTACTAGTTTCATATTTGCTGCCAGTGCAGCCTATGTTGTTCTTCCAGAAAGTGGGCTGCTTGAGCCCAAGTCACCGATATGCCACGAGAAAGAAAGGTCGTCGTACGTTAAAAGTGGTAACATACGATAGACAATTCGGAAACCGTGCATTATAAATTTTGCTTACCAGTTTCATATTTGCTGCCAGTGCAGCCTATGTTGTTCTTCCAGAAAGTGGGCTGCTTGAGCCCAAGTCACCGATATGCCACGAGAAAGAAAGGTCGTAGCACGTTAAAAGTGGTAACATACGATAGACAATTCGGAAACCGTGCATTATAAATTTTGCTTACTAGTTTCATATTTGCTGCCAGTGCAGCCTATGTTGTTCTTCCAGAAAGTGGGCTGCTTGAGCCAGAGTCACCGATATACCACGAGAAAGAAAGGTCGTCACACATTAAAAGTGGTACATACGATAGACAATTCGGAAACCGTGCATTATAAATTTTGCTTACCAGTTTCATATTTGCTGCCAGTGCAGCCTATGTTGTTCTTCCAGAAAGTGGGCTGCTTGAGCCCAAGTTACCGATAGGCCACGAGAAAGAAAGGTCGCCACACATTAAAAGTGGTAGATACGATAGACAATTCGGAAACCGTGCATTATAAATTTTGCTTACCAGTTTCATATTTGCTGCCAGTGCAGCCTATGTTGTTCTTCCAGAAAGTGGGCTGCTTGAGCCCAAGTCACCGATATGCCACGAGAAAGAAAGGTCGTAGCACGTTAAAAGTGGTAACATACGATAGACAATTCGGAAACAGTGCATTATAAATTTTGCTTACTAGTTTCATATTTGCTGCCAGTGCAGCCTATGTTGTTCTTCCAGAAAGTGGGCTGCTTGAGCCAGAGTCACCGATATACCACGAGAAAGAAAGGTCGTCACACATTAAATGTGGTACATACAATAGACAATTCGGAAACCGTGCATTATAAATTTTGCTTACCAGTTTCATATTTGCTGCCAGTGCAGCCTATGTTGTTCTTCCAGAAAGTGGGCTGCTTGAGCCCAAGTTACCGATAGGCCACGAGAAAGAATGGTCGCCACACATTAAAAGTGGTAGATACGATAGACAATTCAGAAACCGTGTATTATAAATTTTGCTTACCAGTTTCATATTTGCTGCAAGTGCAGCCTATGTTGTTCTTCCAGAAAGTGGGCTGCTTGAGCCCAAGTTACCGATAGGCCACGAGAAAGAAAGGCCGTCGCACGTTAAAAGTGGTAACATACGATAGCCAGTTCGGAAACCGTGCATTATAAATTTTGCTAACAAGTTTCATATTTGCTGCAAGTGCAGCCTATGTTGTTCTTCCAGAAAGTGGGCTGCTTGAGCCCAAGGCACCGATATACGACGAGAAAGAAAGACCGTCCCACGTTAAAAGTGGTAGCATACGATGGCCAGTTCAGAAACCGTGCATTATCGATTTTGCTTACCAGTTTCATATTTGCTGCCAGTGTAGCCTATGTTGTTCTTCCAGAAAGTTGGCTACTTGAGCCCAAGTCACCGATATGCCACGAGAAAGAAAGGCCGTCGCACGTTAAAAGTGGTAACATACGATAGCCAGTTCGGAAACCGTGCATTATAGATTTTGCTTACCAGTTTCACACTGGCTGCCAGTGCAGCCTATGTGGTTCTTCCAGAAAGTGGACTGCTTGAGCCCAAGTCACCGATATGCCACGAGAAAAAAAGGTCGTCACACGTTAAAAGTGGTAGCATACGATGGCCAGTTCGGAAACCGTGCATTATCGATTTTGCTTACCAGTTTCATATTTGCTGCCAGTGTAGCCTATGTTGTTCTTCCAGAAAGTTGGCTACTTGAGCCCAAGTCACCGATATGCCACGAGAAAGAAAGGCCGTCGCACGTTAAAAGTGGTAACATACGATAGCCAGTTCGGAAACCGTGCATTATAAATTTTGCTTACCAGTTTCACACTGGCTGCCAGTGCAGCCTATGTGGTTCTTCCAGAAAGTGGACTGCTTGAGCCCAAGTCACCGATATGCCACGAGAAAGAAAGGTCGTCACTCGTTAAAAGTGGTAACATACGATAGACAATTCGGAAACCGTGCATTAGAAATTTTGCTTACCAGTTCACACTCGCTGCCAGTGCAGCCTATTTTGTTCTTCCAGAAAGTGGGCTGCTTGAGCCCAAGTCACCGATATGCCACGAGAAAGAAAGGTCGTAGCACGTTAAAAGTGGTAACATCCGATAGACCATTCGGAAACCGTGCATTATAAATTTTGCTTACCAGTTTCATATTTGCTGCCAGTGCAGCCTATGTTGTTCTTCCAGAAAGTGGGCTGCTTGAGCCCAAGTCACCGATATGCCACGAGAAAGAAAGGTCGTAGCACGTTAAAAGTGGTAACATACGATAGACAATTCGGAAACCGTGCATTATAAATTTTGCTTACTAGTTTCATATTTGCTGCCAGTGCAGCCTATGTTGTTCTTCCAGAAAGTGGGCTGCTTGAGCCAGAGTCACCGATATACCACGAGAAAGAAAGGTCGTCACACATTAAATGTGGTACATACGATAGACAATTCGGAAACCGTGCATTATAAATTTTGCTTACCAGTTTCATATTTGCTGCCAGTGCAGCCTATGTTGTTCTTCCAGAAAGTTGGCTGCTTGAGCCAGAGTCACCGATATACCACGAGAAAGAAAGGTCGTCACACATTAAAAGTGGTAGATACGATAGACAATTCGGAAACCGTGCATTATAAATTTTGCTTACTAGTTTCATATTTGCTGCCAGTGCAGCCTATGTTGTTCTTCCAGAAAGTGGGCTGCTTGAGCCCAAGTTACCGATAGGCCACGAGAAAGAAAGGTCGCCACACATTAAAAGTGGTAGATACGATAGACAATTCGGAAACCGTGTATTATAAATTTTGCTTACCAGTTTCATATTTGCTGCAAGTGCAGCCTATGTTGTTCTTCCAGAAAGTGGGCTGCTTGAGCCCAAGTTACCGATAGGCCACGAGAAAGAAAGGTCGTCACACATTAAAAGTGGTAGATACGATAGACAATTCGAAAACCGTGCATTATAAATTTTGCTTACCAGTTTCATATTTGCTGCAAGTGCAGCCTATGTTGTTCTTCCAGAAAGTGGGCTGCTTGAGCCCAAGACACCGATAGGCCACGAGAAAGAAAGGTCGTCACACATTAAAAGTGGTAGATACGATAGACAATTCGGAAACCGTGCATTATAAATTTTGCTAACCAGTTTCATATTTGCTGCAAGTGCAGCCTATGTTGTTCTTCCAGAAAGATGGCTGCTTGAGCCCAAGACACCAATATACCACGAGAAAGAAAGACCGTCCCACGTTAAATGTGGTAGCATACGATGGCCAGTTCGGAAACCGTGCATTATCGATTTTGCTTACCAGTTTCATATTTGCTGCCAGTGTAGCCTATGTTGTTCTTCCAGAAAGTTGGCTACTTGAGCCCAAGTCACCGATATGCCACGAGAAAGAAAGGCCGTCGCACGTTAAAAGTGGTAACATACGATAGCCAGTTCAGAAACCGTGCATTGTAAATTTTGCTTACCAGTTTCACACTGGCTGCCAGTGCAGCCTATGTTGTTCTTCCAGAAAGTGGACTGCTTGAGCCCAGGTCACCGATATGCCACGAGAAAGAAAGGCCGTCGCACGTTAAGAGTGGTAACATACGATAGCCAGTTCAGAAACCGTGCATTGTAAATTTTGCTTACCAGTTTCACACTGGCTGCCAGTGCAGCCTATGTTGTTCTTCCAGAAAGTGGGCTGCTTGAGCCCAAGTCACCGATATGCCACGAGAAAGAAAGGCCGTCGCACGTTAAAAGTTTTAACATACGATAGCCAGTTCGGAAACCGTGCTTTATAAATTTTGCTTTCCAGTTTCACACTGGCTGCCAGTGCAGCCTATGTGGTTCTTCCAGAAAGTGGACTGCTTGAGCCCAAGTCAGCGATATGCCACGAGAAAAAAAGGTCGTCACACGTTAAAAGTGGTAAAATACGATAGACAATTCGGAAACTGTGCATTAGAAATTTTGCTTACCAGTTTCACACTCGCTGCCAGTGCAGCCTATGTTGTTCTTCAAGAAAGTGGGCTGCTTGAGCCCAAGTCACCGATATGCCACGAGAAAGAAAGGTCGTCACTCGTTAAAAGTGGTAACATACGATAGACAATTCGGAAACCGTGCATTAGAAATTATGCTTACCAGTTCACACTCGCTGCCAGTGCAGCCTATGTTGTTCTTCCAGAAAGTGGGCTGCTTGAGCCAAAGTCACCGATATACCACGAGAAAGAAAGGTCGTCGCTCGTTAAAAGTGGTAACATCCGATAGACCATTCGGAAACCGTGCATTATAAATTTTGCTTACCAGTTTCATATTTGCTGCCAGTGCAGCCTATGTTGTTCTTCCAGAAAGTGGGCTGCTTGAGCCCAAGTCACCGATATGCCACGAGAAAGAAAGGTCGTAGCACGTTAAAAGTGGTAACATACGATAGACAATTCGGAAACCGTGCATTATAAATTTTGCTAACCAGTTTCATATTTGCTGCAAGTGCAGCCTATGTTGTTCTTCCAGAAAGTGGGCTGCTTGAGCCCAAGACACCGATATACCACGAGAAAGAAAGACCGTCCCACGTTAAATGTGGTAGCATACGATGGCCAGTTCGGAAACCGTGCATTATCGATTTTGCTTACCAGTTTCATATTTGCTGCCAGTGTAGCCTATGTTGTTCTTCCAGAAAGTTGGCTGCTTGAGCCCAAGTCACCGATATGCCACGAGAAAAAAAGGTCGTCACACGTTAAAAGTGGTAAAATACGATAGACAATTCGGAAACCGTGCATTAGAAATTTTGCTTACCAGTTTCACACTCGCTGCCAGTGCAGCCTATGTTGTTCTTCGAGAAAGTGGGCTGCTTGAGCCCAAGTCACCGATATGCCACGAGAAAGAAAGGTCGTCACTCGTTAAAAAAGGTAACATACGATAGACAATTCGGAAACCGTGCATTAGAAATTATGCTTACCAGTTCACACTCGCTGCCAGTGCAGCCTATGTTGTTCTTCCAGAAAGTGGGCTGCTTGAGCCAAAGTCACCGATATACCACGAGAAAGAAAGGTCGTCGCTCGTTAAAAGTGGTAACATCCGATAGACCATTCGGAAACCGTGCATTATAAATTTTGCTTACCAGTTTCACACTCGCTGCCAGTGCAGCCTATGTTGTTCTTCCAGAAAGTGGGCTGCTTGAGCCCAAGTCACCGATATGCCACGAGAAAGAAAGGTCGTAGCACGTTAAAAGTGGTAACATACGATAGACAGTTCGGAAACCGTGCATTATAAATTTTGCTAACCAGTTTCATATTTGCTGCAAGTGCAGCCTATGTTGTTCTTCCAGAAAGTGGGCTGCTTGAGCCCAAGACACCGATATACCACGAGAAAGAAAGACCGTCCCACGTTAAAAGTGGTAGCATACGATGGCCAGTTCGGAAACCGTGCATTATCGATTTTGCTTACCAGTTTCATATTTGCTGCCAGTGTAGCCTATGTTGTTCTTCCAGAAAGTGGGCTACTTGAGCCCAAGTCACCGATATGCCACGAGAAAGAAAGGCCGTCGCACGTTAAAAGTGGTAACATACGATAGCCAGTTCGGATACCGTGCTTTATAAATTTTGCTTACCAGTTTCACACTGGCTGCCAGTGCAGCCTATGTGGTTCTTCCAGAAAGTGGACTGCTTGAGCCCAAGTCAGCGATATGCCACGAGAAAAAAAGGTCGTCACACGTTAAAAGTGGTAAAATACGATAGACAATTCGGAAACTGTGCATTAGAAATTTTGCTTACCAGTTTCACACTCGCTGCCAGTGCAGCCTATGTTGTTCTTCAAGAAAGTGGGCTGCTTGAGCCCAAGTCACCGATATGCCACGAGAAAGAAAGGTCGTCACTCGTTAAAAGTGGTAACATACGATAGACAATTCGGAAACCGTGCATTAGAAATTATGCTTACCAGTTCACACTCGCTGCCAGTGCAGCCTATGTTGTTCTTCCAGAAAGTGGGCTGCTTGAGCCAAAGTCACCGATATACCACGAGAAAGAAAGGTCGTCGCTCGTTAAAAGTGGTAACATCCGATAGACCATTCGGAAACCGTGCATTATAAATTTTGCTTACCAGTTTCATATTTGCTGCCAGTGCAGCCTATGTTGTTCTTCCAGAAAGTGGGCTGCTTGAGCCCAAGTCACCGATATGCCACGAGAAAGAAAGGTCGTAGCACGTTAAAAGTGGTAACATACGATAAACAATTCGGAAACCGTGCATTATAAATTTTGCCTACTAGTTTCATATTTGCTGCCAGTGCAGCCTATGTTGTTCTTCCAGAAAGTGGGCTGCTTGAGCCAGAGTCACCGATATACCACGAGAAAGAAAGGTCGTCACACATTAAATGTGGTACATACGATAGACAATTCGGAAACCGTGCATTATAAATTTTGCTTACCAGTTTCATATTTGCTGCCAGTGCAGCCTATGTTGTTCTTCCAGAAAGTGGGCTGCTTGAGCCCAAGTTACCGATAGGCCACGAGAAAGAATGGTCGCCACACATTAAAAGTGGTAGATACGATAGACAATTCGGAAACCGTGTATTATAAATTTTGCTTACCAGTTTCATATTTGCTGCAAGTGCAGCCTATGTTGTTCTTCCAGAAAGTGGGCTGCTTGAGCCCAAGTTACCGATAGGCCACGAGAAAGAAAGGCCGCCGCACGTTAAAAGTGGTAACATACGATAGCCAGTTCGGAAACCGTGCATTATAAATTTTGCTAACCAGTTTCATATTTGCTGCAAGTGCAGCCTATGTTGTTCTTCCAGAAAGTGGGCTGCTTGAGCCCAAGACGCCGATATACCACGAGAAAGAAAGACCGTCCCACGTTAAAAGTGGTAGCATACGATGGCCAGTTCGGAAACCGTGCATTATCGATTTTGCTTACCAGTTTCATATTTGCTGCCAGTGTAGCCTATGTTGTTCTTCCAGAAAGTTGGCTACTTGAACCCAAGTCACCGATATGCCACGAGAAAGAAAGGCCGTCGCACGTTAAAAGTTTTAACATACGATAGCCAGTTCGGAAACCGTGCATTATAGATTTTGCTTACCAGTTTCACACTGGCTGCCAGTGCAGCCTATGTGGTTCTTCCAGAAAGTGGACTGCTTGAGCCCAAGTCACCGATATGCCACGAGAAAAAAAGGTCGTCACACGTTAAAAGTGGTAAAATACGATAGACAATTCGGAAACCGTGCATTAGCAATTTTGCTTACCAGTTCACACTCGCTGCCAGTGCAGCCTATGTTGTTCTTCGAGAAAGTGGGCTGCTTGAGCCCAAGTCACCGATATGCCACGAGAAAGAAAGGTCGTCACTCGTTAAAAGTGGTAACATACGATAGACAATTCGGAAACCGTGCATTAGAAATTATGCTTACCAGTTCACACTCGCTGCCAGTGCAGCCTATTTTGTTCTTCCAGAAAGTGGGCTGCTTGAGCCAAAGTCACCGATATACCACGAGAAAGAAAGGTCGTCGCTCGTTAAAAGTGGTAACATCCGATAGACCATTCGGAAACCGTGCATTATAAATTTTGCTTACCAGTTTCATATTTGCTGCCAGTGCAGCCTATGTTGTTCTTCCAGAAAGTGGGCTGCTTGAGCCCAAGTCACCGATATGCCACGAGAAAGAAAGGTCGTAGCACGTTAAAAGTGGTAACATACGATAGACAATTCGGAAACCGTGCATTATAAATTTTGCTTACTAGTTTCATATTTGCTGCCAGTGCAGCCTATGTTGTTCTTCCAGAAAGTGGGCTGCTTGAGCCAGAGTCACCGATATACCACGAGAAAGAAAGGTCGTCACAAATAAAATGTGGTACATACGATAGACAATTCGGAAACCGTGCATTATAAATTTTGCTTACCAGTTTCATATTTGCTGCCAGTGCAGCCTATGTTGTTCTTCCAGAAAGTGGGCTGCTTGAGCCCAAGTTACCGATAGGCCACGAGAAAGAAAGGTCGCCACACATTAAAAGTGGTAGATACGATAGACAATTCGGAAACCGTGTATTATAAATTTTGCTTACCAGTTTCATATTTGCTGCAAGTGCAGCCTATATTGTTCTTCCAGAAAGTGGGCTGCTTGAGCCCAAGTTACCGATAGGCCACGAGAAAGAAAGGTCGTCACACATTAAAAGTGGTAGATACGATAGACAATTCGAAAACCGTGCATTATAAATTTTGCTTACCAGTTTCATATTTGCTGCAAGTGCAGCCTATGTTGTTCTTCCAGAAAGTGGGCTGCTTGAGCCCAAGACACCGATAGGCCACGAGAAAGAAAGGTCGTCACACATTAAAAGTGGTAGATACGATAGACAATTCGGAAACCGTGCATTATAAATTTTGCTAACCAGTTTCATATTTGCTGCAAGTGCAGCCTATGTTGTTCTTCCAGAAAGTGGGCTGCTTGAGCCCAAGACACCGATATACCACGAGAAAGAAAGACCGTCCCACGTTAAAAGTGGTAGCATACGATGGCCAGTTCGGAAACCGTGCATTATCGATTTTGCTTACCAGTTTCATATTTGCTGCCAGTGTAGCCTATGTTGTTCTTCCAGAAAGTGGGCTACTTGAGCCCAAGTCACCGATATGCCACGAGAAAGAAAGGCCGTCGCACGTTAAAAGTGGTAACATACGATAGCCAGTTCGGAAACCGTGCATTATAAATTTTGCTTACCAGTTTCACACTGGCTGCCAGTGCAGCCTATGTGGTTCTTCCAGAAAGTGGACTGCTTGAGCCCAGGTCACCGATATGCCACGAGAAAGAAAGGCCGTCGCACGTTAAGAGTGGTAACATACGATAGCCAGTTCAGAAACCGTGCATTGTAAATTTTGCTTACCAGTTTCACACTGGCTGCCAGTGCAGCCTATGTGGTTCTTCCAGAAAGTGGGCTGCTTGAGCCCAAGTCACCGATATGCCACGAGAAAGAAAGGCCGCTGCACGTTAAGAGTGGTAACATACGATAGCCAGTTCGGAAACCGTGCATTATAAATGTTGCTTACCAGTTTCATATTTGCTGCCAGTGCAGCCTATGTGGTTCTTCCAGAAAGTGGGTTGCTTGAGCCAGAGTCACCGATATACCACGAGAAAGAAAGGTCGTCACACATTAAATGTGGTACATACGATAGACAATTCGGAAACCGTGCATTATAAATTTTGCTTACCAGTTTCATATTTGCTGCCAGTGCAGCCTATGTTGTTCTTCCAGAAAGTGGGCTGCTTAAGCCCAAGTCACCGATATGCCACGAGAAAGAAAGGCCGTCGCACGTTAAAAGTGGTACATACGATAGCCAGTTCGGAAACCGTGCATTACAAATTTTGCTTACCAGTTTCACACTGGCTGCCAGTGCAGCCTATGTGGTTCTTCCAGAGAGTGGGCTGCTTGAGCCAAAGTCACAGATAGGCCACGAGAAAGAAAGGTCGTCACACGTTAAAAGTGGTAACATACGACAGCCAGTTCGGAAACCGTGCATTATAAATTTTGCTTACCAGTTTCATACCTGCTGCCAGTGCAGCCTATGTTGGTCTTCCAGAAGTGGGTTGCTTGAGCCCAAGTCACCGATATGCCACGAGAAAGAAAGGCCGTCGCACGTTAAAAGTGGTACATACGATAGCCAGTTCGGAAACCGTGCATTACAAATTTTGCTTACCAGTTTCATATTTGCTGCCAGTGCAGCCTATGTGGTTCTTCCAGAAAGTGGGCTGCTTGAGCCAAAGTCACAGATAGGCCACGAGAAAGAAAAGTCGTCACACGTTAAAAGTGGTAACATACGACAGCCAGTTCGGAAACCGTGCATTATAAATTTTGCTTACCAGTTTCATATTTGCTGCCAGTGCAGCCTATGTTGTTCTTGCATAAAGTGGGCTGCTTGAGCCAAAGTCACCGATAGGCCACGAGAAAGAAAGGTCGTCACACGTTAAAAGTGGTAACATACGACAGCCAGTTCGGGAACCGTGCATTATAAATTTTTTTCTTACCAGTTTCATATTTGCTGCCAGTGTAGCATATGTTGTTCTTCCAGAAAGTGGGTTGCTTGAGCCCAAGTCACCGATATGCCACGAGAAAGAAAGGTTGTCGCACGTTAAAAGTGGTACATACGATAGCCTGTTGGGAAACCGTGCATTATAAATTTTGCTTACCAGTTTCATACTTGCTGCCAGTGCAGCCTATGTTGTTCTTCCAGAAAGTGGGTTGCTTGAGCCCAATTTACCGATATGCCACGAGAAAGAAAGGTCGTCGCACGTTAAAAGTGGTAACATACGATAGCCAGTTCGGAAACCGTGCATTATAAATTTTGCTTACCAGTTTCATATTTTCTGCCAGTGCAGCCTATGTTGTTCTTCCAGAAAGTGGGCTGCTTTAGCCAAAGTCACCGATATGCCACGAGAAATAAAGGTCGTCGCACGTTAAAAGTGGTACATACGATGGCCAGTTCGGAAACCGTGCATTAGAAATTTTGCTTACCAGTTTCATATTTGCTGCCAGTGCAGCCTATGTTGTTCTTCCAGAAAGTGGGCTGCTTGAGCCAAAGTCACCGATATGCCACGAGAAAGAAAGGTCGTAGCACGTTAAAAGTGGTACATATGATTGCCAGTTCGGAAACCGTGCATTATAAATTTTGCTTACCAGTTTTATACTTGCTCCAAGGTGAGGCAACATGTGGTAGGACTACTACCTCTGCGAGGCCCTCCACATTGATCACATGCACACTAACTATGAATCACTTGTAATCTTGAAACGTCGCTATGCAATATTAATTTCAGCGTGCATATTAACCTTTGACATCGTTTAGTATGTCAACGATGTATCTAAGTAATTATATCAGAGTAGCATTATCACTAACAGCAGCGACATGTCTCTTCGCTGTTCTCCGTTCTCTGGCTTAATATATACACTAATGCTACCAATGCTAATACACTCATTTTTTTTAAAGAAACTAAGGTCTGGGGCTGGTAGGCAGTTTCTTAAATTTTTGGGACATTTTGCTACTACAGGTTTCTTACGTGTTTCTTATATTTTTATTGCCGGAAGTTTAGCATTGATTTTGTCTTGTCTAAAGGGCTCCCAAATTCCTTAGTAAAATCTCAAAACGAGTAAATAACATGATTCGTACTCAAAATATTGTCCAAACAGTTGCTTTAACTGCACAATGTCACAATATTTTTTAGTGTGATAGGAAAATTAAAACTGAAAATTGCGTAAGTATCTTAGTTTTTTCAATTCGGGTAGGGTTGTTTCTTAGCTTTCGAAAAATTGAGCTTACCGTTTCTTATCAGCAGTTTCTTATAAGAAAAATGAGTGTATAACAAGTGGTAATGTTGTAATGCAAATTAGTGACCATTTCCCCCAGTTTTTATTTTGAAATACACTAATGTAAGTCATAATGAATCTGATCATTCAAATATGATTACTCCAGATTTAAAGAAGAAAGATTTTTTGATGACTTCAATCAAATTGACCTTAATTATTTAGAAAACAGTGACCTAAATGTGAACAATAAATTTGAAAAATTTGTGAAAGATCTTGATACTTTGACAAATAAGCATGCTCCAATCAAAAGGTGGAGTAGAAAGGAAATAAAGCTTAAAGATAAACCATGGATAAATAATAGAATCCAAAAGATGATGAGAATCCGTGACAGAGTTTTGCAGAATTTGAAAAAGCAGCAGACTCTTGATAACCTCAAATTGTATAAGAAGTTTAGAAACCGTGTGTCCAATGAATTAAAAGAAAATAAAGCAAGGTATTTTCATAATTATTTTTCTGCTAATAGTCAAAATATGAACAAATTGTGGTTAGGTATCAAAACAATTATTTCTCATAAGTCTTCTACTTCTTCTTCAATTAACAAAATCAAAGGCAAAGATGGGAATGTAACATCAGACCCTTCTAAAATGTCAAATATTTTTAATGATTTTTATGTCAATATTGCAGATGGCATAACAAAGACAATCCCAATGACTCCAAAGTCTCCTCTTGACTATTTATCAAATAGGACTTCTAGTTCACTTTTTCTTACTCCAATTACTTTAATAGAAGTTAATGACCTAATCAATATCTTAAGTCCTTCCAAATCTGTAGGTCCTAACAGTATGCCAATACAATTACTTAAAATCATAGGATCATCTGTTTCCCCACTCTTCTTGTGAATCAATCCTTCCAATCTGGTATTTTCTCTGATAAACTGAAGATTCCTTGAAATTCATAAAGTTCTTTATTCTTTACAATTTGGATTTCAAGAAAACCACTCAATTGATCATGCCCTTGTGAGTTTGACAGAAACTGTAAGAAATACACTTGATAATAAAAGATTTGGTTGTTGTATTTTCATTGATCTACAAAAAGCTTTTGATACAGTTAATCATAGAATTTTGCTATCAAGACTGGAACACTATGGTGTTCGTGGATGTGCCCTTGAGTGGTTTAGATCATATCTGTCTGATAGAAAGCAATAACTTACTTTCAATTACTTGTGGTGTACCACAAGGTTCTGTACTGGGTCCATTACTCTTCCTTCTCTATATCAATGATCTACCAAATGCTTCTAAGAAACTTAATTTTTTATCTCTTTGCTGATGATACAAACATCTACTATGAATCATCTACTATGAAACTACATACTATGAATCTACTATGAAACATCTACTATTGTCAACAAATAACTGAGATTAGTAAAGAAGTGGCTTGATGCTAATAGATTATCATTAAACATTGATAAGACAAATTATATGATTTTTCATTCTTCATCTGTCAAAGTTCTCTCTGATTCTGATGTCAAAATAGGCAAGAAACATATTAAAAGAGTTAAGTTTGTTAAGTTCTTAGGTCTCCTCCTGGATGAGCATCTTAGCTGGAGATACCATCTCAGTGAAATCTCTAAGAAATTAGCTAGAACATGTGGAATATTTTTCAAAATTAGGAACTTACTTCCATTAGATGTTTTACTTTGCTTGTACAATGCTTTGTTTCTGTCCGTCTTACAATATGGTCTTATTGTTTGGGGTCAAACTTATGCATCATACATTGATCCAATTTTCAAATTACAGAAAAAAGCAGTCACAGCTATCTCATTTCAGCCTCGCATATCTTCCTCTCTTCCAATCTTCAATGATTTTAAACTTCTGAAACTTTCTGAGATGTTTGAACTCCGACTCTTAACTTTCGTTTTTGATTCTGTTAATAAAACTTCACCTAGTTGCTTTCATGACTTTTTCTTATTTAGTTCATCTGTTCATCAATATTCCACAAGACAGGCCAGTCAAGGTGATTTATATATGTCTCGGAAAAACAGTCTTCAATATGGTCTAAAGTCAATTCGATATCTTGGTGCTAAACTTTGGAATACATTACCAGTGGAACTCCGAAATGCTCCATCAAAAATATTGTTCAAAACAAAACTGAAAATTTAGTTATTGAAAAATGTCAACCGATGAATCAACTCTGCCACAATTTCTGTTAACCTATGAAAAGAAAATGCATAATTACTTAAATTAATCTAAATTCACCTGATATTATCTTAGGATAGGGGGGGGGGGGGCGCTCTCTCCTCGATTAGTTTACCTATTGAGAGAGCTCCTCCTTTAACTAATTCCCTGCATACAATTTATTTAGTTCCTCCTTCTATTTGTATATTGTATTAATTTTCTGTATCACTGTATTAATTTTTGTAACTTATCTTTTATCTTTGTAGTTTAGTTATTTGTTTGTATAGTTAGTAGTTAGGACTATGAATTGTATGTAGTGCAATTTGAATCATATGAAACTGAACTAAAACTGAACTAGCTTGCAGAACGTAGCTTCCTTCAAACTTCGGTCCTTTTACAATGTCGGATGCCCGTTCCTTTACAAGCAGCATACACATTGTCTTGCCCAATATAGCCCCGTTTTTGCTCTTCTAGAAAGTGACCTGTTTTGGACGAAGTTAGGTCGTCAAATATCCTTATTAGCGGTAACAGATATCAGCCAGAATAGAAAAAATACACTCAAGAAATTACCCATTTCGTTTAATTTAACATAGCGCGGTTAAAGAACGCCGGTCAACCAGCATCCTTTGCGGTCGCGCTTTGCTGAGCACTGTTATGGACGATGTCATATGAAAATGGCTGCCGCAGTCAAAAGGTAAAATACGGCGCGCACAAAGGATGCTGGTTGGCCGGCGTTCTTTAACTATGGACTGCCATAACGGCCTATTATTTGCTAGATATTCATCAGTCGCTACAAAGACCGTTCCATTTTCTTTTGTAACCATCATTCTTGCTGTCTCAAGATCTTTTTCAATCATTTTTATCCATGTGAGCTTGAAATTACCAATTTTTCCAATGCTCGTAAGAACGCGAGAAAAATCACAAAATACTTCGATCTTTTGGCTGTCAAGCAAATATTGATTCATTCCAATCCATTTAGTACTCTTGATGCTATGAATTTTCAAAAGTGGGAACTTTTTTCTGGCTCACCCGGTATTTTCTCAAGAGGTGCTTAAGAAGTTACTTACCAGTTTCACACTGGCTCCCAGCGTAGCCAGTAGCACATTTGCAACTGTATGTACCAGCAACAACAGAACATGTACCGCCATTGAAACAAGGCAGCTTTTCACAAGGATCTGAAATTCAAAATACATGCTTATTTTGTAAGAATCCAAGAAATTGACCCAGCATTAACGCCAAAATAAACTATGCACTTTTAGCAGGCCACGATAAATCGTACAGTGGACCGATTTTGAAGATTTATGACTTAATTTTTAGCAAAAATCCTAAATTGGATTCTAGGATTCTTGGCCAAATTTTGGTTAGGGGTCTGCCGCGAGCGTATTCAAAATGGTACCGTTGGCTAGACTAATTTTTACGAAAATGGTACCCTTGGCTAGAACAATTTGACCATTCTCTGGACCACTATTGTCAAATTTGTAATAAAAATATGCTATCATGACTGTTCGCTGGACCAATAGTGTCAAAAATGATACCCTTGGCTATACCGTTGCTAGGCCAAATTTGCAAAACAGTATGCCCCTGGCTAGACTAAAGTCCGAAAAAGTATACCCTTGCTCGCAGCACATCCCCAGGTACCTTTATTATGGAAGACCCCCCCCCCCGTGCCCACCACTTGAGTGTCATGCCAAGAGGTCGCGGACTCGATTAGGCCTGCTCTATTTCTGCGATCCCAGCGCTTGGCGCTTCACTTCACCATGTTTCACAGCCAATTTTATGTATTACTAGGAAGTTAAGCGCGAGCTTCGCTCGCGCTTCAACATTCCTAGCTCCTGCGGAGTGCTGTTAGATGTAGTAAATCACATATCGAGTAAAAGCAGACTACTTGAGTGTCATATTATTTTATCAAATTTAATCAAATGCGACATATCAAAACTGCGTCATAGCTAGGCGTATACGGTAGCCTTTTTTGAGACGGCTGAAGATGTAACAGATAGGTTTAAAAAAATATAAAAATTTCATGACAATTTTTCAGTTGGAAACTCAGAGGAAAGGGACAATTTCCTCTGATTTCTGATGCAAGAAACGGGTGGGGTCGTATCGCAATTAATCGCACCTTTTCTTCGGAGAGAATCCGCTGACAGAGCATCAGTGCATGCTTGCTGTTTATAGTTTATATTTACCTGTGTGTATCTCGGCACGGAGACGTACCCGAAGCCGCCATCTTACCAGAATCTTCCATTTCACCTTTCCCATGAAAATTTGCTATAATCCTCCATTTTTTTTCATTCGCATTATCTGTTTAAAACCAGGCTAGCCTCAGTCGTACGTAATCTTTGGCGCCTAAACACTCACTACCCCCCCCCCCCCCCCCAAAGGCCGGCGGGTACAACAGAACACAAATTAACCAAACAATTAGCGAAATTCGAATTCCGGTCTTCCTAGAACCATGCTTTTGTGCACTGGGTGTTCCGTTTTGTCTTTCACAATTGATATTTGCATACGAAAACTCCTGATGAGCCTCCATTCCGTTTAATTATAATCATTATTATTATTATTAGTTTATAATTTGTATCATTATTATCATTAGTCTTGTTTTACGCGTTTAAAAGGAGGTGGTTTTAATAGGATACGCCCTACTGCTACTCTCGTTTGTGGGGAATTGCGAAGCAATTTGTGGCGGTGAAGTGCCTGTTTAAACAAAACACTTCAAACACAAACTCGAAAAATGGTCTAACATCAAAATAACGTTCATGGTTCCTCGTGACAAGCTTGGAGCCAAAATCCTCCACAGTTGTCATGTGCTCCTGTTTCCAGTAGGAGCCCAAATTCAGTATTTCGAGTCGGGGCCCATCTCCCCCGCACCAAAGTCAGTGTTTCGAATCGGAGCTCATCTCCTCCGCATGAACGCAGCAAAAAATCACGAGGCCCATCTCCCTCGTTGGGGACCGCGTTTATAGGTAAGGATAGAGCCCCTGGCTTGTAGGCCCATCTCCCGACAGGCTAGGTCGAGGCCCAGCTCCCTCCATGGCTCACCAGTGGGTACTGGGTCCCAGCTCCCCCGACACCACACTCGAGGCCAAAATTCCTCGAGTTTCTATTCTATTAGGTTACTGGCATCTCACCGTCGCGAGGCGTTTCCATTCCCCACACATTTGCACATCATGAGATTCAGGGCCGCATTTCAGTCTGTTGGGGCCCTGGGCCCAAAACTGGTTGGGGCCCCTTAGAACTCGGTACCCTGTTAGCAGCCCAATAAAACTACTCTTGTCCAATGGTTTTTCACGATTTTCGTCTTGCCTTCACTGCTGCAAAATTTCGGATGATTTTCTTGGGGTCTAAAACCCTCAGGACAGCGGCGTGGCCAGGTTAAATTAAGTGGGGGAAACTAAACAGGGGGCCTGGGGGCGAAGCCCCCGGAAAATTGTTGAGAACACGCCCTTTACTTTGGCTTAGAATGCATCTCCGAATATCATGCTTGCGATTAGCGACAAGTAAACTTTGATATTTTGTGACGGTTATCCTACAAATCGGAGCAAGATGACATTTTTGTGAAGAAACATCCTTTACTTTGACTTAGAATGTATTCCCTGATTCCATATTCCATATTTGCCATTTCTCGGAAAGTTCTTTCCCAACCTATACCCAGTTAGTTTCTCTTCGGTTTTACAGGAATTTCAAACAGAGGCGTACGCAGCACCTCAGGAGTGAGAGGGTCTGGGGCGGAGCCCCAAAACAAATTTTGTGACCACGCCCTTCAGACGCTCGGAAAATGAGGGAAACGCCCTTTTTACTCATATTTTGCATCGTAAACATGACTGCAATGAACACAAAATGAGCAGGATGTTTTGTTGAATTTGCATTGAGAATTTATACCCAGCATATCAAGTACGAATTACAAAATCGCTTTTCTTCTTTACTGTAAAATTGATTTGGCGCTAGTTGTTATTATGATATTCAGGAAATGCCTCTTGTCGCCACTTCATCAGTGTTTAGTCAGTAAATGGCATTTTTTGCAAGAATCTTTTGAAAACAGGAAAATTTTGAAAACAGACATCCTACTTTGGCTTAGAATGCCTCTCTCAACATCGTTCAAGCATTTCTTAGAAACCCAAAATTGCTCCACCAAACCTTAGACAAAACCATTCTCTCCTTGCTGTTCAAGAATCTCGAAGACCATCGCCTGACAGATCTGCCTGACCCTCCCCCCCCCCCTGAGGTACACATTTTATTGCATTTTTGTACAAATCTCGAGGACCATCTTTTTGAAAAGTGGGGGGGTCCGGACCCCCCTAACCCCCCTTGGGTACGCCACTGATCTCAAAGACCATATTTGGACAAAAGTGGGGGCAATTGCCCCCCATACCCCCTCCCCCATGGCCACGCCTCTGCCTGAGACATCAACATTTGCTGCCATTCATTAAGCAAAAGGCAACAACACGCTATTGTGACATTGTGGACCCTAGTTGACTCTTGACCCTTTCAGTATGGATAAACTTCTTTCACTGGAGGAAACTCTGCATGGCAAAGTGTGGTCGTTGCATTGAGCAACAATCTAAGTGCGGTTATAGCCTTTGGGAAGTTGCAGCTTCATCTCCTTTCACAGTTTGCTGTTATAGATCATCCGAAATAGGCTTTTGTGTTTCATGGGGTTGTCGCCTCTTCAATTTCTTTCTTTTTTTTGGACTTCGCCCGGGGGGACTACTCCTATACTTTCCTATAGTATCATGCTCGTACAAAGGTTTAACATATGCACCCTAAACGCTGACATGTTTTAGCGAAATACATACCCTAATCGCGGAAAATTTTCTTCAGAACATACCCTTTCCCACGTCAAAATAGACCTTCTCAATTTCAGGTACCCTAATCGCTGACAAGCCAGTTATTAAAATTGCTAATATTGCCGGTGTGATTTGAAGAGGAGTACCCTGGGTACCAGACTCTCTAAAATACAATTTTATACCGGGTGACCCAGAAAAGAGTGACCCAACGCAATCTGTTACAGAAAATGATTTAAGTGGCCGATTGAAATATTTCGAACGTTATTGTGTCGCTAAAAGACTAGCCTATGCTATAAGTATTTTTCGCAATTTTTTTCGGCACGGTAAACTCCCAAATTTAAGGATTTCGAGGAAAAGGGCATGCCTGAAATCTTCAAAAAGTCGACAAAAACAGGGGATTGATTTACAGCTATTTCAGATCTTCAAAACAACGAGGAGCGTGTTTCGTTTCAACCTGGGAATAGGCAACCCAGTCGGAAGTCTTCAGAGCAAGTTTATAGTCCCTAGGTACTTAAAGATATTCTCAGGCAAAATGAAACACGCTCATTGTTGTTTTGAAGACCTGAAATGGCTTCAAATCGATCCCCTGTTTTTGACGACTTTTTGAAGATTTTAAACCTGCCTTTTTCCTCTAAATCCTTAATTTGGGAACTTTACCATGCCCAAAAAATTGCAAAAAATACTCATAATATAGGCTAGTCTTTTAACGACAGAACAACGCTTCACGCCCGACAACACCTTTCTCGAGGAGTTCAGCCTCGCTTTGATGACCCTATACAAATGTATAGGAAAATGACCGGAAGTGAATATTTTCGTCGACTTTGAACGTTTCATGCAGTGATGCGGTGTGATTTTTCCGCGTTAATTTAATCTTAAAAGGTAGTGAATTTATCTAAGAAATGTTTAAAACTAAAATCGTTTTGATTTAAACTTCCCGGTAAACTCCACGCAATTTGACAGGAGTGATGGTCTTATTTTAAGAGATTTTCATCCGTATTTGGGCAAATTTTTCGAATTCATTGTCTTTGTTGAAGTAAAAAGCGCCTTGAAAGCCATGACATTTAGAAAATCTCGTAGATCGTTGAAATTGTTTTGAAGCGGCGTGGTCTGCTTGCTGCTTGCTTTCAAGAAAACCCTTTAATTCTGATAGGAAACGAAGCAATAAACCAATATGCAGAGCACTAGCGATCCTTTTACTGCCAGTGAAGGACAAGAGATGCTTTCATGTTTTCAAATAATTCTCCAACCCGCCAGAAAGAAAGAGACAAGAAGAAGCAGCTTCCAACGAAAGAACTCGGATATTTATGGATCAAGAACTAAAACCGTTTTGTTTATGATGGCATATGTCTTTGATGGACAAATGGATAGCAAATTATAGAAAATATGTTATTTGTACTGGGCAAGTTCCTCTCAATGATGGAGCAACTCAATGCAGTCTGGAAATCTTCTCGTGTTGGCTCTAAAAACTCACAGACAAGGAAGATGTAGAGTAGTGACGTATGTAGTTTGTCTACTTAGGTGTGTCACGTGACACAGGCCGCATGCGTTAGGAACCAAGATGGCTACCAGCTAGGCACGCTCATATACTTCGGCTACAAAGACGCTATATCTGGCGACGAGGATACACAAAAGACATAAGTTTCAGGTTATCAATTAGTTGTGCAACGATGGCACATGCTTTGCCCGCTTTTCCTGCTTTTGATGTGGAAGGAGATCAACATGGATTGAATTTACGATGGCAAGAATACATTGAACGGTTTCAGAACTTTTTACTGGCGTTGAATATCAAAGATGACACAAGAAAGCGAGCCATGCTGTTACATTTTGCAGGTGAAGGGGTTTACAGAATCTTCAAAACACTTCCCGACACTGGAGAGCCCAAAGATTTTGAAAAGGCAGTCGAGAAACTTACTGGCTATTTTGCACCAAAACAGAACAAAGAGTATGAACGTTACATGTTCAGGCAGGCCCAGCAAGATTCTGCTGAAAGTTTAGATGCCTTCCATACACGTTTGAGGAATTTATCACTAACATGCCAGTTTTCAGAGGCAGATTCAGAAATCATAACACAAATAATTCAAGGTTGTTCATCTGGAGCCCTTAGGAGAAGAATTTTAAGAGAGCCTACAATGAAATTATCTGATATCCTGGATCTTGGAAGAGCCATGGAATCATAAGCGTACGGGGCGGGGGGGGCCGGGGGGGCGGCAGCCCCCCCCCAATGTTGGAAAAATCGTCGAAAATCAGCCCCAATCGGGCAAAAATCTGCCCTCAGTCGGGCAAAAATTTCGGTAAACAATGGACTTTGTGTCGGGCCGCCCCCCTAGATTTTTTCTTCCCGTACGCTTATGCATGGAATCATCAAATAGACAAGCATCTGAAATTGAAAGTAATACCGCAGAATCAGTCAATAAAATTGGGAAAAAAGCCATGTATCCAAGGAAAGCAGACCATGACAAGCCCACAAAGTCTTGCTACAACTGTGGAGGGTCATACCCCCATTCGGGAGGCAGAGTGTGCCCTGCCAAAGGAAAGAAATGTCACAATTGTGAGAAATATGACCATTTTAGTAAAGTCTGCAGAGGGCAACGAAAGAGTGATTATGATGAATCCAAAGTTCATCATATAGCAAGTTCCAAAGAGAATACAGTTCACTCTAGCTCTGATGATGAATTTGTTTACACAGTTAATAGACATAACCAATCCAATGCAAGAAGACCCAAACCAGAAGCAACGATCAGTATTGGAAAATCCAAGATTAGCATGCTCATTGATTCTGGTGCAAGTGTAAATATCATGGACATGGACACATTCAGCAAGCTATCTCCAGCAACTACTCTTCAAAAATCTTCTACAAAGATTCATGCTTATGGAAATGTACACAGTCTTTTAGTTGAAGGAAAATTTACAGCAATGGTTGAAACAAGAAGGAGATATGCCACAGCAACATTTTATGTTGTACGAGGTTCAAGTGGATGTCTACTCAGCTATGATACAGCCAGTGATTTAGGGCTTATTATCTTAAAAGTTGATGCCATCAAAGAGCAGAAGTCTCTCAGTAATGAGCAAAGTCAAATGAAGGCGAAGTCAAAAGATCTTCCACAAGTTGTCAATGATTATCAAGATGTCTTTAAGGGCATTGGGAAGCTAAGAGGAGTAAAAGTCAAGATTACAGTTGACAACACTGTTCCACCAGTGGCACAATCAGCAAGGCGAATTCCATTCCATATTCGGAAATCATTGACAAAGAAGCTCAGCGAACTTGAAGAGCAGCAAATAATTGAAAGAGTACCAGAGAATGTCAGTACCCCATGGGTTAGTCCCCTGGTTGTTTTTCCAAAGCCCCAAAATCCACAAGAACTGCGGATTTGTGTTGACATGCGAAAAGTGAACACAGCTGTGGAGAGGGTACGACACCCTTCCCCAACCGTTGAAGAAATAATTGAGAAGCTCAATGGAGCAGCAGTGTTTTCAAAAGTGGATCTTACATCAGGCTATCATCAGCTTGAACTGGATGAAGAGAGTCGCCATCTGACAACATTTGCCACTCACAAAGGACTTTTCCGTTATACCAGATTAAATTTTGGTTTATCTTCCAGCGCAGAAATTTTTCAGCATGAAATACAGCAGTGTCTTGAGGGAATATCAGGAACACTGAACATAAGCGATGATATTCTAATTTTTGGAAAAGAGCAAGAAAGTCATGATGCAGCTCTCCACAATGTGTTGGAAATGTTCAGAAAGAAAAATCTGAGAGCAAATTTGAGCAAGTGTGCATTTAACAAGAAAAACCTTGATTTCTTTGGGTACCATTTTAGTCATGATGGTATTGCACCAAGTCAGCGAAAGATAAAAGCAATTCAGAATGCACCTCAACCAGAGAATGTTCAGGCAGTCAGAAGCTTTCTAGGTATGACAAACTACCTATCACGTTTTATTCCAAATTATGCCACCCTGACAGAGCCTCTTCGAAAACTAACAAAGAAAGATGTCAAATGGACATGGACAGATGATCAACAGAGCTCTTTTATCAAGGTTAAAGAAGCTATTATGAGCAGTAATGTAATGTCATATTTTGACCCTTGCAAAGATACAGAGATTATTGCAGATGCCAGTCCTGTTGGACTAGGTGCTTTATTATGTCAAAAGGAATAGCTAAAAGATGGAACAGAGAAAATTTCAGCAATTGCGTATGCAAGCAAAGCCCTGACAGATGTTGAGCAGCGGTATAGCCAAATTGAAAAAGAAGCCCTTGCCTTGGTATGGGCCTGTGAAAAGTTTCATTTATACATCTATGGGAAAAGTTTCACTTTAGTCACTGATCATAAGCCACTAGAATTCTTGTTTAACAAACCAGGTAGTCGATCACAAGCTAGGATAGAAAGATGGACAATGAGACTCCAAGAGTATGACTTCACTGTATGTTACAAGCCAGGATCTAATAATCCAGCAGACTATCTTTCCAGACACCCAGTGCAGCTTGCAAAATCTAAATCAATTGCTGAGGAGTATGTTAATTTCATTGCCTCCAATGCAGTTCCAAAAGCAATGACAAGAGATGACGTTAGAGATGCAACCAACAAGGATTTAACTATGCAAAAGCTAAAAGAGTGCTTGCGCAGTGGAAAATGGTCCATACTATATCCAAGCAAAGAGAAATTTCAAGGAAATTACTGCTTCAGTGATCTGCAAGCATTTAAACAAGTAGAGAAAGAACTCTCTGTTACAGAAGATGGTATAGTTCTAAGGGGAACAAGAATAGTGATGCCAAAAGTTCTTAGAGAGAAGGCTGTAGACATAGCACATGAAGGACATTTGGGTATAGTGAAGACTAAAGGTCTAATAAGAGAAAAAGTTTGGTTCCCTGGAATAGATAAGCTAGTTGAAAACAAGACAAAATCATGCATTGCCTGCCAAGCCACTATTAAAGAGAACAAGCTAGAGCCACTTAAAATGCAAGATCTACCAGATGGTCCATGGGAAGTAGTAGCAGTGGATTTCAAGGGTTCCATAGGAGAGAATCACAAGTATATCTTAGTGTGCATGGATGAATTTTCCAGATATCCAGAAATTGAAATTGTGCCTTCTACTAGTGAGAAATGTGTTATACCAAAGTTAGAAAAGATTTTTAGCACACATGGAATACCAGTCACAATGAAGTCTGACAATGGGCCTCCCTTCAATGGCTCAAAAATGAAAGAGTTTGCAAAACAAAATGGATACACTCACAGGAGAATTACACCAGAATGGCCAAGAGCAAATGGAGAGTGTGAAAGATTTATGAGGAATTTGAACAAAGTTATCCAAGCAGCTCACATTGAAGGCAAAAGCTGGCAACAAGAAGTTTTTATTTTTGTGAGAAATTACAGAGCCTCTCCACATGCCACTACAGGGATTCCCCCTGCTAAGCTCTTAATGGGTAGAAATATTAGAACAAAATTACCAGAGCACACAGACACTCAAGTCAACAAGGATTTAAGAGATAGAGATGAAATGAAGAAGAGAAAGATGAAAGAATATGCAGATAGAAAGAATCATGCTTCAGAATCAGATTTAAAGGAGGGTGATAAAGTCATTGTAAAACAAAGACAAAGAAACAAGGCTATGTCTCCATACGATCCAAAACCATACACCATCACACAAAGAAATGGAACTATGATTACTGCAAGTAGAGATGGAAAGAGTATTACAAGGAATGCATCATTCTTTAAAAGAGTAAGAATAAAGGACAGTTTGATTCAGTCAGAGGACAAAGGTGATGATAGTGATAATGGCGTCATTGGTGATAGATTTTATCAGGACCAAAGAGAAGAGGAAGAAGATGAGGCAAATGATCAAGTAAGAAGATATCCCAGAAGGATCACTGCTCGACCAAACTACTATCATGAAACAAGTGTGTGACATTTCAAACTGGACAGTAAGTCATCATGGAAACGTAAGTGACAAATTTATTTATTTTCATACTTAAATAGTTGTTATGTTGAGACAAAAGACTCTTGCTCATTCTAAAACAGTTTCAAGTTCAGTTTTCATATTTCATAGTTTTAGCCAATTGTTATGTTGAGACAAAAGACTCTAGTTCGTTCAAAAAACAAACAGTTTCAAGTTTAGTTTTAATTTTAGTTTGATTAACATAACTTTGTTTAAGGGGGGTGATGTAGAGTAGTGACGTATGTAGTTTGTCTACTTAGGTGTGTCACGTGACACAGGCCGCATGCGTTAGGAACCAAGATGGCTACCAGCTAGGCACGCTCATATACTTCGGCTACAAAGACGCTATAGAAGATAGGGAAGGATGCTGTCTATTGAAATTTCAATGACTATTTCTGAATGGACAACGGCAATGACTGCTTTTTGGTAATTTTCAGAAACTCATGAATAAGCATGGCATTTCACCTACAGGGTGAAACGGGCGAGCTTTGTCTTTGTCTTTGCAAACAATTGTCTTTGCAGATCAAATTCAGAATAAGTTTCAGACTGTTTCAGAATTGGAAGCATTAAAATTTCAATTTTGTGATGATTCAATTGCTATTATCTTACCATCTTCCTATCATCAGAGTAAAATCATCAGAGTATCAATTATTGGATTACTCAATTTTTTTATATATCATAATATTGTTTTTCATTGAATGCTTTGTTTGCAAAAGTCATGTTCCATCAGTTTTGCATAAGTCCTCAGGCATTGAAAAAGCAAGAATTGCAGTCTTTGGTGGTTGTTGTCAAATGCTGCTTCAAGGTTGGGCTTGATTGGTAAAGGATAATCTTGTTCTGTTTGGGTCCTAAAATAAAACAGAGACAATATTATTTCCTCCTACTAAAACTGTTTGCTGCATAGCAAATTTCACTTTGTCTCATAGAGAATTGCATGTGCAAAAAAGAGCAGCAAACCAAAATAGGAGATGTCTTTGCAAACTTAAATCAGAGCAATAATACCCTGCTCAAGAAAAAGAAAACAGATTTAAAGGCAAATAATTGCAGTAAACTATCGTTTTTATAGGCAAAATAATCAAAGCTGATAATTTTTTGTACAAGGTAGCCTTGATAACATTGTTTTAGTAAGCAAATCTCCTATTTCTAGGTCAGAGCTTCCCCATTAGTCTTGAAGAAAATAAGCAACAATGCAACTTTATGTTTGTTTACAGTTAGGCCAAACCCGACGAAAAGTTCTCTGAGAGCGAAGTCAAAGTTTTGTTATTATTTTCATTGCTCTGGTGGCCAAAACAGCTAGCAAGTACTCTAAAATACTTTCATTTCTGAAAACATCAGATTAAGTTCGAAAGTGATACATTCAACCAAGGTTAACGTTTGTTTTCTGACTAAAAAGCAGACAAGTTTGTGAAAGGAAGCAAGTAAAGTTAACGAAGATTAGATGGTCATGGCTCTCGAGGAAAAATTGCCTTTGAAAATTGTGGGAAACCGGCAAAGGCTACAGCAAAGCAGGCAACATTCCTACAAACTAGATGCTTACAGCTATTGCGTTATATCTCCCAAATGAGAATTCCTGTCTTAGTTTAGAAAATATTGGAGTTTGAAAAAATTTTGGTTAAATTTAGGCCAACAAAAGTTCATTTTCTTGAAACTGCAAGCCGAAGTTCAAGACGAGAAAAAGACAAGTTTATTTCGTCAACAATTGGCGAAAGGTGGCAAAATAGGACAAAACGACATCGAGGAATCCAAAACTTTCAACAAAATTTCCATGAAACAAAGGAAAAACGTTAAATTTATGATAAAGTCTGCTTACCTGCTGTGCTGAATCCCAAGTTTGTAAACAGAGTTGTCCACGGCCTTTGAAAAATATGAAAAACCAAGAAGCTCTGAGTCCAAAATTCTCAAAGAACTTGAAAGAGCGAAGATACAGCTATTGCATTATATCTCGATATTTTGCTTCAGGACACTTGGGACGCCTGCTGACGCCATTTATCACAAAGTTTTACTTTCGCGCCACAGCTTTCTTGCAAAAGAGGCCGGAAGTGACGTCAGAATTCAGGCTTGGTGTTGTCGGGCGTGACGCTTGAAATATTTCAATCGGCCACTTACTTTATCTTCTGTAACAGATTGCGTTGGGTCACTTTTTTCTGGGTCACCCGGTAGATGCTGCCACAGTGGCTTGGTCAAGGTAAATTAAGTGGGGGTATTGAAATGAGAGGGTCTGGCGGCGAAGCCCTTAGGAAATTTTTTGGGACACGCCCTTTACTTTGGCTGAGAATGCATCTCCTAATATCATGCTTACCAATAGCGACAAGGTAACTTTGTTAGTTTTGTGACAGTTGTCCAATATCAGTAGAGCACGAGGAAATTTTTGTAGAAACATCTTTTACTTTGGCTTAGAAAGCATCTCCCAACATCATGCTTGCCATTAGTGGCAAGAAAACCTTTGTAGTTTTGTGACATTTTTATCCTATACATCGGAGCACGAGGAAAACTTTTGAAGATGCATCCTTTACTTTGGCATAGAATGCATCCCCTGATTCCATTTTTGCCAGTGCTAAAATGGAAGCTTTGACATTTATCGGAAAATTCTTATCCAACCTATGCCAAGCCATTTTCTCTTCGGTTTTAAAGGAATCTCGAGAACCATTCGAAAAAAGTGGTGGGGCAATGACCCCCATACCCATACCCCCCGTGGCCATGCCACTGTACTGACATGATGTTAATAATGTTAAAATGGTGTTAAAGAAATGCTATTTCATGCTCCCGAATTCCTACCCCATCTTGTGCTTGTCTGCTTTTTCAAGTTCTTTGACTCGTTACAAATTCTATTTTAGAAATTTTGATTAGAATAGAATATCATTGCACAGGAGTTTAGGAATTTATCAAATGCAAAATAAGACACCCTTTTTTTAAATTATGGTCGATTTGGCACCCCTAAACACGGGCCCGCGCGGGCCCGTGCCTACTTTGAAGAAAGATACCCTTTCCCGCGTTTTTTTGTACGCGCATGATAACACATCAGGTACCAAGTGGCCCCCCCCCCAGGGGACTTCGGCTTCGGTATCAACGAGCTGATTCCTCCTTTTATCGAGGAACTTTTTGAGAGGCTTTTTAACAAACTCATGTTATTGCCAAATTTCTACTTTGCTTGCCCATTACGTATTGTCATTATATGAAACCATGGTGTTGTCTAAAAACGTTAGCACTCAATTCAAACACAAGAGTGAAATCAACAGCACTTCATAGGATTTTTCAAATTTTGGTCGGGGCCCCCTAGATTTAAGAATTTTAGGGGGCCCCTGGGCCCGGGCCCATTGGGCCCATGGGTAAATGCGTCACTGATGAGATTTATAATGGAAATAGAATTGAGATTTATAATGGAAGTAGAACGGAGATTTAGAATGTATTAGCTGCAAATTATGTTGTGGATGATTTGACTGGTGAAAGATAAGATTCCTTTTTGGGCCTGTTTACCTTGATTTTCTGGAAGGGGAGACATTAAATTTTAGTAAACGGAAGATTTTACTTCGGTTAATTTCGACCCTGGAAATCACTAAATTCTTAACTTGTTTATCTTTTAATGCATCTCATTTCGATTTGCAAATCACGGCGTCTAATTGATCCCCTTGCCAACCAATATATTTCATTGGTTCCTATCTTCTGCAGATCTTAGAAAATCTGCTTCGCGAATCATAAATTATCCCCATTGTCAGTAATTTGAGGATAGGCAGTTCTTTCGTAATAGCTTATTTTCAACGGCATACTGGAAAAACCGGACCCTATGACCCTAAGACCCCTATGATCCCTAGGACCTTAAAGTACTGAGTTTCGAAAGGACCCTTAACACCGAAGGATCACCCCCTCTGCATAAGGGCTACATGCTAATCAGGATGCTATATGCTAATCAGGTTACTTGTGCGATAATTGCTCAAATTTAATGTCAATACCATTCATTGCAGCCTGGGGGGGGGGTTCATACCCTTCAACAGACGTAGCATCAGTACAAACAACAAACACATTTCATTCTTTGAATAGTTGAACAAGGAGTGTTTGATCCCCCGGCAATGGAAGAATTTCCACCCTTTATCAGTGATTTAACAAATGATTCTTTACGGTGAAATGATGCCATTACTATGTTTTAAATTGCCATTAATGTCGCCAACAATGGCTCTTTCATTTTGTGTCTAAAATTAGGAATACTGTAATTCTACAAAGGTCGTTTACATACTTTCAACACAAAGGTTTTCATAATTTGTTTTCTTCAGTATGAGCAAAGGGTGGAAATGCTTCCATTGACGGGGGATCAAACACTCCTTGTTCAACTATTCAAAGAATGAAATGTGTTCGTTGTTTTTACTGATGCTACGTCTGTTGAAGGGTATTAACCCTCCCCCAGGCTACAATGAACGGTATTGGCATTAAATTTGAACAATTATCACAGAAGTAACCTGATTAGCATATAACATCCTGATTAGCATATAGCCTTTATGCAGAGGGGATGACCCTTCTGTGTTAAGGGTCTAGGGTCCTTTCATAACTCAGTACTTAAAGGTCCTAGGGGTCATAGGGGTCTTAGGGTCATAGGGTCCGGTTTTTCCAGTATGCCATTTTCAACACGTATGGCAGTAGGCATGTAGGAAAAATTATTGTCTATATCTGGTCACGTGGCGGAAAATTTATTGAATGTATTCATTTGCGATTGAGATCTTCCTGCCACGTGACCATATCAATTAATGGTTAGGGCGAATGAATCCCATTACATGCGGAATTTTGCATGGAGTACCAAGCTGAAGAACCTTCGAGGATACCAAGCCAAATTTCGAAAAGAAAGGTTGACTTTAAGAGAGAGAGAAGAAAGTTAAATATCAGAGCTCAGTTTATGGAGGTGTTTCGACGCAAAGGCAAGTTTCTTACAGTTTTATTTGACATCTCTTTGCTTCACTAACCCTGTCATACATCCAATGGCATAATGTTTATTTGGGGTCATCTACTAAAGACTTGTCGTGCCCGTTAAGATCTGCCTCCCATTCCTGCTAAACTTTTTTGCCTCCGGTGAAGGTTGCCGAGTTTCCATAGGCCCGCAAATATTGTTGCTAGAATCTGAATGTTTAGAGGGGGGGGGGGGGGTTGCTGTATATTTTGTTAGTATGAAAGAATGTCGACTGCATTCAGGGACGTAAGAATCATCTCATTAGGAATGCATAGGAAAAAGTGCTCCGATCGAAATTGTAAGGGCGGAAGAAGACTTCAAAATGGGCAGGATTTTAATTTTTGCATCAAGCACCCCTAACCCAGAGTACCCCCTGGGACATGAAAGGATTGATTTCCCGGTCATACATCGAAAAGATTGATTGTTCAAATTCAATGATTTATTGTTATCTTACAATGGAGTAGTGTTAAATTGACAATGGTTGACAATAGAAGAAAGCTAATTGGATAAACGGCTTCGTGCCTTATATATATAGATTACAGCGTGAGTCACAAAAATGTATAGATGTTTGAAAACATGTATGAAACTCCTAGATTCCTATATACTGACAGTGTCTGTACAGGTATCATATTAACTTACAAAAACATCTGCACAAAATTGATGCTTATCTAATAGTATTTCCATGTCATAATACACGTATTTTTCTTATGAGAAACTGCCCATAAGAAACTCAACTCTCAAATCGCCAAAATTAGAAAAACTCCAGTACTGGAAAAATATAACCTGAGAAACAATTTATTTTGATAAAGGAAATCCTTGACATATATTTACTTTACTTTCACTTCTTTCCTGTATCATATTACTCGTAAGGTACTTGAGTAATGTCTACACATTGGAAAGGCTCAAAAAACCTTGTTTTGAAATGTTCACTAGGGCACAGGTAGTGAACATGAAGATTGTTATGGAACCTTTAAGAAACTCGTAAGAAACTCAAAATCTGACCATTTTAATTGTATTTTGAATTGTATTTTGTAGTTTGAATTTAATTAATTGTATTAAATTTTGAGAACTCAAAATCTGACAATTTTAAGAAACTTTCAGTACTGGCCCAAATTGTTAGTTTCTTATAAAAAAAGGTGTATTTCATTTTGCTGATTGCCAAGGGAGCTTAACCCTATTCTAAGAGTTTGCCTACCTTTTTCGTCACAGTTTTTGCCAGTATACGAAGTAGCACATATGCATTCATAATCAGTGTTTTTGTTAACACAGGTTCCACCATTTCTGCATGGGTTGTAGAGACATTGATCCACTAGAAAAAATGTATAAACGTTGAAGGTCAACCTTGTTATGGTCAGGGACTACTATCTGAAAAGCATGACTTTGAAATCATATGCATAAAATGTCACTGAACCATTCTTTCACATTGATTTGGTAACATAAAGAGAGAGAGAGAGGAGGAAGATAAAGAGAGAGAGAGAGAGGGAGGAGGAAGATAAAGAGAGAGAGAGAGGGAGGAGGAAGATAAAGAGAGAGAGAGAGGGAGGAGGAAGATAAAGAGAGAGAGAGAGGGAGGAGGAAGATAAAGAGAGAGAGAGAGGGAGGAGGAAGATAAAGAGAGAGAGAGAGAGAGAGGGAGGAGGAAGATAAAGAGAGAGAGAGAAGGAGGAGGAAGATAAAGAGAGAGAGAGAGGGAAAGACAAAGGGAAATAGAAAGAGAAAAAGAGAAGCAAGAGAAAGAGAGGAAAGAGAAGGAGAAGGAAAAGGAGAAGAAGGAAAAAGAAGAAGAGAGACAGAGAGAGGGAGACAGCGAGACAGAGAGAGCACGTTTCATACCATCATTATTTTCAGGATTACAGATTCTCTACATTTCTGCTAATTTTGAAATGGTGACGTCATCAAATTGCTAAATCGTAAGCCTATATACTTTGGCTGCTAACATTTTCTTCACCTTCAACAATGGAATATTTCTTGTATTGGTCATATTCATTCTGCACAATTAGTTTAAAATTTAAGGTACTTTTAATGTTTGTCAAAGCTTCACATACCTCCTCTCGTACATCCTTTCATAAAACTTTAGAAATTTTGTAATTGCAAAAATACTCGCATTTTTTATAAGAAACTGCCCTTAAGAAACTCAAATCTGAGAAACTCAGCTCCAAGAAACTCATATCACCAAAACATTAATAGACTCCAGTACTAGGAAATTATATGTTAAGAAACTATTTATTTTGATAAAGGAATTTGATTCTTAAACTCGCATTTGATTTTAAAGCTTTGCAAAGATTCGATTTGATGCCCTGTACTATGTTTTCCACCATAGAGAAACACGATCTACAAGCATGCAAATTGCGACGTCGGGCCAGCTTGTCCTACATAGCGATAATATGATGGACATTTTAGGGGCTCTTTGAATAGGGGGTGACATATTTTGTAACACAATAGCATCAGTTTCTTTTGATTGACACCACAATTCAAAGCAATGAAGGATTGCAGACAAATAAGGAAAGTCCATCAACAGGTAATTCAAAGCAAGCAAAGCGACAAAATGTACTCTACAATCAGTAAGGCAAACTGTCGCCTTGTGCATAGGAAGGGGGGGGGGTTTGAGAGAGGTCATGATTTTATAACGAAAGAAGTAGGATAAATCTGAAGACTTTCTAGCGGATTTTGTTTCTTTGATTCTGAAGCTGAGTAGTAATTTTTCATTTAAGCCCTAACTTGAGAGAATTGCAATGCCTTCTACTCAGCTTCTAAATCAAATAAACAAATGCGTGTGGCAGATCTTTAGATTTATCTTCTTTCTTTCGTTAAAACTCGTGACTTCTCTTGAAAACCATCTTTACTGTAAACAAGGCAGTCCAGTAGTTTTCCAAAGTTGTTTCAGGGCAACTTTTGCGGCTTTATTTGTCTTGAATAATGGACAATAAAATCTGCCCTTGCTGGCCAACGTAAGAAATCAAAATTATTGAAAAGGCTGCGAGTTTCAGAATTGTTGACCTTTTCAGTATGATTAACTTGATCAAACGATACAGTGTTATTAAGAAAAACTTCAATATCAATGAGGAAGAAATTATGCTCGAAACGTTTGAATTTAACAGTTTTGTTTTCATATTATTATTATTATGATAATAATAATAATAATTATTATTATTATTATTTTTATTTTCCCCACTATGCATGGCCTTGTTGTAAATCAGGGTTATGTTATGATAGTTCTGCTAGGTTCGCGACTTGTAAGAAATGATGACTTACCTCCAGGAGGGCACAGCGCTACATTACAGTATTCCCATCTCTTGCTGGATGATGTTGTATAACACCAAAGAGAGGGACCGTTTCCTGGATTCCTACAGTAATTCTGTTCTAACCCTGCATTTGGCTTGCTTTGTGGTGTAACCGAGTGAGCATGTGGTGATTGAGAGTCCCATCTTTGGCAGGTAAGTCCAGACTTTGTTTTGTCAACAAGCCCCCTGTAGTTTTTACCTTGTGAAGTTGTCCGACACTCAGGAGCTACTGAATTAAGGAATTGAAATTTAGATAAGGCCCTTCATGAAGGATATTTGATTTAAATGGTCTGTTTCATCCAGCATTCCTTGCACGTGCCGTCTCTTGGTTTTCCTTTGTTGTCGCCATTTTTATGGGCCATGACAACAAATACAAACCAAGAGATGGCGTGTGCAAGGCATGCTGGATGAAACGAACCCTTTAAAGACAAAAGATTCAACACCAATGCAATTCATTTCTAAAAGCGATATTAACCAAGCAATATGTTGGAAGATACATGAAGCAGCTAATTTATAAGTGAGAGAAACATGTCTTTGATAATAACAAACATTTTTCTTAAGGGAAATTCCGGGGTCAATATGATGATTTCACTGTTATCAATAGTTGCCTCATGCTTTTTTCCGCCGTTCTTTGTCTTTTCTTTGTGAAATTCGGTGTTCAAGTAAGGGTCTTGTGCGCAGTGACCTCATCATAGGTAGTGACCTCGTCCTGCCCTCTTGCACTCGCGTCAGAGATTACCTTTTATGGGGTAAAGGGTATTCTTTTTCAATTATCACAATGGTCCATAACAGGGAATTTTGATGTGGCTACATTTATTCATCCTCGATACGTAAAACAACATTTCTTTCCCTTGATACCTCCATAGAATTAGACCATATTTATTTAGTTTAGTTTATTTTCGAATTCGATTAGTTTCTTTTTATTATATAATTAGAAGCTACATTTATTCGTTCGAATTAAAATAAAATGACAACAACAACATCATGATCAAAGATTGGTGCCATCTGATGTCACCATCAACGGGAGTGAGGCTGCTGCCTTTTTTGTTGGGGGTATACGCCGTATGAATCATCAAAGTTCAAAGCAACGGTTATCACCCAAAAAGGAAACCAGTGATCATGCGCAGAAAGCATGTTTGGTTTGTGGAAAGAATGTGGACGGATAATCCGGCCACAATCCAAACAAGAATTAGCAAAGAAGCGAAGAGATTTTCGCGCATGGTAATAGGTTTTCCCGCTGTTGAATCCAGACTCCAAAAGTCGGCAAAGATTGTCAAAGAAAAATGACATGAAATTACTTGGGTATACCTTTAAGCTAAAAAATTACGTCAGAATCCCCCAGGTAATTTCAATTTTTTAGAGCTGGCGCCGCCACTGTCACAACCCTTGTGAGAAAAGCCTTCGCCAAAAAATCTGAACAATCTAGAATAAGGAAAAGTCTCTCAAATGTTGCAAAAGTTGCCGACATTCCTAAAAGTTGCCCAAAAGACTTCAAGTTGCCCGAAAGTTGCCGAGCACTTGTGGATAAGGCTAAATGGACAGATTACCTATGTCACAGTGGAGACCAGAATGCTGTGCATCACAATGAAGGCATTCGTAGAATGGAGGAGAGCATGAATCCTTGCAAAGAATACCTGGCTGACATGGCTTCAATGTGGAACAAGTCACTCCAACCTTGAAAAGAGCAAAGAAGCGTCGATACAAAAGGAAGTTTTATTTCATGCATGCTATTTTCTTTATATACCGGGTGTCACAAAAATATGTATACAGATTTGGGTGACTCCAGCGATGTGAACTTAGCTTTAATCAATGGCTAAACACTCTCAAAATGTTTCTCGATAGTTAACTTGAGCATAGATACCCCGTTTGTTGACATTGGTGCTTTGAGAGCAGGAATATCAATCTTGAAAGCTCAAAATTGCGTCCACTTGCAAACCAGAGCTTGGGCCTTTGGCCTAAGCAAATTCCTGAAGCACATCGAAATTAAGAACTGAAATTAATGAAAAATTAAGAAACTTCCCAATGGGTGACTGGGGGTGATTTCTGGAAAACAGAATAACACAAGATCTAATATTGTTCACATTTGATTTATACGCTGTATCTTGAGAAATTTCTTAGGCCAAAAGGCTAAAGCTCTGGTTTGCAGGAAGAGGATAAGATGAGCTTTCAAGATTGATATTTCTGTTCTCAAAGCACCATTACGAACAAACGAGGTATCTATGTTCAAGTTAACTATCGAGGAACATTTTGAGAGTGATTAGCATTGTTTTCTCAATAGATTCAATGTTTTTTCAACTGATGCACCTAAATTTCCAAAGAAATGAAAACCACGTCTTTCTAAATTTATTCTTTCTTAAGCCATTGATAATCTGCCACCTGGTGCTACAGTTTGTGTAAGGAAAAGCAGAGTCGTGCAATAATCATCTGTGATGATTTTAAAGATATGTAACAATTGCTCCAACCATCTGTTACAATTGCCCCGTGTTACTGGGGCAATTGTAACACTTGACCACTGATTTTAAAACTATCACAGCGTCACAAAAATTAGTTCCATGTGATGGAAACTAACGTCTATTTTATTCATCGGGATGCAACTACAATATCATTTACCTTCAAGACACAATTAGTCATTATTTAGACGATCTCTCCCCAGCGGGGGTACTCGTATATCTAGGATAGGGGTGCTCAGGTTACTTTTTTTGATCTAAAATTCGGGCAAAGCATATTTTTTGGGTCAATAATTTGTACAGTTATCTTTTTGGGTTCCTGAAATTCTGGATTACTTTTTTGGGTCTCAGATATGGGAAAATGTAAAATAATCGGGAAAAGCATAATTTACAGACAAAATTAAACTCAAATAACATTACTAAAATCAAAATACTTAAATATCCAAATGGATTACGAGAAATATAATCATTCATGTCATTTTTCCATAGATTTAAGATACTGACTTCATAACCTTTGGGTAAGCTGGGTCAGAAAAATTATTTTTTTGGGTCTATTTTTATGCTAGAAATTACTTTTTTGGGTTGATGTTTTGTACCCTAGCCTGAGCACCCCTATCCTAAATATACCTGAGTACCCCCCCCCCTGGGGATCTCTCATACTTATTCAAATTGCTAACCGACTCGCATGTTTTGTAATAGCAAGCATGCGGGTTTTCTCAACAGATTATCGGTCCAAGCTGAAGTGGAATAACATCGTTCAATTCAATAAGCGAAGCGAAAAAATTGAACCAAGGTACAGTAGTCAGCCTACGCCAAAAGGGGTATAGATTTAGGTTTACTTACTAATGTATTATTGTAGTCAGTGGATTTGTACAGCCACCCAGGTTCTTTAGTCAGCACAACTTGAAGATCCCCCAACGCTTTACTGTTCAACTCACATTTCAATAATTCTCTGTTGATGTTGTAAGATCGGCATTTTGGATGTTCTATACATTTCACCATGCAAGCAATATCATCCAGCCCGTCGTCTCTCCTGATCACGTGACCTTTCAAGGCCATATTCTCTTGGAATACGGAAAAGTCTGCATAGGTTTTGCATGACAGACGAAGAATGGTGCTGCGAAGTCGCATCACGCAGAGCCATAGCAGAAACGATCTATGGGAGCCAAATGAGATTAGATAGCTCAGCAAGGCTGAAATGCCTGGAAAGCTAAATTCTGTCTCAAATAGATGTCAGGTAAAAACGGCTGTGAATCGCACGCAACAGTTGGTTCAAAGTTGGGAGAAATCTTAAAGATGAAAATAAACGTAATTCCTTCTGCTATTTTTCGACTCTATACCCTATTTTAAAGTGGTTAGCCTTTCCGCCTCCCTAGAATAGTTTCATTTCATTTCATTTCAACTATTTAAGGAGGGTAGCACATCAGCAATGCTGATTTTCAAGGGGCCCTCCACTACAAAACTTACAAAAATTAAATACTATTATAACTTAAATTAACCAAATACAATTTATAGCTGTCAATAAAAACCTTAAAATCTGAAACAAATATTTACAATAAAAGAAAATCCATAAGGCAAACACGTTATTTACAATCAGCTTTCCCTATATACATTGTTTAAATCTATTCAGGGAGGATGCCAGCTTACACCAAGCTTACACTCAACTGAGAGGCCATTCCAAGACTTGGCACCTCTAAACGAAAAACATTTCTGTCCATTTTTGGAGTTTTTCTTTGGTAACCTGAGGTCAGTTGCACCTCTTAGAATATTTTAGTTTACCCTTTGTTTGACATATGCAGAAAGCCATTGGAATTTAGTATGTTTAACTTTGTATCGTAAAGTAACAAAAGTGTAAAATTTTCGACATTCTATTGTCTCTATGGCTACCAAGTTGCCATGCCGCATTGTGTAAGAAGTATACTTTATATCTCTTTTGATCTTTTTTTGATTAGTCAAATTAAGCCTAAAGTTTGGAATTGTACGTATTTTAATACCTATTTTTCATTTCTTTATGAGAAGTCATTCTTAACATGCTTTCATTTATCTGACGTCATACAACATCATAATGACTATCATGCACCAACAACAACAACAACATCACTAATTGAATCATTATTTCAAATATTAATTATCATATATTTATGCTAGGTGTTATATAATTATATCTTTATATAGATATAATTGTATATTCATACTGTGTCCCAATAAGGTTATAAGCGATTGAAGAGTTCCTGCGGTGGAGCCTTACTTTACTTTACTGCTACTTTTTGCTACCCTCTTCTAATTACAGAAACTTGATTTTGATATCTACCTTTATGATGGATTTTGTCGGAAAATTGCCCATTTTGACCATTTTTTGCGAATTTCAGCGAAACGCCACCCATGTTTATGGAAAATCTGCTGAAAAGGACCCTTGTTTAAAGAGTTTTGGGCCCAAAAACCAACCCATATGGGCGGCACATACCCGTACCCTGAACATGTTATGTACCCCCCCCCCCCCGGGGACAGAGGGGAGAAAAGTGATACGAAGTAGTAACACTTTTGTTACAGATCCAAGTTGTACTGATGCACCATAAACTTTGAAGCAAGTTTAGGTTTACGCTTATTGATACAGTGTTGATCCGTTTCAAACTTGGTATGACTCAAGTGCGTTTAGGTTGGTCCAGAACAAAATCATTCTGTAGATTGTGGACAAAGGTGGTACTAATTAGCAGGAACAAGCGTAAACCTGGTGGCTGGTCTGTTACACTGTTTTCACAGCAAAACCGTGCAGGCACAGTGACATACTACCACGGGGGGGGGGGGGGGGAGGTTCTTGGCCAAATTTTGGGTAGGGGTCTGCCGCGAGCATTTTCAAAAGGGTACCGTTGGCTAGACTAATTTTTACGAAAATGGTATCCTTTGTTAGACCAATTTGACCATTGTCTGAAACAATTTTTACGAAAATGGTACCCTTGGCTAGACCATGGCTAGACCAATTTAGACCATTTCCTCGACCAATATTGTCAAATTTGTGCCAAATATGATATCATGACCGTTCGCTAGACCAATATTGTCAAAAATGAGACCCTAGCTAGACCGTTGCTGGCCAAATTTGCAAAAAAGTATACCCTTGGCTAGACTAGAAGACTGAAAAGTATACCCTTGCTCGCGGCACATCCCCAGGTACCTTTACTATGGAAGAACCCCCTCCCCCCGTGCATACTACACGCAAAGCAAACATTGTTATTCATCTTAATTAGGCTGAAAAGATTTCTAACTCGCTGACAGCTGATGCATGCCGCATCAGAGATGGGACTCCTAGTTTAACGCCTCTTCCGAAGGACGGCGAAATGAGTTACTTGGAAGGTCACCATCTGGATTTTGACCACACGCGACCAACAAGGGCAGATTTTGTAATACAATAGCACGAGTTGCTTTGTTGAAACCTCAATTCAAAGCGATTAGCGATCACAGACAAAGGAAATTCTATCAACCAGTAATTCAAAACAAACAAAGCCGCAAAAATTTCTCTGAAACCCAGGTAGCTAGCTCGCTCGCTGTGCATTCCAGAAATCATTTTTAAGGGCAAACATGAGCATAGATCGAAAGAAGAAGGATAAGTCTACACATCTACCGCGGAAATTTTATTTCTTTGGTCCAGAAGCTGAGCAGTAAATGTTTTGATAACACCCAAAAAAATAAGAGAAATGGATCGCCTCCTAAACGGCTTTTGAACCAAACAAATAAAATGCCCGCTGCAGATGTGTAGAGGCATCCTTCTTCTTTCGATCTACGCTCATATTTGCCCTTAAAAACAGTTTCTGGAATGCACAACGAGCGAGCTACAATCCTTGCCAAAACTCTTGAAAAAAATCACATATTTTTGCTCAGCTCTCCCCCCCTCCCCCTTACAATGTTGGTTCCTTGCGTGATTACGCATTTCTCAAGGGCACAACAACGCAGCCAAAGCGATTTTCGTTATATCTGGTGATCAGTGCTTCGGACCAACATTGTTCAGGGGGGGGGCAGGGGGCAAGGGAAAAGAGTAGCGTGAAGTTTCCTGCACTGTATTTTGGATGCTTGGTCGGAGAAGAAAAGAGAGAAATGAAATTTTTTTCAAGTTGTTTTGGCAAGGATTGTCTGAAGGGGTGAATTTCTAAAAGTCAGTCGTTTGAGCTGATTTTTGCGCTGCAGGGTAATTCGATAGTGTAGATCACGAAACTGAAGGAAAAAAACAGTTATTTGTTGGGGTTCTGGATTTGTGACGTCATATTATACCCATTTTCACAATTCCTTGATAGCATGGGTGAAATCTACGTCATAATTCAATTTTAAGAGAACAGTGGGCTTTCCAATTAGTTACAAATTTGAATTTCATCATTCTAGACAATGAGCACAATTAGAATTATATTTGTACTTGTTATTGGCCCCTAAGGAGCAATTAAAGGTGCAATCAAATGCCTGGATTAGAACTGTATTGATACATGAATAGGGACACTTTATGAATGACGTATAGTTAGATGCTATGTAGGTTGGCGAGATCAAAATTGAAGAGATGAGGTCACAGTATACATTTTCATTATGGCCATGTAATTATAAGAAAAGTCATTAAGTTTCAATCATTTTCGTTAAATACAGAAAAACTCGGGAATAAAAGGGTAAACGATTCTTAAACTGCCGAATGAGAGGACAGTTTGAAGTAAATTATTGGGAAAATGGCGTCCAATACTTTTCAAGAGTCGATAGATGTGGAAACAAATGAAGTTGAAGTTGAGTGTGAAGGGGGGAATGACGAACAGGACATTGAATTTGCCGCGGTGTTCCAACCTACTTGTGCAAGAAAAGTATATTTAGTCACATACAGTCGTGCAAATGTCAAGAGATTTGATCGCCAGTCATTTGCAGCTGTAGTTGTGAGTGCGTTCCAAGTAACAGGGCTTGTAGACGTAAAGCAATGGGCTTGCAGCATGGAAGAACACAAAGATGGCGGGAAACATTTCCATTTAGCCATATTGCTAGGAAAGCAGAGGCGCTGGAAGAAGGTGAAGGAGCACATTGGAAAAACACACGGCATCAGCGTCCATTTTTCAGGACACAAATGCTATTTTACTGCATATAAATATGCAAAAAAGTACGATAAACATTTCGTGTGTAGTCCAGGCCATCCAAAGAAGATACAGCCGCCTAAAACATTGAGAGCCAGCAGTGCAAAGAAACGACGTAAAGCCAAAGCTACGCGTTATACAAACAAGGATGTAGCCGATCTTATTTTGAACGAAAACGTCAGATCGAGGCTGGAACTAATGGCACTTGCAAAAGACACCAAACAGAGGAAAGGGGACGCATTGCTGTATGATTTCTTGCTTGCAAAATCAGAGAAGGCGGTGTCTGAACTGATAGAGACGGTGTGGGCAATTGAGACTGCGGAAGAGAATATAGAGAGAGCGCGACAATCAAGAATGGATATTTTGAATAATGCATTAAATGCTGATTGTGTTTGTAACGGAGAATGGCGTGAGTGTGCAGAGGAGATCTTGCAGCTCAATCACATGGATGCTGGGAAATTCAAGAATGCTTTTGTCGATTTGTTGGAAAAGGGGCGCGGAAAGGGACGTAACATCCTTATAACTGGACCAGCCAATTGTGGAAAGACATTTATTCTTGATCCGCTACGAATAATATATAAATGCTTTGTGAATCCAGCTTCATGCACCTATGCACTAATGGGTGTGGAGACTGCCGAAGTTATAATATTCAATGACTTCAGATTTAATCCAATCATAATACCCTGGGCAGATCTCCTTCTTCTTTTAGAGGGACAACCAATGCACTTGTCTACACCCAAAACTCATTTTGCAAAGGACATAGTTCTTGAAAGTGATACCCCAGTATTCTGCACGTCTAAAGGGCCAATTTTGTATGTAAAGGGAGGTTCCATTGATGACCGAGAGAGTGAAATGATGCGCGTGCGTTGGAGACACATTGAATTCCGTCATCAGATAGAAATTGAGAAGCAAAAGTGCATTCAGCCATGCGCGTACTGCTTCTCCCATTTCTTGCTGGACGGTCATGTGACTTCAACTGCACAGGCGCATGAAAATGCTCCCCAAAATTGAGGCAACAAGTAACACAACGGTTGACACAACGATTGACAGTAGAAGGAATCTTCCTTTAATTCGATGTTGAATTGTGCAAGTTAGCTTCTTTTCAGCTTCTCAACTGTTCAAAGACGTAAACAGTGTACTAACATCCTCAGATAGTTTACAATTTGGCGTACGCCAAAGTTACAGGGCTCATAACAAGTGTCAACCTATTTTCCTAAAAAGAACTTGAGCATCAAATATCTTTTTACCAGTGCTGTGTCAATCGTTACAGCCCACTTTTCTGCGCTACTCATTATTAATAGGCGTTTACCAATGAGCCCAGCAGATAGGTTACGATAATGAACACCCCTCTGTAACAAATATTTTTAGAAAGAGCAGTCTCCGGGGGGCGAAAGGGTTGAAACGTACGCCTGTCAATCGATGTGTCAATCGTGAAACCTTTCACCAGAAGGCTCATTACGTGTACAGTGAGACGTTACGACATTAAACGCATCATTTAGCTCATAAACAATTGTTCATAAACAAAAGATTACGATACATGAAGAGAAAATAATGCTATGTAAATATCTCGTTATACAAAATGTTCATTTAAAATTCAATACTTCGTTCTATAGCCTTTGTTTTGAACTATGGCTTTCAATCGTGTGTCCATATTCTCAATTGTTCTGTCAATGACTTGACGACTAAAATTATGCAGGGTCGCAACGACACGTTTCTCGAATGCTGCAAAATCTTCGTGGACAAGTGTCTGCTCCAGGGCCTGTTTCCGTAACTCACGGCGAACATTGTGGAAAACATTTTCGATTGGGTTGAGGTCAGGTGATCGTGGGGGGATTTCTACGACGTTTGCTCCAATTTCTTTCAATGCAGACTTAGCAGCAGCACTTTTCTGACAGGGGTCGTTGTCCATTACAAAATACTTCATGCCCCTAGCTTTTCTGTCTTTCACCTTGCCTCTTTTCAGAGCCTTTTCAAGGTCATTTTTTACAAAATCTGCGAAGTATTTCCCAGTCATGTGCTTGTAAGTTTTCACCAATGTTACCCCCACTCCAAATTTAATTCCAACCAGCACATATACACGACGCCCCCCAGGCAAATTCTTGCTCCCTTTCGTCGTCCATTGCAATCCTTCGCTTGCTTTCCTCCACACCCTCCCACTTGGTGTCTTTGCGTCACGAAATGGGTTAAATTTGTGAACAAAAGACACCCCATCTAAATACATGGCAACGTCCTCGGTCCAGAAACTACTGCGATGTTTCCTTAGCATCTTCCGGGCATATTGCAGTCTTGCCTGCTTGTCTTTGCACGATAGGAGACCTTTTTTCCTTGGCTGCAGATGTTTAAATCCTGCACAGTTCAAAATACGAGCAAATGTGCGGTAGCTTGCTAGCCCTTGAAGTTCTGCTTCTTTAACCACATCCATCACTTTTACATTCACATTTTTCTCCCTTGCTTTTGAAAATTGCCGTATGAACCGTGCCTTTGTTCTTGCAGATAGTTTCTTTGGCCTACCGCCTTTACAGATCTTCTCCCGCTTTTCACCCTTGCAAGACAGCTCACCATCTTTCCAGCACCGATACACTGATGCCACGGAGATATGCAATTTTTTCGCAATCGTTGCCATTTTCGTGCCATTTCTCCGCAGAACATAGGCCATGGCTCGAATTTTCGGATCTATCGCTTTCGTTTTCCTTACCGCACTTTTAGCCATCTTTCTTAAAACTGATAGCTCTCTCCTTCGTTTAACGTATTATTAGCTAACTTTTCTACACGCACTAATCTGACATCACAAACTAATCGTGACGCAGCCCGTTCCAGTGCCACCATGGAAGAACCTTGCATAAATGCTCCACTTTTACCTACATCTTTCACCCATTTCCTATGAATTGCAGGGGACCACTATTTTATGGAAGTTGTACACGCCGTTAGACCTATGTTTTTGGTGTACTTTGCCACTTTCCATGAGAACACGCGTAAAACTCTTTTCCCCATGTATTGCAAGTATTTCCCGTCACGTGACAAGTTTCCTGCAGTTATAACTCCATCATTTCCGTAAGAGCCCTGCAATTCCTTCATTTCTCATATCGATGACGTCATAATTTCATCATAAACGTTTTGAGATAATTTTTTACACCTGCATGTTGATAAGTACACAAAACTGTACACTTGTGCCAATTTTGGTTCAGATTGATGAACTTTTTCAAAAATTGCCCTCTCGGACAATCCTTGCCAAAACTCTTGAAAAAAATCACATATTTTTGCTCAGCTCTCCCCCCTCCCCCTTACAATGTTGGTTCCTTGCGTGATTACGCATTTCTCAAGGGCACAACAACGCAGCCAAAGCGATTTTCGTGATATCTGGTGATCAGTGCTTCGGACCAACATTGTTCAGGGGGGGGCAGGGGGCAAGGGAAAAGAGTAGCGTGAAGTTTCCTGCACTGTATTTTGGATGCTTGGTCGGAGAAGAAAAGAGAGAAATGAAATTTTTTTCAAGTTGTTTTGGCAAGGATTGTCTGAAGGGGTGAATTTCTAAAAGTCAGTCGTTTGAGCTGATTTTTGCGCTGCAGGGTAATTCGATAGTGTAGATCACGAAACTGAAGGAAAAAAACAGTTATTTGTTAGGGTTCTGGATTTGTGACGTCATATTATACCCATTTTCACAATTCCTTGATAGCATGGGTGAAATCTACGTCATAATTCAATTTTAAGAGAACAGTGGGCTTTCCAATTAGTTACAAATTTGAATTTCATCATTCTAGACAATGAGCACAATTAGAATTATATTTGTACTTGTTATTGGCCCCTAAGGAGCAATTAAAGGTGCAATCAAATGCCTGGATTAGAACTGTATTGATACATGAATAGGGACACTTTATGAATGACGTATAGTTAGATGCTATGTAGGTTGGCGAGATCAAAATTGAAGAGATGAGGTCACAGTATACATTTTCATTATGGCCATGTAATTATAAGAAAAGTCATTAAGTTTCAATCATTTTCGTTAAATACAGAAAAACTCGGGAATAAAAGGGTAAACGATTCTTAAACTGCCGAATGAGAGGACAGTTTGAAGTAAATTATTGGGAAAATGGCGTCCAATACTTTTCAAGAGTCGATAGATGTGGAAACAAATGAAGTTGAAGTTGAGTGTGAAGGGGGGAATGACGAACAGGACATTGAATTTGCCGCGGTGTTCCAACCTACTTGTGCAAGAAAAGTATATTTAGTCACATACAGTCGTGCAAATGTCAAGAGATTTGATCGCCAGTCATTTGCAGCTGTAGTTGTGAGTGCGTTCCAAGTAACAGGGCTTGTAGACGTAAAGCAATGGGCTTGCAGCATGGAAGAACACAAAGATGGCGGGAAACATTTCCATTTAGCCATATTGCTAGGAAAGCAGAGGCGCTGGAAGAAGGTGAAGGAGCACATTGGAAAAACACACGGCATCAGCGTCCATTTTTCAGGACACAAATGCTATTTTACTGCATATAAATATGCAAAAAAGTACGATAAACATTTCGTGTGTAGTCCAGGCCATCCAAAGAAGATACAGCCGCCTAAAACATTGAGAGCCAGCAGTGCAAAGAAACGACGTAAAGCCAAAGCTACACGTTATACAAACAAGGATGTAGCCGATCTTATTTTGAACGAAAACGTCAGATCGAGGCTGGAACTAATGGCACTTGCAAAAGACACCAAACAGAGGAAAGGGGACGCATTGCTGTATGATTTCTTGCTTGCAAAATCAGAGAAGGCGGTGTCTGAACTGATAGAGACGGTGTGGGCAATTGAGACTGCGGAAGAGAATATAGAGAGAGCGCGACAATCAAGAATGGATATTTTGAATAATGCATTAAATGCTGATTGTGTTTGTAACGGAGAATGGCGTGAGTGTGCAGAGGAGATCTTGCAGCTCAATCACATGGATGCTGGGAAATTCAAGAATGCTTTTGTCGATTTGTTGGAAAAGGGGCGCGGAAAGGGACGTAACATCCTTATAACTGGACCAGCCAATTGTGGAAAGACATTTATTCTTGATCCGCTACGAATAATATATAAATGCTTTGTGAATCCAGCTTCATGCACCTATGCACTAATGGGTGTGGAGACTGCCGAAGTTATAATATTCAATGACTTCAGATTTAATCCAATCATAATACCCTGGGCAGATCTCCTTCTTCTTTTAGAGGGACAACCAATGCACTTGTCTACACCCAAAACTCATTTTGCAAAGGACATAGTTCTTGAAAGTGATACCCCAGTATTCTGCACGTCTAAAGGGCCAATTTTGTATGTAAAGGGAGGTTCCATTGATGACCGAGAGAGTGAAATGATGCGCGTGCGTTGGAGACACATTGAATTCCGTCATCAGATAGAAATTGAGAAGCAAAAGTGCATTCAGCCATGCGCGTACTGCTTCTCCCATTTCTTGCTGGACGGTCATGTGACTTCAACTGCACAGGCGCATGAAAATGCTCCCCAAAATTGAGGCAACAAGTAACACAACGGTTGACACAACGATTGACAGTAGAAGGAATCTTCCTTTAATTCGATGTTGAATTGTGCAAGTTAGCTTCTTTTCAGCTTCTCAACTGTTCAAAGACGTAAACAGTGTACTAACATCCTCAGATAGTTTACAATTTGGCGTACGCCAAAGTTACAGGGCTCATAACAAGTGTCAACCTATTTTCCTAAAAAGAACTTGAGCATCAAATATCTTTTTACCAGTGCTGTGTCAATCGTTACAGCCCACTTTTCTGCGCTACTCATTATTAATAGGCGTTTACCAATGAGCCCAGCAGATAGGTTACGATAATGAACACCCCTCTGTAACAAATATTTTTAGAAAGAGCAGTCTCCGGGGGGCGAAAGGGTTGAAACGTACGCCTGTCAATCGATGTGTCAATCGTGAAACCTTTCACCAGAAGGCTCATTACGTGTACAGTGAGACGTTACGACATTAAACGCATCATTTAGCTCATAAACAATTGTTCATAAACAAAAGATTACGATACATGAAGAGAAAATAATGCTATGTAAATATCTCGTTATACAAAATGTTCATTTAAAATTCAATACTTCGTTCTATAGCCTTTGTTTTGAACTATGGCTTTCAATCGTGTGTCCATATTCTCAATTGTTCTGTCAATGACTTGACGACTAAAATTATGCAGGGTCGCAACGACACGTTTCTCGAATGCTGCAAAATCTTCGTGGACAAGTGTCTGCTCCAGGGCCTGTTTCCGTAACTCACGGCGAACATTGTGGAAAACATTTTCGATTGGGTTGAGGTCAGGTGATCGTGGGGGGATTTCTACGACGTTTGCTCCAATTTCTTTCAATGCAGACTTAGCAGCAGCACTTTTCTGACAGGGGTCGTTGTCCATTACAAAATACTTCATGCCCCTAGCTTTTCTGTCTTTCACCTTGCCTCTTTTCAGAGCCTTTTCAAGGTCATTTTTTACAAAATCTGCGAAGTATTTCCCAGTCATGTGCTTGTAAGTTTTCACCAATGTTACCCCCACTCCAAATTTAATTCCAACCAGCACATATACACGACGCCCCCCAGGCAAATTCTTGCTCCCTTTCGTCGTCCATTGCAATCCTTCGCTTGCTTTCCTCCACACCCTCCCACTTGGTGTCTTTGCGTCACGAAATGGGTTAAATTTGTGAACAAAAGACACCCCATCTAAATACATGGCAACGTCCTCGGTCCAGAAACTACTGCGATGTTTCCTTAGCATCTTCCGGGCATATTGCAGTCTTGCCTGCTTGTCTTTGCACGATAGGAGACCTTTTTTCCTTGGCTGCAGATGTTTAAATCCTGCACAGTTCAAAATACGAGCAAATGTGCGGTAGCTTGCTAGCCCTTGAAGTTCTGCTTCTTTAACCACATCCATCACTTTTACATTCACATTTTTCTCCCTTGCTTTTGAAAATTGCCGTATGAACCGTGCCTTTGTTCTTGCAGATAGTTTCTTTGGCCTACCGCCTTTACAGATCTTCTCCCGCTTTTCACCCTTGCAAGACAGCTCACCATCTTTCCAGCACCGATACACTGATGCCACGGAGATATGCAATTTTTTCGCAATCGTTGCCATTTTCGTGCCATTTCTCCGCAGAACATAGGCCATGGCTCGAATTTTCGGATCTATCGCTTTCGTTTTCCTTACCGCACTTTTAGCCATCTTTCTTAAAACTGATAGCTCTCTCCTTCGTTTAACGTATTATTAGCTAACTTTTCTACACGCACTAATCTGACATCACAAACTAATCGTGACGCAGCCCGTTCCAGTGCCACCATGGAAGAACCTTGCATAAATGCTCCACTTTTACCTACATCTTTCACCCATTTCCTATGAATTGCAGGGGACCACTATTTTATGGAAGTTGTACACGCCGTTAGACCTATGTTTTTGGTGTACTTTGCCACTTTCCATGAGAACACGCGTAAAACTCTTTTCCCCATGTATTGCAAGTATTTCCCGTCACGTGACAAGTTTCCTGCAGTTATAACTCCATCATTTCCGTAAGAGCCCTGCAATTCCTTCATTTCTCATATCGATGACGTCATAATTTCATCATAAACGTTTTGAGATAATTTTTTACACCTGCATGTTGATAAGTACACAAAACTGTACACTTGTGCCAATTTTGGTTCAGATTGATGAACTTTTTCAAAAATTGCCCTCTCGGACAATCCTTGCCAAAACTCTTGAAAAAAATCACATATTTTTGCTCAGCTCTCCCCCCTCCCCCTTACAATGTTGGTTCCTTGCGTGATTACGCATTTCTCAAGGGCACAACAACGCAGCCAAAGCGATTTTCGTGATATCTGGTGATCAGTGCTTCGGACCAACATTGTTCAGGGGGGGGGCAGGGGGGCAAGGGAAAAGAGTAGCGTGAAGTTTCCTGCACTGTATTTTGGATGCTTGGTCGGAGAAGAAAAGAGAGAAATGAAATTTTTTTCAAGTTGTTTTGGCAAGGATTGTAGCTACCTGGGTTTCAAAGAAACTTTTGCGGCTTTGTTTGTTTTGAATTACTGGTTGAGAGAATTTCCTTTGTCTGCAATCGCTAATCGCTTTGAATTGAGGTGTCAACAAAAGCAACTCATGCTATTGTATTACAAAATCTGCCCTTGTTCACGCGACCAACGGAAACTGTGTAAGTTGTTCGGCACCAACTTAGCCTGCGCGCAGCCTCAAGAATCCTAAATTTTAATCCTAAAAAGCCTGAGTTTATGCTTATCGGCCACCCACGTAGAATTAATAAAATTGAACCTCTGGCTCCATTAAGATTTAATGGCACAGAAATAAAACGAGTGACAAAAATTAAGTCTTAAAAACTAATTCACTCTATAGGATGTTGCCATGTATAAGTTTGCTGTGCGCGTTGCAATGGATGCAATGCAATGTAGAATTATTTATTTGTGTATATACTTACCTTGCTGCAACTGCTACCGATAGATACATTGTATAGAGTATATCTTGATATACCCTTGGGGCTGTCTAACTGCTGAAGCTTGCAGAAAAATCGAGGAAATGCTCTAATAACGGGAAACTGAAGAAGATATGTATTCAGCTGATGACACTCTCTCAGATAACTAATCTTATACCCATTCACACTGGCATGTAAAACCAGCACGAACCAAAACCAGGTTATCGAATGGGGCCTTCCCATTGGTCAATCCAGCACATCGAATCAATTTGATCGGCTGATATTGACACTGGGTTAGATAAAGCTGTTTTAAACCGGTCAGTTTGAATAGAGTATTAGATTCTCTCCTAATGATAGGATAGGAAGTGTTTATGAAGCAAGCTGACTAAGGATGCTGATAAATTCTGCCAACAGTATCGAGAATTAATGACATTTCCAAAAGGAATGACGGTTACCAGCAAAAATTATCAAAGAAATGAATATTTAAATGAGGGTACCATTCAAAAAGATAAGTTTTTGTCATCATTATTTGATGATTATATGCAGGACGATTCAAAACATATCTCTTGTTTGAAAGATTGTAAAGATGTTGCCAACCAAGGACCCGCAATAATTATAAAAATACCGATTGACCCAAAAAACAAACAACCAGAAAACCTTCAAGAGCTATATCATTACTAGGCATGTCCGGCGCAACTTTATTGTGCCTCCGCATTCCATTTGAATCTGATAGTGTTCGCCAAGGACAAGCATCACCTGAGTGAAAGTGTGTACCATCCTCAAAAATTGGCCCAATTTTAGGCATTTGAAATAGATTTCAACTGTGTGAATAATGAATGGCAACATCGAACCCTCTGCTATATGCAACCGATCCTCAAATAGGACAACAACTGGTATTTTTTTTCTTCACTCTTGAACTCATAATTGATCATTTCAAAAAGAGTATGTGGTGCGTGGTTGTGCAGCGCTTCCTTAAGTTTCAATTATTGCCAAATTCGTATCAAGGCGATCTTGCAGTGTTTCTTTATCTCCATTAGACGCAAGTTTAGTTGCCTCGCTATAGAGACGCTCAAGTCTCTTTATGCTAGTGTTGTTAGCTGATGACCATGCTTCACTGCAGTAGTCAAATGAGGCATCACTATGGTGTTGATAAGCAGTTTTTTGGTGGTCTTGCTCAGAAATGGCATGGTTTTTTTCAATTTTTCCTATTTTCATGCTGATTTTGTCTGATAATAATCTAAGATGTTCATTCCACTTCAGGTGTGGGTCGAGTCAAACACCTAGATATCTGAATTTCTCAGACAGCTTAAGTTTTTCAGTACCAATCATGATTTGCATCTCATGAATACTTTTAAAAATTCATTGATTTAATTTTGCTGACTAACCCATACAAGAAATATCTAGGTGCTTTGCATTCTTTCCACTTTCTTGTTCTTTCAATTTTACGGAAGAGAGACTGCACTCAAGCTAACACAAGGCAGACTCACGGGGGAGGGGATCCTCTCATAGTAAAGGTACCTCCTGGAGATGTGCCCCGAGCTAGAGTATACTTGCTCGGACTTCTAGTCTTGCCAAGGGTATATTTTTCTCAATGTTTGGTCTAGCCACAGTCTATTCAAGGGTATCATATTTGGTAATATTGGTCTGGGGAAGGGTCACATCATCAGATTTTTAAATTTTGCATTCAATGTTGCATCCAAATTGATTGCCCCGATCGAGAAACTTCTTGAAAATGACGTCATCGTGCATAACTTTTAAATGTTTAAAATGACCTAGCACCGTCATATCTCCAAGAAAGATTGAAGTTAACATCTTCTATGTACAGAAAAACACGAGATCATATTGATATAATAGTTTATAAGATATTATTTGGTAAATTTTTCGACAAATGGAAAAATGGAAAAAGAGTGACGAGAGCGAGATTTGAACTCGCGACCTTCTGCAAGAACACCGTAAGACAATGGAACGGAACAGTGTGAAATTAAGGTGACGTAATTCTGTCAGGGTTGCGTCGAGGGCATAGAACCGGTCTTTGTTTGGAACATTGAGTCGCGTCGCGTCGGCTAGACATTATACAGGTTACGTCACCACACTGATCTGGATATCAATGAAGAACACTTGCTGTATAAGCACGAGCGGTAGGAAACGCTGAATTTCGAAAAAGCTTCACGGGTCATGCATCGAGTTATTCCTATTAGTAGAGCAACTATCAATCTTTGGAGAAAATGTGATTTGATGTGAGCAAGCCCCAGAAGAGCATTATACAAAGGAAAAGATTTGCCGGCTATATTAATACATCTACCATGGGTAGTTAGACACTGCTGGTGTGCTTCTATGGAGGAGCGCTGGATAATATGTATCTGCGGGGGGAATTTTTTGTAGTAGTGCGGAAGAGATATCGAAAGAACGAAAATATTAAACTATTAAACTGAATTCTTCTCTGAATGGCAATTCTTCTCTCTCCTTCTCTTTTCGCTTCCGATATCTCCTCCGCAGTACTATGAAAATTTTCCCCCGCAGATACATATTATCCAGCGCTTCTCCATAGAAGCACACCAGCAATGTCCAACTACCCATGCATCTACAAAGAATTTTAAACTCAGATTGTTACTGCGGTACTTAAGCTCAGTTCTTAGTGCAAATAGACTTCCATTGTGTGTTCGTCCACTTTGTAGAGTGATCGACTCCTTTAGCTTGTTCTGTATATAGAGTTTTTCCAGTGACCGCCACACATTCTGCTTGAATAGTCTTGGCACGGTTTATCACAACCTGACTCAGCAGCAGCCCCATATTTATCGTAAGCCGTACCACAAAAACAATCACCACCCTGTCCACGCTGTACCCCAGCATATGGATCGCCTCGACTTTTGCATTTTTTGATACACTGCTCGGTCATTCCTATTGCATCATATTTCTTCATGCTTCCTGCAAGGGGTAACGCACGAGATTTTTGATCATTGTAGCATCCAACGTATAGTGATCCCGGACCAAATTCTTTCTTTTCTATGGAGAAAAAAAAGCAATCTTTTCTCATCGTTGAGCTTGCATATTCCATCCACATTTTCATCAAAGAACTTCATACTTTATAAGGCCCCATTTCCATTAAAGCAAATCACAGCGATTGTCAGCGATCGCTACATTTTGAGCACGTGCAGTTCGATTTTTTATACCTAAAGGCTGGTCGCGGTGGTTCAGCCACTTGGAGTTGCAGTTGCTTGAACTTTGCAGCGATCGCCAGCGAAATTTATGCAATTTGGTTCAAATTCTTAATTCCCATTTCAATACTATTGTCTCGCCAACAATAAAGTACCCTGGGTACCAGCCTCTCTAACATAAAGAGGTTGGTACCCAGGGTAACAATAAAGCTAACAAATGGAGATTGAATTTACCTGCAATCTCAATAACCAATCGCTATGATTCGCTGTGATGGATATTGGCCTTTATTAGGGAGCTGTCATTATAAATAACAGGGAGGCGGGTGAAAGCATTTTGAAAGTTTGCCCAAAAGATTTTAGACCCCTGCATTCTAGCTATGAAAAATGTCGGACCCCATCTAATTTTTACCAAAAATGTTAGACCCCTGACAGCACAATACGACTTCAAAAGCACCATTCTGGGCATAAAAGCATCAAACCAAACAAAGAAGAATTCATTTGAAGAAAAGAAGAAAGAACTTAACAAACAAAAAACATTGATGTCTAACGTTTTTGAGAAAACTGATAAATGGTTAAGTTAAAATCTACAAAATTGAATTTTTTCGAAAATATTCAAAAATTTGGCACATTTATTTTCAGACTCCAGCATAAATTCCTTTAAAAGTTTCAGACCCCAATAAATTTACCCTAAAAATGTTTAGACCCCTCCTCAATTGCTTCCGCCCCGGTCCCTGCAATTACTTATGACTGCTCCCTTAGTTAATGGATTGAAAAAAATATTTTAATATTGAAATATCGGCCATTTACTTTTCATTGCACAGTTGACCGAACGTGTTTACTTTTTGAGCCACCCGGTATATGATCCCATCACCTTTTCAGACAAAGGATTCATATCGATAAGTAGGGGAGACCGGGGACAATTGTAGCACGGGGCAATTGTAGCACTGACTCTCACACCTTATAGAAAAGTGCAAAAAATCTGATTTTTGCACAGGACATGCTCATTTTAACCATCTACATACGACTTGAAAACAGGAATATTCAGCCAAGTTTGTAAGATTTTTGGGGGAAAACCATGTTTTTGAATGCGAATGTAAATAAGTGCTTTCACTTTTGTGTCTGAAAGATTTTGCTCTTGAGTAAAAAAATTTCATTTTCACACCACAGATATGGTATCCATGTAGGATCAAAACTACGTTAAAACTCTTAAGATCCACAGCTTATAAGATGTGAAAATGGAAAATAACGATAGCTGACCAGGTCAGGGGCAATTGTAAGACGCTGTTACAATTGCCCCGGTGTAAGCTGTCCGATGCTTTGGATTTGATTAATTTTCTAATCTGATGGAACAATGTGCATCTCAACGTATTGTTTTCATAAGAAACTAAGAATTTGGCCCAGTGCTGAAAGTTTCTTAAAGATATCAGATTTTGAGTACTCAGAGTTTCTTACGAGTTTCTTAGAGGATCGATAACAATTTTCATGTTCGCTACCTGTGCCCTCGTAAATATGTCAAAACAAGGTTTTTAGGCTTTTTCAATGTTTAGACATTACCCATGTATTCTTACGAATAACATGATACTGGAAACAATTAAAAGTAAAGTAAATATATCTCAAGGATTTCCTATATCAAAGTAAATAGTTTCTTAACTTATATTTTTCCAGTACTGGAGTTTCGGAGTTTCTTAAATTTTTGACGATCTGAGAGTTGAGTTTCTTATGGGCAGTTTCTTATAAAACGAAATACGTGTTTGCAGTATTAAAGAGCTCAGAATAGATTCAATTTTTCCAACTGATTCACCCAAAATTACCAAAGAAATAAAAACTTTATCTTATTTTTAATTCGTTCTTTTGAAAGCAATTAATGATCTGCCACCTGTGCTACATTTTGTGTAAGGAAAGCGGAGTCGTGCAATAATCATCTGTGATGATTTTAAAGATACTAACAAGAGCATAGGAATCATTCGTCGTACATAGCCGATTGCTCCTGGCCCATGGTCGAAACCGCCAAAGCCTCATTTTCACGGACCAATCAGACGGCTAAAAAACGAAGGAGACAAAAGAAACCCGTGAAGATTTTTCAAAATTTTACCTACCTTCATAAAACGCAACCAGGACAAAAAACTGCTTGAGATTTCCCGAATTTTTTTAAAGCAATCTACTCTCCAGATGTTTGGGAGTACAAGTTTGGATGCCGGTTAAAATATCTCCAGGATTGGCGGAGTTATGGCCACAAACAAACTGACAAGGCACTGAACCTTGAACAATAGAGATTCTGGCCGGGAGACAATAGTAATAACAATAGTGATTGTTGTAAGAACGACCCGAAAACGCCACAATCTGCGTTTTCAATTGTTCTTGCTATTGTCTTTCGCTAAATTTTCTTTTATTCGAGATTCAATGCCCCTACGGTTTCTATGTGAATTGAAAAAGTCTATAAAGGCTTGTTCGCGCATTTCAAGTCATGTGGCAATACTCTAGGGAAGTTTCTGTATTGTACTACTTTTTACATTCATGGCAAAAGCAAAAGTTTGCCTGTTGCGAAATAACTTATAAAATTCAAAAGAGGTTTTATCAAGAGGCTTTATCACCTGACTTGAAGTGGCGTAGACAGGTCTCAACAAGCCTTCGACCATTTTGTCGATTGGAGAGGAAATAACTCCGCCAATCCTGAAGATATTTTAACCGGCATCCAATCTTGTACTCCCTAACATCTGGAGAGAAGATTGCTTTAAAAAAATTCGGGAAATCTCAATCAGTTTTTTGTCCTGGTTCCGTTTTATGAAGGTAGGTAAAATTTAGGAAAATCTTCACGGGTTTCTTTTGTCTCCTTCGCTTTGTAGCCGTCTGATTGATCCGTGAAAATGAGGCTTTGGCGGTTTCGACCATGGGCCAGGAGCAATCGGCTATGTACGACGAATGATTCCTATGCTCTTAAAGATAAGGCTCAAATCCTTACTGGTTGTCAGAGCATGCGGAAATCATCCAATTTCATGCTTGTCAGCCAATGAAATCATCGCTTTCTAGCCCCTGGAGACAAAATCGGTCGTTTGAGGTAAATTTTCTAGTACCCTCACTAAAACTGAAATGGATGCTAGAATACTTCAGTTATTCGCAATTTTTTTTGATAAATCAGTTGTGGGGATGTCCGTCCAGAGTTGTTTACATGTTTAGGCACACAGCTTGTTTGGGGCCGGAGCTGCGTTCATTTTCCGGTCGAAGAATATTGACCTTCGTTGAAATATCTATAGAAATCGCTACAAATGAGATATACAGATAAGAATTTCAGCAATTATGCATACTGACCTCAGCAATAACCCAAACTCCTTTACTGCTATCATATCTCAAAATTGGAGGCAATTTCTCATGATTTCTGGTAGAGATATCATTTGGGCCTAAGCTTGTCCTCGCTTAAAACTCATTCCATTGCACTTAAAAAGTAATGGTAAAATTCTAGAGCTGAATAATGCACTTACCAATGACTCAGGCACCAGTTTGACTTCGTTTGCCTTTTTTACATTAGCAAATTTTTATAAGAAACGACCAGTTGTGGGTGAATTGCAAAAACTTTCCTCGGTCCATATTTTTATCTGCAAAGTCTATCCGCTTTAAACAACAAACAGTGAACTTTGTATCATAAAAGTCTTGCATCACAAAACATTCCTATAGAACGATTCCATGCGCCTTAGCGAGGCACTTGTGAATTGTTTTCACGCATTTGGTTCAATCAGTCAATGCAAACAAACAAAAGTGCAAAACCGGGTATCTTTTTTAGCGAACCCAAAACAATGTTTTGTTCTTTTTATGTTTTGCATTGATTGAAATAAGAACGAAAAGAACGAAATGCGTGAATACAATTCACGAGTGCCTCGCTAAAGCGCATGGAATCGTTCAAAAGGAATGTTCTGTGATGCAAGACTTTTATGGTACAATGTAAAAGTTCACTGTTTGTTGGTTGAAGCGGTGAATCTGTGTAGAGAAAGATATGGACCGAGGAAAGTTTTTGCAATTCGCCCACAACTGGTTGTTTCTTATAAAAATTTGGCAAATTAAAGAACGCAAACGAAGTCAAACTGGTGTCTGAGTCATGGGTAAGCGCATTATCTAGCTCAAGAACTTTACCATTACTTTTTAAATGCAATGGAATGAGTTTTAAGCGAGGACAAGCTTAGGCCCAAATGATGTCTCTTACAGAAATCGTTATATGCTCTTAACAAGTACTCCAACCATCTGTTACGATTGGCCAGTGTTACCGGTGCAATTGTGACACTTGACCCCTGATTTTGAAACTATCACAGCGTCACAAGAATTGATTCTATGTGATGGAAGCTAATGTCTATTTTATTCCAAGGGATGCAACTGAATATCATTTACCTTCAAGAGCACAATTAATCATTATTTAGACGGTATGACTGATTTTCCAAAAGTGTTACAATTGACCCCGGTCCCCGACTCTAGATTGATTGTATATTCGTAGATGGCACTATTGGTAGACTGGTGGACGCTCGAACTACGACTCATGGACTGTCTCAATGAAAATTAAGACGAAAATGTTTCCCTCGATTCAATGACTGGATATGGAAACCATGACAGCACTGCATAAAAACCGGAGTGCCGCAGGTAATGGCGGATGGGCCTAAGTTGCTGGCTCAAGCCTCAAATGATAAAATGCCTGAAAATTCAAGTTTTCAGTGATGTTAGCCATGATTAAATGCCAAAAGTATCCAGATGAGTGTTTCCTGAATCCAGAATCAATAAACCTTTCACTCTCAACCAGGATTTCTTCATTTTGAAGGCCAAGCAGCTTCCATGAGCTTCACCACAGCAATGAGAATTTTCAACCGTCAAAGATTGCCTTTGACTACGTCTCAGCCTCATTTCTGAGTGCGGGCCGTCTATTTTTTCATATGAAAGTCCATAAGTCCTAGTTTGAGCATTAAAATGTTGTTGTTGTTGCCGTTGTTGTTTTTGCAGTAATTGGGACTATGTCACGAGGCTATGATTACTCTGCATAGCTTTGACTCTATAACTGACTGCATAAAAAGACATCTTTGAACGAAAGGGCGTTGGAAATGCATCAGAAATGTGACCAATGAAAGTGCGCTCCGATTTTTGCTTCAATATAAAATTTTGTAGAATTTTCAAGCAGCTTGGATGCCGTGGGGGGGGGGGTTGGGTACTTGACTTAAATTTGTACGGGGGTGCTTCTACGAAAATGTTTTTATCCTGCTCCAGATTTTTCCGCTCAAAACGATAACCTGGTGTAGAAAAAATTATTATTATTATTATTAGAACATTTCTATAGCGCCATTTATCTACAATAAGAAAAAATATATTCAAAGGCGCCTTAACAAATTTAGGTATAATGTAAAGAAAAATTAGGTACAAATAGTTACAAATTAGGTATAAAATGATATAAATTTACAAGTATCCCTCGAACGCCATTTTGAACAAATGAGTCTTCAATCTCGACTTAAACTCTACAATGTTATCTGTCGTCCGTAGCTCAATGGGGAGTGAGTTCCATAATCTGGGTCCAGCAATGCTGAAAGCCCTATCGCCCCAACTCTTTGTATTAGAGCGGGGTACATTCAAAATTTGGCTACCATTAGATCGCAAGGATCTACCAGGATTGTAAAGAGTAATCATATCCATCAAATATTCAGGGGCTTTACCCTGAAGAATCTTAAACACGGTGAGAAGGATCTTAAACATTGGTCTGTAAGTCATTGGTAGCCAATGTAAGTCAATGAGCAAGGGTGTCACATGATCAAACTTACGAGCACCCTTAATTAACCTGGCTGCACAGTTTTGTACATACTGTAGCCTCGACATTTTGGTTCCTGGAATACCATACAACAGTGCGTTACCATAGTCCAATTTTGATGTTACAAAAGCATGAGTGAGCGTAGCTAGGGTGTCACTATCAATAAACTTTTTGATTGACCAAAGATTGCGAAGCTGCATGAAACATGTCTTTGAAATATTGGCAACATGAGTAGACATGTTCATGTGCTTGTCCCATTTGCTTCTCAGATTCCTCAAAGATTCAGATGGCTCTATAATAGATCCACCAATATTAATATCCGGCGATTTCACATCATCAGGTAATCCATTTTTCGTCACGATCATATATTCAGATTTCTGATCATTTAACATCAGCTTGTTTGCTCCCATCCAGGAGCGGACATCAGATATACAGTTTATCATTTTATCAACAGCAATATCTGCAGATTCCTGTACTGGCTGAAACACTAAGTATAACTGAGAATCGTCAGCATAGAAATGATAGTCCAATTCATGGTGACGCATAATTTTACCAAGGGGTAGCATATACACAGTAAACAAAATAGGTCCAAGCACACTCCCTTGGGGAACTCCTTGTGCTAAACTAGACTGAGAAGATCTGTGGCCATTGATTAGAACATTTTGTTTGCGATCAGCTAGATAGTCCAATAAAAATTGGTAGAAAGTATACTCCAAAACATGAACTTAGACCGAAAAAAACCCGATCTAACAGAATATTTCCTTTTGACATGTTTTGACAACCTGCTCTAGAAAAATCGCCCCATTTCGATACACTGTGTTAGAAAAAATTGGCGAAAACGACACCCTAAAAACGGCACATCCCCGTCGGAAAAAATTTACTAAGTACCCCCCCCCCCGGCATATGGGGTCATCATCTATCTACCGTATATGGAGGAACTAAGTCAATAAAAGAACGAACAAAATGGGCTCAGAAAAGTTGTTATCATGGTTTTAATGCGTTTCTACCCTGGTTCCAAGAATCAATATTGATCTGAACGAAGTGATTTTTCAGAATATTGTGCTATTTCAACCTCCCTGATATACACAAATCATTGGAATATAGATACCCGAGACCCGAGAAATAGATCAGGTGCTAAAAATCATTTTCAACTACCTACCAAGCTTTGTGAACTAATTTCATTTGATATAACGGTAGATAGAGTCAAAAATAATCCCTGTTTGAAATACCACAGATCCCTTGTTATGTGGGAAATATGTCCGTCAATAGTAAACGTGTTCAAATATGTTCTAAATTTTACCTGCCTGAAATCGATCAAATCCGTTCTGAAATTATATGAGCATTTCTCTCGAGGAAGAAATATCTAAAAAACTGCATGAAATCATCACCAAATTTCTCGTATGTATGTCTATGCTTTAAAGGCTGATCTCCAGTCTGTGGAATTTTCCGAGCGGGCGGAATTTCTATTGTATTCGAGAGAAAATGTCCCTCTGGCATTGAATAGAAAGTTACGGCTGAGCGACCTTTTATTGTCTAAACTTCCGCCTGCTCGGAAAATTCCACTGACTGGAAATTAGCCTTTATAGCAATGACTTGCACATGCTTTGGCACGTTTTATTCCTTTGAGGCATGAAAATATCATCCCTAGGACAAAACAACATTCTTCCGGACGGTTTCATCTTCCCAATAGGATAAAACATATTAGAATCTGATCAACTCATCGAGGTAAGGTCGTGTCGTAAGGTAGAAATCTCGGGAAATGTTGGTATTTGGTTTTGAGCCTGTTTTGATCGTTTTGATGATTTCTCGAAAGAGCTTTCTGGAGAAAATCCGTCATATTTTCAAAATGGAGTAGCCGATTTCAGGCAAGTAAATATTGAGGTCCATTTGAACATTTCTGCTGTTAAATGGTATGCAACCTCGTTCCCAAGGGTATCTGTTGTGTTCAATAGGAGGCTAGACCTCAACAGATACCCTTGGGACCGGTTTACAAATTTTGTCAATTTTGATCGGAATAATTAGCATAATTTGGTAGACAGCGGGTCTTTTCGAATCCCATATTCGACATTTTCGAAATGTAGATTCCATGGTTCGAACAGCACTCATTGTATCCAGAGCCATTCGAATGTTCTTTATTTCGATTGAACGCCAGGGCTTCAAAGGTGAGAAACTTCTTTTGTTTCGAAAAGAGCCAATCAAATAGCAGAATAGCCTAACAGGCTCCAGGGTCAATGTAGGCGTTGAAGTTTACGGAAAACCTTCATTGTCACTGGGTACGAGGTTGAATGGTATGTTTCCTAATATCATCATATTGATATTCAGAGGATTGGGATTTTTCAAACAGAGATTCTTTTTATTGACTCACCAGGTATTGTGGAAGAAATGATGTTGAGATATTTACCAATTTTCTTCTCCAAGTTGACGGATCTCTTCTTAAAAATGACATATATCTTCCTTTCTTGTGGGAGATCAGCAGCATGCGAGTATTTCTTGAAAGAGTTGGTCTTTGTGTTCTTGACCACAAAATTGCAATTATCTTCTAGGCTACACTGGTGGAAACTTTTGTGAAATAAATTTTTCACAGTACCATGCAATTCTCCAGAATACAAGTCATATATTGCATTTGATGACTTCTTACTCAAGCTACAGGTGTGTAGAACCATAATAGAAGCAATGGTTAGACTGAAAAGCAAAATTCGAGTCATCTTGATTTGCAGAGACAGTATATTAACAGAGATTCATACTTGAAGGTTTACTTATAACTTGTTTGGATTAGTTTGCATAAATAGTCTTTTGGTAAGTTCTAAGTTGAAATAAATCTACTTTCCGAACTGCGGGAGATGGGCTAAAATGCACGGTCAACAGCGTTTTAAAAGCAAAAGAAACGCAACTTTTTAATTTCACCTGTTTAAATAGCCCTTATCTGTGATCAATGAAACTGTGATCAATGAAAAGATATCAATTTCAGTTTCAGTTATGTTAATTTTCAAGAGAACTTCAATCAAATAGAATTCAACAGATATGAAGGAAGATAGCATATCTGTCTTCTACCAAGGACCTGAAATCAAACTTTTTGTTCAAAGTCTGGAGAAATCTGAATGAAAAGTATAAATGTAATTTCTGCTATTTCATCGAATTTATACTTTGATGCGGCTGATGAATTCCTACTTCAAAGTGGTTAGCCTTTCCGCAACCTTAGCATAGTTTGTTTACATTTTGTCTGACCAAGATATCGTAAAAAACATTATGACGTTATTTGTGATATCTTGGTCTGACATATGCAGTAAACTGTAACTGCAACTGTCTAACTTTTAACTGTAACTGTAACTGTAAACTGTAGCTGTAGCTGTAACTGCAACTGTAACTGCTGTAACTGTAACTGCTGTAACTGTAACTGTAACTGCTGTAACTGTAACTGCTGTAACTGTAACTGTAACTGTAACTGTAACTGTAACTGCTGTAACTGTAACTGCTGTAACTGTAACTGTAACTGTAACTGTAACTGTAACTGTAACTGTAACTGTAAACTGTAGCTGTAACTGTAACTGTAACTGGAACTGTAACTGTAACTGTAAACTGTAACTGTAACTGCTGTAACTGTTGTAACTGTAACTTTAACTGTAACTGTAACTGTAAACTGTAAACTGTAAACTGTAACTGTAACTGTAACTGTAACTGCTGTAACTCTTGTAACTGTAACTGTAACTGTAACTGTAACTGTAACTGTAACTGTAACTGTAACTGTAAACTGTAGCTGTAACTGTAACTGTAACTGCTGTAACTGTTGTAACTGTTGTAACTGTAACTTTAACTGTAACTGTAACTGTAACTGTAACTGTAACTGTAACTGTAAACTGTAGCTGTAACTGTAACTGTAACTGTAACTGCTGTAACTCTTGTAACTGTAACTGTAACTGTAACTGTAAACTGTAGCTGTAACTGTAACTGGAACTGTAACTGTAACTGTAAACTGTAGCTGTAACTGTAACTGTAACTGCTGTAACTGTTGTAACTGTAACTGTAACTGTAACTGTAAACTGTAGCTGTAGCTGTAACTGTAACTGTAGCTGTAACTGTAACTGCTGTAACTGTTGTAACTGTAACTGTAACTGTAACTGTAACTGTAAACTGTAGCTGTAACTGTAACTGGAACTGTAACTGTAACTGTAACTGTAATTGTAACTGTAACTGTAACTGTAACTGTCACTTTTTGGACATTCTATTTTAAGCACTATCTCCATGGCTTCCAAGCTGTCATGCGGCATTTTGTAAAAAGTACACTTCGTATGTATCTCTTTTAATCTATTTTTGATTGGTCCAATAAAGACAAAAGTTTGGAATGGTACAGATTTTGATATATATTTTTCATTTTTTTATGAGAAGTCAAGTGTGCTAAACTCTTAACATGCTTTTATTCATCTGAAGTCATACAGCATCATGATGACTATACTATGCACCAACAACAACAATAACATCGCTGATTGAATCATGATCTCCAATTCAAATATTAATTTTTTAAGCTGGGTGTCCCAAAGAAGTACAAGCGGTCGAGCAGTTCCTGCGGAGGAGGCTCACTTTACTTCAATGCTTCCTTTTTTATTATAAGAAACTAAGAATTTACACCAGTACCGAAAGTTTCCTACAGTTATCAGATTTTGAGATTTCAGAGTTTCTTAAGAGTTTCTTAGAGGTTCCGTGACAATCTTCATGTTCACTACCTGTGTCATCGAGAACATTTCAAAGCAAGGATTTTTAAGCCTCTCCAATGTTTAGACAATATTCAAGTACTTTATGATTTATATGATGCAGGCAACAAGTGAAAGTAAAGTAAAAATGTGTCAAGGATTTCCCAGTACTGGAGTTCCTTAATTTTTTGGCGACCTGAGAGATGAGTTTCTTATCCCTATTAGTACTGGGGGGGGGGGGGGTACCAGTTTTTGCTATTTTACGCTAAAACGACAGGAAATATAACGACCAGTTTTGGTGACTTTTACTCAAATTTCATAGGCAATTAAATTCTTAAAATTTCATTGTTCTACCTCTGATCATGTGATCACTGTAATACCATATTTGGAGAGCAGTCAACAACTACAAAGGTTAAAATGTCCGTAGTTTTCGTGTCAATTGCTTGATCGATCTCAAACATGCACCATTCGATTGCATTTGATGAGTACTTTCATTTGATGTATAACTTTTTTATATTTGCTTATGTCAGCAAAATTTAATTTCTATGACGCCATTCACATTTATGACGTCATTGCTCTAATAAAGAAGTTTTAAATATATATTGCTTCATCTTATTAATTTGATTCATTTTAAGTCTACATTTACCAGATAAAAGGATAGGACTGGCAAAAACCTGCGATGAAAGTAAATGCATGCAACAAAAGCTAATTTAAGGCTAATTGTGCTAAAAATAGAAACAAACAAATTTTGAAAAGCATATATCTTTGAACAATGACAGGTTTTCTACTATTTGAAACAAATTTGAAGAAAATTGGTTGAGTGGTTGATTAAATAGAAATTTTCTGGTTAAGAAGGTAGAGATTTGCCAATTTTCCTCAGTTTTTCGGTTGCCTAGCAACGAATCACATGACTTAATAATTGTCATTGTTATATTTGAATAACCAATTGTCTAAAGAACAATAGGCGTAAGTCTTATTGTTATATCTTTTGTAGTTTTGGAGAAAAAGAGAGGGAAAAGAGAGGGGGGGGGGGGGTCGAAAAACGCCTCCTCAGTACCAAATACCTAAAAAATCGCCCAGTACAGATAGGGTTTTTGGCAGTTTCATCTAAAAAGAGTGTGTACTTTTTGCTACCAGTATGGAAAGAGGGAAGAAGAGTGATACGAAGTAGTAACACTTTTTTTGGAGCATGTTTAGGTTTAAACTATATCTAGACAATTTTCATCTGTTGCAAAATTGTTATGAGAGCGTTTACGTTGGTACAGAGCAAAATAATTATGTAGATACGGAAAGGAAATGGTACTAACTAATAGGAACAAGCGTAAACCTGGTGGCTGATTTGCTACACTGTTTTCGGAACGAAACTGTGCAGGCACAGTTACGTACTACACGCAAAGCAAACATTGTTATTCATCTTAAGTAGGCTGGAAAGATTTCTAGCTCGCTGGCAGCTTATGCATGCTGCATCCAGAAATGGGACTCCAAGTTTAACGCCTCTTCCGAAGGACGGCGAAGTGAGTTACTTGGAATGTCACCATCTGGATTTTGACCACAATTGACAACGCTTAACTTCAGTTATCGAACTGGGACTGTGTAAGTCGGTCGGCACCACTCACCACACAGGATGTTGCCATGTATAAGTTTGCTGTGCGTTGCAATTTATGCAATGCAATGTAGAATCGTTTATTTGAGTATATACTTACCTTGCTGCAACTGCTACTGATAGATACATCGTAGAGTATATCTTGATATAACTTCGAGACTGTCCAACTGCTGAAACTTGCAGAAAACTCGAGGAAATGCTTGTAATAACGGGACACAGAAGGAGATATGTATTCAGCTGATGACACTCTCTCAGATAACTAATCTTATACCCATTCACACTGGCATGTAAAACCAGCATGAACCAAACCAGGTTATCGAATGGGGCCTTCCGATTGGTCAATCCAGCAGATCGAATCAATTTGATTGGTTGATATTGAAACTGGTTTAGATAAAGCTGGTTTAAACCGATGAAGCAAGCTGACTAAGGATGCTGATAAATTCTGCCACCAGTATCGAGAATTGATGAAATTTAAAAAAATCACAGTTACCAGCAAAAAGTATCAAAGAAATGAATATTCAAATGAGGGTACCATTCAAAAACATAGGTTTTGTCATCATTATTTATTAAGTCATCATTATTTAGGTTATGTCAACACGATTCAAAACATGTCCCTTGTTTGAAAGATTGTAAAGATGTTGCCAACCAAGGACCCACAATAATTATAAAAGTACCGATTGACCCAAAAAAAATACAACCAGAAAACCTTCAAGAGCTATATCATTACTAGGCCTGCTCGGCACGATTTTATTGTGCCTCCGCAATCCATTTGAATCTGATAGTGTTCGCCAAGGACAAGCATCACCTGAGTGAAAGTGTGTACCATCTTCAATCAGTGGCCCAATTTTAGGCATCTGAAATAGGTTTCAACTGTGCGAATAATGAATGGCAACATCGAACTCTCTGCTCTCTGCAACCGATCCTCAAATAGGACAACAACTGGTATTTTTTTTCTTCACTCTTGAACTCATAATTGATCATTTCAAAAAGAGTATGTGGTGCTTGGTTGTGCAGCGCTTCCTTAAGTTTCAATGCACGATGACGTCATTATCAAGAAGTTTCTCAATCGGGGCAATCAATTTGGATGCAACATTGAATGCAAAATTTAAAAATCTGATGATGTGACCGTTCCCCAGACCAATATTACCATATAGGATACCCTTTAATAGACTGTGGCTAGAACAAAATTGCAAAAACGTATACCCTTGGCAAGACTAGAAGTCCGAGCAAGTATACTCTTGCTCGGGGCACATCCCCAGGAGGTACCTTTACTATGGAAGAACCCCCTCCCCGTGAGTCTGCCTTGTCTTAGCCTGCGTGCAGTCTCTCTTCAAAAGAAAGACTGCAGGCAAGCTAGCCTTGCCTACGACCACTTAAACAATTCTAACAACAGCACTTGATTGGTCAATCTTTTGAGAAAATGTGATTTGATGTGAGCAAGCCCCAGAAGGCCTATATTAGTCTGCGTTTTCAAGCTGTATGGTCATGAGTCTCAGTTTGAAGCCATGACATCATCCAATTCAATGCGGAAAGCTGAGACTCATCGTCGTAAGTCTAGCAGTTATTCTATGAATCAGAGCAGGAGGAAAACTTTTGATAAAAGATCCTTTAATTTGGCTTAGAATGCATCTCCCAATATCATGCTTGCCTTTTGCGACAAGAAAACTTTTATAGTTTTGTTACAGTTATTCTATGAATCAGAGCAGGAGGAAATTTTTGATAAAAGATCCTTTAATTTGGCTTAGAATGCATCTCCCAATATCATGCTTGCCTTTTGCGACAAGAAAACTTTTATAGTTTTGTTACAGTTATCCTATGAATCAGAGCAGGAAGAACATTTTTGAAGAAAGATCCTTTACTTTGGCTTAGAATGCATCTCCCAATATCATGCTTGCCATTAGCGACAAGAAAGATTTTATAGTTTTGTGACAGTTATCCTATGAATCAGAGCAGGAGGAAAATTTTTGAAGAAGGATCCTTTTCTTTGGCTTAGAATGCATCTCCCAATATCATGCTTGCCATTGCTAAAATGGAAGATTTAACATTTCTCGGAAAATTCGTACCAACCTTACCCAGCTATTTTCTCTTCGGTTTTAAAGGAATCTCCAGGACCATCTTTCGACAAACCTGTGGCCACGCCACTGTGTAGAACTATAATAGAAGCAATGATTCGATTGAAAAGCAAAATTCGAGCCATCTTGATTTGCAGGGACAGTATATTAACAAAGAACCATACATTAAGGTATATGTACCGGGTGCGCCAAAATAAACTATGCATTTTTGGCAGGCCACGATAAATCGTACACTGGACCGATTTTGAAGATTTATGACTTAATCTATAGCAGAAAGCCTGAATTGAATTCTAGGATTTTTTACAAATTTTTCCGTTTTCACTTTTTAGAGCTACAAACGAGTTTCTTAACATTTTCGTTTTCGAAAACACTGAAAACCATCAAAAAACGTTGATCAAATTTTCTAAAGAATCAACATGAATGGACAAAGGAAAAACATTTTCAGCGTGATTTGGAGATTTGGAAATTGATTATTGTAAACTTCTGCACGAGCGTTATTTCAACGATTGGCCTGTTATGTTGCGAAATTCTGTTGTAGTTACAATAAAGTACCGCCCCAAAGCAGTCACAAAATCAAAAATGTAACAAGACTCCATGCTTGCTGGCCCCATGACGCTTTCTCGCTTGTCTTTGTAACCCCCTTGACACAGGAGCACAACCTGCACCAAAGCATAAATTCAATGACATTACAAAAGAAAAGACATTCCTTTATATCCTTAAAATATTATTACATTTCTCCCAATAAAGTACGAACTCTCATAAAGCAGCTTACAATTAGTCGATTCCTAAATCCCAAATCACCACGAAAAAGTTTTCTCTTTGTCCATCCATATCGATTCTTTAGAAAGCTTGATCGATGTTTTTTGATCGTTTTCAGTGTTTTCGAAAACGAAAAGTTTTAGAAACTCGCTTGTAGCTCTAAAAAGTGAAAACAGAAAAATTTGCAATAAATCCTAGAATCTAATTCAGGCTTTCTGCTAACTATTAAGTCATCAATCTTCAAAATCGGTCCTGTTTACGATTTATCGTGGCCTGCCAAACGTGCATAGTTTATTTTGGCGCACACGGTATAACGTAAACTCTTCGAGCTTCCCGAAGGCGGCAAACTCATATTTTTAATTTTCACCTGTTTAAATAGCCCTTATTTTTGATCAATGATAAAGATATCAATTTCAGTTTCAGTTAACAATCTTATTGGTTTTGTTAATTTTCAAAAGAATTTCAATCAAATGGATCTTAAAAGATGTGAAATATTTGATTGCTCGTTTTAGGCCACTTTCCAGGTTTTCTGCAAGACTGATGCTTTGAAACTTATTACTAAGAAGCTACTACCGTACACTGAAAATTTTCAAAAACTAATAGAAATACTTCAACCTTTCAACTACCGGGTGTCTCAAAAAATGTATACAGATTTGGTTGACTCCAGAGATGCGAATTTAGCTTTAATCAATGGCTAATCATTCTCAAAATGTTCCTCGATAGCCTGGGCTCAATAGTTAACTTGGACATAGATACATCGTTTGTTGGTATTTGTGCTTTGAGAGCAGAAATATCAATCTTCAAAGCTCAAATTTGCATCAGCTTGCAAATCAAAGCCTTGGCCTTTTGGCCTAAGCAAATTACAAAGCCAACTCTCGTTCTTTAAAAACGTGATAATAAAATATTTGGTTGCAAAAATGGTTACCCGAAGGATTGGAGCTCTTCACCAACAAATACATCGATTTATTGCAGGGATTAGCATTGATATAAGTTGAAATTCGAAAGTTCTCTGCTTCCCACTTTGCTTCGGTGCTGTGTTTAGTCACCTGGTCAGGCCTAAGCAAAGCAAGGGTGGAATCTGTCCTTCTTCATTTTCACGACTTGCAGACGACAAGTTTAGCATGCTAAGTCCAATTCATGATCACTGACTGATACTGCATTCCATCTTCAGTTGCAATAACGTAACCAAGAGCCTCTAAAACCGACTAGAAAGCGAGCTTCGTGAAGAAACTTGTAGTGCGTCCATTGCGATCACTGGAGCAACCTTTGTTCTTTCAATGAGCCCTTTGAGAATTGACCAACCTATAACGTCACAGGAGTCTGGTACGCAACGATCTCACCGCGTTCTGGTTGGACCACTTTTTGACCAAAATTTCGCACTTTTGGAGCTTCATATCCCGAAAATTATAAGGCTTCCGAAAAAACCGATTGCACCATTGAAATGAGGACGAAAAGTTCTATTAAGATAGAAAATAAAAAATTTCGCTTCATATGCACTTTAAAGGTCGTATGGAATGATGGATTGGAATGATGAATGATGGAATAGAAAGGTGGAATTGAAAGATGGAACGATGGAAAGATGGAATGATGGAATGATGGAATAATGGAATGATTTGTCGGCTATGATGGAATAGAGTGATGGAATGGAATGATGGAATGGAATGATAGAATGGAACCATGGAAGTAGAATGATGGAACGAGGGAATAGAATGATGGAAGGATGGAATGATGGAATGTCTTTATTAGCAAACTATACAATGATTAGGGCAGTAGAAAATGCCAGATACGAGTATTAGGAGCGATTATCTGACCACTTTGTTTCAATAAAGTCCTACCTTTGAGAAACGACTTCAGAAGAAACTCAGATGCCTCAATTTGTGCTAGAACATTAAGAAAACAATGGGCTAATCAAGAGATAACAACAGGCTGAAGAAACTGGGTTTCTTAAGGGTGGGACTTAAATGTATCAGCCAGCTACCGAATTAATGGTACTGGCTCTGGTTCCCCGCTCGAATGTTTCTTCTTTCTGGTGGCATTTTGCGGGCTTGGGAAAGCTCGAAAGGGCAGCTTGTGCTCCTTGTGCTTTTTCTCTTAACCCTATAATGAAGCTTGCACTGTGTCATAATTGAACAAAAGAGAATCTAAAAATAGCATCAATCAATCAATCAATCAGTAGTCACGTGATTGGTTGCTAGGCAACCAAAACAATGCAAATTTTGTGAAAATCAAGCTATTTGCAGAAAAGGGCCCATTATTAGCAAATAGCTAGATAAAATTGGCAAAAAACCATCCAAATACCTGCTTGACACCATTAATTTGTATTTTCATATGGTTTCATACGGATATTTGTGGTTTCTAATAAATTAACTAATTAGATAATGAAAATTTGATTCAATGCAAAATTGTTTGCTCAATCATTATGATTTAAAACCATTAATTTCGCATATTATTGATGAAATCAAATACCTTCATCGATATTTGAGGTAATTCCATCAGTTTTGGATGCAAAAATTCATTCATTAAGAATATGACGTCATAGAGATTGATGGCGTCATAGAAATACCGGGTGTCTAAAAAAAAGTACCCCCTTTTGACTCAACAAGGCAATTAAACGATAATATTTCAGGACTTTTTGAATTCATGGTTACATTTGTTGGTCTTCAACTTAAATGCACATACCTTGCATTTGGAAATCGACCATCAAACACCGGAGATATGAGTTCACAAGGTCAAATTTGGAGTGCACCTGAAACCAGAGGTTTTGAGAAATGGCCTAGCCATAGTTTGACAACAAACAGTCATTTTGAAAACGAATTTTCGACTTTGACCTTTACTTTTTATTTTTGAAAAGATTTATACCTTGAATTATTTCGATTGTTCTTGAAGTGACTTTTCTTTTGAGAAAATATTCCTTGCATTGCATTCGATCCCAAGTGTTTTGTATTACAGAAGAGGAAAGGAGCACATGCACGCTTATTTTGGAGATGTGGCGCAACTTTATCACTCTTATCACATTTTTACTATATTTGTTTAATCAACGCCATGTCCATGCATCTTTTATTCTTTTCAAACGCAAAACATGGAAACTTAAAGTCTACAGGTACTTTGGAAAATGTCCACGATACAAATCATGACTAGGCCCTTTTTCAAAACCTCTGGTTTTGGGTGCACCATAAATTTTGACTTTGCGAACCTGTATCTCCGGTGTTTGGTGGACGATTTCTAAATGCAAGGTACGTGTATCTAATTTGAACATTGATAAATTTAGCTGTGAAGTTGGGGAACAATGATATCTTATTGCTTGGTTCCTATTTCCAGTCAAAAGGGGGTACTTTTTTCTGAGACACCCGGCAATAAAGTGCTGATGTCAGCAAATATGAATAAATCATATATCAAATGAGAGCACTCATCGAGGCGAATCGAATGGTATATATATTGTTAAGATTTAGCAACAAAGAATGAAATAAGAGCCATTTTAAAGAATTTCTTTGTGACCACTCTCCAAATATGGGCATGTGGTGGTCACGTGGTCGAACAATAGGTCTTCAAGTTTTTATTTTCTGATTGCTAACTAAATTTTAGGAAAATTCAAGACGTTTCAGCATTTTAGGTAGCATCGTTTGGGAGCTATTTAAAAAATCCGACGGGGGGGGGGGGGGGTGAAAAAGGCGCCCCCGGTTAAAATAGGGTTAAAGCCATGCTCGTGTTTGGCATATTACTTATCGGATGGCATGTTGTGATTGGATAATAGGATTGTACAGGCAAGTTGATACCCTTGTTATTATGAAGTACATGTTGCTACCGGGTGTCCAAAAAAGTACTCCCGTGTGAAAAATCACCAAAATTTTATCACACAGCCGGTGTTCGATTTTTTTGTCAAGTAGATCAAGGACCAAATTATTATCCAATTTATAGTTATTCTTGTAACTGGTTTCAAAATTAGCGAACTTGGCCCTTTTTAGGGCTACCTGGTTTTGAATCATACTGCAAAAAAGCATTGATGATTGGCAGATCAATTTATTTGTGCATGTAAAGCTTTTAGTTTGGTCATAAATCACAGAAAGAAATGCGCACTATTTTAGCACCCCCCCCCCCCAACTGAACTGATAGGGTTAAAGTTATCAAAACTGTAAGGCAGGCACTCATGCTTAATCGTTGGGGACTCTGTAAAAAGCTCCCCCTCTCTCTCGTTTATTACAACAGTAAAAATCGAAAAATTGATTGGTGACTAGCGATTGGCTAAACATCTCTGGCGCATGCGTCCATCTTCGCATTTTTTTCCATTGCTTCGATAGATGCACTTCGTCAGTTCCCTGTTACAAACAGCGATACTGGCCCAGAAATCCCTCTTCGCAAACTCCATAGTCTTACACTGGGTTTCATGACTCACGTAAGAGAGCCTGAAAACCGCTCTCCAAGGCAGTACACAAGATGGAGTGCAGCAGTGGCAGTTGTCCAGCAAAAACTTCTCAAAACATTATATGGAACCGTGGAATTTACAAACAGTTTGGCCGATTTTCAAAGAAGTTTTCGTCATTATCCCCCTGAAATTTTGAACGGTGTACGGCCGTACTGCTGGCACCATGCCCAACGATGAAATCTCTTACAGAGAGCAATGAAATAATTAGCTAAGATTTTTTAGTTTTAATGCATTATAAAGGGAACCAATAATCTACTGTTGTTAGAAAGATTTATTTCATAGCTGTTATTACCTATTTTGAGCAGCTTTCCATAATAAATCCTAAATTTCGTACTATGATTCCTAAATTTCGTACAACTCTCTCATTACCTGCTATGAAATAATTAGCTTGCTGCATATTTAGCTAATATTAGGAGGATGTGACGCTTCTACTTTGAGAATTGATCAATTGTTTTCAATTCAATGCAAAATATCTTTATTTGTTGTTAATAATTAATAATATTCTCTCAAATATGAAATTATAATTCTCGAGAAATATAGTTTGTTTGTACAGAATATTTTTCAAATTCTCATTAGTTTCTTCATTCAATTTGTTTCTTGATTCAACATTTTATGCTTTCAATCTCGCCGCTTCCAGTTTCAAAGTACTTTTTTCAGATGAGGCTCCTTCTTCTGCGGAGGAGAGTTGATAAAACATTTGAAATAGATGGGATAGTGATTGTCTTCTAATCATTTATGCAAATCAGTGCAAATAAGCTATGAATAGATCTTTATGCATATATCCCTGTGAATATTCAGTTTGGTTGAACACAAATCAAGATGATTCGAATGTTGCTTATCTGTCTATCTATTGCTTCCTTTTCAGTTCTTCATATCTGTAGCTTGACCAAGGATGCTTCAAAGGCAACTTTCGAGTTGTACTCTGGAGAATCGCATGGTACCATGACAAGATTATTTGACAAGATCTTCCATCAGTGTAGTTTGGAAGATGATTGCAATTTTGTAGCCAAGAACACAAACACCAACTCTTTCAAGAAATACTCGCATGAAGCTAATCTCCCGAAAGACAGGAAGACACTCGTCGTTTTTAAGAAGACATTGATCGATTTTCAGAAGGAGAAGAGTGGTAAATATTCTGAAATAATTTTTACTGCAGAGTATATCTCATGTAGAGATGTTTGGAAAGCTCAACTGTTTATCAAAAATGTTATTTTACGATCCGTTTACACTGGAGTTAATTGCGCGTTAGAGATGTATTCAAAATGTGACGGAAAGCGCGTCGAGGTCATTTCTGCCATAGCTTCAAATTCTAGATTTTGTTTGCGTTTTTGACTTTGTTTGATTAAAGGGGCTCCGTCGTCAAAATGTAAACAAAACGATGATTTTAGCAGTTTTTTGAAAGGTGATATCACACAGGATTTTCGTATTTTTTTCAAAATGAAAGTTGCTGTTTGGGCATTAATCCTTGTACTTCACTAAGGAACAAACCAAACATTCATATCTTCTACGACTGCTCGGATATAAGTGGATTTTTAACGGTCACTTTTTTGTGGCTTGGGTGAAGCCACCAAACAAACTGCAGAGAACAATCGATGAACAATGGATAATCCCCGACACGTGTGAGTTTACGGATTTGTTTACTGTTTGACGACTGAGCCCCTTTAAGAATGAGCCTGAGAGATATTTAGAAATGTGTCATTGCAATTCACATGCATTTTATACCCTAGTTTGATCCAAGCATGAGTATCTGAGTATCTTTTACTCTTTCATGTTATATCCAGTGGGACGGATAGTGTGCACCAGGCAATGTAAAAAGTGCCATATTCTGAAAAATTAAATAGGAATATTGTTGCTGGCTTCAAAGTTTGTTCCATGTGCTGTTTTTTGCAATGTTAAAAGATAGCAATGTTGTGTTTAGAAGTGGGACAGTGCATTTTCTTAACTCATATTAAAAGCGCTGTTACTGACTTGTTGCTTCCGAATGGAGTGAACATTTTTTGATTCCGTCAAGAATGCACCTACAAAATCCCAAACTGAAGAGAAACTAATCTATACTCTTTTCTCCTTTGGATTTTCAAACGGCACATACTGAAACAATTTGAAAACTCTGAAAATGAAATGGTAGCAAAGATGTAGTTAGTGTTCACACGACACCTGTACAATTTGAAAAGATAGGAAATTTTACAGTAACAAACTAATTGCACTATCCCATAGAACTTGATGCCAAAGGAATGTACATACACCATAACAATTGATAGGCTTCGTTTTGAAAGCGTCGAAAAATGTTCCATTTTCTTTATTTTCGAGTGTTCACACGATTCCGTTTGCAAGTTGTGCAGGCTACAGTCAATTTTCAATATGTACCGTTTTCAAGATCTGGCAGCAAAAACATTTGCAGTGCTCGTGTGGAGGGGAGGCCTATCCATCACATTTGTCACCGTTTTCAAAATTGTTCCGGTATTGTGTGAATGCAGTCTAAAATGCAGTTTAAGTCAATTTTACTCTGGATGTTCATGTTCTTTGAAGAAAGCATGGATGGAATACCCAAGTTCAAGGATGAGCAAAAATGTTCTTTTTCTCCTTAGGAAAGAAAGAATTTGATCCAGGATCACTATACGTTGGATGCTACAATGATCGACGATCTCGTGCGTTACCCCTTGCAGGAAGCATGAAGAAACATGATGCAATAGGAATGACCGAGCAGTGTATCAAAAAATGCAAAAGTCGAGGTGATCCATATGCTGGGCTACAGGGTGGACAGGGTCCTAATTGTTTTTGTGGTACGGCTTACGCTAAATATGGGGCTGCTGCTGAGTCAGGTTGTGATAAACCATGCCAAGACTATTCAGGCAGAATGTGTGGCGGTCATTGGAAAAACTCTATATACAGAACAAGCTAAATGATTGAATCACACTATAAAACGGAGAGATAGTGCATGAAAGTTTATTTGACTAAAATGAAAGAACAATAAGCAATAAGCTTGGTAGCAATAAGAACCTGTATTTTCAGATATGAAAGTTGAATGTTAAATATTGAATTTCACTGTCTATGTTTTCAGGACGAAAGCTCCTCCATACACCAGTAACACACATCGTTGCTAGTTTCTTCAAAAGTTCTTTCATCTCAAAATTTCTTTCTTTTCATTTGAATGAATTAATTTGTGAAAGGTTCCGATTACCCGAGTACTGCAGTCAAATTTCCGTTCTAAATCTCTTCACTGGAAGGAAGCAGTCATTTTACTGTAAACATTATTAACTTATTATTTCTTATGCTCACAAAACAGACTTAAATGCTCTTCGGGAGAAAATATTTGTTTTAAAATTTCCTTACGGGTTAATTGCTGATTTGATGTTATCTGTTTTCTAAATATTGGTAAAATGTTCTTATCCAGATCATACCATGGGCAATAATGCACCATGTTTGTAGCTTAGAAATTAAGGTTTAATACCTCGTTACTGCTGTTTTTCTTCGATATTTTCTCTTCGTCCTAAAAGCCCGCGATTGCAACACATAAGATTTAAATATCGCCTGGCACATGCGCGTCTCGGAGAATGGTTAGCTCCTTCACAGCGTAGAATCTCGTTTCAAAGGTCCACCACCCAAAATAAGACTTATTTTAGGAGCTAACCAAGGAGTTAACCATTCTCCGAGATGCGCATGCGCCAGGCGCTATTTAAATTTTATTTCTTGCAATGGCGGGCTTTTAGGCCGAAGAGAAAATATGGAAGAAAAAAGCAGTAACGAGGTATTGAGCTTTAAGTTCTAAGCTACAAACACGGTGCATTATTGCCCATGGTTCCACTGTTGAAAATGATTAACTTCAATCTGGCCACAAGAGTAAACAGAGTAATCCTGTATGTATTTAGTGCAGAGTTTACAATGACATAATTGGTATTATAACCGCAAAATCCATTCAACAGGAAATCAAAGGCACTTGAAACCTTTAATCTTTAGTTCTCAAATATTCTTCGTCATGTAAACAGCATTTTCCTAGCAGAAAATACCTTACTTGAAATTGCTTATAATTCGCTGAAAAATAAAGTAAAATTCCTTGAAATTATTAGAAATTGTAGGTAGATGTGTGTGCTATCCAATGATCTACAAATCCTTAAATTGATCGGAAAAAACTTTTTATCGTCCTGAAAGGGTACAGTAACCTTAATTGCCATGGCAAGAATACATTTTATTTTTGAAACATGAAAAAGAGTCTGTAACCTCGCATGAAGCTTGCATGAAGCTAACCTCCAAAAAGATTTTTTTTTTTTTATTTTTTTTTATAATTCATTTAAAAATTACAATATAAGTTTACAAGCTACACTACTTTACAAAATTACTATACAACTATACAATACTACTGGAACAATACCCCGAGGAGCAAAAGGCTATGACTACCCCGAAGCCATTTTGACATAGATATTAAAACTAAAGATTAAAACTAAAGTCTAAAACTAAAGCTAAATTCTGTCTCAAATTACATGCCACGGGAAATGTCTGCGATCGAAACAAAATGTAAGTGTTTGGATGGGTAATTAGACATTGTTGCAGATATTGCGTGGCATCTAATTCGAGACAGACGTTCAACATACAGCGAAAAAAAGAACAAAATAGAAGCAAAGAAAAGAAGAACACATTTACTTAAATGAGACATGGTGGTTGTGATTGTGTGGCTTATAACGGAGTGTGAAGTTTTCTAATCAAATCGACCGGATTTGTGGATAAATTTTAAAGTTAGTAGGAGTATATTTTTATTGAGTTCGTTGGGAAAATATTTATCACCATACAATAAAATTTGCAATAGAACGTTATTTTGGAGATTAGTATATCCAAATGGTCGTAATAAAGCAAAAACTCCAGCGAGAAGATCTCTGCGTGGTACTGCAAAGGATGGGCAAAGCAACAAAAAGTGTTCTGTATCCTCGATACCATCGTTCGTAGGGCACATTGGATTTATGGTATCCCTAAAATTGTGGTTGAATTTGTGAAGGTTTAATTTGCTGAGACCAACCCTGAGTTGAGTGAGATAGGATAGACCTGTTGGGTCATGAATGCCAAAGATAGATCTTACAGGGGGTCTAATTATTGATAAAAGTTTCTTCTTAAAAACAGAAACAGACGGTGCAAGTCTAATCTCAGAATCAAGTTCGTTCCATTCAGATAAGCAATGAGGATAGAAACTAGACTTAAATTTTTCTGTTCTGGCCTTTATTCGCCCAATAACATCCCGGTTGCGAAGAGAGTAATGTAACTGTTGAAGTGGTGGGATTGGATCCCTAGTATAGACTGGAGTTAGATTATTAAGGATCTTGTAGAACAAAGTAAGGCGTCTGCTCCACCTTCGGCAGCTTAGCGATTCCCAGCCAAGTTCTGTGTACAGCTTTTCTCGTGATGTTCCTCTCCATGTTCCCGTAATTGCTCGCGCAGCAGAATACTGGACAGACTCTAATTTTTCCATCAAGCTCGGTAAAATGATGCTACCACTGAACTCGCATACTTTTGCCGGAATATGGTAAATAACATCCCCGTAGTCAAGATGAGGTCTTACATAGAGCTTATATAACTCGTTCAGAGTATGCCTGGGCAGATATTTGGAGAGATATTTCAGCAAGCCAATACCCTTCCTTGATTTGGAGATAGCTGATTTGATATGGGCAGAAAAAGACAAATTCAAATCTAGTATGATTCCTAAGTGTTTATGTTCATCTACTTTCATTACTGGTATGTTGTTGAAAAGAATTTCTGGATGATCAGCTTTAATCTTTTTCCTTGAAAATGTGAGTTCCACAGCTTGTTTTCGTGGGTCAGGATTAAACGACATCCTCCAGTCATGAGCCCACTGACTTATCAACTCCAAGTCATGGTTCATGTCATTAGCGGCCGAATTTGAATCTTGAACGACCGTAAATAATGACGTATCATCAGCGAAGAGCTTGACATTACACTTTAGGTCGTCGGTTAGGTCATTTATATACACAAGGAAGAATAAGGGCCCTAGAATAGAGCCCTGAGGTACTCCTGCCAAAATATCTCCCCAAGAAGAACTCTGCCCATTCAGAACAGTTCGCTGCTTTCTATCCTTGAGAAAACTTTTGATAAGAGAGAGAAGATTTCCAGAGATGCCACATCGTGTTAATTTAAAGATAAGACCATCATGCCAAACCCTGTCAAATGCTTTGGAAATATCAAGATACACAGAACGAACATCAAGAGGAGGATTGCAATCAAATGCTTTAAAGATGGTATGTGTTATTGAGAGCAACTGGTTGACTGTAGAGTCACCTGGACGAAAACCTGATTGATTTGGGTTAAGTAATTCAGATGAAGTCACACAAAAGATGATACACAAAGTCACACAAAAGATGATAAGTCACACAACGTTTTTAAGAAGACATTGATCAATTTTGAAAGGAAGAAAGTGGTAGGTATGCCCACATAAATATTTTGCTGGACACATCTATTGCAAGGCCGCAATGGGAAATGTTGTAAAGGAATACAGGTGTCGTCGAGTACAATTTTTTACCTGGCCCGGGCCAGCTTTTAACTATGTCGATTCCCTTTAAGAATAAGCAATAGACCTTTTAGCTATTCTACAAAAGAGCTTGGATCGGGCGTTATTTTTATACATTTTTATACGCAACGTTCGATCGAGTGGCGTTCGAGCTTCTATCACTATTGTGCACATTCGAAAATTCTATTCGATTATCATTCTTTTCAGAATATCTAAAAGGTCTATTTGGCAACCTCAAGAATAGATTTCACGCCTTAGACGCAGCCAACCACACCGCAATGATTTGCTTTCTCTATTTATGTTGATTTGATTAAGTGCTTTTAGAGGTATGAAATCCATTCTTCTGAAAAGCCAATCGCTTCATCTCCTCGGAAACATAATCTTCTGCTTTGTGAATTAGCCCTTGCTATGCAGGGCTGTTCCCAAAGCTCAACTCTCTATTGATAGTAGTCCTCTTTAACTTCGTTCACACTAGAGTATATACACATAAGAGGAACAAGGACAGATTTTGTAACACAATAGCATGATTTGTTTTCGTTGACACCTGAATTCAGAGCGATTAGCGATTGCCGACAACGGAAATTCCCAAAGTTATGTATAGAACGAAGTTATTGCCATTTTTTGCTAGGGCTCTCCTTTTGCTTTGGTCGCAGTGTTAAAAATTCATAGATTTCTCTCGTAGTTTTTCAAGTCTTTTGCCAACAAAATTAGCAATTACAACGTGTGGATTCTTCCTAGGTCGATTTTTCCTGTTTGCTCGAAAATTTCTTACCATAGGCTAAAATATCATGCAGTAAGAACCAGACCTGTGACCCCAGCACCCCAGGGTAGTCATCACAAAATATTTACTTTGGAGAGTGTTGCAGGCATCTTTTATATGATTTCAGCAACAAACGAGTTAATGAGTTACCTTCCAAGTATAGATTTACACGAAACAAACAGACAAGCATCTATAAAAGTGGATATTCTGATACAGCTATTAAAAAGGGAATGCACAATTATCTTGTAGCATTCTAATGGGTGCATGATAAGAAATTTTGACATTCCATTCAGAACTACACTCAATTATGAGGTGTCCCTCTCCTATAGAGCCTGTTATATTCAAGGTGAATTGTCAAATAAATAGCCCTCCACAGGAGCTAGGAATGTTGAAGCGCGAGCAAACCGAGCGCTTTACTTCCTAGTAAAATCCTTTTGCTCAGATCATTTTTCAAATTTTCATTGGTTATTTCATTCAATTTTTTCTTGATTCAAAATTTTATGCTTTCAATCTCGCCGCTTCCAGTATCAAAGTACTTTTTCAGCTGAGGCTCCTTCTGAGGAGGAGAGTTTATCAAAGAACATATAAAATAGATGGGATAGTGATTGCCTTCTAATCTATTATGCAACAAGCTATGAATAGATCTTTATGCATATATCTCTGTCAATATTCAGTTTGGTTTAACACAAATCAAGATGATTCGAATGTTGCTTATCTGTCTAACTATTGCTTCCTTGTTAGTTCTTCATATCTGTAGCTTGTCCAAGGATGCCTCAAAGGCAACTTTTGAGTTGTACTCTGGAGAATTGCATGGTACCATGACAAGATTATTTGACAAGATCTTCCATCAGTGTAGTTTAGAAGATGACTGCAATTTTGTAGCCAAGAACACAAACACCAACTCTTTCAAGAAATACTCGCATGAAGCTAATCTCCCGAAAGACAGGAAGACACTCGTCGTTTTTAAGAAGACATTGATCGACTTTCAGGAGGAGAAGAGTGGTAAATATTCTGAAATAATTTTTACTGCAGAGTATATCTCATGTAGAGATGTTTGGAAAGCTCAACTGTTTATCAAAAATGTTATTTTACGATCCGTTTACACTGGAGTTAATTGCGCGTCAGAGATGTATTCAAAATGTGACGGAAAACGCGTCGAGGTCATTTCTGCCATAGCTTCAATTTCTAGATTTTGTTTGCGTTTTTGACTTTGTTTGATTAAAGGGGCTCCGTCGTCAAAATGTAAACAAAACGATGATTTTAGCAGTTTTTTGAAAGGTGATATCACACAGGATTTTCGTATTTTTTCAAAATGAAAGTTGCTGTTTGGGCATTAATCCTTGTACTTCACTAAGGAACAAACCAAACATTCATATCTTCTACGACTGCTCGGATATAAGTGGATTTTTAACGGTCACTTTTTTGTGGCTTGGGTGAAGCCACCAAACAAACTGCAGAGAACAATCGATGAACAATGGATAATCCCCGACACGTGTGAGTTTACGGATTTGTTTACTGTTTGACGACTGAGCCCCTTTAAGAATGAGCCTGAGAGATATTTAGAAATGTGTCATTGCAATTCACATGCATTTTATACCCTAGTTTGATCCAAGCATGAGTATCTGAGTATCTTTTACTATTTCATGTTATATCCAGTGGAACGGATAGTGTGCACCAGGCAATGTAAAAAGTGCCATATTATGAAAAATTAAACAGGAATATTATTGCTGGCTTCAAAGTTTGTTCCATGTGCTGTTTTTTGCAATGTTAAAAGATAGCAATGTTGTGTTTAGAAGTGGGACAGTGCATTTTCTTAACTCATATTAAAAGCGCTGTTACTGACTTGTTGCTTCCGAATGGAGTGAATATTTTTTGATTCCGTCAAGAATGCACCTACAAAATCCCAAACTGAGGAGAAACTAATCTATACTCTTTTCTCCTTTGGACGTTCAAACGGCACATGCTGAAACAATTTGAAAACTCTGAAAAATGAAATGGTAGCAAAGATGTAGTTAGTGTTCACACGACACCTGTACAATTTGAAAAGATAGGAAATTTTACAGTAACAAACTAATTGCACTATCCCATAGAATTTGATGCCAAAGGAATGTACATACACCATAACAATTGCTAGGCTTCGTTTTGAAAGCGACGAAAAATGTTCCGTTTTCATTATTTTCGAGTGTTCACACGATTCCGTTTGCAAATTGTGCCGGCTACAGTCCATTTTCAATATGCACCGTTTTCAAAATCTGGCAGCAAAAACATGTGGAGTTCTCGTGTGGAGGGGAGGCCTATCCCTCACATTTGTCACCGTTTTCAAAATTGTTCCGGTATTGTGTGAATGCAGTCTAAAATGTAGTTTAAGGCAATTTTACTCTGGATGTTCTTTGATGAAAGCATGGATGGAATATACCCACACTGCAAAAATGACAAAATTTCCCTACGTTTTTTCACGGGGAAATTTTGGGAAAACGGATACTTTCCCCATAATTTCCCAAGAAGGAAATGAAAATGTCCGTCTCCCCTAAATTTCCAAGCAGAAACTAATGGGAAATTTTGATTTTTTACAGTGCCAAGTTCAAGGATGAGCAAAAAATGTTCTTTTCTCCTTAGAAAAGAAAGAATTTGATCCAGGATCACTATACATTGGATGCTTCAATGATCGACGATCTCGTGCGTTACCCATTGCAGGAAGCATGAAGAAACATGACGCAATAGGGATGACCGAGCAGTGATCAAGAAATGCAAAAGTCAAAGTAATCCATATGCTGGGCTACAGGGTGGAGATGGTCCTAATTGTTTTTGCGGTACGGCTTACGATAAATATGAGGCTGCTGCTGAATCAGGTTGTGATAAACCATGCCAAGACTATTCTGGTAGAATGTGCGGCGGTCACTGGAAAAACTCTATATACAGAACAAGCTAAGTGATTGAATCACACTATAAAACGGAGAGATAGTGCAGTAAAGTTTATTTGACTGAAATTAAAGATCAATAAGCAATAAGCTTGGTAGCAATAAGAACCTGTATTTTCAGATATGAAAGTTGAACTTTAAATATTGAATTTCACTGTCTATATTCTCAGGACGAAAGCTCCTCCACACACCAGTAACACACATCGTTGCTAGTTTCTTCAAAAGTTCTTTCATCTCAAAATTTCTTTCTTTTCATTTGAATGAATTAATTTGTGAAAGGTTCCGATTACCCGAGTACTGCAGTCCAAATTTCCGTTCTAAATCTCTTCACTGGAAGGAAGCAGTCATTTTACTGTTAACATTATTAACTTATTATTTCTTATGCTCACAAAACAGACTTAAATGCTCTTTGGGAGAAAGTATTTGTTTTAAAATTTCCTTACTGGTTAATAACTGATTTTATGTTCTCTGTTTTCTAAATATTGGTAAAATGTTCTTATCCAGATCATACAAATCAGAGTTATATGCCTATTACTGCCAGTCATCTACCTATTACCGTCACTTTTTCTTTTAAAGGGTTTGTTTCCTCCAGCAGCAACAAAGGCCAACCAAGAGACGGCACGTGCTGGAAACAGACCCTTAAACCCGGCACCTGCACTCCTATTACCTAGTGTACATCATGCTTGTCCATAAAATCTACTTCATATCCCCTATCTCTGACGGAAACTTTCAAAGTAACCCCCTTTCTGGACTCTCTGAGAAAATATCACCCCCTTTTTCCATACATTCACTGACATCCTTGAGATGGTGATTTTGCGATAAATTCCAAATTAGATACATTCTAAATACATTAATCAGTAGATAAGATGAGGGAATATGAATAAAGATCATGAACTGAAAAGGAACTAACGTCATTGCAGTCAGGAACGCCGGAGAGGGGGACGGGGGGGGGGGGGGGCGACTGCCCCTCCTGTCCTCACGAAAATGGCCGAAATTTGTTATTTTTGCGTCGCCCTCGAATTGTTAGTGATAGATGATAGATGATTAGTGATAAATTTGGTACCCTAATCCTGGGAATCTCTGACTATTTGATCAAAAGAATAAAATATGAATTCTATGTCCCAGATAGAATTTGAATCTACACCCCTTTCTCGGAGAAATAGCGGACAAGCATGAGGTAAAGAAAATAACTAAAGTGTGGGTGCCGGGCCCTTTAATTGCCATGGCAAGAATACATTTTATTTTTGAAACATGAAAAAGAGTCTGTAACCTCGCATGATGCTTGCATGATGCTAACCTCCAAAAAGATGGCAAGACACACAACGTTTTTGAGAAGACATTGATCAATTTTGAAAAGGACGAAAGTGGTAGGTATGCCCACATAAATAGTTTGCTGAACACATCTATTGCAAGGCCGCAATGGAAAATGTTGTAAAGGAATACAGGTTTGATTAAAGGGAATATACATAGCTATATCTCGTAGCCGCTATAAATATGCTAAAGAAACGCCCACAAACCCATTGTTTCTTTAGCTACACAAAGAAACCGGATGCGTCAAAGTTGTCGAGTACAATGGATTATATTTTTGACCTGGCCCGGGCCAGTCTTTAACTATGTCGATTCCCTTTAAGAATATGCAATTTGGCAACCTCAAGAATAGAATTCACGCCTTAGATGCGGTCAACCACACCACAATGTTTTGCTTTCTCTATTTATGTTGATTTGATTGAGTGCACTCAGAGGTATGAAATCCATTCTTCTGAAAAGCAAATCGCTGTATCACCTCGGAAAAATAATCTTCTACTTTGTGAATTAGCCCTTGCTATGTAGGACTGTTCCCAAAGCTCAACTCTCTATTGATATAGTAGTCTTCTTTAACTTCAATCACACTAGAGTGAATACACATAAGAGGAACAAGGACAGATTTTGTAAGACAATAGCATGAGTTGTTTTCGTTGACACCTGAATTCAAAGCGATTAGCGATTGCCGACAACGGAAATTGCCAAAAGTTATGTATAGAACGAAGATATTGCCATTTTTTCCAGGGCTCTCCTTTTGCTTTGGTCGCAGTGCTAAGAATTCATAGATTTCATTCGTAGTTTTTCAAGTCTTTTGCCCACAAAATTAGCAATTACAACGTGTGGATTTCTTCCTAGGTCGATTTTTCCTGTTTGCTCGACAATTTCTTACCATAGGCTAAAATAGCATGCAGTAACAACTAGACCTGTGACCCCAGCACCCCAGGGTAGTCATCACAAAATATTTACTTTGGAAAGTGTTGCAGGCATCGGCGTAGGGGAAGATAAAATTTGGGGGGGCTGCCCGACAAAAAATCCATTGTTTGAGAAAATTTTGCCCGACTTGAGGCGGATTTCCGCCCGATTATGGCTGATTTTTGCAAATTTTTCTGACGTTGGGGGGGCTGCAGCCCCCCTTTGCCCCCTATCTCCTACGCCTATGGTTGCAGGCATCGTTCATATGATTTCAGCAACAAACGAGTTAATGAGTTACCTTCCAAGTATAGATTTACACGAAACAAACAGACAAGGATCTATAAAAGTGGATATTCTGATACAGCTATCAAAAAGGGAATGCACAATTATCTTGTAGCATTCTCATGGGTGCATGATAAGAAATTTTGACATTCCATTCAGAACTACACTCGATTATGAGGTGTCCCTCTCCTATAGAGCCTGTTATATTCAAGGTGAATTGTCAAATAAATAGCCCTCCACAGGAGCTAGGAATGTTGAAGTGCGAGCAAAGCGAGCGCTTTACTTCCTAGTAAAATCCTTTTGCTCAGATCATTTTTCAAATTGTCATTGGTTATTTCATTCAATTTTTTCTTGATTCAACATTTTATGCTTTCAATCTCGCCGCTTCCAGTTTCAAAGTACTTTTTCAGCTGAGGCTCCTTCTGAGGAGGAGAGTTTATCAAAGAACATATAAAATAGATGGGATAGTGATTGCCTTCTAATCTATTATGCAACAAGCTATGAATAGATCTTAATGCATATATCTCTGTCAATATTCAGTTTGGTTTAACACAAATCAAGATGATTCGAAGTTTGCTTGTTGGGCTAACTATTGCTTCCTTGTTAGTTCTTCATATCTGTAGCTTGTCCAAGGATGCCTCAAAGGCAACCTTCGAGTTGTACTCCGGAGGTACCATGGCAAGATTATTTGACAAGATCTTCCATCAGTGTAGCTTGGAAGATGATTGCAATTTTGTAGCCAAGAACACGAGCACCAACTCTTTCAAGAAATACTCGCATGAAGCAAATCTCCCGAAAGACAGGAAGACACTCATCATTTTTAAGAAGTTATTGATGAACTTTGAGAAGAAGAAAAGTGGTAAATATTCCTAAAATCATGTTTTCTGCAGAATATATCTCTTGTCATGATGTTTGCAAAGCTTAACTCTTTAAAAATAATGGTCTTTTGAGGTCGGTTCACACAACAGGGTTGTAAAGGTTTCGTCAAGATCACGAATTACGGAAATAAAATGTTCAATTTCACGTTTCATGTCAAAGAATGTAGCGTTTTCACGCTTTATGTTGCTAAATACTGGCTTTTCACGTTTCACGAGTAGAAAATATGGCCTGAAAATGGGGCCAATCACGTGTCACGAAAAACCTGTTGCCACCCTCACACTAGAGTTAATTGTGCGTCAGAGATGTATTCGAAATGTGACGGAAAATGTGTCGAGGCTATTTTTGCCTATAGAACTTTAGCGTTAGATCTCCAAACGTGTTTGGCAGCTTTGCAATGCAACAAAGTGATGCAGATGCAGCCATATCCATTAAATAGAAACTGGTGTTGATATTAAATGGTATTGAAGTTGTGTTTAATGGATCTGTCTGCATCATTTTCTTGCACTTTAAAGCTGGCAAACACGGTGTAGACCTCACGCTAAAGGTGTTGAGCAGACTTCCAAATCAATGCAAACACTTGTCAATGGCTAGCAAAATTTACAGTACCTATGAAATTTACAACTTTGGTAGGTAAGGTACTTAATAATAAATTGTAAAGAGATTCGGATGCAAAAAAACGAGAAGATTTAGCACACTGAGGCCTTTCTGACTTGTGTCGTCATCAGAGTGTGACTTTAAACAGAACTAAATGAAATTTTGTTCTACGGTTTTACTTATACATGGTTATGATAAGGTGACAGATGGATTTATTTGTTCACTGGTTTCTTGATGAGTAATATTTGGCATGCGGTTAATATGAATGCTAGTTCAAAATCGCATGTCCGGCTTTGAATAACTTGTCTTCGTGGGTTAATAAAAGTTTCGAGTCTCTCAGCTCCATAAAAGCGTATATTAAAAAAAAAAGGTTCTTTGAGGTTCTTATTTCTTTGTCCACATTCGTTTGCGTGTTTTGGAAAATTACAAGATGAAGTTCCCGTACGAGACTCAGAAATAAATGTACATATATTTTGTTTTTCAAAAATTCAGACTTCAACGTGTCTTTGTGTCAAAAAACGAAAAATTACTCAAATATTCGAATTAGAAGGGTTGTTGTGGGGGCTTCAAAGATGGCCAGTATGCGTGACAACTCATAAAATCTGTGACGTCACGCGGTTTGTATCTTGATTGGATCTTTGGATCAATAAATACACCCTCAATGCATAATACTTGCATGTGGTCTACTGTTCCCATTGCAAGAGTCACACGTTTTAAATCGTCGATTTACTCATAATTTATATCTTAAACACGTCAGAAAACGTTGAATACAGTTCAGTAAGGTCAAGCAACGCAAATGAAACAGAATTCGGGCTGTCTATCTCTCTATCTGTCTGTCTGTCTCACTCTCTATCTAAATTAATCAGGAAAGCCCACAATGGGCACCACGCTGATGAGGTTCTGATCACTAAGCTTGCAAACAAGTTTTAAAACGAAACTGGAAATGAAAACAGCTGTTAACTGGGATTGGTTAATTGGGCTGTGAATAAAGATACCACCCTCAACATGATGAGCCTTAGGCGCCGCCATTGGAGAGCAGGGAACAAGGAATTAGACGTTCGGCCTGCCCTTACGAACTGCCCTCACCCAGCCCTGACCATAGGGTAATAAACTATATAATAACTGTTTACTTAGGGCAACACAGACAATATTCTTCGGGTTAATAGTTTCTAGTAGTGCCCTAGACTAATGAAATTTCGTCTCTTGTTTCCCTGCGTTCTTTGATTTGCAGGTATCACTTGCTCAATAAAGGACTCATTTCCTTACTCTTATAAAATGGGCCCCCTTTGTTAAATGGTCTAAACTAGCGGGAGTTCTCGTACACTCAACAAAATCGCTTCAATTTCTGGTTTACAGAGCTTCAACATTGAAAAGCAAACTTGTAGTGCAAAGAATAATGTTTTACAAACCTACTCATTGCAAAATCCATACCTTTCAAGCAGTAATCTTCCTCTGTAGAACAAAATAGATCTATCGCAGCTACGAGAACTCTTTCCCGAATCAACCGTTTTTGTACGCAACAACAACAACAGTCTAAATAGCGCCTCCTTATTTGTTGAAAACTAAATTCTAGCAATTTGATTGGTCAATACGGATCCACACCATATTGACCTAAAGTGGCTACACTTTATAAGCGTAATGAAATGAGTCCCCACTGAGCAAGTGATATCTGCAAATCAACGAACGCAGGGAAACAAGGGACGAAATTTAATAAGTCTAGTATTGCCCTAGGAACAGTTATTACAGGCTTATTTCATATTTTGATGAGTGTGGAGTGAAAATATTCAGTATATGTCATGATGTTTGCTTTTCAGGGCAATTTCAGCCATCAAAGTCCTAAAAAAGATACCAAAATTTCAATCTTAGTCATCAACAAGTACACAGCACGCATTTGTACAAGAAACTTGGATCAGGACATGATATTAAATGTTTCTTGATTTATAATAACATGAAAATGATCATATTGGAGTACTGAAAGTTTCTTAATTTGTTTCTTATTTTGTAAATCCATCATGAAATTTCAATGTTGTCGCTAACACTGCTGCTGATAGGTTTCTTAACAACTAATTCATCATTTGGGAATAAACAGTCGTCTGTTGCATTTAAAAAGGCCAATTAATATTATTCAAGAATAAAGTATCAATGGAGGATTTGTAACAATATCCTTTGTTTAATACTTTTCAGACATGGTGCTAGAATCTCTTCAAGTTTCCTATTAGCCAGTTTTTTTATAAAAAATGTTCAGGATTGTCTCCACAAAGATGACCATTTGTCAGACTTATAACTTTTCGTCCCTTTTGTCCCTGCGTTCTTTGATTTGCTGATATCACTTGGTCAATGGGGACTCATACTATTACTCTCAAAAAGTGGGCCCTCTTTTTCCAAATGGCCTAACTAGTTGGAGTTCTCGCACATTCAACAAAATCGCTTCAAAATTTGGTTTAAAGCTCTTAAACAATGAGTATCAAACTTTAAGTACAACGAATGATGTCTTCCTGACCTAAGTGGTATAAATAGGACAAGGTCGTAGAAAATGGAATATGATTGATCTCCCTTTGTCCAGTTCCCTGGCACCTGCACTCCTTTTACCTGGTGTACATCATGCTTGTCCATGGAATCTACTTCATACCGCCTGTCTCTGACGGAACTTTTCAAATTGACCCCTTTTCTCCGACTCTCTGAGATAATATCACCCCCATTTCCATACATTCACTGACATCCCTGAAATGGTGATTTTGTGATACATTCCAAATTTAACACTGATGCTGAGAACCCTGACATTAGTCAGTAGATAAGACGAGGAGATATGAATAAATGATCATGAACTGAATAGGAACTAATATCATTACAGCTTCATAATACAGTACATTGCATAGATCTGGCATTATACTGAGTGATCTAAATTCAATTTATGCATATTGAAAGTGCTGAAATTATTTTGGTACACTATTACAGGTATGATTAAAAATCTACCTTCTTACTGATAGATGATTGGTGATAAATTTGGTAGCCTATTCCTTGGAATCTCTGACTAGTTTTCCAAATATGACCCTTAATTTTGAATTCTATGTCACAGATAGGATTTGAATTTATTCCCCTTTCTTAGAGAAATAGTGGAGAAGCATGATGTCAAAAAATTACTAAAATGCAGGTGTCGGGTCCAATTCATAAACAACACAGTTTAGTCTAGGTCTTTCTCTGTAATGTTGATGTAAGCAAAGAAATGGCAATAATTTTATGTTCCGGGTGAGCCAGAGAATGTATCCACAATCAAAAATTGATAGTGCCAAAAGTACTGGATGGCTTGGATTGAATTCAATTATTTTTGATAATCAAGAGACTGATGTATTTTTGAGATTTTTTTTTTGCATTTTTGAGCACTGAAAATATTGGTACTTTTGACTCTACGAACATTTCTTTGCTGCAAAATATATGAAAAGGGCCCAAAACACTTGATCAAATCGCACAGGAACTTCGTGCATAGAACAATAAGAAAAAATAGTCTTTGACAGTTAAGATCTATCGTCTGCACATTGATTTCTTTGGGATTGAAAATATTCAGTATGCTTTTGAAAAAATACTTCTTATAACTCCTTGGAGAGGTGAATTACCCCCCGGGGGGGGGGTACTTGACTTGAATTTGTACGGGGTTGTGCCTACAAAAAATTTGTTTTACCCTGCTCCAGAATTTTTGCTCAAAATGATAACCTGTTCTAGAAAAAATTGGTAAAATGTATAATCAAAAGAAGGAAACTTGACCGAAAAGTGACCCGATCTAGCAGAATATTCCCCTTTGACCTCTTTTGACAACCTGCTCTATAAAAATTGCCTCATTTTGAAACATAGGGCTTAAATCTTTAAAAAGGTCGGTGTAAAATTCTTTTACAGTTTTCTTTGAATTAAATGGCTAGGAAGGAACTCAGCCTTTTTTGCTGTAAATCTGCCGTGGAAATTTATTGATATCTTGATTAGTTTCAAAATGGCGGCATTTATTAAATTTGAGGCTATGACGTCATCAAATTTCTAAATCCTAAACCAGAAAAGATCCTGATTTCTGCTTTTCACTATATTGTAGGCCTTCATAAATTGTGGTTTTCTTGAAAGTTAGATGACTTTTCCTCTTTTGGTTTAGGATTTAAGATAATTTAAATGTTTTCAAAATTTTCCATCAATTTTTCGAAAATCATTAAATTGCCGCCATTTTGAAAAAAAATCATGATATCGAGAAATTTCCAAGGCAGATTTATAACAAATTTCTAAAAATTCCTTTCAAGCCATTCACTTCAAAGAAAATGGAATAGATTTTTACACCCACCTTTTTAAAGATTTGAAAGATTTGAGCCCTATGCTTCATTTTGATACCCTGTGCTAGAAAAATTGGTGAAAACGATACCCTTAAAAATGGCACATCCCCGTCGGACAAATATAATACTAAGTACCCCCCCCCCGGGTGAATTACCCTTCTGTATTGTTCTGTGTAAAGAGATTCCTTACGATTCGATTTAGCGAAATCATAAAAATCAAATAGCGAATTCATTTCATACTGGATTGGTTTTATATCGGATTGGTCTTCTGTGTACACGAGACCGTTCTCATTTCATATCGGACTTGCGTTCTTTTTACACGAGAACGCACCAATCCGATAAGCTTTAAGGTAAGACGGGGTAAAGTGAACTACGGGGTAAAGTGAACTACTCAGAACAATCGCGCTTCTCTCCAAAAGTAAACATGCAATGCGATGATAAAACATGACTTATGCCCAATGCTTTGTTATATGTGCTCACAGAAAATAGAAACATTTTTGCAAGATAGTTATTCCTGTTGTTGCAAAAAATCCCTTTACCTACCCGAAGCAGTAAAAACAACCTCGGGAAATTATGGTTGTTAGGTTTGGGCTCCTATCTTTGGTCATAATTTTTGACCCCAAGACGAAATTCATTTCTATAATTGTTTTTATCGATTTGAAGCACATACCATGTGTTTACTTTTTCCAAAAGGAAAGGGCCAAGAAAGACTTTTTTGTACGCTAACATAATATTTTAAAAGATCTACCGTCCTGTCGATATTTTGCTTCGACCGGGGTAAAGTGAACTACCCAATGTTTTTTTATTTTCTCATGTGAACATGAAGTCAGATGAAGAAGACCTTTTTAATCTCATTTGGTTCATAATTCTGCCTTCAGAAAATCATGATTTGCAGAATAATTTTTCGCTCTAATGACACAGAAATTTATTCTGATACCAGCTCCCTGAAAAACCTCCAAAAAGTTGACAGCCGAAGTTTGACCTTCATTCAAAAATGCGGTTACTGATCCAAGAATTTTGTTGGGATTTGATGAAGCAAGCATACCTATCGACATGGAAAGGATATATGGCCATCACTGTGAAATTAGAATATTGCTAATTGTTGTAGATTTATAACTATTTTTGGTTTTATTTCTGGGCGGAGGCTTCAAGGCAAAGTGAACTACTTTGAAAATATTGTTTTTCTTTGTGGTAATTTGGTATTTATATACAGTATAGTATTTTCCAAGTATATTCCCATTATTGTTCATCTACTTGCATTCAGGTCTCGCAATTTGACTCGAATTTGTGACTTAGACAATAGTTTTTGGTTAATATTTGATCTGCAAAGATCGTTCTCAACATAGGCCACAATTTAATTTTTTTTAATATCATTCTTATGAAATTGTTGGGTTTGTTTCGTTTTGGCATGCGAAGAACTCTTTAGAGTTTCAAAATAAATCATGTTTTCGGGTATTACCAGCATCATTTTGGTTTTATCGAACAATTGCTGAGTAGTTCACTTTACCCCGGCCTGGGGTAAAGTGAACTAGGCAGAGCGGTCGCCAAAGAAAGCTCTGTTGTGAGACAATGGAAAAAGATTTAAAAAAGATTTTTGCTGGATAAACTGACCCAAAGACATAATGTCAAAACAACGTTAAAAAGGTTGCCCTCAGCTACAATCTCTTTAGGATATCCTTGAAAAACCTCCAAAATAGTTCACTTTACCCCGTCTACCCTATACCGTTTTTTGCGTTTTCAAATGAAAACGCTCTGAAAGTGGCATGAAATGAATCCGATATCGTGTAAACGGTCGAATCCGGTATCAACTCAAATCAATTATACGAGCCTCCTATTCATCTGGCGCACTGCGCAGTGGGTGTTAAAGGCACACTGCCGTGACTGTGATTGGCTGGTTGTGATGTTGGAATCAATTAACAAAAGACCTGCCCTCTGAATAATTCAAGTCTTGATGCTCTTGGATCATACTTTGTTTCGTGAATAAGGAGCGCCAGGCCATTATCACCTTCGTGAATTTCAGTGTACAGTGAAATTACCGAAGCTTAGCATAGGTTCCAAATCTTTAATTTGGCGTAAAAAGGTGGGTGTAAAATTCAATGACCTATTTCTTCTGATTGAATGGCTTGAAAGGAACTTTAGATACTTATCTATAAATCTACCGTTGCATTTTCCAGAAATTTTGAATATTTTTCAAATTACAGCGTATTTTAAATTTCAGCTCATTTGAGGGTGTGACGTCATCAAATTTTTAAATCATAAACTAGATGATTGACAGACTTTTGCTTGATACCACATTGTAAGCATTCATAAACTATGGTTTTCTTCGAAATTACTTCATGTTGCGTCAAACGGTTTAGAAGTTACGATGATTTTAAGTTTTTTTGAAAATTTTTCTTGAATTCCTGAAAAAGAAGAAAAACACTCCAACTCTGAAAATAGTAAAGATTTCAGAAAAGTCCATCGGTAGAATTATAGAGAAATAGCAAAAGTTTCTTTGAAGTCATTCAGTACAAAGAAATAAGTCACTCAATTTTACACCAGCCTTTTTAAAGATTTGGAACCTATGCTCCGAAGCTTGCCTAATTCTATTCTTACAAATTGTCTCATTAATCCAATTAGTGCCATGACAGTGTGCCTTTAAAACAAAGATGAATCCTCTGCAGCAAAAGGAGTGTTTTTCGTGTAAACAGAACCCCAATCCCGTATGAAATGAAAACGGTATCGTGTAAAAGGGACCTTAGTGTTTCACGCAAATTTTCAGGCATTTCGCTAGGCCTACCAAGAAATTTTCGTGAAGTAACATTTACAGATATTTTCAGTACAAATAAAGATGTGAGAAAATCATAAAAGTACTTCACCCTTTTGGTTTTTAAATGAAATGAAATTCATTCCAATCCATGCAATATTGTTGCTGCTACGAATCTTCAAAAGTGGGAACTTTTTCTGTCTCACCCTGTATCTTTCATAAATTTCACAAGATATTCTATTCTCAGCAGATGACATTGCACCTGCATCACTATATGTTGGATGCTATCAAGACAGAGATGATCGTGCTTTGACCAAGTACGCAGGAAATATCTTGGAGAAGTACACTACTGAAGGACTCATCGTGCAATGCATCCAAATATGTAAAAATCTTGGTCATCCTTATGCCGGATTGCAGTATTTTGATCAGTGTTATTGCGGAGCCAATTACGATAAATATGGTGCTCTTGCTGAATCACACTGCAATACACTTTGCAGAGACCATTCTGGTAAGATGTGTGGAGGCGGCTATATAAACTCTGTATATAGAACGAGCTAAATGAAAAGGACATTTGGACAATAAAGAGCGAACCCTCACACGATCACAATTTAGTTGCAAAAAATCGAGTTTTTTAGTAATTTATTTTAAGCGGGCTGAAAGGTTTTTAGCGATTTAAAGCTAATTTAGGCCCACTGTGCATGGCGCATCCAGGCATGGGGCCCCTTATTTAACGTTCCTTCCGAAGGACGGCAAAGGTGCGAGGTCAGGCTTGCGAGAGGTCAGACTTCCAGAGTTAGATTTCACAATCTCACTCCACAGAACTTAACTGCAGTCACCTTACGGAAATTGTTTAAGCTACTCACCCCACGTTTGGAGGTTGTCGGAAGGTTAGAGCTGTTTGGAGGCTGTTTGAAGGTTGAACAATACAATAACAAGGGCAGATCTTGTAATACAATAGCATGAGTTTCTTTTGTTGACAGCTTAATTCAAAGCGATTAGCGATTGCAGACAAAGGAAATTCTCTCAACCATAAATTCAAAACAAATAAAGCCGCACAAATTTCTTCGAAACGCAGGTAGCTATCTCGTTCGTTGTGCATTCCAGAAACAGTTTTTAAGGGCAAACATGAGCATAGATCGAAAGAAGAAAGATGCATCTACACATCTGTCGCGGGCACTTTATTTTGTTTGGTTCAAAAACCGTTCGGGATGCGATTCAATTCTCCTATTTTTTTGGGTGTTATCAAAACATTTACTGCTCAGCTTCTGGATCAATGAAATAAAATGCCCACGGCAGATTTGTAGATATATCCTTCTTCTTTCGATCTATGCTCATGTTTGCCCTTAAAAATAATTTCTGCAATGCACAGCGAGCGAGCTAGCTACCTGGATTTCAGAGAAACTTTTGCGGCTTTGTTTATTTTGAATCATTGGATGAGAGAATTTCCTTTGTTTGTGATCGCTAATTGCTTTGAATTAAGTCAACAAAAGCAACTCGTGCTATTGTATTACAAAATCTGCCCTTGTTCAATACAATATGAAAATTACATAGCCCATAAAGTTATTTCTAGCCACAGAAACTGTTCATTGACTGCAATTTCAAAACATGGTCGATTTAGTTAAATAAAAGAAAAACAATTTGAAATGTAATTATTCTAAAAAAGCTCAATTATGACGTCATTGGATCGATGATGTTTTCAAATTTTTCCAAAAAATCAAACATTTATATATATATCTAAGGGTCAAATCAAATGCTGTCTAACTACAGTATTTCGGTAATATTTTCTAACATGTTAGACTTACACGCAACGAGTTAATAGCGACATTAGCTCTAAAACTTATAGTTATTGACGCAATCAAAAATGACCTTTGGGTCAAAATTCAAAATGTATCCAAGCCAAATTTGAATCTTCATAATCGATTTGATACATGTCAAGCATAAAATCAAAGGTTAGGCTGATTGCTAGACAGAGGAAGTTCCCTGTCTATTTGACAGTGATTAGCAATGATAAAGGCTAATTTCACATCGCTGGGTGCAAGCAACCAGCAATCTGTATAATTTCTTCTCGGGCACCGTGTAGATTTGATTTTATTAGTACCATGTGTTTAGGTTTTGGACGTTGTTAAATACCATATTATCTTCGCTACAAGTCAACCTTAAGCAAAGCAATTACCACCTTTTGTTGCTATTATTATATCAACCAAGAGAAATTCACATAGAAACATGCACTGGCTGGTCAATGGCGTTTCATAATCTCTCATCTATTATGCAAAACAGTGAGAACAAGGAACAATTAACTCTTCATATGGAGATTTTTGTTAGAACTTGTTCGAACGAAAGCAAAGATGACGCGAATTTTGATCCTAAACCTAATTATTGCATGTAATGAAGTGTTTTTCATATGCAGCTCGGCCAAAGATTCATCAAAGGCAACATTTGAGGTTTTCCCTGAAGGGCAGTATTTTAAAGCTAATCTTTTTGATAAAAGCTTTCATCAATGTAGCAGGGAAGGCGACTGTAACTTCGTTGCTGAGAATTTAAAAACGAGCATCCATTTGAAATATAAAAATGAAGATCATCTCCCAAAAGACAGGAAGAACTTTGCCATTTTCAAGAAGAGAAGAAGTGAGTATTTATATTTTATATCTTACATTGCAAACAAGAACAGATTTTCTGTAACACAATAGCATTGGTTGAGTTGTAGTGACGCCGCAATTCAAAGCGACTAGCGATAAAAGACAAATGAAATTCTATCAACCAGTAATTCGAAACAAATTAAGATGCTTTGAAAACTAGTATGGCAAACTGTCGCCTTGTGCACGATAACGAACGAGACTTGGAGTAAGTCTAAGTAGTAAGCAGAAATCTGTAGCTTTTCTGGTTTAGGATTTAGAAATTTGTTGACGTCGCAATAAATGCTGCCAATTTAAGACTAATCAAGATATCAATAAATTTCCACGACAGATTTACAGAAAAAATCCTAAGCTCCTTCCAAGCCATACAATTCAAAGAAAACTGTTATAGAATTTGATAACGACCTTTCTAAAGATGTGAGCCCTTGTTCCTCGATCTGCACCACGATTGGTCATTTCAGCTACAGGTTGTCCCCAGAGAATTTATCCAAATTTAAATAGTACCAAAATGTGATTAAATCGCCGATATTTAAGTTCATTATTCTACAAAGTAGACAGAAGACCCATATATGTTCCTATTCCTAGGTTTGGATGATCATGTAATTCACAAATTTGGCTCTTTTATGAGTGCCTTGTTTTGAACCAAACTGCAAAAACCAAATCAACGATGATCAACAGATCAATTCCTTATGGTATCTTAACCTTCTAGTTTAGTTATTTATTTCCGAAAGAAATGCAGATTATGATTGTATGATGGAAGATGGAGAATCTCTAAATAATTGCTCAGAGCAATTTTTCTTTAAACTTGTCATCTTATACTCTGCAGGCGAGCAATGAAAAGGAACATTTTATCTTCCAAAAGGAAATTATATGATATGTTTGGTAATTGATTTTAATGATCTTTGAAACGGGAATAATTTTCTGATACAAACATGAGAAACAGTGGAACACATTGATGCGAATGCTGACAGGTATGATTTACTTGGAACTCCTTTCTAAATTCATCTCAGAATGTTCTCTTCTTCGTTTCTGGGCTCAGCTCTTAAAAGCTCCTCCGATTAAGGCTGGATTAATCTTGGATTAAACTGCATAACCCAAGATTAAAATCTAACCTTCGATTTCCATTGTGTCGTTCTGGGCTCAGCTCTTCAAAACTCCTCCGATTATGGCTGGGTTAATCTTGGATTAAACTGCATAACCCACGATTAAAATCTAACCTTCGATTTCCATTGTGTTGTTCTGGGCTCAGCTCTTCAAAACTCCTCCGATTAGGGCTGGGTTAATCTTGGATTAAACAGCATAACCCACGATTAAAATCTAACCTTCGATTTCCATTGTTTTGCTCATAGCCAGATTAAGAATAATCAGTGTTGAATCTGTTTGCTAACTCTAATCCTGCTAGGTAGGTGTATTAACTTCAAATTCGCATATCAAATAGGAAGAAATTTGGGAGTTTATCATTTCAAAACTTAGCTGCATTTCTACAAGAACCTTAATTTTTAACAGTGACTCAACAAAGTTGCAACTGATTATCTGAAATTGGTCAAATGTTAAATGCATGTAACTCACCTGCGCATTTGAATTTTTTAACCCAGTTATGAGCAGGTTATGAGATCAACTAGAGTTTGGTTGGCTTCAGGCATTGCAGCGGGGAGAGAGGGGGGGGGGGCAAGAACCTAAATTTCTGTCAATGGTTCAACAATTTTGAAACTGACTGTATCTTTAAACGGCTTAATACGTCAAAATACACCTTTTACCATAGTTACTTGCAAATTAATTTCATTTCAATCCTCCTGTCTTAATTTTTGTGAATTTTAAAATTTCAAAATGGCGCATTTTCTGGATTTTCTCCCACTCAAAAATCCTGTCCATAAAAGCTATTTAATTCTTACTGCAAGGAAGTAAGACAGCTTTACAGATTGACTTAATAGCATTTGTTGGAAAGTTGTAAAAGAAGCAAAGAAATCTTTAGCGTATTTGTTGAACAACTATTTAACAACTCGTCTCCATATAAATAGCTGAGCGTTAACGCTATCCTGAAATATTGCTGACAAACCGCTGACGGCCCTTTGTTATCACACAATAGTACTAAAGTCATTAGCAATTGAGACCAAAGACTTCTTAATCTTTGAATTATCCTAAGGATTTGCCTTGGTTTAATTTAAACTGCGATTAAACATGGATTAAGTCGCAACTTTTGTCTGTTAAATCACTTGGGTTTGATTTTGGATTCTAAACTTAATTTCCAAAGCCATATTTGTGAAGCAATTATGAAGGCAAGACGGGGTATTGGCATCATAAGGTATCTTTTAAGATATGTATCAAGGGACGTTCTTGACCACGTTTACAAATTGTATGTAAGACCCCATTTAGATTATGGGAACATAATCTATCATCGATTTGATCCAAATATGTCTTTGGACCTGACAAGGAAACTTGAACAAACGCAGTACTCTGCAGCACATGCAGTAACTGGCGCTTGGAGAGGCACCAACAGGCAAAGACTTTACGAGGAATTGGGTTGGGAAAACCTTTATGACAGAAGGTGGTATAGACGATTGTGTCATTTTTACACCCTCAAAATGACGTCGTCTCCCATGTATTTATTTGAAGAAATTCCTTCAGAGCGCGACATCTCATACAATCTTAGACATGCACGGGCTTATAATCCAAGCATTCCAAGAACTGTTCGTTTCTCCAATACCTACTTTCACAATGTCTTTTATGAATGGAATATGCTCGATAATGAGATAAAAAACGCGGCTTCCCTTAGTCCTTAGTGAATTTAAAAGGAAACTGTTGGCAAAAATAAGACCATCAAGGAATCCGATATTTCATGTCCATGATATTATTGGCATTCGACCATTGACAAAACTTCGTGTTAAACTTAGTGACTTAAACGAGCATGAATTCCGGCACAATTTTGACTGTTTAAGCCCTATTTGTGATTGTGGCGAGGCAAATGAAGATAATGAACATTTTCTCCTGCACTGCCCTATGTATGACACATTACGGGAAGGTCTTTTTGGTCATCTCGAAAGCATTCCTGATTTAAACGTTTCGAGTATGGACTCCAAATCGCTTTGTAATCTACTCCTTTTCGGAAGTTCCGATTTATGCGTGAGTGCGAATAAAATGATTATGGAGGAAACGATTTGCTCTATTGAAAACACGAAGCGAATGTAGGTTAACAATCATTTGTTGGAAGGCAGCAGCTTATGTCTTATGTCCGTTATGTGTTGTATTTTGTTTTTCCTTAACCGTTTTCATTTTTGATTTTTGTTATTGTATTTAATTCTAAGAAATATTGTAAGTGCCAGTCATAGTGGAAACCCGATGACCTTGTGTGACCATGACCTTCCGCTATGATTTGCATAGTTGAATTGTAGTTGTAGTTCTTTTAGCTTTTTAAGATTTGATAGAAAAAAACAACTTTTGTTTTATGATTGAAAAGAAGTTGATAATGGTCATGAGCGCGCTATTTATGCCGGCTCAATGCCTTTGAGGTTTATTGATATTAATAATTTGCAAATGAAACAGGTCGTTGGTCAAAGTACCATAATTGAAAGCCATGGTGCTATATGTTTCTTTTCATGGTGCACAGCTTGCAACACAAAACGAAGCAATGATAATCGGTCGCTTGCGGCCTTTATAGTAACAGATTACGCTAAAAATGGCAGCGAGGAACTTTTTATTTACCAAGATGAATTGGAATTTTATAAAAGAGATCGCATACATCCTGGTAAAAGCTCCTGGTGGCCATCTTTAGCGCAATCGTCTATTCCAAACATAATCTGATACCAAAAACACTCCCTCTGTTATTATGGCAAACTATAAAAGTTATATTCGACAAATTCAGATGCAAACTGCAAATAGACCTTTTAGCTGTTCTGAAAAGAATCAGAATTGAACAATATTTTTTATATACATATTCAAGATAAAAATTTACAATACAATGATACCTCCTACTATACTCTCTAATTACAACTATACGACACTAAAGAGACGAAACCAAGAGGAGCGAAGTGGCACAACTACCCCAAGGCCATAACATGAAACAAAAAACTAGGTCAATTCCAGAACAGTATGTAAAGGGGTCAAACAACAGAACGAACAGCATACGAACAGGCAAAGTGTCTTTCTTGGATTCTACATTCTACATGTAGAGTTTTTGAATGCGGACAATAGTGATAGAAGCTCTAAAGCCACTCGATCAAACGTCCGCTTATCAAAATGCATAAAAGTAACACTCGATCCAGGCTCTTTTGTAGAATAGCTAAAAGGTCTATTGACACTTATGCTTCAGGTGTCCTATGTATTTCTGCATGCTAGCTATATCTGTGTGGCCAGCCTTACGAACAGGAAAAGGCACACTTTCAAAAAGTTAAGCAAAGCAATCCAAAGCTGCATAAAAATCTCTCACGATTTCAGAAAATATTGACCCATTTTACTCAGGTAAATGGATTTGAAGGAGCAGTGTTCTTCATATCGTGGATCGTTTTTTCGACTAACGCAAACTATTTTTATCGTTAGGTGAGATGATTGATCAAGAACCATCTTATGTTGGATGCTATGAGGATAAGGCTAGTCGTGCCTTGCCCGTCAACAGAAGTCCATACATGAAGCTTTACAATGCAGAAGGAATCATTGTGCAATGCACCAAAGAATGTAAAAGTCTTGGTCATCCTTATGCTGGAGTGCAGTATTATTTTAATTGTTTTTGTGGAACAACGTACAATAAATATGGTGCTGTTGCTGACGAAAATTGTAACTTCCAATGCAGAGACTATTCTGGCAAGATGTGCGGAGGTTACTATAAAAACTCTGTATACAAGACAGGATAGTTGAGAGCAGCACTTCAAAAATGGACTGCCGTACTTACTATGATAGGTTATTCACAGAAGAAGTAGAAGGATTTTTCTATTCTAAGAGCTTTGGTTGTAGATGAGTAATTTCTTCAAAAATTTTACCGGGGCAAAATAATAGAATCTTTATTTTTATCTATAATGGGCGGGGGGAGGTGAAGAAATACCACACTTTCTAAAAAGATTTCCAAGTGCAAGATTCGAATAAAATTTATATTGCAAGGTACTACAACATAAAATTCACCTATGTCTACTGGATGAAAATCAATTCATAATGACCATTATTTACATAGACACGAGTTTTTGCAAAACGTAAATCACGAAAATCACCGTAGAAATTATTGATCATGGTACAATATCCACCAACTTATTTCATCCTATGACCAAAAATGCTCAATTACATAAATTCCCTATTTGGGTGACGATTGCCCCCCTCATCCCCGCCTGGTCTAAAAAACTCTCTTGAAAAATTTCTGCGAATATTTACACCTAAACAAATTTCTTGGAGCTATTTGTCCTGGTCCCGATACTTTCTCTACCTCTCAGTGATAGAGTAGCATATGAATATCAACTCACAAATTATGTCATGAAGACTTTGCTCACCTTATTATTATCATTATTACTATTGTTATCATCATCATATCATTTCATTTTTCATTTTCATTTTGAAATTGTTTACCCAGGGTACAAGTTCAGTATAAATACTGTTTTACAATTGGCCCTGCAAAAATTACTTACAAAAATTAAAAAATTATATACTACAAAATTTACAATAAAAAGAGCGGAATACGTCAAAATTAAAGATATATAAATTTACAGCGATACACCTCCATATATGAAAGGTTTATTTTTCATTGATTTTGGACTTGACGGCATTGAATGAGGGAGCCATCTTTGTATCCAAATCAAGACTGTTCCAGAGACTGGCCCCACGATAAGCAAAGGATTTTTGGCCATTGCCAGTTCTCAACATGGGTATTGCAAGGTTTGTTTTAGAGTTTCTTAACTCTCTTGGATGTACCTCGGACAATCTCACGAAGAGATCGCTAAGATATTGAGGTGCAAGAGAGTTAAGAGATTTGTAAACCATAGAGCCTGTTTCTTTATTTATCAGCTTTTGTACAGAGGGCCAACCAAGTCATTTTCATTAGTGCTGTAGATAAGCACGTGTTGGTCTTGGTTCTTTAGCTGAGGATGGCATGAGTTTCAGTGCTAAATCGCAGCGCATCGTACTAATATTTACTTGATCGTGTCTTAACTCTAATCATACCGGGTGGGGGGTGTTTTCCAGAGACACGATCGCAGAGCATTCTTTGACGGCAAAAGCTATCACCCTCAAACTCTCTGAAAATTACTTATTATCTATTAGCTACATCTTGACAATAAAATTTTTGAACAATGGGTGTCTCGTGTCTCGTGACAGGTGATATTACCATATTTGGAAGAAGGCATTAGAAAAATTAATGTTTTTGATATTTTCACTCACAAAATTCTTTCCAAATGTTGGCTATCGTACTTTATAAGAATAACAATAGAAATTGCTGACATATGCATTCTTAAATTATGACGTCACTCATGCCGCCATGTTAGGTCATTTTGGCAAATTTTGAAGCTTTTCCCAACAAATGTTGCTAAAAATGCACAGAAACAGCTGGAAAACCATATTTTTTCACACTTTCAAGCATTATGACATCATTTTGATGTCACCTAATTAGGTGGCTACGCCCAATCGGCTAATATGCGCTTTCCAAGTTTCAATGATTTCCCATTAGTCTACGGCTATTTATAGAGAAGGGGGTGGAAAACACCCCCTCCCCCCCCGACTATGTTAGGTCAAGAAAACCTGGTAGGAATAGGGTTAAAACGGCAATCTGTCAAGCATTTGATTGGCTGACTCTGATAATGCAAAGAATATAAAGTTTGAGTTGCTGCTAATTTGACTGACTTCTACGACCGTAGAAAGTGAGAGGGATCAGCCTTCTTTTGTTTCAAATACACTGATTTGTGAGGTCTCACTTTGTTGCGGCCAATCAGATCGTGACAGAGTGCCGTTAATAGTTTGCGCATAATATTTGAAATGTCGTAATTTATTGGATATGTTTAATTAACTTGCCACTATGAATGATTTGGATTTATCGATCAATCACTATTTTCATACTGGTTTAGCTCAAGTCTTTTCATTTTGTCATCTTTTTCAACACATATGAAGATGTTCGCCGTTAAATTTGATAAAGAAATTCATCATCAAATTGCGATTTCCGAAGCATATTTCATAATCATTTTATTATTATAAAGACAAAAATTGTTGGATCGCTGATGAATCTACGTCAAGATTTCAAATCAAAAGATTTATTTCAAATCGAAACGTTTATAAGCGACCCAATAGTTTTTGTTTTTATATCCATATTTCTGTACTAGGCCTGATCGGCGCGGCTGTCACCGCGCCTCCGCATTCCGTTCCCCCTTTGTTTGTCACATGTTTACCCAATTTTAGGCAAGTGGCATATCATTAATTCCAAAAAGCGCACGATTTTGTTTCAGAACGAAAGGATATTTACGTATTGCTCTTTTAAAAAAAGGATTTTTGCTAAAGGTATGCTGATTTTTTTGTAGACAGAAAAACGTTAGAGCAAATTGTCCTGAGCATGTTTTAGGGTATTTCTCGCGTTATTGAAACCTATCGTCCTTTCACAGCAAAGAGAACAACAATCTTATATTTCATCGGCTTGGGAATGGGCTCTGAAACCCCAGGAAATACCATTGGTATTTTTTACCCTGCAGTCGAACATGATGCATTCATTTTTGTTAAGTGTTCAGTGTAGGCCCGTCACAGCATTCCCCGTGATTTGTAATTCCATCTGTGATATTTTTAACTTTTCCATATTTTCGGGGTCTTTTCCAGAAAGTTGGAAAATAGCCCGTGTGGCCCCTATTTTCAAAGGAGGCAAGCCTGATGACCGTTCAAATTACAGGCCTATTTCTGTTCTACCGGTCGTTTCAAGACTCTTCGAAAAGGTTATATATGATCAGTTATACCAGTACCTAGATAAGCACAAGTATCTAGCGTCTCACCAGTCAGGATTTCGTTCTCTGCATTCGGTTGTGACATGTCTGCTAAAAGGAACTAGTGATTGGTACATTGACATAGACAGTGGGAAGTATACTGCGATGATTTTTGTAGATCTCAAGAAAGCATTCGACACGGTTGACCATCAAATACTCTTAGATAAAATGCAATTTTATGGAATTACTGGACTTGCGCACAAATGGTTCAGTTCTTATCTTGATAATCGGAAGCAGTACTGCAGAGTCAATGGCACAACTTCTAGCATTGAAAATATTGATATTGGAGTGCCACAGGGATCGTGCCTAGGGCCTCTTCTTTTTCTACTATACATAAATGACTTGCCATTTGCTCTAAAGAAAGCAAAGGCAACCATGTATGCCGACGACACAGCAATTTCGTATTCTTCTGATAAAAGTGAGGAACTGGACCTAGTAATCAACGAGGAGCTGTCGTACATTGAAAGGTGGCTACAAGGCAATAAGCTTTCCCTTAATGTTGTTAAAACCCAGGCTATGATAATTGGTTCAAAGCCAAAAATTAAAAAACTAAAAAACAATCTTAGCACACTTCCTTCTTTCAAAGTAGGGGGCGAGGAAATCAACCTGGTAAACGAAACAAAATACCTCGGGGTCATGATTGATAATTGCCTTACCTGGGAAAGTCATATAAGCGCGGTTCAAAAGAAGATCTCCAGAGCTATTGGCCTATTGAAGTATGCAAAAAATTTTGTTCAAACTGACACTTTGATAAATTTATATAGAAGCATCACGGAGCCACATTTCAGCTACTGTTGTTCTGTCTGGGGCTCTTGTGGTGCTTCAAAGCTAGACGTGCTTCAAAAATTACAGAATAAAGCAGCCAGAATAGTAACAAATAGCCCTTTCGATGCATCTGCAGCTCCTTTGCTCCAGAGACTTGGTTGGCCATCTGTACAAAAGCTGATAAATAAAGAAACAGGTTCTATGGTTTACAAATCTCTTAACTCTCTTGCACCTCAATATCTTAGTGATCTCTTCGTGAGATCGTCCGAGGTACATCCAAGAGAGTTAAGAAACTCTAAAACAAACCTTGCAATACCCATGTTGAGAACTGGCAATGGCCAAAAATCCTTTGCTTATCGTGGGGCCAGTCTCTGGAACAGTCTTGATTTGGATACAAAGATGGCTCCCTCAATCAATGCCTTCAAGTCCAAAATCAATGAAAAATAAACCTTTTATATATGGAGGTGTATCGCTGTAAATTAATATATCTTTAATTTTGACGTATTCCGCTCTTTTTATTGTAAATTTTGTAGTATATAATTCTTTAATTTTGTAAGTATTTTTTTGCAGGGCCAATTGTAAAACAGTATTTATACTGAATTTGTACCCTGGGTAAACAATTTTAAAATGAAAAAATGAAATAAAACAGCCAGAGGAGTTTTGGCCCCTCGATGATTTTCAGAATTCTTCTTTAGTTTCTGAGAAATACTGCAAGAAAAAAGCTTGAATAATACATTGATTTTTCTGAAAAATTTGAGAGTTCCAGTTTTAAAATGCCTCTGAAATACTTTTTTCAGCGATGATATGAATGAGTTAGTGCAAGTTTTATAAGATGTGCTGCTTTTATGGGCAATCTAATCTAATAGGCATGGCTCCAAAATGTCGTGGAACATGCCCAACACCCCAAAGATTGCTCATTCCACTGGCAGTCCCCACCAAAAATGAGAATGGTTCCAAACTTCAGTCTATGGGGGGTCGAAGTTTTATCATCTCACAGAAAAGTTGTGCTCTATGCTGCTGTGTTGTTTGACAGTAAAGGAGTGATTTTCTAATGAATGGCCTTTCCTTTGGTAGTCCAAAAATAGATATTTTTCTATGATATCCGCACAAACTGTGAAATTGATATGAAGGAGCTGTAAAAGTAGTATTTCAAATGTTATTTTGCAGAAATGGCCAATCTATTTTTCACATTAAAAACAAGATGTACATTTCTTCCGTTCGTTGTTATTGTGATCTTTCGCAAAATTAAATTTAGTATTTCATATTCATTTCATGTACCTGCTAGACGAGATGATTTTCCATTTCTTGTGCTAAAAAGCAAGAGACACAATTCATGAATCTATATGATGTTTTGGTTCATGTAATTGCTGATTCCCACTCTTATGATCTCACAAAGATGGGAGCAGAATTGGATAAAGGAATGGGAGCAATGGTTATCGAAGAGGACATCACAAAATCTTTCGTTCTGGCCACGTTGAATGTTACAGCTCCTGCCATTCCTGAAATAATTGTTATTTATTCAAAGTTCATTGGAATTTCATGTTATTTGATGATGACTAGCAAGCATGCAGCTGATCACTGAAATTTCTGCGCCCTTTCTATTGACAATGATGTTGCAAGAGGAAAGTCTGAACGATTTGTTGGAGAAACTTGCTGCAGATTACGGTCAAAAAAGTGGATTTTTGCCATTAAAACCAGTTGAAATACTTTTGGCATTTGTGCTGTTTCATATTTTCAGTTTGTAGTCCTCATTTTGCAAGATAGAAATGTAAGTATCTGTTAATTCGTCCTTATTTATAACAACAGTGTGATGTTTTATTAGGCAAGTGCAGTGCAAATCTTCCCATTATCACCTTCCCCTCAGGATTAAATATTGAAAGTCGCCGGTGGTATTCATGTTAGCTTCAAACTAAAAAAGATTCAGATGCTGTAGTGCTCTAAGTTTGGCATCTTTTAAACACACAGAATAAGAACTTCGAAGCAAAGTATTTAGTCTCCAGATGCATGTGAAGAATACGTTTCTGTGTTTACGGAGGTTTTTACTATGACACGCCACAGTGAGGTCAGTGAGGTCAAATTCAAAACTTCGGCATTTCTCCAGATTTTGAGATAATTCTTAGCCCCCGTGAACAGGCATGTATTCAAGTGTTGGGAACAAGTCTGTGAAGGAATTGTTTGAAAATATTAATTTTCCTTCCGTACAATCTTTTTTTTGTGAAGGGTGGTAAAATCGTCCAAAAACGGCCTAAATTTGACTTTTCAAATTTCCCGGTCAGTTTTCCGTTCCATTGATTGGTTTCAGAGCGTGTCACGTGCCAAGCTCGTTAGCCAGTTAGGAATTAGTGCCTATCTTTCGCAGACAAGGCCAGCTTTTGTGCAGTCTTTCTTTTAAAGAGAGAGTGCACGCAGGCTAAGGCAAGGCAGACTCATGGGGGAGGGTGTTCTTTCATAGTCATATGGATTGACGGGGCTACCGTGCCTAAATAAAACATAAGATCCTTTTGGATGATTACAAAGTCTGTCCTGAGCTAAACAAGCATAAGAATATCTGAATATTGATTTCTTCATAACCCCAAATGATCGTAGATGCTGTTTTTAGCTACAGTCAGAGAGATGAGTGTTGCTGCTATAGTCGCTTTCAATGGAAAATCGAGCGCCTTGTATAAGGACAAGAATCGCCTCAAATGCAATATTTTGGTCTTTATGTCAAACGAGAATGATACGCAAAAATCAAAACTCATTACCCCTAGTTTGCTTAGTTCGTGCACGAAACTATTGGTGCATCTGTGTCAAATGAGATGTCATGTGAAATTACTTATGCAGAACCCTACAGAACGTTTCAATTGTTGCCATTCGCGGGAATCTAATTTGAGACAAGCAGTGACGAAGATAACTTCTATCCAGAATGATATGCAAGAAGATGTTTGGTTCAGTGTGATCACGTGCCTTTCCCAAATCAATGGCGCCATTGTTTGCTGGGATTCTGCACCTTTCTGTAGCTGTGTAGGAGGGGGTATTATTATCATTATTATCAATTTATTTAAAGTAGGCATTACATATAAAAATAGCTATAAAATAAGAGCTAATTCAAGCCTACTATCTAAGAAAATTTGTGCAAAAGAAATAAAATACAGAATAATTAGCTACAAATACATTAATTTACAGATTTTTACAATGTTTTTATTATTTACAATGCTTTCTTTTTCCAGAAAATAATATCAGTTCAAGAACCCAACCTGAGCCACGAAAGGTCTACATAGTCTACAACTGCATTGTTCCCCTCTCCAGATTTTGATTTTCCTTTTAAAGCTGGAGAGGGTCTCTGACTGCTTTATATCTTTGGGAAGTGCCTGCCATAGTCTACACCCACGAAACGATACCGTCTCCAAGCCATTGCACACAGTGCGCGCTTGTGGCAATAGTAGACCATGGCAGCCTCTTAACCCATAAGGACTGTGTTTTTCAACAAAGATCTCCTTCATGAAACTAGGATTAAGCTCCCATTTTGTTTTATAGATCTCAGTCATCAGCAATTGTAAATTCCTTATGTGGATTGGGGTCCTTCTACCTTCGGTGATGCTGCGAATGCTAGCCTCTGTGCAGGCCGCCGGTTACATCATCCTCTAAAGTTGACTTATTTGCATAATGAGTGCTATCAATAAGTGGTTAATTATTCGTTCGGTTTAGAAAACGTTTGCTTTAACATAATTAAGCTGCTAATGAAGTCAAGATCGTGCCAATTCTGGGTAAATTTGTTGTTGTGCCAGGGTAAACATCCTGGTGATTTATCCATCTTATGGTGTCAAATCTGTCTAACATGAAATAAGCCGACGTCAAATGTTGCTATAGGATCGCGGGAAACTTCTGTCTCGTGTGCGCTTTCTTTATTTCAGTGCCAATTAGCAGAGGTAAAACAGTAATCAATCGCTTTGACGAGCGTGACGGACTTTCTTTCTTTCTTTCTTTCTTTCTGACTGACCCGGAGCCCCCTCTTAGATTACAAAGTTGGACTTTGTAATCAATAAAAATGAAATGAATGAAAATAGTAAAGGTTCCTCCTGGGGGTGTGCCGCGAGCAAGAGTATACTTGTTCGGACTTCTACCGGGTGACCCAGAAAAAGTGACCCAACGCAGTCTGTTACAGAAAATTAAGTAAGTGGCCGATTGAAATATTTCGAACGTTGTTGTGTTGCTAAAAGACTAGCCTATGCTATAAGTATTTTTCGCAATTTTTTTCGGCACGGTAAACTTCCAAAACTAAGGATGTCGAGGAAAAGGGCACGCCTGAAATTTTCAAAAAGTCGTCAAAAACAAGAGATCGATTTACAGCCATTTCAAATCTTCAAAACAACGAGGAACGTGTTTCATTTCAACCTGGGAATAGGCAACCCAGCAGGAAGTCTTCAGAGCAACAAGGACAGATAATGTTACAATAGAACTCGCTACTTTTCATTGACACCTAGATACAAAGCAATTTATGATTGCAGACAAAGGGAATTCCATGCTCGCTTGGTCAAGACATAAACAAAAACAAAGCAAGCCGCAAAAATTGCCCTGAAACTCGGGTCGCTAGTGCGCTCGTTGTGCATTCCAAAAATGGTTTTTAAGAGCAAATATTAGCACATATCGAAAGAAGAAGGATATATCTAAACTTCTGCCTCGGGCATTTTATTCATTTTGTGCAGAGGCCAATTGGAAGGGGATTCAAATTCTCGTACTTTTTAGGTGTAATTAAAACACTTACTGCTCAGCTTCTGTACGAAAAGAATAAAATGCCCGAGGCAGAAGCATAGATATATCATTTTTCTTTCGATATGTGCTAATATTTGCTCTTAAAAACCATTTCTGGAATGCACAACGAGCGCGCTAGCGACCCGAGTTTCAGGGCAATTTTTGCGGCTTGCTTTGTTTTTGTTTATGTCTTGACCAAGCGAGCATCCCCTTTGTCCGCAATCATAAATTGCTTTGTATCTAGGTGTCAATGAAAAGTAGCGAGTTCTATTGTAACATTATTTGTCCTTGTTCTTCAGAGCAAGTTTATTGTCCCTAGGCACTTAAGGATATTCTCGGGCAAAATGAAACACGCTCCTCGTTGTGTTGAAACCTGGAATGGCTTTAAATCAATCCCCTGTTTCTGACGACTTTTTGAGGATTTCAAGCTTGCCCTTTTGCTCTAAATCCTTGATTTAGGAACATTATCGTGCCCAAAAAAATTGCAAAAATACTCATAATGTAGGCTAGTCTTTTAGCGACAATGCTTGAAATATTTCAATCGGCCACTTACTTTTTTTTCTATAACAGATTGCGTTGGGTCACTTTTTTCTGGGTCACCCAATAGTCTTGCACAGTGTATACATTTTTGCAATTTGGGTCTAGCCACAGTCTATTCATGGGTATCATATATGGTAATATTGGTCTGGGGAACGGTCACATCATCAGATTTGAAATTTTGCATTCAATGTTGCATCCATATTGGTTGCCCCGATCGAGAAGCTTCTTGAAAATGACGTCATCGTGCATTGAAACTTAAGGAAGCGCTGCACCACCACGCACCACATAGTCTTTTTGAAATGATCAGTTATGAGTTTAAGAGTGAAGAATGAAAATATCAGGTGTTGCCCTATTTGGGGATCTGTTGCAGAGAGCAGGGGGTTCGAAGTTGCCACTCATTATTCGCACAGTTAAATCCTATTTCAGATGCCTAAAATTGGGCCAATGCTTGAGGATGATACTAACTTTCACTCTGGTGATGTTTGTCCTCGACGAACACTAGCAGATTCAAATGAAATGCGGAGGCACATTAAAGTCGCGCCGAACAGGCCTAGTTATGATATAGCTTTTGAAGGTTTTCTGGTTTTTTTGTTTTTTGGTCAATCGGTATTTTTATAATTATTGCGGGTCCTTGGTTGGCAACATCTTTACAATCTTTCAAACAAGGGACATGTTTTGAATCGTGTTGACATAACCTAAATAATGATGACTTAATAAATAATGATGACAAAACCTATGTTTTTGAATGGTACCCTCATTTGAATATACATTTCTTTGATACTTTTTGCTGGTAACTGTCATTTCATTTGGAAATTCTATCAATTCTCGATACTGTTGGCAGAATTTGTCAACATCCTTAGTCAGCTTGCTTCATAAACACTTCCTATCCTATCATTAGGAGAGAATCTAATACTCTATTCACACTGAGCGGTTTAAACCAGTTTTATCTAAACCAGTTTCAATATCAACCAATCAAATTGATTCGATCTGCTGGATTGACCAATCGGAAGGCCCCATTCGATAACCTGGTTTGGTTCAGGCTTCTTTTACATGCCAGTGTGAATGGGTATAAGATTAGTTATCTGAGAGAGTGTCATCAGCTGAATACATATCTCCTTCTGTGTCCCGTTATTACAAGCATTTCCTCGAGTTTTCTTCAAGTTTCAGCAGTTGGACAGTCTTGAAGTTATATCAAGATATACTCTACGATTGTATCTATTAGTAGCAGTTGCAGCAAGGTAAGTATATACTCAAATAAACGATTCTATATTGCATTGCATCCATTGCAACGCACAGCAAACTTATACATGGCAACATCCTGTGTGGTGAATGGTGCCGACCGACTTACACAGTCCCAGTTCGATAACTGAAGTTAAGTGTTGTCAATTGTGGTCAAAATCCAGATGGTGACCTTCCAAGTAACTCACTTCGCCTTTCTTCGGAAGAGGCTTTAAACTTGGAGTCCCATTTCTGGATGCGTCATGCATCAGCTGCCAGCGAGCTAGAAATCTTTCCAGCCTACTTAAAGACTCTGCGCTAACCGGCAGTCTTTGCAGGCGGCATTCTTTGCAAGATAGATAAACAACCTTGTGCAAGATGACACGTGCAAGGTATGCAAGTTGGAATGGCTCCTTTGAAATTGGAGAAAGGGAAATATCAAATTTTGGACTCTACAGCATTTTCTATGTAACAACACCATTCAGTTGGAAACTTTATCAGAGATTTGTTTTGTTATCATTAAGATGAATAACAATGTTTGCTTTGCGTGTAGTACGTCACTGTGCCTGCACAGTTTCATTCCAAAAACAGTGTAGCAAATCAGCCATCAGGTTTACGCTTGTTCATATTAGTTAGTACCATTTTCTTTCCGTATCTACAGAATTATTTTGCTCTGTACCAACGTAAACGCTCTCATAACAATTCTGCAACAGATGAAAATTGTCTAGCTATAGTTTAAACCTAAACATGCTCCACACAAAAGTGTTACTACTTCGTATCACTTTTCTTCCCTCTTTCCATACTGGCAGCAAAAAGTACACATTTTTTTATAGGAAACTGCCTATAAGAAACTCATCTCTCAGATCGCCAAAAATTAAGGAACTCCAGTACTGGGAAATCCTTGACACATTTTTACTTTACTTTCACTTGTTTCCTGCATCATATCGATCGTAAAGTACTTGAGTATTGTCTAAACATTGGAAAGGCTTAAAAATCCTTGTTTTGAAATGTTCTCGATGACATGGGTAGTGAACATGAAGATTGTCACGGGACCTCTAAGAAACTCGTAAGGAACGCCGAGTTCTCAAAATCTGATAATTTTAAGAAACTTTCGGTACTGGTGCAAATTCTTAGTTTCTTATATAAAAAAAAGGTAGCAGTGAAAAAAGAAAGCCTCCTCCGCAGGAACTGCTCAACCGCTTGTACTTTTTGGGGATACCTAGCTTGAAAAATTAATATTTGAATTGGAGATCATGATTCAATTAGCGATGTTATTGTTGTTGTTGGTGCATAGTATAGTCATCATGATGTTGAATGACGTCAGTTGAATAAAAGCATGCTAAGAGTTTAGCACACTTGACTTCTCATAAAAAATGAAAAATAAGTATCAAAATATGTACCATTCAACACTTTAGTCTTTATTGGACCAATCAAAAATAGATTAAAAGAGATACATACGAAGTAAACTTTTTACACAATGCCGCATGATAGCTGGGAAGCCATGGAAATAGTGCTTAAAATAGAATGTCCAAAAAGTTACAGTTACAGTTACAGTTACAGTTTACAGTTACAGTTACAGTTACAGTTACAGTTACAGTTACAGTTACAGTTACAGTTACAGTTACAGTTACAGTTACAGTTACAGTTACAGTTACAGTTACAGTTACAGTTACAGTTACAGTTACAGTTACAGTTACAGTTACAGTTACAGTTTACTGCATATGTCAGACCAAGATATCACAAAGAACGTCATAATGTTCTTTATGATCTCTTGGTCAGACAAAATGTAAACAAAACTATACTAAGGAGGCGGAAAGGCTAACCACTTTGAAGTAGGAATTCATCAACCGCATCAAAGTATAAATTCGATGAAATAGCAGAAATTACATTTATATTTGTCATTAAGATTTCTCCAAACTTTGAACAAAAAGTTTGATTTCAGGTCCTTGGTAGAAAACATATATGTTATCTTCCTTCGCATCTTTTGAATTCTATTTGACTGAAGTTCTCTTGAAAATTAACATAACTGAAACTGAAATTAATATCTTTTCATTAATCACAGATAAGGGCTATTTAAACAGGTGAAATTAAAAAGTTGCGTTTCTTTTGCTTTTAAAACGCTGTTGACCGAGCATTTTAGGCCACCTCCCGCAGTTCGGAAAGTAGATTTATTTAAACTTAGAACTTACCAAAAGACTATTTATGCAAACTAATGCAAACAAGTTATAAGTAAACCTTCAAGTATGAATCTCTGTTAATATACTGTCTCTGTAAATCAAGATGACTCAAATTTTGCTTTTCAGTCTAATCATTGCTTCTGTTATGGTTCTACACACCTGTAGCTTGACCAAGAAGTCATCAAATGCAATATATGACTTGTATTCTGGAGAATCGCATGGTACTGTGACAAATTTATTTCACAAAAGTTTCCACCAGTGTAGCCTAGAAGACAATTGCAATTTTGTGGTCAAGAACACAAAGACCAACTCTTTCAAGAAATACTCGCATGCTGCTAATCTCCCAAAAGAAAGGAAGACATATGTCATTTTTAAGAAGAGATCCGTCAACTTGGAGAAGAAAATTGGTAAATATCTCTACATCATTTCTTCCACAATACTTGGTGAGTCAATAAAAAGAATCTCAGTTTGAAAAATCCCAATTCTCTGAATATCAATATGATGATATTAGGAAACATACCATTTAACAGCAGACATGTTCAAATGGACCTCAACATTTACTTGCCTGAAATCGGCTACTCCATTCTGAAAATATGACGGATTTTCTCCAGAAAGCTCTTTCGAGAAATCATCAAAACAGGCTCAAAAACAACGACCAACATTTCCCGAGCTTTCTACCTTACGACACGACCTTACCTCGATGAGTTCACCAGATTCTAACATGTTCTATACGAACAGGCAAAGTGCCTTTCCTGGATTCTACATTCTACATGTAGAATTTTTGAATGTGTACAATAGTGATAGGAGGGTGATAGGAGCTCCAAAGCCACTCGATCGAACGTCGTGTATCAAAATGTATAAGAATAATACTCTATCCAGGCTCTTTTGTAGAATAGCTAAAAGGGCTATTGACACTTATGCTTCACGCGTCCTATATATTTCTGCATGCTACAATCTTGGACATAATATGTTGAGAAAAAATACTCTGCACCCACGCGTCCTATATATTTCTGCCCAATCTTGGACATAATATGTTGAGAAAAATCTGCACCCCCCTCCCCCCGTTCAATTTTGGTAACTATAGCTGCAGTTTGCTGCCTTGCTCCAAAAATATACCCAACATTGAATGGGGGGAGGGGGGGTCCGATAGCGGGGTATGATATCGAAGTGCTATCACAAGTCGTTGCACTCTGTGAAAGCGGATATTTTTCTCAACAATTTTGCCCATGATTGTAGCTATATCTGCGTGGTCATCCTTTCGAACAGGAAACGGTACACTTTTAAAAAGTTAACCAAAGCAACTGCTATCAAAAACTTAAGCAAAACAATCCAAAGTTGTTTCAATCACGATGGCAAATATCACGATAATCATAACTAACTTAAATGGTATTTATTTTGCGGAGCACTCATCGGCTGAACATGATGAGTGATCTGAATTGATTTGAGAGTCCTAATGTTTACAAGCTATTCTGTTTTCAGAGGTCATTGAAATTGAACAACAATACATTAAACATTACACTACAATTCTATTTGCACTTTCTTCATTGTCAAGGCAACACCGCTAATTGCCCTTCCATTCAAGACACATATCTGACGTCAATACTTTTCAAACCAGAACAATGGGTGGATAGAACAATCAGAAAGTGATTTCAGAGCCTCTGTTTGGGATGAGAGAGCTAGAAAGCAGGGGGCGAGGGGGAACTCCTATTGGGGGTCTGGTATATATGTGTCTTTGAGGATTCAGAGTTAGGACCCGTAATCAGGACAAAATTTTAAAATATGACCCCATAAACCGGGAAAAATCTACCACAATTATCGCAACATACAGAGTAAATTGAGAATTTATAGAGCTATATTCCTTTTTATGAAAGTTTTTTGTAGAATCTTAGGAAAAACGGGGTATTTTTCTTCAGAAAATATTCCTCCCCAAAAACAGTGAAATGCTGGCTGGTGTACTCGGGGCCCTAAAATAAAAGTCAAAATTCACCTGGCCCAAGCTTCATACCCCAAGTTTTATGGAATTCTACTTTTTTCCAACAAAGAGAAGAGATATCAGTATAAGTGAATCGTAATTAAGTGCCAAAATCCCAAACCTTTCTCTTAGAAACAGTGTTTGTACTGTACAGATTTCTTTAGGGCTCAGTGATACTCCTTTAAAGGGGGGTTACCTTCAAAATTTTCCATGATAAGGGGTTTTTTCATCAACTAGAATGTCAGAGAAAAGGGTATCCTATGGAACGGTCTGGACGAGCGTGATGTACCTTTTACTGTTGAATTGCACCCACCGGGAGCGTGCAGTACAGTTGGGGATGTTCAGTGCAGTGGAGAGGTATGTTTGAGTACAGTGGGGCAATTCAGTATAGTAGGGAGGCATCCGGAGTTCAGTGGGGGATACCTTGAGTGCAGTGGGGGGACGGGGGGCAATTCAACAGTAAAAGGTACATCACGTTCAAAGGTTCAACGTACATCAAAGGTTCAATGCAGTGGGGAGGCATCTGGAGTACAATTGGGGGGGATACCATGATGTGTGTGGTGAGGCATCATCAGTATAGTAGGGGGATATTCAGAGCAGAGAGGGGGGTAGCCAGGGTAGTTACCAGGGGGCCCGGGGCCTCTGTGGGCCAGCAAGAAATAAGGTATGTATTTTTCTTTGTTGTAGTTTTCTTTCAGGAACGTTTTCAGGCCTGCAGGCCCACTCAGATTCTAAAAAAATCTAAAAGCAGTGTCTTACCAGTGCATAGGAGGGCATGCCCGAAGGATAAAAGGGCGTGGTGCCCGGCCTCTCTCTCGACGGCCCTGGGGGTAAACACTCATGTTGTTAAAAGCTCCCTTACGCAACTATGAACTTCAGCTTTGTAGAATGTAGAATGAACCTATGACGAAACTTTGGTCACATAAAGTGAAAACAGAAAACAACGTCAAGAAGCAACAAGTTCTTTCCCAAGCAATCACTCGGTACGACGGCGGGCCAGGTCGACGCCGCAGGTGCCGACCGGCAAGCCTAGTTTAAAGTTATTTGTTGACCCCCTGAATCAATGTCAAAATTTTTTGAAATTGACATGAAAGGATGTCTCCTAGAGATTCTAGAGGAGATATGTGGAAAAATTCACTAGGGGGCACTTTGTACCACCCTGGTCTGCATAGGGTTAAATCTGTGCTCATCAACTTGTGTGTGAATGACCATCTTGTTATTACCTTAAATTTTTTAAACAATGGTTCTTATTGTTCTTGACGGCGGCTATTTTTAGCACTGCTATCCCCATTTGGTGGCCTAAAAGTTTAGACTTCAGAACTTCTTGCTCTACAGCGTTCCGTAGTTGGTGTGAATTCCTAATTTTCATGCAGTATTGGAGTAAAATGTGCATTTTGTCTTCCCAAATCGAGCATGAATGCTTTATTCAAAATGCATGTTTTCCAGAACAGTGCATTTTCACACATTGTCGGTCTGGGGCAAGTTGTAACAATACAAAAAAGATGCACCAGAAAAGAATTAAGTTCTTTCTGAAAGCCATTCAGTTAAAAAACCAGTTATTTGATATGCTTGATATAGAATTAGAGTTTACTAATGGTGAAATCGAGCAAAACTGATACATTCAGCATGTGATCAGCGAATACAGCTAAAACATCTGGTGGGCAAATAATGAAATTATACTACTGAATGGATTGGAATGCATTTCATCTAATTTTGAGTTTATTTGATTTTATGGTGTATTTGATGTATAGGATTATACTAGCAGACAGACTTTATTCCCTGTAATTTCGTTCTGTTACAACTTGCCCTGGTACCTGTTGCAACTTGCCCCATGCTCGGGACAAGTTGTAACACTCCGATCTCGATTTTCGTTTACAGTATACTGAAAATCTAAAAGAGCCATAATTGTGAAACATCATATGCTCAATAGCCAATGATCAAGCACAACACATGTGGTAAATATAAAGACAGGTCCGCGTTTTTCTCATAAGGAGAAAATTTCATTTTTCTGAAAAGAGTTGCAACTAGCCCCAGTCTCCCCTGCTAACATTTAGGGACAGTGCAAAATTTATTATATTACATGGCCGGTGGAAAACAAAAGTTCTTGCAAAAAAAACTGCTCGCCTTGTATGAAATTATGGCAAAAAACCAACTGCCCAGTCACCCCTTCCTTAAAAAGAGTGTCTCCCGTATTCATGAACAACAGATGTTGTAAAGTACGACCGATGAATTAGCCAAAGACCATAACAAATCAATTCTTGCCCTTACGAGAACGAAATAATCGACTTTGGAGATGAAGAGAAATGACTGATGAATCGTTCTTGCAATTGACTGACAAGGACATTTTGGGTCATTTTCATACACATCATTCCAGGCATTTCTCAACCTGCACTATTCACAATTTTTTCCTCAAAATGAGCCATTTTATATTTCAAACTTCATCTTGAGCTCATAAAAAGCTAATGCCCCCGTTTATGTTGCTTTGTAAAAAGTGTTGACCCTGTTCTGTACAAGCTCAAAAGAAGTAATTGCCCCGTTATGTTTTGCACTAGCCATGTTATAAAATAAAACTTTGCATTGTCCCTTACCACCTGTTCTAAAAAGGTTTGTATAACACAGGCAGCAATGCAGATTGAGATTTGGGTTGTCAACAGCTCTAATGTAACATACTTTCATCCGTCAGATTTTTGAAATAAAAATAGGCCTTGAAGCCATTGTTTTCAGGCCCTCATAATTGAAAGATTTATTTTAGACTTTTGGCACACGTTGGAAGTTTCTTGATGGGGCTTTCTAGATAAACTCAAAATCTCTCACGATTTCAGAAAATATTGACCCATTTCACTCAAGTAAATGGATTTGAAGGAGCAGTGTTCTTCAAAACAGGGATCGTTTTTACGACTAAGGCAAAATATTTTTATCGTTAGGTGAGAAGATTGATCAAGAACCATCTTATGTTGGATGCTATGAGGATAAGGCTAGTCGTGCGTTGCCCGTCAACAGAAATGCATACATGAAGCAATACAATGCAGAAGGAATCATTGTGCAATGCACCAAAGAATGTAAGAGTCTTGGTCATCCTTATGCTGGATTGCAGAATTATTTTGAATGTTTTTGTGGAACGACGTACAATAAATATGGTGCTGTGGCTGAATCAAAATGTAAATTCCCATGCAGAGACTATTCTGGCAAGATGTGCGGAGGTCACTATATAAACTCTGTATACAAGACAGGATAGTTGAGAGCAGCACTTCAAAAGTGGACCGCCGTACTATGATAGATTATTCACAGAAGAAGTAGAAAGATTTTTCTGTTCTGAGAGCTTTGGTTATAGCTGAGTATTTTCTTCAAAAATGTTACCGGGGAAATCTTTATTTTTATCTATAATGGGCGGGGGGAGGTGAAGAGATACAGTAAATCCCCGCATATAAGAACCTAAAAAATTAAGAACCTACAGTCTGTTTTTCCTAACTTATGCACCTTGTAATTAAGAACCTGTTTCAGTTTGATGAAAAATATGTTCTCATAGCAGGGGTAGCAAAGTTGATTTTGGATTGTCAGTGCTAAGTTCATTTTTGTCCCAGTGTGCTTTAAATGTTTTAATCTCCTTCCCTGCTGTTTGAAAGCTTAGCATTAGTTATTAGGTATATTATAACCTTGCCAATACAAATAATAGGGCTGAAAATCATTGGCGAAGGTTCTAAAATGGCCTACGCAAGGTACTCTTCAAATAAGAACCATTATACCTTGAAATTTGGCCCAGTACCTTTAAAATAAGAACCTATTTCAGCCTAGCTCTCAAAACAAGTAGGTTCTTATATGCGGTGATTTACTGTACAAATTTGTTTAAACAATTTTCCAAGTGCAAGATTCTAATGAAATTTATATTGCAAGGTAATGCCTACTGGATGAAAATCAATTCATAATGACAATTATTTACATAGACACAAGTTTTTGCAAAACGTAAATCACGAAAATCACCGTAGAAATTATTGATCATGGACCATATCCACCAACGCATTTCATCCTTTGACCAAAAATGCTCAATTACATAAATTCCCTCTTTGGGTGACGATTGCCCCCCTCATCCCCGCCTGGTCTAAAAAACTCTCTTGAAAAAAATTCTGCGAATATTTACACCTAAACAAATTTCTTGGAGCTATTTGCCCTGGTCCCGATACTTTCTCTACCTCTCAGTGATAGAATAGCATATGAATATCAACTCACAAATTATGTCATGAAGACTTTGCTCACCTTATTATTATCATTATTACTATTGTTATCATCATCATGTCATTTTCATTAGTGCTATAGATAAGCACGTGTTGGTCTTGGTTCTTTAGCTGAGGATGGCATGAGTTTCAGTGCTAAATCGCAGCGCACCGTACTAATATTTACTTGATCGTGTCTTAACTCTAATCATACCGGGTGGGGGGTGTTTTCCAGAGACACGATCGCAGAGCATTCTTTGACGGCAAAAGCTATCACCCTCAAACTCTCTGAAAATTACTTATTATCTATTAGCTACATCTTGACAATAACATTTTTGAACAAAGGGTATCTCGTGTCTCGTGACAGGTGACATTACCATATTTGGAAGAAGGCATTCGAAAAATTAATGTTTTTGATATTTTCACTCCCAGAATTAGTTCCAAATGTTGGCTATCGTACTTTATAAGAATAACAATAGAAATTGCTGACATATGCATTCTTAAATTATGACGTCACTCATGCCGCCATTTTAGGTCATTTTGGAAAATTTTGAAGCTTTTCCCAACAAATGTTGCTAAAAATGTACAGAAACAGCTGGAAAACCATATTTTTTCACATTTTCAAGCATTATGACATCATTTTGATGTCACCTAATTAGGTGGCTGCGCCCAATCGGCTAATATGCGCTTTCCAAGTTTCAATGATTTCCCATTAGTGCAGGGCTATTTATAGAGAAGGGGGTGGAAAACACCCCCCCCCCCCCCGACTATGCTAGATCAAGAAAACCCGGTAGGATTAGGGTTAAAACGGCAGTCTGTCAAGCATTTGATTGGCTGACTCTGATAATGCAAAGAATATAAAGTTTGAGTTGCTGCTAATTTGACTGACTTCTACGACCGTAGAAAGTGAGAGGGATCAGTCTTCTTTTGTTTCAAATACACTGATTTTTGAGGTCTGACTTTGTTGCGGCCGATCAGATCGTGACAGAGTGCCTTTAATAGTTTGCGCATAATATCTGAAATGTCATAACTTATTGGATATGTTTAATTACGGACTTGTCACTATCAATGATTTGGATTTGTCGATCAGTTACTATTTTCCTCACACTGGTTTAGCTCAAGTCTTTTCATTTTGTCATCTTTTTCAATACATATGAAGCTGTTCGCCGTTAAATTTGATAATGAAATTCATCATCAGATTGCGATTTCCGAAGCATATTTCATAATCATTTTATTATTATAAAACAAAAACTGTTGGATCGCTGATAAATCTACGTCAATATTTCAAATCAAAAGATTTATTTCAAATCAAAACGTTTATAAGCGACCCGACAGTTTTTGTTTTTATATCTATATTTCTGTACTAGGCCTGCTCGGCACGGCTGTCGCTGCGCCTCCGCATTCCGTTTGACCCACATTTGTTTGTCACATGTTGACCCAATTTTAGGCAAGTGGTATATCAATAATTCTAAAGAGCGCACGGGGTTTCTTTTCAGAACCAAATGATTTTTCTTAAAGTGAATATGACGTGAACAATTTTATTGATGAAGAACGCCAGTTCGAGCAAGGGTGCCTACCTTGTAGGAAGTGTGTTTATTCCTATGGTGTCCTATGACCCAGCACAGAGAGTGTCCTTGAACCGTACCGTGACCCATTCGTACACAGAGTCAGTCCTCTCAAGGTCAAGATGACGTATGAATAACTTTGTGGTTTCAAATTCCGCTGTTTATGTAACACGAGATCAACTGTATACGATCTGGCCACAGCGAATCAAACAGCATGATTTTTGATTGGTCAACACTAACAGGCGTTAGAACTTGAAAATCCCTGTAACTAGAAAGACTTTAGGGGTATGAAAGTTTTTCTAACTCCATTGTTCACTTTTCTCACAAGCGCGTTACACGTTGCTGTGGCCAGAGCCCGTTGCTATGGCCAGTAAACAAAACTTGCGGTAATTTGAGCTGGGGGTTGGCACTGCTAAGAAATTTTTCAGCTGGTTGTTCGCTTATCATCACGCAGTGTCTGTGGTCGTCTGACTTGTTGTGTTGATTTGAACTGAGGTGAAATGAATTCGAATGCTTTTCCTTAGGAGCCATCGTCGGGAAAAGATAAGGCTCAAATCCTTACTGGTTGCCAGAGCACGCGGAAATCATCCAATCTCATGCTTTTCATCCAATGAGATCACCGCTTTTTAGCCTCTGGAGACAAAATCGGTCGTTTGAGGTGAATTTTCTAGGACGCTCACAAAAACAGAAATGGATGCTAAATACTTCAGTTATTTGCAATTTTTTAGATAAATCAGTTGTGAGGATGTCTGCCTAGAGTTGCTTACATGTTTAGGCACATGGCTTATTTGGGGCCGGAGCTGCGTTCATTTTCATGTTGAAAAAAATTTCCCTTGGTTGAAATACCTATAGATATCGCTACAAATGAGATATACAGATAAGAATTTCAGCGATTATGTATACTGACGTGAGCAATAACCCAAATCCCTTTACTGCTATTATATCTCAAAATTGGATTTGAGAACATCAGCAAGATGCCATGAAAACTTTGCACATTCCTTATAGGGGTACTACCTAACTTTCAATACGTGGAGGATCCCTTTTAGAATTTTTTTGCAGACCCCTAGATATTATGTAAAATGTTTTTGAGACCCCAAATATTGTTGCCAATTGCATTATATGCTAACAGATGAATACGAGAAAAGTATTGGCATATGAATGATTAAATTGGTAACTCTGATTATTCACTCAAGATTTCACAATTTTCCCTTCTTTTAGAGTCATAGACCCACAAATAAAGCATATTAATTTTGTTATTCACAGACCTCAAAAAGTGATTCGTGTAAGATGTCAGACCCAACTATTGTCACAGAGCCCCGTATTGAAAGTTAAGGGGTATTCCCTCTAGAGTTCATTCTAGGGAGTTTTTTCGCAAATTAGTAGGAAGTTGCGAAGCTTTTGATCATTTCTACAAGAGAGATGTCTGCCAAACACAGCTTTGAAGATTTCAAACCTGAATTCCACGTTAAAGGAAAGAAATTAGATAGAACTGATACTTGCAAGCTTTTGTGTACATTTGAATGATCATCTAACTTGGGATAATCATATGAAGATCATTACTGGCTCTTGCTACGGTACGCTAGCTATTCTCAAGAAATTGAAGAAAATGGCACCCTTCAATCTATGAAAGCAGCTTGCAGAGTCGCTCATTCTTTCAAATATTATTATCATTATTATTATTATTATTATTAAGTATCTATTCAAAGTAGGCTAAAAAATGAATAGCTAAATTGCAGCTAATTAAGGCCTTCTATTTACAATATACATAATTTACAATAAAACTAGAATTAATATATATTTATTTTATATATTGATATATTGACTATGGAGATCAAGTCTATACTTCTCTTACTGTTGCACAGCATCAATGCTTGCAGAAAGTACAATTCGCTGCAGCATCTTTTGTAACTGGTAATTATGTAAGGGATTCAAAACGATTTTGAAATTGGGATGGCTACCCATAAAGGAAAGAAGGGAACTCAACCTTTTAAAAACGACATTCAAGGCGATGAACTATGAGTCCTGGCCAACATACTTGACACTAGAAGAAAAAAAGTCTTCCAGAGAGCTTCGATCAAGAAGTGCAAGATCACTTGTGATCCCAAGGGAAGCTGGAATTTTCCAGGATAGTGCAGCAAAACTGTTTAATTCTTCGCCTGAACATATAAGAAACTGTCACATCTATAATAAATTCTTAACATTATCTAAAGACTTTTTAAAGAATAAAATTGTCACATAAGTTTTGCATAAGCATTTAATGAGGTACAATGTAATAAGTTAGTGTAAGAGTATATTTTAATGTATATCATTACTTTTAATTAAAGACAATATTTTAGGTAGCAGTTAACAGAGAATAGCCATGTCATGTGGATCTGTTAATATCCATTATTATTATGATATTATTATTATTACTATTATTATTATTATATGAAAAACACTGTTATTTTAAAAAACGTTTCGATTAAAATCTTCATCAGTTTACTTTACAACTCCGGACAGCCAGGTTTATATACAATGTAAATAAAATTATATTAACATAAAATTTACATAAAATCAAAATTACGATACCCTTGATACATTCCAAACTATAGACTTACAATAATACAGACGTTTTACAGCGTAAACAAAATTAACATAAACTTATTTAGATAAAGACAAAAATACCCTAGACACATTCCAAACCATAAAATTACAATCATACAGCCCATCTTTTAACCTTTTACCCACATGGGATTGAGAGTGTCAGCCGAAATATAAATGTTTACAAGGAAACAGGAAAACAGACGCCAGCCAGTAACCCTCCAAGGATTTGCTTAAGTTGCTAAATCCCGAATGGCCCGATGGGGAATTCCACCCCAACACCACGTGCAAATTGCACGAAGTTAACCAGCCAGCATCTCCTCCCCCTCCCCTGAGATCTAAGTGCAATGGTAGAAGGATTAAGCGCTCCCGCAGGCAAACAAGTCCAACTCGACATCCGCTACCCTTTCATTTAGGCCCTGTGGAGAAAATAGACCCAATTTATACTGCCAAAATAGCTCCTTTCTACGGAGCGAATATACGTCACCTGCACCATCGATGATGCTTCTTTTTACCAAAAACTCACCCCGATGATTTTGTTCAAAAAAGTGAGAGAAAAAGCTTGCCTGTGGGACCGGCTTACCCGTATGAAGATTACCACTGAGACGCTTTTGTTTGTAGGTCCGAAAATACGATTTATAGACGTTAAATCTCTGGCGAAATTTAGTCTTCGTACTACCGACATACTTTTTATTGCAACATTCGCATTGTAGCAAGTATACTACAAAATCCGAGTTGCAGTCATACGCCCCTGAAAAGTTTCTAAAAAACCGAGAATCATCTGCATTATAAAACGTGGACCCCTCTCGCATCATAGGGCATATTTGACACCTTCTACCATTGCACTTACGCGTACCCTTTTCCACCAGCTCCTCGTTTACCGGTTTCAATTTTGCCCGAACCAGGGTATCTTTCAAGTTTTTGGCCCTTCTAAATGAGACGAAAAGTTTTCCCGAAAAAATCCTGCGATGCTCACGATCAACAAGAAGAATATTTTCACATTTCCTCAAGATCTCATGAACCCCATTAAGTGCAGGATGAAAAGTAAGGACGAGGGGTATCCTCGTGCCATCCTTAGATTTAGATTCCCTATTTAAAAGGGTATCCCTTTGCAAACATTTGACTCTCTCCAACTGAGTGTCAATCTCCCCACCCTTATATCCCCGATCAATAAGCCAAGATTTTAGATCAGCCAAGTGTTCGTTAAACGAAGAATCCTCCGAACAAATTCGTCGAATACGAAGGGCTTGGCCATAAGGTATACCCTTTTTAGTATGATAAGGATGGCAGGAAGAGCGATGTAGGAGCTGATGGGTGTCTGTTGGTTTTGTGTATAAATCAGTGACAAGAGTGCTCCCTTTCTTAATTACCCTTGTATCTAAAAAATTGATGCTTTCCTTAGACCATTCTGCGGTAAATTTGATCGAATGGTGTGATGCATTCAAATAGTCTATAAACCTTTGAAGCTCTTCTTCACCATGCGTCCAAATCATAAATACGTCATCAATGTAACGCCACCATACACTAGGCTTACAATCGTAAGAGCGGAGAAGTTTTTCTTCCAAGTCCGCAAGAAAAAGAATAGAGTACGGTGGCGCACATTTGGTGCCAATTGCTGTACCCCTTATTTGATGATAGAATCTCCCATTAAACTCAAACATGTTATTCTTAAGTACTACTTCTGCTAGGTCCATTAAAGAATCTGTAGACACCGACCGATCTGCTCTAGAATCAAGGGCTTTTCGTAACACTCCCAATCCCTCATCGTGGGGTATGCTCGGATATATATTATTATTATTATTATTATTATTATTATTATTATTATTATTATTATTATTATTATTATTATTATTATTAAGTTGAACAATATATCGAGCACGTATTTGTCCTTACATCATGTTTACGTGTTGATAGTCTGTAGTTTTGAAGCTTTGGAAGATCTGGTTGGGGCCATAACTTCAGGAATGGTAGCTACACTGGCCTTTTCTTCAAGTGCCGAGGCAAACTTTGTTGGAGCTGTACTCAATGCTTCAAAAGCATTCGTTAGGTCAAAAATTTCTGAAGATGAGGCTGCTGTTTGTTTTGCATTTTCTCCAAGTTTTGATCCAATGCTTATAGTCTTTAGTTTTAAAGCACCAGGAGGCAAAGCTGAACCTATAACATCAGAAGACGAAGCTATACTGGAAATTGTCTTTTCTTCAAATGCCGAAACAGTGGTTGTAGGAGTTGCACTCAATACGTCAAACGCGCGCCTCAAAGCAACGCTCCTTGAAGATGACAGAGCTGTAGTCATTGTTATTTTTTCAAATTCTGATATAGTGTCTGTATTAATGTTAATATTTTCTGACGCTTCAATAGCCCTAGCTGAATACAAAATTTCAGACGGAAAAGCTGTGCTATTCACTGCATTTTCATCAAGAGCAGAAAAAGAGTTTGCAGTGCCTAAATTCAGCGATTCAGCACCGTTCGTTGAGCGTTCTATTTTAGAAAATGCAGCTGTATCAGTCTTTACTGTTTCTGGATATACTGAGCTTGTAGGAGATATACTTATATCATCACCATTAGCTGAATCCAAAAATCTCAAAGATGAAACCTTCGGAGACATCGATGAATCTCTGTATACTGCTATTGAAATTGTGGGAGATATGTAACCTGTAACTGTATTTTGTGAGCTTGCAATTTCTGAAGATGATGACAGAATGCTTTTTTGAATGTTTTCAATTGCTGCTGTGGAGGCTACAGGAAATGGTTTTAAAGATTTTTGAAAATTGATCGAATCTACAGTGTCTGAAATGGAAGCTGTTAAGGGCAGTTGCATGTTTAAATGCATTGTTGAAGAGCTTTCAGAAAAGCCGTTTGAACGCGAAATAGCAATAGACGAATGTAGGAGATCTGACGTCTCCGCTGCGATAGATCTTGTAACTGAAGTTGCTTGGGTTATTGCCAGAGATGAATCAGCTTCCATAAAATGCGTAAATTTTGAGGGTGAAGCTGCCACAGATTTTTCAGTAATTTGATTTTCTAACTTTGATCCTCCAAGATTTGCATATGGTACAATAGTAGTAGAAATTTCTGAATTAACAATTTCTTTCGATGCCATTGCAACGGCTATAATTGTATTTTCAGTGTCAACTCTCCCTGTCATTGTAATCTCAGTGTCAACGTACGAATTTTTAATCAACTTGGAACTATCTGAAAATGAGAGCATTGTACTTCTTGATGCACTTTCAAGTGTTCTCGTCGTTCTTGCAGAAGAATATGAAATTTCACTTGCAACATTATGATATATATTTGTTGAAAGGGAAGCTGTAATAAGTTTCTTACTTTCAGTAGTTCTTGCAGAGCTTGCAGAATTTGAAAATTGCTTCAAAAGGTTTGCTGAAATCGCAGCTTCTGAAGAAGATATGATATCTTCTGTAACTCCTCTTGAACTCTGAATGGTATCTCTAGGTGATACAGCAGCCCTAACTGAATCAACAGTTTCAGACATTAAAACTGACGTAGCAACTGTTTCACTGTCAAGTGTCTTTATAGAAACCCCTGGAGATGAATTTGAGGCAGACAAGAAAGTATTCGAAATCACAGTCTCTGAAAATGAAGCTATCTTAGTTTCTATCACACTTCCCATCCCTATCGATGAAGTTGCTGTTTTTGCATTTGAAGATGTAACATTTTCACTTGAAACTAATTTTTGCATAGAAGGTGAAACTTTCGTATTTTCGATATTTGCAGTTATTGATGATTGTGATGAAAATTTTCTTAATTGTTTTAAAGTTGCAATATCATCATTTGAATCATGGATCTTCGATGATGATCCTGCAATAGTCGAAAGAGCACCTCTAGGCGTTGTCACAGAACTGACAAGAGTTAAAGTCTCCTCTTCTCTGATTTCGTTTGAATATGCAGGGTTTGTACCTGAAAGGGTCTTAATTTTTGTTGCACCTTGTACTGTTCTGGCACTGCTTGCAATGGATAACACTGTACCTGTATTTGCTTCAGACAAAGTTACACTTTCTGAATATTGGTTTCTCACTGTCTCAGTTGTCTTAGTCGCTAGTTTTGTTATAAACGTTACAGAACTAGGAGATGCAAATACAGTGTTAGTTGAAGTTACTGGCTCTGAATTTGAAAATACCATAGACGTTGCCATATATTCAAATCTACTGGATGAAGATGCTAGTGGCATATCATCTGAAGATGCAACCGTTCTGGTAGGTTCTGGAAGTAAACTTGATAATGGTGTAGGTTTTATGATAGCGTCTGTTGTGATAGAAGGTACTGTGGTAATGCCCATTGACTTTGCAAGATGTAGGCTTGATGCTACGATGTTATTTGACATAACTGAAGTATCTGAAAGTAAAGTCACTGACATGCTTGGTATGCTGTTAAGTTTAGGTGTAGAGCTTGAAGGGGCTTGATTTGCGGATTGAAATATTTTAGTCGAGTCTTCAATTGATTCAGACGGCAATACGATGCTTCTTGACGAAGTTATATGCAACTCTGTTACTTTCACATTCGAATTACCATCAGCTGAATCTAGAGCTTCTGAATAGGTTGCGTCTGCAGTTTTTCTTTCAACCTCAGTTATCATAGCTAGGGTTGCAATAGTTGTAACGGCAGACGCAATAATACTGGTTGAATGTGCTCCTGTCGCAGCTGAAGCTTCAATAGTGGTTGCTGATTCTTTTTCTGATTGGAAATATGATGATACAGCTAAGTGGATAATTTTTGAGGTTGAAAGTTGTACATCTGGATGCATTTCTTCTGAAGATGGCACAACAGTAATTGTGGAAATGATACTCATTTGTGCTGATGATGATGCAAGAAGACCAGGAGGTTTTGCAGGAACTGAATTTGAGGTTTTGATTGTCTTGATTGACTCTACAATTTTTGAAGATGAAATCTCAATCTTGGGATTAACTCCATTTTCTGGTTTGAAATATGAAGATGAAGCTCCTAGCATCATTTTTGAGGATGAAAAGTGTACATCCAGATACATTGCTTCTGAAGATGGCGCTGCAGTAATTGTGGAAATAATACCAATTTTTACTGCTGATGATCCAACAAAACCATTTAGTTTCTCAGCTGCTGAATTCGAATTTTCCATTATATTCACCGAATCTGCTCTTTTTGAAGATGAAATCTCAATCGTGCGCTCTGATTCATTTTCTGATTTCAAATACAAAGATGAAGCTACATTCATCATTTTTGAAGTTGGAAACGGTACATCTAGATGCATTGCCTCTGAAGATGGTGCTACAGTAATTGTGGAAATAATACCAGGTGGCTTTTCAGGAACTGAATTTGAATTCTCCATTTTATTGATTGAATTTAAAATTTTTGAAGAGGAAATTTCAACAGGTTTGGATGCACTTTCAGCAGACAATTTTGCATTTGAAAGGATTACACTTGTTCCTGTAATTAATCTTGTAGTGGATTTAGTTATTTCTAAACTTGCACCATATTCCGGCAAATATGATGCTTCCAGTTTCGATGCATCCCTCAATGCTGAGGCAGAAATTACTGAAGGTGATCCTGCAGTAATTCCAGTTAACGATCCGCTCGATGTTACTGTCACTACAACAACGTTTTTAGTTGGATGTGACTCTGATATTGTTGCAATTATGACAGCATTATCAAAACTATCCTTGGAGGAAAAGGCATCTATGGTAACTCTATTCGAGTAAGAACCTGTTGAGATCATTGCAGCAAAGTGTTCATCTGTGCTCACAAGCATCTTCGTTGAGGAGGAAGAATATTTGGTGGAAGTGGTGTGGGGGGATTGTAGAATCATTCTGTTTGAGTGTCTATGTGTAGCAGTTAAAGTAGATTCTACCTCAGTTGAAACTTCATTGGCATTTGAAGAAGTGGTCAGTATTGTCATCGTAGCTTCAGTGGTAATATCTGAGCTTTGAAGAACTGGAATTGAAGCCGTATCAATCATAATTGAAGCTAAATTTATTCTTTGTGATGAACTTAAAGATTCAATCAAACCTATGTTAGAATGTCTGCTATTTCCAATTAATCCCGATGAAGTTGGCAAATCAGCAACTTTTTCTTGTGAATTTGTGGCTCGCATAGCAGATGATACAACTGATTCTGCTATACTACTTTGTGCGTAAGGACTTTCCGGATTTGATACTATCAAAGAATTAACTGCAGTATCAACTGTTGTGATGAATCTTTGACGAACACTTGAAGAATCTGCAGAACTGGAAACAATGGATGCTAATGTGGTGCTAAAAGATGTGATCCCTGAAGTTGGTCCTAATACATTCTTGCTTGTTGACATAACTGTTTTAATCAATGCTCCAGAAGGTTCACTTGAACCAAAAGAAGACAAAGAAGTTGTAGGTTCATTTAATTTTGTTGATGCCAGAACTGTTACTTTCTTAACCAACACTGCATTGTCTGATACAATAGCCGGAAGGGTCACAGCTGAATGTGTGATTTCTACTGAAGCTTCTAAATTCTTTGGTAGTGTTTGCAATGAAGTAGCTATCTTTTCGAAAGGCGATATCGAACCTGTAAATGTTGTAGTTATGGAAAAAGATTCATTAACTGTAGAAGCTGGTCTTTTCAGTCCAGCTTCTCGTGTTACAACATCAGTTTGGGGTACATCTGCAATAGAAGCACTAATTTCAGTGGCTAGAGTCATAGGTTTTGATATATCTTCTGACCTTTCAGTGCTAAGAACATCTCTTTCGAGCGAGAAGTTTTGTTCCGATTCAGCAGTTGTAACGGAATTTTTCGTTGCTGCATTCAGTGGCATTAGGATCTCGGTTAAATCCACAATTTTATTTGATGCACTATACGATTGAGCTGAACTGTCTAAACGTTCTGTCAAAGTTGCAGATGATTGATCTGATACGACATCAGTCGAAGCAAAAGATGGTTTAATTGAATCCAAGACATTATTAACTGAAATTGTTTTCACTATCTCAAGACTTGGCATTATATCACGTGAGAGTGTATCTCTAAAAGCTGAATTAGAATCAAGTTTACCAGGTTCAGCTAGCCTCGATGTTGACGATGAAAGTCCACTGAGTGGAATCGTGGATTCTACGACAATGGCTTGCATAGTGCTATTCGGGACTGCAAATTGAAAAGAAATGGAAGACATTGTATTCTCTTGTACCACCTTGTTTGATGTCACTGAAGATTGATCGGTAGTGCCTGCAATATAAATATCTGAACTGCTAATACTTTTCCTGAAATCAGCAGTCTTTGCTGTCGAAGTTTCGATAGAGACATGTTTAGCTAGTGTCGTTGTAGCTAATTTATTTGAAATAGAAATTTCATTACGTGTAGCTGATTTTTCAGAGAATCTAGTAGCTTTGGATGAGGTAGTAGGAGATGAAGTAGGCATTACTGTGCTTGCAATATTCCTTGAATTGGCAATAGGTTCTCCTATGATCGCAGTTGTTGTTAGAGTGGGCTGAGAGGATTTTGATGGTTCTATGAAAAGATTCGAATTTGCTTGTTTTCTGGTCAATGATTGCGTTGAAAGTGTATATGTCTTTAATGTTTGTGTGAGCAACGAAATTGACGATCCGGCCATTGTAGTCGCATTTGCATTCTGCGATCTTAATGATGTGTCAGTTTCAACCGAATATGTCTGTTTTGCTACTGAAGCGACCAAAGTTGCGCGTGAACCTACAATTTCAGATAATGAAGACTTGATTAAAGCCCCAGATCTGAGTACTGCACTTGTTTCCGAAGTCCCAGGTGAATGGGAAGCTTCTAAATAAGAAGTTAGAGATGTTATGGCTGAATTTTTACCTATTATGGCTTCATTCGGAAAAGATTTGATCGAGTTCATAATTTTAGCAGTTAAGGCTGCAGTACTGGTTAAAACTTCAAGTGTCGTAGCTGCAGCTGAATCATATATCGTTAAGACTGTATCTGTGAATGGTGTAACTTTAATATCTGGAATAGAACTTCTTGTAGATGTAATTTTGACATCTGTCTTTGAAGTTATGGATGTCATTCCTAAGGCTGGAGCAGTCACAGGTAAATCTTTACTTATTGATTCAGTATTTTCAGCAGTGTAGGCTGCAGTGCGGTTTAAAGATTTAAGTGTTGTAGCTGCGGCTGTATAAGGTGTCCTTAAACCAACATCTATTGATGATACATCTTTAATATCTGGAACGGAAACTCTTGTAGATGTCTTTTCGACATCTTTGACGCTCTTTGAAAGCTTTGAAGCTCTTGCTGTTATTCCTACGGACAGAGCAGTCCCTGGTAAATCCGCAGATGTTGTCAATTGGGAAAGAGTGGATACATCGTCTTTTTGTCTTGGCATTGAGGAATATTTGGTGCTAGTATTGGCTGAATTCATATGCTTCAAACTTGATACAGCAATAAGATTAGTTGCATCTGCAACATGTATGGATGAGGTGACGGTACTGTGAGTTGATGAGGCATAAGTATTAATCAGACCAGCTGCAGTCTTAGATGCACCTGTAGGTTGTAAGTTTGAAGCTTGAATTTGAATACTTGCAGCATTAATCGTTGTAAGCACAGCTGAAATTATATTTGAAGTCATGGATGCTATTCCTCTGGCTGCAAAAGTCCCATATATGCTCGAGGATAATGCAATTTGTGATGAAAGTATCAAATCTTTCTTTCTTCGCGTTGTAGAGAGTTTTGCATTAATATTGATTGAATCTGCATTCTTCAATCTTGATACAGCAACAGAATTTGTGGCGTCCGTAACTTGAATCGATGAGGCAAGAGCACTGGCAGTTGATGATGCATAATTATTAACTAAAACAGCTACAGTTTTAGATGTATCTACAGGTGTTAGTCTTGAAGCTTGCATGGATATGCTTGCAGCATTGATTGTTGAAAGGAAAGTTGGAGCAAGTTCGTTCGTTTCTGTTTCATTGGAAATTGAAATTGCATCAGAAAATTCTGATATATGTTCCCCTCCTATTTTTGGCGTAGAGGAAATGATTGACACTGGTGAGACTTCTATTATCGAAGATCCATAAATAACTTTGCTTGAACCAACAGTACTTGCTGTTGATTCAAGTGTTATCGAAGAAGATAACCTTGCTTCTTGTTCATTTCTTGGTATATTGGGCGATGCAGAATTTTCTTTCCAAGTGGTAACTTTTGTGACAGAGGATAGATCAGTCCTCGCTGGTGGCTCTGTAGAAATCGTATTTGAAAGTCTAATATGTTCAGTAAGATCAACCGGGAAGCTAATTGAAAGTAGATTAGTGTTGAGTGAGATATCAGTGTTGTCCTTTGCCTTGGTTACAGATTTGATGTAATTGACAATCCCACTGGCAGAATGTGCATTTGATTTGGTTGAACTTGTATCCTTTTCACGAAAAGCTAGACCTGTCTGAGTTGGAATGGAATCTTTATCAGTTTTGGTTGGCAAAATATTGACTGATTGATCATTTATTGTATTTGAGGCTCCATCAGAAAAGAAAGAATCTTTTGGTACTGACTGCGACCCGGTGATAGGGAAGGCTGGAGCTTCAGATGCCAATTTCGGTGTTGAGGTTTGTGTTACTTGAGGAGATGAGATAAAGTTGCTCACTTCGCCATCTATCAAAACAACACTATCGGGAATCTTACTCGAATCTTTATGTAAAATTGAAGTAGTTGAAACTGTTACATCATTAGATAATGACAGGGCAGTCGTTTCTAAAACTCCATATTTCTTTGCTGAATCCATTGGAGTCAAATTTAGTGATGGAGAAGATAACTTTGCAACTGACTTAATAAGTGTGCCAGTCGAATCTGCAAAAGTTTTTTGAATAAGTTCATTGTCAACATTAGAAGTTAACAATGTTCTAGCTGTACTTGCTATTTTCGTAGTTATAACGCTATTTGATCCATCTATTTCTTTCAATGGAGGAGTGAAGCCTTTATCAATGCTGCTCAAAGCTATTGGAGATGTAGTTGGACTTCCAGATAATTTTTCAAAACCTCCAGACAGCGTACTTTGAAGTTTGTTAGTAGTTTTGGATTCATCAGTTTTTGGATAATGTTTCTTTGTCGTGACTGATGATGAAACAGTGCCTGTCGAACCTTTTTTTGAAGCAATTAAGGAAGAAAATGGTTGAGCTGAAATTTCTTGAGATGATAACGAAGGTGCTATATTTGAAATGTGAGATGATTTATGTGAGAATGCAATATAGTTTACTGAATTCGCTGAAAACACTTCCAGAGCTTCCGCCCTTAAAGTTGTGGTCTTGATAGATTCCATATATTGCTTTGTCACGTATTGGTTTTCAGCTCTTATTGATGGAAGTCCATTCGACAATCTATCAGTTGGTATGATCACAGCTGTAGCTTTGACAATTGTTCTTTGAATCCAAGTGCTTTCTCTTTTTGAAGCATCCACAGCCACAGTAGAAGTTTCTCTGTTGGAAACAACTATGGATAGAATAAATGTAGATGATATATATGATTTGGAAAATTTCTTTCCACACAACAATATGCAAAAAATGATGAAATTTCAACACGTTTTTTCACGGGGAAATTTTGGGGAAACGGACACTTTCCCATAATTTCCCTAGAGGGAAATAGAAATTGCCGTTTCCCTAAAATTTCCCAGAGACACTTGCACTTGTGTCCGTTTCCCCTAAACTACCATGCAGAAACAATACGGAAATTTTGGTATTATTCACTGTTAACAATGTTTGTTGCACGAGGATGAACTCTAATTGAACGAAATTTATAAAAGATCAGAACAGTTTGAAAGTTAGCTGGGAAGAAAACCTAACTTTTCCTTCATGGCCTCTTCAGTGTCACTGAAATCGAGACTATATCTGTCGAACATGAAATATTTCCATCCCTTATCTAAATAGTGATTATTTCATGGAATGAGCAAACCCATGAGCTGTATTACTCAGCTGTTAGCATGGTTGTAGGGGGAGATAAAATTTGGGGGGCTGCCCAATGAAAAATCTATTGCTTAAGAAAATTTTGCCCGACTAAGGCAGATTTCTGTCCGATTCATGCTGATTTTTGCAATTTTTTCCGACGTTGGGGGGGGGGGGGTTGCTGTAGCCCCCAGCCCCTGTCTCCTACGCCTATGGCTGCTAAGATCCAAAAATATTTCTTGAATTCCTATACTTGGGCTGATTGTCGTTTTCATGGTAGGAAATTGATTGTATTCATTCAATCATAAGCATTTGATTGAGGCTCATAATTGCATATAGGCACCAGTCATTCATTAATTATTAATCATTATCTGATCTTGCTATTACCAAGAAATGCAGTTCAAACATTTCAAAGTAAGAGTTTAAATTTATTTAAAACGATGGAAAGCTGCTACCGACTTTGTTCTTGACTAGCGTAATGTAGCTAGGCTAGGGATCATAGATTGTACCAACTTTAAAGGCACACTGTCGTGGCACTGATTGAATAAATAAGACAACAACAAAGAATAGTATAGGCATGCTTCAGTAGTTTCGCTGTACACTGAAACTCATGAAGACGGTAACGATATGATTGCCTTTATTCTCGAAATGAAGTATGATCCAAGGACATAAAGGCTTGGTGATTATTCAGAGGCCAGGTTTTTGTTCGTGATTTGGAACATCACGAATAGCCAATCACAACCACGACAGTGTGCCTTTAAATAAAGCTGTAGATATTGCAACTCCAGGAGGAAGATGCTATCTCAGGAGAAACTTGCTAAGGAAAATTTTAACGACGATCATTCAAAAGAGAAACGATTTTGTAATGCATACACATATTCGTTGACAATAGACGCTTACGCTAAAGATGGCAGCAAGGAACTTTCTACCAAGATGTATTGTGTTCTGATTGCCAATCTTTAGTTGATTCTAAAGGGCTTCGAATAAAGAACGCATTGCATCTTCGCAAGAAGTTCCTGGCTGCCATCATCTTTAGCGTAATCGCCTATTCAACTGGAATGGTCACCTATTAAATAGTCTATATCATGCAAATGTCTCCTTTTTAGAATTACTAAAGTGATGAAAAAGAGAATAGATTTCCCTTACCAGTCTCACAGAAAGAACCAGTGTGTCCAGGCTGACAACTGCACTTGAATGCATTGATTAGATTTATACATGTCCCTCCATTGAAGCAAGGCAAACTGTCACATTCATTGATATCTGAAATATAACATCTTTGGCTAAAATGATCATCTTCAATTGCAACTCCAAACTATCAGACAATATTAGAAACATCTTTATGGATTTAAAGCAAGCATTCTATATTTTGAATTTCTTTATCCCATGGATAAACTACCGGGTGTCCCAACATGATGTATTACCGTTTGATTGTTTATATGTCCATAACCGATGAACCGATTTTCAAAAACTTTATTTTATCCAATTTTCGAAAGGCTAAATTGTATTCAAGAATGTTGGTTGTGGTTTAGGCCGATGTCTTAATGTTAAAAAAAAGATCGATGAACCTGCTCAAATTCAAGCCTTATATGGCATGAACAAGAAATGACCTACTTTCCAAGTCAATATTTTAGATGTGATGCAAAAGGCTGAACTTATATGTCGTTCAGAGAATATATGTCGTTCAGAGCATACGAATTCAGTTAATACTGAGTTCAGAGAATACGAATAGGAGTTCAGCCTTTTGTATCACATCTAAAATGTTGACTGGAAAAAAAGGCCATTTCTTTCTCATACCATATGAGGCTTGAATTTGAGCGGGTTTATCGATCTTCTTTTTGACATGAAAAAGCCGTGGTAAAGCCACAGCCAACATCTTTAAATACAATTTAGCCTTTGGGCAATCAAATAAAACAAAGTTTTCGAAAATCGGCTCATTGGTTATGGACATGTAAGCAATCAAACAATAATACATCATTTTGGGACACCCGGTAGTTTATCCAAGGGAGCATATGATTATTCATTGATTCAATATGTATAGGCTATATTTAGCGAATGTATTCTGTGTAAACAACACAGAATCCTTTGCTGATGTTGGAAAAAACAGAAAAGTATTTATGAGTTGGAAAATTAGAATTATTTTCTGTCTAGAAATAATAGCTTTAATGATAATTACAATCTTTTAGAGCTACGAAACATAGCCCATGCAACTTTTAAAACAAGAATTGTTCAAGTGCTTCATTTATGCTTTCAACAAGTCACCAGCTTAAGAAGGTTGTAACTTTTAAGCAAATTGAAGCACAGTTGTCCTAAATATTTTGTACAAGAGATTTTTGTCTTGCTTCTACCAAATGCCAATGAAGAAAGTCTTCTTCGGTAATAATTGTCAACATGAAAATGTTTAAAAGACCATCCGAACTGATAGATCAAATTCGTAACACTGAGCTCTCTTGAGTAGCCGCAGTTTGTGCAAAGACAACCGATAAGACGCTTATGGCAGAGTTTGTCACGTATCTGATAGGCTACAACAAAGTCACAGCACAACAAAACAGATTTCTTTGTGAATCTGTGCATTTGAGACAAAGAAGGGCTGATTGTCCTCACTTTCTACAGTCGTAGAAAATCACTAAGATCAGGAGCCATTCAAATTTCCTATCCTTTGTATTGCCATCATCACCCAATAAAATGCGTGACAGACTGCGTTTAAATACCTGCACTTAGTTTTATAACACTTTGCCAACCTTATGCAAGAAATATGAAGCACCCAATGTTTCGATTCATTATCCAGAAAATGGGATATTTTAGCCGAGTATCGAGTGTTCTTCATTAAACATCCGAACTAGCTTGCTGAATAACTGACTTCCAAAACTGCAATATCAGAATACTTGATAAGATTTATTTTTGGTACAGTTCTTACCAGAAAGAAAACTGTCAATTCCGATGATCTCAATGAAGATGGGCAGTAACTCTCTGAATGAAAACATTCCTCATAAGAGTGTAGCATGATTTAGAATGGTTGATTAACCTCAAAGTAGGACTAAAATCCTTGCAAAATAAGCAAATCCTGATTATCAATAGGTGTTCCAACTGAAATGGCTTACCAGTTTCGCAATTTTCTCCAGTATAACCAGCCAAGCAAATGCACTCATAACCATCGCTAGTGTTATTACAGACTGCAGAATTTTTGCAAGGCTTTGATATGCAATAATCTTGATCTAAAGATATTGAAGAAAAGAATAATAGTTTCTCTCAATTTAAGATTCCTTCAACTAGGTGTCCCAAAAAGTACTCCTAGTTGTAAATCACACAATTTTGATTAAATGGACAATCTTTAAATCATTTCTCTTGGCAAGATGACCAAAGAGAAAATTATTACTCCAGGTAACAAGGACAGATTTTGTAAGATAATAGCATGAGCAGCTTTTGAATGACACCTCAATTCAAAGCGATTAGCGATCGCGAACAAAGGAAATTCTCTCAACTAGAAATTCAAAATAAGCAAAGCGGCAAAAGTTTCTCTGAAACCCAGGTAGGTAGCTCGCTCGTTGTGCATTCCAGAAATTGTTTTTAAGAGCAAACTTGAAGAAAGATCGAAAAAAGAAGGTTATATCTACACATCAGCCTCTGGTATTTCATTTGTTTGGCTCAGAAGCCCATTGGGAGGCCACTCAATTCTTTTACTTTTTTCGGGTGTGATTAAAATACTTACTCCTCAGCTTCTGAGCCAAAGAAATAAAATGCCTGTGGTAGATGTTTAGATATATTCTTCTTCTTTTGACTTATGCTCGTGTTTGCTCTTAAAAACAATTTCTGGAATGCACAACAAGCGCGATAGCTACCTGGCTTTCAGAGAAACTTTTGTGGCTTTTTTGTTTTGAATTACTGGTTGAGGAAATTTCCTTTGTCCGCAATCTCTAATCGCTTTGAATTCAGGTGTCAACAAAAACAACGCATGGTATTGTGTTACAAAATCGGTTCTTATTATTCCAGGTGCAACTAATGGTGAGATTTTTCTTAAAATGAGTATATTTAGCTCTTTTGAGGGCTGCCTGGTCTTCAAGCATACTGCAAAGAACACTGGTGATTGCCAGAATAATATCTTTTGCATATCAAGGCTCAAATTTTGTCATAGTTGTTAGAAAAAATTCAAAATATCACTGAATAAGCAAAGTTTTCAGCCAGTCAGCTTAGATCTTTTAAGTAACGAAAACTAATTTGGATAATTGACAAAACAGATTGAATTTTATGAACAATTTGATTATCGAATTTTGGTGATTTCTAAACGGGAGTATTTTTTAGGGTTTAACTGGTAGTTAGAGACTGCTTTTCTATTTCTAAGTTGCTCATGTTGTTGAGATATTAATCTCTATAGGAAGACAAATGCATGGCAAAACAAAGCATTCTGTTGAATTTCTTCACTGGAGAGGGTAAACCAGCTCTATATCAACGAAATAACTGACAAATCCAAAGCATTACGAAACTGATCGCTTTGCTAGCTTCGCATTCATCAATGTGCAACATTGTTGACTTAGGAGTGTGCACACTTCCTCACCTCTGCACAGAAGAATGCCTCTTCTCAAAACTGCTGAATGATTATGATCTCAATCCGGGGGGGGGGGGGGGGGGGGGGGGGGGGTACATAACATATTTAGTGTACGGGTATGTGCCGCCCATATGGGTGGGTTTTTGGGTCAAAAATTCTCTAAACAAGGGTTCCTTTTTCAGCAAATTTTCATAAACATGGGTGGGGTTTCGCTGAAATTCGCAAAAAAGGGTTAATATTGGCAGTTTTCCGCCAAAATTCATCATAGAAGTGGGTATCAAAAGCAAATTTCGGTAATTAGAAGAGGGTAGCTTTCTGAAAACCGGGCGGCAGACCCCCGTCCATCCTCAAGTCATGTACCCCCCCCCCCGGGGATCTAAATATTATTCAGCTCTCTTTTGCTGGGAGACTCTAAGAGGCCCTTTACATAAGAAAAGTTTTATCCCAGGTTGAGTTTCAACTCTGCCGCTAGAAAAACTTTTGCTATTCGTGAAATCGATTACATGAGAAAATTTCAACGCGGGGCGAGTTCAATTCGCTTTCTCAACCCAGGTGGAAATTTCGCCCCGTGGCGAAATTTGCATGTAAACGCAAATTGCTCACAACCCTGGGTGAGTTGAAGAATTTGCGATGATTACACATATTTCATAATTTCACATCTTTAGACATCCATGATGGAATATTCCAAAAAATATCAACAATTCCAATCATTTTTTTGCCAAACAACGAAAAGTTTTCATTTCGTATCTTAAAATCGTTACAACTTCACATATCAAAATTTGAAAAGTTAAATATTGATATTTTCCTCGAAAAATATAAATTATTTCATATGTTTAATGCCTTTGAGATACCCACTACATTGCTGTGTATGGTAGGGTGTCCAAAATTCTATTTCAATAAATTTGTTCAATACAAACTTGCAAAAAACAATCAACGATGTTATTCAGGTGATATTCACCTCTTCGAGAATTACAGTGCAAACCAGTGTGTTTGTTGTCACAAAACACGCATTCATAGAATGGATTTGTGCAGGCATCACGACAAAGTATACCAGCTGGACATGGATTCAGCTCCATGCAATTAGGACCAACCTGTAAAAAATAAACTTTCAATATCCAAAGTTGAGCTAAAGTCTGTCTCAAGCACGGGGGGGGGGGGGGTTCTTGGCCAAATTTTGGGCAGGGGTCTGCCGCGAGCATATTCAAAATGGTACCGTAGGCTAGACAAATTCTTACGAAAATAGTACCCTTCGCTAGACCATTTTGACCATTCTCTGGACCAATTTTTACGAAAATGGTACCCTTGGCTAGACCAATTTTGACCATTTCCTGGACCAATTTGTCAAATTTGTACCAAATATAATATCGCGACCGTTCACTAGACCAATATTGTCAAAAATGATTCCCTTGGCTAGACCGTTGCTAGGGTAAAATTGGAAAAAAGGATACCCTTGGCTAGACTAGAAGTCCGAAAAAGTATACCCTTGCTCGCGGCACATCCCCAGGTACCTTTACTATGGAAGAACCCCCCCCCCCCCCCCCCCCCGTGGTCTCAAATTAGATATAAAGTGAAATTTATGATCACGCAAAATTCCTATTGCAAAAGATTTCAATGGTTCTTATTCGCGGGCATTTTCATGGGAAATCTGATTTGAGTCAGACTTAGAAAATCTAGCTCTTCTGTATTTCTTCATACCAAGTATTAAAACAGGATTTGTGTCTTTCTGACAGTCTACCGAAAGTAAAGTATTTGAGCACCTTTCAAAATGGCTTTCTGCATTTCGAAAAAGCAGGCAAACCTCTATGGCGTGGAAACTGCTATAACTGTCGCTGAAATTCGAAAATTCAACCAATTTTCACTAAATGTATGAAAATATTGCTCAATTTGAATTTTTTTGTCAAACGGCTGAAAGTCCCATACCAACGTACCTAAATCACAATCGGTATTGCAATCTAGGCATTGTGATTTTCATGGTCTGTTGAGAGCTACGGTTGTAGCTTCATCCTGAATTATTCTAGCAATGGTTAATTAAAGGCTGGTTGCCAAATCAGGTTATGATGATTCTTCATTCTTTAAATCTTCCTTTGCTTCAGGTAACCATTTAAAACCGTGAAACATGCCATTTAACTCAGTTACTGATAATTAAGTCATAGATTGACTCATTGCCTATGCTGCTTTGTTTGATAGTTACTTAATAGACTATTACGCTAAAGGTGGCGGTGAGGAACTTTACCAAGATGCATTCCATTCGAATTACGAATTCTATAGGAATTCGATCAAAGAATGCAATGCATCTTGGCAAAAAGTTCCTTGCCGCCATTTTAGCGTAATCGTCTATGTTTGTGGAGGGAATCTTGTAACATATAACATGATTTGGGAAATTCCCCACTAGTTCCTTCAATGTCCCCGCCTGTCATGCCCATTTTCCGCTAGTGAAATACTCTTTTCAGAGTATCATGAATATGGGTTGAAGACAGGTTTGAAAGAAGACTCGATATACGGTACCCAGGGGGGGTACTCCCTAACTTTCAATACGGGGGGGGGGGTCCATGCCACAATTTTTTTGCTGACCCCTAAATATTAAGCCTGATTTTTGGGGACCCCAAATATTGAGTCTAACGTTTCGGAGACCCCAAATATTGTTATCTATTTCTGGGGTCCCTGAAATGTTTTGAATGATTTCAATTTGAGCTTCTTGATCTTTCTCAGTTTTTGAATAATTCCAAGACATTTATTTCATGATTCGCAACTTCGGGGCCAAATTGCACGATTCTCCCTTTCTTCAGATTGGTGGACCCCAAATATTGAATTTTTGTCCATGTTGTAATTCACAGACCCCAAATATTGATTGAACATAAAATTTCGGACCCCAAATATTGGCATGGACCCCCCCGTATTGAAAGTCAATGAGTACCCCCCCTGGGATACGGTAATAACAAACTATCCACTTTCTAGCATCCGTTTGTATTTAGTTTTCTCATCAAATTTTGTGATCTCGTGTTAAAGTTTGCGTTGATGTTAACTAGGCACTAGATGATTTTTGCCAACAAAGATTCTTGGTTGTGAATGAACTCCTAGCTGATGCTATCTATTTTAAAAGATGGCCACGAAATATACACTGATTCTGTTGAGTGTATGCTATATCGTAAAATAACTGTTTTTCTATAATTCGTAGCATGTTCGATGCGGGGCTATCTTTACTTGCCATTTAATGAATTCTCCGTTAGTACAAGGTTTTTCAAAGATGCCCTGTGTTTGTGTCTAAGAAACAACGCGGCCAGGAAAACAATGCTGCCAAATTACAACTTACCAGTGTTTCATTGTAATCAGTTGATTTGTAAAGCCATCCATTTCCATCACTCAGCACAGAATCAGCATCTCCAAATACCTTACTATTCAACTGACACTCCCCTGAGGCTCTGTCGATATTGTAAGATCGGCATTTCTGATTTTCAACACATTTTATCATACAACTGATATCGGTAACTCCATGATGAGTTGCAATAATGCTTCCCTTGAGAAATTTGTGCTCATGGACAATTGTGAAATCAGCATAATCCAAGCATGGCAGTCGCAATATTGTAGCATCAAACTTTGCAAATATACTGATTAGCGCTATTGTTCTGAAATAGGAAAAAGTAGAGGTTAGCTTTAACAAAATGGCAGCAGTTGCTTTTGATAGATACCGAATTTCAAAGCAACTTTTGAATGAAGACAGAGGAATAGCTCTCAGCCATGAAATAAGTAAGGCAAACTGTCTCCTTGTACATGCGAAGGTAGTTTCTAGGATAAGATAGGATTTAATAATGAGTAAAGGAAGATTCATCTAAAAATATGCCTGGTGGATTCTTTCATTTGTTTGAGCAAATGCTTTCGCTCTTTGCTTGATGTTGTGGTAGCGTTAGCCAATCAAATCATTTAAAAATGTAGTTTGCGCTAAACTTTGCGCTTATTGGAAATCCTGCCTATGTTTAATCAACAAGACGGAAAGTAGCCTTCTTAAAAATGCCCCTAAAATATTACACAGCCTGTGTCCAATTAACAGGTACATTGCACTTGAATACAAGTAGTATCAGAGAAACAGAAGATGAAACGGAGGGGAAGACAACAAATAGATTAAGTTTAGTTATCCAAAGCCCAGAATCTCATTAAGACCAATCTAGAAATCGATGTTTGAAATTTACAATCCAATCCATGAATTGAACCCCTATGTATATAAATTTTTTGAATTTCACTCTTGGTAAGAATTAAAATACGACCGAAGTAAAGAATCTTGCAAGCTTCCAAAGATCATGGTACGCTTTGGCTCAGAGTCTCTGTCTTCGAAGTTTCCTTTAGAACAGTCTTAGTGACCAAGTTAGGCAATTTCCATTTCTTGCAGCTTTAAAAAAGAAATCTTGGACTGATGAGAAATGGGCCTGTAGACTTTGTTTTTAAATTCCATCTCAAATTAGATGTCACGTGAGATTTGCGATAACAAAGCATTTCTATTGTTGTTATTCGCGGGCATTTGCAGGCGACATCTAATTTGAGACAGACTATAACTTGGTTGTTTCATACATTTAACTACTTGTTATAATCATGTAAGATTAATGTTTGCTTAGTCACTTAATTTTGCATTTGGAATGAATTAATGCCTTGTATTTTATTATTATTACTATTAACTTCTTTATAGCAGGCGTTAAAAATTGAAGCTAAATTACAACTAATTCTTACCTGCTAAAACAAAAATATAATGGACCTGTAGTGGAACGGTACTAGAGTAAATTCATCCGTTAAAGGGGCTCCGTCGTCAAAATGTAAACAAAACGATGATTTTGCAGGTTTTTAAAAGGTGATATCATACAGGATTTTCGTATTTTTTTCAAAATGAAAGTTGCTGTTTGGGCATTAATCCTTGTACTTCACTAAGGAACAAACCAAACATTCATATCTTCTACGATTGCTCGGATATAAGTGGATTTTTAACGGTCATTTTCTGGTGGCTTGGGTGAAGCCACCAAACAAACTGCAGATGACAATGGATGAACAATGGATAATCCCCGACACGAGCGAGTTTACGGATTTGTTTACTGTTTGACGACGGAGCCCCTTTAAGAGCCGTTGTCACCCAGAGTTATTTACGGGCTCGCGGCAATTTCAGACGATTTAAAAATCAAATTTGGCCTGAGCGGAAATATGGACCCCCACCGTAGTAGTTGTAATGATAAAAAAGTTTGACTTTAATGCACCTTTCTAGCAGTTCAACTACACCAGTACCGATCTGCTGAGCACTAAGTATTTGCAAATTCAAATTGACGAAAAGTTTATGTTTGCGAAAATCCTGAAAAACCAAAAACACTGAATTTATTCACAGCACAAAAGGGAACAACAAGTAGCTTTGTTCAGGAATCGAGAATTGCTGTCCCTTCTGCATGCCACGCAGGAATTCCAATGAGGCACAGTTGTAAAATGGTACAAAAGCCCCAATGAAACGTGGCGTCTTCACAGGTCGATAGCGAGTTTTAACTGTGCGATTTCCCCTCCCACCAATCCTCAAAGAACCTTTTTAAACGTTATTGAAAGTTTACTGTTGGGATGGGATTTCATGTGATTGAAATATCTTACGGCCTAGGAACAATCTTGCTAGTAGATTAACCCTACTACTGCGTACTTGAGTAATTTTTGTAGTTGATACCGGGTGACCCAGAAAAAAGTGACCCAACGCAATCTGTCGTAGCCAAAAAGTAAGTGGCTGATTGAAATATTTCAAGCGTTGTTCTGTCGCTAAAAGACTGGCCTATGTTATGAGTATTTTTTAAATTTTGTTGGTTACGGTAAAGCTCCTAAATTAAGGATTTCGAGGAAAAGGGCAGGCTTGAAATCCTCAAAAAGTCGTCAAAAACAGGGGATCGATTTGAAGCCATTTCAGGTCTTCAAAACAACGAGGAGCGTTTTTTATTTTGCCTGAGAATATCTTTAAGTACCTAGGGACTATAAACTTGCTCTGAACACTTCCGACTGGGTTGCCTATTCCCAGGTTGAAGCGAAACACGCTCCTTGTCGTTTGAAGATCTGAAAAGGCTGTAAATTAATCCCCTGTTTTTGAGGAGTTTTTGAAGATTTCAGGCATGCCCTTATCCTCGAAATCCTTAATTTTGGAAATTTACCGTTTCAAAAAAATTGCGAAAAATACTTATAGCATAGGCTAGTCCTTTGGCGACACAAAAACGTTTGAAATATTTTAATCGGCCATTTACTTAATTTTCTGTAAAAGATTGCGTTGGGTCACTTTTTTCTGGGTCACCCGGTAGATAAAGTTATTTGCGTTTGAATGTAATGAATAAGAAAATAACTTGATAATATCATAAGGAAGCTCCTCTTATAGAGAAGTAAAGAAAATGCAACTTCACATATGAAAGGTTTCATCTCCATGTTTAGTTCCATGAGAATGAAAATCTTCTGGATTTCTTTGAATTTAATTCTTAGGACTCCTTGAGCAGCCTTGCGATTCGATCAAGTATTAAGCCCCCTTTTTAGGCATTTCGCAACCAAGAAATTGTCGCAATGTTGAATTTAATCTATATTTACAGTGCTCATAAACGCAAGAAAAATCACTAAAATAGTTTGTCTTTCGGGTTTTAACAAGAATTCGAATCGTCAGAATACGTCAAGTGCTCTTGGTGCTATGAATGTCCGAAAGCTGGAACTTGCTTCTGGCTCTTCCCGACATTAAAGGTGGCCTGAAGTGAAAATTTTTACTGGTGCAAATGAATAGCACTGTTAAATGATAAGAATCTTTTTTAAATTTATTTGATATCTCATTTCGTTTTCAAATTATCGACTGATCTTAAGTATCAGTTGATGAAGTCATTTTGCTTGCAAATTACTAGGATACCATATGGAAATATAGCTGTATCTGAACTTTAAAAGGTAGCAGTTACAACGGACTTTGCTGCTTAGCTACATACATGGAATATAGATTTTCTCGTGAATTAATATCATGTTTAGAAAAGTAAGCCGATTGCAAAAAGTGTTTTTGATTGCATTTCTCTTCCGAAGCATGGTTAACCTTGTATACTTTCTTCACTTTATGCAAACAAATGACATCACAAGCCAATCCTACAAAATAGTGGATAACTCAAAAATGAAACAAGGTATCAAAACAATGTTGACAGAAGTTTTTATCACTCTACTGTGCTATTAATTTGCATCAATACAATTTTTCGCTTCAGATCACCTTTAAAATAACGGAATGAATCCTTGCATGGATTTACCCAACCTTACGATAAAAAGACTAACTGGTAACCTGATGAATACTCCATTGCACATCTTCATTGCTGTGTTGTGGGCATGTATTATAATCTGGTGCGATGGATTGCTTGTGTCAAGTAAACCGGACTTAAATCCATTCACTCCGAACTAATGCTGACGCAATTTCACTGAAGAAAGCAGATGTAGCCAAGTGTAGCCATGAACGAAAAAGCAAGCTATTTCGTTCATTTCAATTTTGCAAATGTCTTTGTTCAGAAGTATTCATCTGTTTCTTAAAGCAATGCTGCGAGAAAGTTGTTCAAATTTCGTTGAACTTTGACAGGCATATCTTTTTATTGGCAAACAAAATTAGTGACTATTCACTCTCAGAGACAACGTGACCTGTGAATATTCTCTCTCAGAGATAACGTGACCCTTATCTATGCCCTAATTAATATTTACGCAGTATGTGAATCGAGGAAGGATAGGTATGAGGGTCAAAATTAACCGGGGGTTCACGATTAAATCATGTCATTTTTGTGGCCAGGTTGGTATTTGGAAGGCAATTCGTTTTACGTTCTTATTCATTCTCTCCTAAAGCACGAACTTTGTTAGTTTTGCTGTTTTTCCACAAGTTTTTGTTGAACGGTGGTGGGTCGTCGTTATTGTAGCTACATACCAAAGCAAATCTCTTGCCATTAGGTATAACATCACAAGCTAACTTCGTTCTAAGTTGCTTTTTGCATAGGGATAGTTCCTCTGCTGAAAGGTTCCCTTGGTCATTTCTTCTAACTACATTTTCAACTGCGCAGAGCAAAAATTAGAGTATACTTGGCTAATAATAGTAGTTTATGTCTGTTTGTTTGTCATCTTATCTTAATATATCTCTTCCTAGCTTGTGAATCGAATATTTAAGCAATAAAATCTACATCAAATACACATTTCAGTTACTAACTGCAAACACTACAGCTGCAAGTTGGCCCTCCCCATTGTGTAATAAGTCTCTTAAAAGTTTGAATGCAATCTTCTAATTTAATCTCCCTGGCCAAAGCATTCCAAATTTAAGGGCCTAACGATAGGAGACATTTTGACCCAACAGTAACATGGTTTAGTCTGTAATTAATTCGTTCATTTGGGTTCCTTGCTGAATTTCTTGCTTGTTTCATTTTGAAAATATCCTGCACGAAAGGAGGCTCTAAGACGGTTGATTCTCATCGTACGTTTCCCAACTATAGAAAGTAAGTCGTCGTAAGAGCTTGTAGAAGCATTGTAAAGAAATCTAAGAGCTCGTTCGTGGATCTTTTCAATTCTTTTTTTTATATATTCAAACAAATGATTCGTGGTACAAAATTTAAAAATAGCCTTAAATAACGGACTCATCATATTAAACCCATAAACGCAACAAAAACACCGAAATCAGTAGAAAGAAGACTATTAACTCCTGTAAAAGAAACAATAACCAAAATAAGCCTGTAACAAGAGAAAAAATTGTGAAATCCTGTAAGACAAAACCGAATTAACCTTAAAACTTGAAAGGAAAGAAATAAGTTAATAACTCACCAGTAACTGCTGAAAATATTCCAATAAAAAGTTACAATATATATTACGAGCTACACTACACTACTTACAGAATTACTACTACAACGATACCCCAAGGAGCAAAAAGCAATGTCTACCCTGAGGCCACTAACATATAGATATATAATATAAGGAAAAGGAGAAACTAATCAAAATATAAGACAAGAAAAATACATGACATGCACAAAAAGAACAACTACACACAATCTACTCGTAAATTACTACTAAACGGGGAAAGGTGGTGGCATGTAATGAAGTTTGGAATTATCTTGATCAAATCGACCAGTTTTATTGATATATTGCAAAGTTAATTGTAACAATATATTTCTATTAACCTCATTGGAAAATTCTTTATCACCATACAGTAAAAGCTCCGTAAGAACTTCAATTTTTTTCACTGACTTTTCAGAGGAAATCAATTTTTTAGCAATTAGAATGGTAAGGTAAGGCTCTTTGGTTCCGTCATTGTCTGCTAATGATACTCAGACATTGAAATGTAATGTTGCTCTCTCGTCAATGTTGAACATCGATTAGTAAACATTTACATGACGGTATACAGCCTTTATGGCTGCCTCTTGGCAAATGGGGAAATAACTAATTGGCTAGATCCTGATTCTAATAGGAAATAATGGACCTAAAAGTATGAGAATAAATTATGCTCAAGCTTCAATTAAAAGACGGACTCAAAATTTCACAAATTGGTTGTTTTGGGTAAATTTAAAGGCAGAAACACCGCAACACGACAAAAAACAACAGCAAATACGATTAATTTAATTTTTGCCAATATTTCGTCCTGCCATGCAGGACTTCTTCAGGGCTGTAATGTGACAGTTATAATAAAAATTTGAATATGTATTACATTTGGGGCTAACAAATGTAATACATATTCAAATTTTTATTATAACTGTCACATTACAGCCCTGAAGAAGTCCTGCATGGCAGGACGAAATATTGGCAAAAATTAAATTAATCGTATTTGCTGTTGTTTTTGTCGTGTTGCGGTGTTTCTGCCTTTAAATTTAAAAATCAAATTAATCGTATTTGCTGTTGTTTTTTGTCGTGTTGCGGTGTTTCTGCCTTTAAATTTATTCATTTTCTCGTCATCGCAAGCATCTTCGGATCCGGCAATCGACGTTGGTATCGTGGCCTTTACTTTTTCAAATTGTTTTGGGTAGCCTGTATAATATTTCAAACAGTGAATGCATTTTTCTGACTCATCTAGTAACATGACGATAATTCTTTATGTGATCTTGGATGAACAGATTGGCAGCTGTAGGGTTTCACATGGATAAAAAGTTTTTGTTACACACCCGGTAACAAGGACAGATATTTCGTAACACAATAGCATCAGTTGCTTTTGTTGACACCTGAATTCAAAGCATTCGCAATTGCAGATAATGGCAATTATCTCAACCAGTAATTCAAAACAAGCAAGCCACAAATGTTTCTCTGAAACCCACGTAGCTAGCTCATTTGTTGTGCATTCCAGAAATTATTCTCAAGAGTAAACATGAGTAAGTATCAACAGAAGAAGGATATATCTAAGCATCTACCGCGGGCATTTTATTTCGTTGGTTCAGAAGCTGAGCAGGAGAGTGTTTTAATTACACCAAAAATGAATCGTCTCCCAATCGGCTTCTATATCAAACAGATAATACCCGAGGCAGATGTGTAGATATATCTTTCTTCTTTCGATATATGCTCATGTTAGCTCTTGAAAACCATTTCTGGAATGCAAGACGAGCGCTCTTGCTACATGGGTTTCAGAGAAACATTTGCGGCTTTGTTTTTTATTAATTACTGGTTGAAATAATTGCCATTATCTGCAATCGCGAATCGCTTTGAATTCAGGTGTCAACAAAAGCAACTCATGCTATTGTGCTACAAAATCTATCCTTGTTACACCCGGTAATATAGATTTCAAATACAGGAGCGCCCCGCTGTGGTGCATCCTCATTGCGCAATTACAAGGGCATATTGAGTACTAACAGAGGCAATTCTTTTGATTTTGTTTATTTGCGGTTATCCCACGGCACGATAGAAAAAGCTAAATTTGAAGCTATTACGTTGCTTTGTTGGTTCACAACAAGTGAGAATGACTGAGAATAGAATATTCATATTAAGCACCAATACTATTGTTCAAAGCACAGGTCCGTTTTAATACTGGTACCCGTTGAATTCAATCTTAATTTGAGTTCCTGATTGGGTGTAAAGAATGTTATTATATGGCGTTCGAAAATACGGCTCCTCGGACCGGCAACGCAGCAATTCGATTGGTTCTTGATCGGTCCGTAAAAGCCGTATTTTTCGTTCGAAGCCGTATTGGACCGGGCGTTGCCTTAAAAATCAACAACAAGGGAGGAGCTTCTTGTGTAGGCTTAGGCCGTAAGAAGTGTCAGCCAAAGTTTAGCTTATTCATCGAAGACTTCTTTTCTGTAAACTTTGAAGACGAACTTGCAATTATACACGAAGAAAATGCCAATGTAGTTAACGTTGCAACGAGCAACTACAGTGATGCACAGGATCAAAGACACAACAGAAAAGTACGATACTATAAACAACGTTCTCAAAAGGTTCTGCCATATAATAAAGCCTTTATTAAACGATTACTCGATCCATGCTGGAAAATATTTGGACCTTAGTTCATTGTACGGACCTCACTGCGTTCGGTCCGTACGTCAAACTGCGGTCCAAATATTTTCCAGCATGGACCTCGTAATCGTTTAATAACCGCATAATATTCACTTAGATCGATTTTCCCTTGTATCAAAGGACTCGTTGCTGGAGCTTCTGTATGATCGGTTTTGGTGGGTACTAAAATAGCAATGGCGTTACTTAGACTAGAATAACGCTAACCAATTTTCAGATTCTTCAAACCTCGGAAACCCACTTTTTGAATAACATACAAATGCCATTTTTGTAACTAGGGCAATATAGCAAAAGCATAAATCTTCATCAAAGGAAGGACACTATCTTCGTGTCAGAAACTGTTCTGGAGAACAAAGTCATGGGAATAAACAACTGTGAGTCTGTTTGTCCAAAATTCGTAGCTTTAAATTCCCGGAACAATTGAAAGTTTTACCATTCTCAACTGTAATTCAAGCGATTTTTCTCGACAAATCTTTCTTATTCTGCTTCCTTTGCTGCGGTCGTTTTATGAACAACGACCTATGCAATAGAAACTTTTAAAATTTTATTTTTATTAAGTAAGATAAATATTGGTAGGATTAATATTGATTGTAAATTGCCATTATTTCATCCAACCCTACAAGACATTTAAAGTTATGAGCTTGCTCAATATTCACCTTCGAGTCCGACAACTTTTAACAATCTAACACTTGAAGAAGTCTTGCATGGCGAGATGAAATAATGTCAATTTACAATCATTGTTATATCGTACCATATTTGATGTCCATTTTCCAGTTTTGTGGTTTTCCTGATATTTACTTCAGTTTACACTGACACCATTATAAGTAAAAGTTGAACGGAGAGACCTATTTCAGCCAGGAAAAAGTGGCTTAACAACGAAGTATAACTTTTGAAAACAAATTTTTAATTTTTTTTAACGCAGATCCTATTTTGACCAATTTAAATAAGATGAATTGCGTTTATCCATTCCTTTGTTTAAATGCGTCAATAGCGGTTGAAGCCCTAATGTCTCGTTCAATTCATACCCTGACCAGCATATGAGTCAAATCTTTCAATAGGGCACAGGGAAACCCGCAAATCTTCCAATTTCACGCTTATAAGCCAATGATATCGTCGTATTCCGATCACATGACTGAATATAAGGCTTTCGAGATAGATTTTCGAGTACCTTCACGAAAATAAAAATGGATATTCTAGTAATAAAGATACAGAGCTGGTTTTACCACGAGTCGATTCGAGAGGCCTCACTCCACATTTGTTTTTCTGCATTTGGTTAAAATCTCGTCAGAGATCGGCGTTACATCGAATTTAATTCCTTCGAAAATTGGCCTTTGTTCAAGAATTCTTCAGGAACGCTACAAATAAGATATAGCTTTCAAAATTTCACATGTTACGTGAATTATGTCCAGGAATAACATAAAAATATTTGTTTGTGTGATTTTCGAAAATCGTAGACGAATTAAAGCTATTTTCTGCGAAGAAAGCTAATGGGCCTACCTTCACCCGCAGCAAAATCCCAGTAATCGGCATTAAATCACTCTTTTTCGCAATAATAACCAGCGGATACATTAACGAATAACTTCACCACAAATCCGATTTCTTCCCACCATTTTATCATCGATAATTTCGATAAAATGTGACAAGACTTTACAGCCTCTGCAGCAAACCGTCCAACTACCGTCGATTCAAAGTTTTCTTGTTGCAAACACTAGGAAAGCTTGCATAAAACAAAAGATTGTGCAAGGCTCAGGTCTCCCATATGACACAGCAAATTGTTACCTTTTATAATAGATTATACACCTTCGAGAATAGATTGCAGGGGAAATTTCTTTACACAAATTATGTGCTTCTCCGATGTGACAAAGAAATTTGCAATCTTTGAGAAATGTTTTAATTTTTCGTTATTTTGCAACGATAGAATGCCTCCAGGAGTGTGCAATCTATTCTCAAAGGTGTCATTTTGCTGTGTCATATGGGAGACCTAAGTCTTGCAAAACCTTTTGTTTTATGAAGTCTTGCAAGACTTTCAACGTGTTTGCAACAAGAAAACTTTGAATCGACGGTAGTTGGACGGTTTGCTGCAGAGGCTGTAAAGTCTTGTCACATTTCATCGAAATTATCGATGATAAAATGGTGGGAAGAAATCGGATTTGTGGTGAAGTTATTCGTTAATGTATCCGCTGGTTATTATTGCGAAAAAGAGTGATTTAATGCCGATTACTGGGATTTTGCTGCGGGTGAAGGTAGGCCCATTAGCTTTCTTCGCAGAAAATAGCTTTAATTCGTCTACGATTTTCGAAAATCACACAAACAAATATTTTCATGTTATTCCTGGACATAATTCACGTAACATGTGAAATTTTGAAAGCTATATCTTATTTGTAGCGTTCCTGAAGAATTCTTGAACATAGGCCAATTTTCGAAGGAATTAAATTCGATGTAACGCCGATCTCTGACGAGATTTTAACCAAATGCAGAAAAACAAATGTGGAGTGAGGCCTCTCGAATCGATTCGTGGTAAAACCAGCTTTGTATCTTTATTACTCGAATATCCATTTTTATTTTCGTGAAGGTACTCGGAAATTTATCTCGAAAGCCTTATTTTGAGTCATGTGATCGGAATACGACGATATCATTGGCTTATAAGCGTGAAATTGGAAGATTTGCGGGTTTCCCTGTGCCCTATTGAAGGATTTGACTCATATGCTACCCTGACCACCCCCCGGGACACCCCCAGGCATTTGCACAAAAAATTTTCCCGGCCCCCGGGCATTTGACCGTACATTTTCCCCCGGCCCTCGGACATTCGAGTAGCATTTGGCAAGAACAAGGGCTTTTGCTTCTACAGTAACTGGGAATATAGCATTTTTTCAGTGCCCCGCCCCCAAGCATTTGACCATCAAGTTTTCCCCGGCCCCAGGGCATTTCAGCAACGAATTTTTGTTGACCCCTGGGCTTCCCGGGGGGGGGGGGGCAGTCTGGGTAGGAACTGAACGAGACATAATTACCTGACATGGATTGCAATAGACCATTTCGCAATTTGGAGAAAGAGACTGAAGAGAGCGCGGCCCATTCTGACAGCCTTGGCAAAAGCTAAATCTAGGGAATCCCATCTTCTGCAGTGCAAAGTGCACGACTTGCGGCTCGCTCGCATCTCTCTCCAAACTCGAATTATTTTAGATATACTTGCAACTTTCAAGAGTTAGTTATGGGATGCTTGTCTAGTATGGTAAGTGTTTTCTCTGGATTATTAAGCCGTCTTGTCGTCCCTCCTCCCATTTGTGAGCGTAATTTGAGCCACTTTCAGCCAACCTATGATGGAGTAATCATCTAAAGATTCACAATGAAATTGTGTACTGATTTGATTAATTGAACAAGCAATAACAGCCAAAAGGTCAAACCAAGTCAATTGAAATCGACCAAGATGATGCAAGATCAATAAGCGAAACTTGAGCCGCCTCAAACTTGAAGGAAACAATTGAAATAAAATGGCTCAAACTAAATTCAAAAATGAGCGAAAGATGACAAGACGGCTAAATGATCCAAAGAAAATACTTACCATACTAAACAAGCTTTGCATACTTGTTGAGGATACCGAGGACTGCCCCTTTTGTCTAAGCCTTTTGTTATGCTGGTAAGATTCTAAGCAGATCAACAGCTGGGAAACCTATTACCATGCGCGAGAATCTCTTTGTTTTTTTGCTAATCCTTGTTTGGGTTGTGGTTAGAGTCTCCACCCACACTCTTTTCACAAACCAAACATGCTTTCTGCGCATGATCACAGGTTTCCTTTTTGGGTGATAACCGTTGCTTGGAACTTTGATGCTTCGTATCCGCAACAAATAACTCTTGGAAGTTGCAAATAAATCGAAAATAACACGAGTTTGGAGAGAGATGCGAGCGAGCCTCAAGCCGTAGACTTACCACTGCAGAAGATGGGATTCCCGGCCGATTTCCTTCTTGTTGCCAAGGCTGTCAGAATGGGCTGCGCTCTTATCAGTCCCTTCAAAATTGCGAAATGGTCTAGTTCACTTATTTGACTAAGAGCTGTACATTTAAAGTGGCATCAGTAGGAATGCCTTTTTCAGCACTCAAAAATCTACTTATTTTGGTATGGTTCGTATCCTTAAGTTCTTGCACATTGAATGGTGGATTGTGCAACGAGATATAGCTAATAGTTTTGCTTTTGGTAAGATCAAACCCAATATGACGCTAAAACGCTTACCATAACCTTAACCCTTTATGTACGATGTGAAACGAAAGATCTATGGATGGTGCTGTTTCATTCACTAAGTCACTAACCAACCTTCTCACAACTTATCAAATCACCTACTCACCCTCTCACCAACTCACTTTCTCACTAACCCACTTACTCACCAACTCACTTTCTCACTAACTCACTTACTCACCAACTCACTTTCTCACAAAATCACTTTCTCATCAACTCACTTACTCACCAACTCACTTTCTCGCCAACTCATTTACTCACCAACTCACTTTCTCGCCAACTCATTTTCTCATCAACTCTCACTTACTCACCAATAGACCATTTGCCAATTAAGAAAAAGGGATTGGTGCGAGCGCGGCCAATTCCGACAGCCCTAGTAACAGTCGGAAATCCGGGGAGTCCTCTCCATTACAGTTACTTACAGTATAATTGGCAAGCCGACCCGGCCCGATTTTCTGACCCGAAGCTGCATTTGGAGCCGATGTTCGATGGTTACTCAAGCAATTTTAAAACAGAAAAAATGTACAAGAGATGACTCGTTTATGAGTCTTATCACGAATTTGGGATTCAATATTGCCCACAGGGGCGGAGCGCGGGGGCTGCAAAAATTGGGAAAAATTTTGGCCTACCCCATTTTGGACCGTAACTCCGTTTTTTTGCGAGGGGTAAACGGCCTTGGCATGTCAAAAATCAACGGGAAACCATATTCTTTCACTAAAGCACTTTTAATCTCGAATTTATCTCTAAAATTCGCAGAATAACGAGCCTTTCTTTTTTCAAAGCTGTGGGAAATCCCGAAAATTTCTACTTAGGCCCTTTTTCCTCCCAAATGGATCGTGCTCGTTTTCCTACTAAATGCACTTGCTAACTCAAGATTGATGATTAAATACCTTAAAAAGGGTTGGAATAAGGTCCTCCAAAAGTTTGTTTTCAGTTTCTCGATTTATCCACTTCAGAATCAGCTCAAGACGATCGGCCAGTTTTCGTTGATTTTTCAAAATTTTCTCCCAAGTTTTGGACTTATTACATTTGAAGTAAGGGGTCAAAATCAGCGAATCGTTTGTTTATGTACCCTACTCTACAAATCGATCGTGGGAAATGCATCGAATAAGATATTCTGAAGTGGAGAGGATTCCCCGAATTTCCGACTGTTACTAGGGCTGTCGGAATTGGCAGCGCTCGCCTCAATCCCTTTATCCTAATTGGCAAATGGTCTATTCACTTTCTCATCAACTCTCACTTACTCACCAGCGCACTTTCTCATCAACTCTCAAGTCCACTAATCTACTCACCAACTCACTTATTCACGAACCCACTTACTCACCTACCCACTTACTCACCAACCCATTTACTCACCAATTCACACTCTCAGCAACTCATAGTGGGACAAAAAACATTGTAATATTTTGTTTACTTGAGGTGGGTAAAGTCCCCTGCAAATTTCAGGAAATTTTTGCATCGCAAATTTTTCTGACCTCCTTTGGAAACAGTAATATGAAATTAGACTATGCATAGAGTGGGTAAGGAAAATGTTGAACATTGCCTGCTTCATCTATATGCTTCCGATTAAGATTCATAGAAACTACAACAATTTGTTTTCATAACTCTACCCCAACGACATTCAACCCGTTCTTATTGTGTCAGTACCGATAGCAAAGTTTGCGGTGGTACCGTAAGGTAGGCTTCTATTTGATGCAAACTGAGCTTCTACTTCCTCTGGGTTGGATCTCTGCTCCTTTCTCCCTGACGCTGCATTTGTGGTTGTGGTAAGGTGGATGGCGGGCTGTTTGCGCGGATTTTGGGGGTAGTTCTCAGTATGTCTTAGTCCTTATCTTGTTTTACTTCAGTGTGTATATTCATTTCATTCTTGCATTTATATATTAATTTATCGTTGATAAGTGGCATTGGTAATGAGGATCCGGTGACCACGCATTTTTCCTCATTACAAATGCCGCAGTATCTTGTATTAGCTTGTTTTTTTAATTCTAGATTGATGAAAAAACCGAGCTTTAGTTTTAACGGTTTAATCTTTGTGGAAGATGCAGGATTTTTGTAGATCTAACTGTGTCTGTACAGATAGTAGAATGTGTGGTAGCATCTGATTGTAGTCTTTAACTTCGTAAGTACATTTAGATCTCTACTGAAAGGAGTTGAAGGTAGAGTCATTTCAATTGTTCCAGCACCAATGGCATAATATGTGGTAGAGCTGAGGGTAGATCAGTAATTACTGCTGACTGAGGTTCAATGGTGGCAATTTTTGATAGAAGTTAGAAGTTTGAAGCAGAAGAAAGGTCTGTTGAACCAATAGTCATATACATGAAGGCGAGTACTTACTATAGATTGAATTTTGTTGTTGAACAGCCATGTTAATTGTGAGGAATAGAGCCAATATCCTTCAGTAATAAAGCCCACCGCGCTACTCCAGTGTGCTTTACATAAACTAGGATATTAAGAAAAGCCCTAGGGCTATTGGGTCTCTGACCATTACCACATTCAGAACTATGTGCTTGTTTTCGCATTTTAATATTTCATGGGCTCCTTTCTTTATCAGAGCCATGGTCACGCAAGTATCTATCATTTTACACTGGCTAAGGACATCTCTTGGATGGCTGATAAATTGAATTTACTTTGGTATCATTCATGATTATTTCAAAAGTAATTGACTTCGATATAGTTTGAATCTAATCTACGCTACCGGTGAAAATTAATGAGCAGTTCTTCAAAGTGACACTGCTTCGATTCAATGGCATGCTTTGGAATATTTAGCTTAAGTTGGAGTATTGGAGGCCAACTGATCAAAATTGCTTGAGTAATTGACTGATAAAAAATCAAGAGTGACGGTTTTTAAATGCCTTAACGACCTTGCTCCAAAATATCTTGGCGATCGTTTCACCAAAAACGCTGATAGCGCCGCACGCTGCCTGCGAAATATAGACACTAACTTAAGGCTGCCTTTGACAAGTTCTGCTAACAGACCAATTGCTTTTCGTTGAAGGGTGCAAAACATTGGAATAGGCTTTCAAAATGAAGATAAACAGGCATCTTCAAGTAATACCTTTAAGTGACATACATAGGCTAAACCAATGTGTAGACAATATGTTTCAGATCGTTTGTTGTATCCTTACCTATATATTGATTTGTCATTGTGCATGCCAATAGATTAATTAGACTTTGCACTTGTTTTAGTTAGGTTTTGGTATCTTTTCTTACCATATTAATATTATTGTACTGTATTGTAGATTGAGGACCCCTTGAAAAACAGCATTTGCTGCTCAAAATCTGACAATTGTTAAGAAGCTTTCAATACTGACAGAAATTCTTAGTTCCTTGCAAAATTAACATGTAAAGCAATTCTCTTAATCTTCTTTGACAATCAGCTCACCTTGTTAGAATTTTCACAAATGCCATTTCACTTGCTCTTCAGGCTCGTTCAGTCAGCATTATTTGAAAGTTAAAAGGTCTATTCTGCAGCTCTGATTGATCTCACTGTGTTGGTAAAGAAATGATAGTTTTCACACACACTTCAAGTCAAGAATTTCACAATTCAATGTACTATAGAGAACAATAGCCTTCATATGAAGCGATAAGTTGGTTGTGATGCGGCCTACGTACGGTATTCAGTTCCTAATTACGGTCATTTAGAGCTACACTGGGAGGTAATGAATCGAATTAATGAAAGTTTTAGCAGTGTCTAATTATCTTATTTCATCTTGGAGCGTGGTTAATTTCCCAGATTTTCCATTTCCATTTTTAAGAATATTTACAGTTAAAAAAGCATCTTTTCTTCTATGAAGCGTGATTAAAAGGGCTCCTTCTTTGCCAAACAATAAACAAATCCATAAACTCACACGTGTCACCAATTATCAATTGTTCATCCATTGTCTTCTGCAGTTTTTTTTACTGGCTTCACCCAAGCCACCAAAAATGACCGTTAAAAGACCACATATATCAGAGCAATTGTAGAAGATATGAATGTTTGGTTGGTTCCTTAGTGAAGTACAATGATCTACAGTCGTGGCCAAAAGTTTAAGACCACATTTTTATCAACAACGTTTTTTGGCCTGACGATGTGGAACCCTACCACTCCGCCTATTTTACTCTCTTGGAGTTCATTTAAATCACCTTTACATGTAGATTCCAAATGTTGATGTTGTTTTTTTAATTTCGGTGCCATTTTGCTATGACATCACAATGAAATATATAGAAATTCTCGGAAATTACGGTGGTTCTGGCGACAAGGGGTGTGACCCGAAAATAGTGTTTCTCAGCTGTATTTTACATCAATCTTTGCACAATTCATTTCTATAAATTTTTTTGCAAAATATCGAAACTCCACGAAGAATATTGCTTCAGAGGAAAAGGTAGTAGAGGGCATTCTGTCCACAGCTATGGCCAAATAAATCAATTGTTTTGGGAGCATGAACAAAGATTGGATTTACAGAAAAACAGAAAACAGAAACAGAAAAACATATAAACAGAAAACATTTTTAACTTCTGGCATTGTGAACTCACTGTCCGAAAACTACCGCCACTGTCTGAAAACCACCGCCAAGATCAGTCTCAAAAACAGCGTTGTCAAAAAAGCAGGCAATGTAAAAAGCCAAAACATTTTGGGAAAGTATGTCCAAATACTTGTTTATTCACCTGGTACTTTTGGTTTTTCTTTGATCAATTTTTCTTATGAAAATATTTAGTTTTCCTTAAGCGTCCGATTACCACCGCCGGCACCCTATGTTCAGCCTTTTTGCATCACATCTAAAACATTGACTGGGAAAGAAGGCCGTTTCTTTTTCATACCATCTAAGGATTGAATTTGAGCAGATTTGCCCATCTTCTCTTCGACATGAAGAAATCTACCTAAACCACAACGAACATCCTCAAATACAATTTAGCCTTTCGGCAATCAAATCAAATGACGTTTTTAAAAATCGGTTCACTGGTTACGGGCCATAATACACCATTTTTGAATCATCTTATTGACTCACTTGGATGAATTAGGTTCGTGGTTAAATCACTGCTTTCAGCAACTGGTAGTTAACATGAATATCACTAACGCATGAATCATATTCTGTTGCCATAGTTGTAGAACAAGCTATATATACTAGAGAATTATTCATGGTGATTCAAAACTTATCTATACCCCATTCACACTTCAACTTAAATCAACTTAAAGAGAGTCTAAGCATATTTAAGCCCTGGAAAAAAATAATGTTGCAAAGACAACAGGCTATGACACGTGACGCACCATATTTGGGTAATTGATCTACGTCAACTGGAAATACTGATTTCTGATAGGCTAGAATTTGACAATTAACAAGTGGCTTGAGCCTGATATATCCAACAAATTGAATGCATTTGATTGATCGAAATTCTACCTTGCGTAGATAAAGCTGGTTTACAAAATCTAATTCAGGTTTCACCTGCTGAGGTAGAGCTATTCCAAAAAACAAATGAATGCAATATGATTGAGTCTAAACGCTGCTGATGAATCAGTTTTGATGACAATAACAACTGCCACTCTAGTGCTTGTTGTTGGATGTGTTTGTTTTGCGATGTTGATAGATTTTCGTCTGCACGATAAATGGTTTATTCTTTCATTCAGACAAGAGAATAAAATGACGACTTGGACCAGGTAAATTATATCTTTCTGCTCCTTCTTTTTACCTTGATCTTGCGGAAAAATCTTTCGCGTAAAATCTTAGCAAGGAGTTTTAGGTCTCGCGTCAAGACCTTTGAAATAACGCATTTTTATGAATTTGCTTTTCATAGACGATGAGACCGATCTTGACAAGCTAAATTTTAATATCTAATATGATATCTTAGCTACACAGATATGATCCGTTTACAGAAATCTGATAAACTGCCTGAGAGGTAAAGGCTGTCAAACTCAACCGCTACAATACGTGTTGGCTTTAATGAGCTTTCACTTAAAAATCATGCTTATTAATGTGAACACAGGCTGCCCAGCAGCTAATAATTGTATCTCTTTTTCACTGTATGTGAAGAATTTTGACACGTTCAATCTACAGGGTGTCCCAAAAGATTGTGCCCCATTTTTTTGTCTGAAGATTGTGACAAAACGTCAAAAGATTGTTGCCAAACTTTTGCATGGTGATGCTCTTCAGATGTTCAATTAAAGTTTGCCACCATCTCCATGAAAATCAGTTGAAAAATGATGGAGTTATGACCTTCAGGAGACCAAATTTGCCCGATCACTGAAACCAGCGGTCGGCCATTTTGTCTTACTATTTTGCAGCGATAAATAGCTGATAATGTTATATTAAACAAAATGTTGGAGTCCAGGGCCGTTGCTAGAGATATCAAGCTGGGGGGGGGGGGGGGGGTGCAAGCTCTCAATTTGCCGACTGGTGGGCGTGGCTTTTGGGCGTGGACATTTATTGTCGCATATACATACTTCTTGTTGAGAGGCTGAATTTCCTCTCCATTGAGAAACCCTTCCACTTCTACTTTCCCTTACCTTTTCACAAGGGGCTCTAACATGATACACGAGAAGCCAACTTGTTTCACTAATTGAAAGTTCTCGTTAGCTTTGGCGATATCTAACACTGAATTTAGTTCTTTTTTCTGGTAAGAAGGTACCCAATAGGCTCCCGAATTCCCGTTACGTTTTCAGCCAAATTCCTGTTTCCCGTCAGGCCTGTCGGAACGATATTTATATCGGGGGGAGGGCTGAAACTTGATGCGAGCTTAGGAAGTAGAAACGGGGGTCCGGGGGCTTGCCCCCGGGAAAACTTTTCATGACCACGCCCTTTAAATCGTTAGAAAACGCCCTATTTTTGAAGAATTTGCATTTTAAAGAAACAAAGGTTCATGACTGATAGGAGTCTTTCCAGGAAAATTTTGAAAATAGGAGATGAAACTTGAATGTGATAGCTTGATGCATTCTGGTAACTTCCTCGAATACAAATAAGTCTAAATCTTCATTTCCAAGAGCTTGGCTTTTACAGCCTTTTTCTTGCAAAAAAAGTTAACTAACTGCAGCAAATTATGGGGGGGGGGCTGAAGCGCCCCAGCCCCCATCCCGGTTCCGACGGGCCTGCCCGTCAGGACTTATTATTATCAATTTCTTTACCGTTGGATACATAAAAATATAGCTAAAAGTAATCAGCTAATTAATTCCAACGTTAGTTAAAATTTAAAATACAAATGCTACATCAGAAAAAGGGGATAAAATATTTACAATTCATCAAAAGTATACAGTATGAAGGCATAAAAGTGTATAAAAGCAGATATTCAAATATTATCATCATAAAAAGCCCAAGTTCGGAATAAAAACGCGGCATAATTTGTATGGGCAATTTTCTCCGTTCCAATTTTTTATTTTTGTATTAAACTGACAAAGAGATTCTGAATTTCGTATAGTTGATGGTAGCGTTTTCCACAGCTGTGGACCTTTAAATCGGATGCTTTCTGTCCCGTTGTTGACAGATCTAACCCTAGGTTGGAAGAATTCGTCATTGTTACGCAAATTGTAATGACTTTCATTTTCGCAGAAAATTTCGTGCATGAATGAAGGGCTCGGGCTATTTTTTTTTTGTACATCTCAGTCATAAGTAGATGCAAGTTCTTTGCATGAATCGTAACGGAACAGTCCTTTAGCTCACTATAAGTAGATTCGGTATCCTTATAAGTAATTCTCAGAGCCCTTTCCTGTATTTTGTTAATTTTTTGGCTGAGCTGCCTGCTGTGAAACATCCAGATTAAAGGACAGTATTGAAACTGACTGGTAATAAATGCCCTCATGAGTGTTCTTAGTTTGCTCTGATCCATGTAAGGGGATATGCGAGCAAGTGCATAAAGTTTATTGCTAGCCTTTTGACACAATTTGGAAACATGATTACCGAAGGAAAGTTTGCTATAAATTTGAACTCCGAGTAGCTTCTTTTCGGAGCTATTTACAACATCAGCATTTCCAATCCTAACAGTAACAGGATCATCACACCTCTGCCCAAGAACCAAAAGATGGCATTTATCTGCATTTAATTTCATAAAGTTGTCGGCAAACCATTCTAAAGCTACACTACAGTCATTTTCAAGCCTATGAGCTTTATTGTCCAGGTTCTTATCGCAGGCATAGATTGTAGTATCATCTGCATAATTACATATATCCGAGTTTTGAATGAAGAGTAGAAGATCATTAATGTATATGTTGAATAACAGAGGCCCTAAGATTGACCCCTGAGGAACACCGCGTGTGAAGCTTTTCCAATTGCTAGTTTACCGAATTCCCGCTGTCCTTCCTAAAGTACATCAAAACCTAGATTCATCACTTTCACGACGTTTGGTGGTGCCCGGAGAGGCATTCCCTCTGCTTTTGACTAGAATTATCATTCAGTTTAAGACAGATATCATAAAGAATTTTATAACATCTTGGTTTAACATTATGTTGGTCTTTTTTATCGTAATTTAACATTATTTCCAAAGTTTCTTCCATCCTCTTCTAGAGCAGTTCATGATGAGGGACTTTAATGTGCGATCAAATGCATTGAGCAGCGTCATGGCCAGGGCAAATTAAAGGGGAGGGTATTAAAATGAAGGGGACTGGGGGCGAAGCTCCCAACTAGATTTTGATGAAACGCCCTCTTCTTTTGCTTAGAACACTTCCAGCGATCCAACATCAGTGGTACTAAAATTGAAAATTTTGTAACAGGTAATCTTACAAATTATAACATCCCCAGAAAACTTTTTGAGTAAACGCAGTTTTCTTTGGCTTAGAATCCCAATTTTTAACAATTTTCTATGATTCTATGAATCAGAACATTCCTGAAAATCTTTGTGCAAACGCATTTTTACCTTATCCCATAATGAATTTAACAATCCATTTGCCTGCCCCCATAATCGATTCCTTGACAAGTACAAGATTGTTCGTCATGAAAAATTTTCAAACACCAATCTTTACTTTGGCTTAAAATGACTCTCCCAGTCAACATCCAGCATTTCCCAGAAAAATTCTTGCCCTTCCCTGCCTAAACACAACTAGTTTCTCTTCATTTTGAAAGAATCTCGAGGACCATCTTTTGACAACCCCATCCGTGGCCACGCAACTGCTGAAATGAGGCACATCACGTGAGGCTGAAGCTATGAATCTAGCCCCAGTTTTTTCAATCTGGGTCAATCCTGCTTCCCGAAAGCTGTTGCCAAAATGAAAAATATGACGATTCCCGGTTCATACTCCCAAAAAAGTGGCGATTCCCAATTCTCGAAAATCATATTGGTTACCCTCTGGTAAGGGAATGTCTGTTCCCTGGTGCCTGGACAGTTATAGAAAATGTGATAACGACAGAGCTTTACAGAAATGTTAAATAAAAAACAATAAAGCTACAAAAAATGTTCGTTCTCGTAATCTAAACGACGAGCAGAAATTCTTCTAAGCAAAATTAACGTTAACGAACTTTGTATTGTGACGTAACGTAACTTTGCAAAACTGAACTGCTCTGGACAATGACTATTGTGCCATCTGGCAGGCTGCAGTTTCTTATAAGTCAATTTTTTAGTGGCGGGGTAATAGTGTAATACAAAGCTTAAGCAAATTACCAATAACTAAAACATTGGACATTGAGCAAGATTCACTGTCATTCAGAGGTAGCTTCCTCTGGAACATCCCAATAACCCGACAACAGTATCAAGCAACATCCAGCTTTTGAAAAGAAGATCAAAGAATATGCTTGAGATGACTGCACCTGTAAATTGTGTCGCAGGTTGCAGATTATTTAATATCCAATTACCTGCGGCTGTATACATTACATTATGATAGCAAATTATCGGTGTCCAGGAAAAAAATATTTGGACGGGTAAAGGGACGTGAATTAAGCTTTAACCAATAGCTAATTACTCTCACAGTGTTTCTCAATGCACATATCTTTTTTTATAAGAAACTGCCCACAATAAACTCAACTCTCAGATCGCCAAAAAAATGAAAAAGTAAGTACTGGGAATGAAACTTAACCCTATCTCACCTGGGCGTTTTGAAGCGGTCAATACCTGGGTGGGGGGGGGGGATGGATTCCACCTTCCCTTCTGTTTCTCGACTGTTACAGTAACTATATAATATTTAAACTTGGTAAATAGATGGACTTTGATGCAGAAAATCAAAATCACGTGTTTTAATCAAATTATCTCTATTGTTCTTGTTGCTATGACAATAAGAAGATATTAAGTTATGATAATGATGATTATTACCAACATGATTGAAACAAAGAAATGAGGCAATAAACTGAAATTTGTTTTTGTTTCAAATTGAGTTGGATATGATCAAATACATGTATAGGCATAATTTGGCATATATTTTAAATTAATATCTGCAAAATTGAAAAAAGTATACCAATTTTGATGACCAAACAATAAAAAATTGGTAACCATGGTTACTGTGCTATATTTGGAATCTAAAAGTTTTCATCATTCGATACGGTACAGATACAAAGTAAAAATAGCGGAATCTTGGCTTCCTGCTTTGCATACACGTACTTTTTTATTAGAAACTAAGAATTTGGGCCAGTACTGAAAGTTTCTTAGAATTATCAGATTTCGAGTACTCAGAGTTTCTTAAGAGTTTCTTAGAGGTTCCATAATGAGTTTCTTATTTGCGGTTTCATATAAAAAATACGTGTATGTTAGCATTGGCGAATAAAAGTTTGTTGGCGGGGGGGGGGGGTTGGAATCCGTCCCCCAGGTGAGATAGAATTAAGAAATTATAACCCAAGAAACTTTTCATTTTTATAAAGGAAATCTTTGACATAGTTTTACTTTACTTTCGCTTGTTTCCAGTATAATGTTGCTCGTAAGGTACTTGAGAAAGACATTAAAAAGGCTTAAAAACCTTGTTTTGAAAAATATTTACAAGGGCACATTTAGTGAACATGAAGACTGTTATGGAACCTCTAAAACTTGTAAGAAACTCTGAGTACTCAAAATCTGATAATGTTAAAAAACTATCAGAACTGGACAAAATTCTTAGTTTCTTATAAACATTATATGTAACGCACGAACGAACCCTAAAATGCATTATTTGAAGAGACTTGAGAGACATTAACATAATTTTTACGTACATTCAAGGCTGGTTATTATGGTTAGTATACTGGCCTTCCCTGTCACTTATGCAACAATTCTGAGGCTACCATGCTTGGATCATGCAGATTTTTCAATTATACACGAAAACAAAGCCCTCAAAGGACACGTGATAGCAAAGCACTCTGGCATAACCGACATCCAATGCACTGTAAAATGCGTTGAGCATCATAAATGTCGATCTTACAACATAAACATAAATTCAGGCGAATGTCACCTAAATAGCAAAGCGTTGGCTGATGCTGGTGCAGAGTTACGGACAGAAGCTGGTTGGGTATATAAATCAACAGACTACAATGAAACAATGGTTAGTATTCTATAAGCTGCATATTTAAACTCTGTGCAACCTGCAATAGAGAATGGCATTATGATTGGCAGGTATGGTGTATTGAGTAACAATGGATATGAATTTACAACAACACAATAGATGATTATGGAAAAGATGGCGTCGGGGCATTTGATCAAGATGCATTGCACTTAATGATTTAACTTCTCTAGAATAATTGTTAATTCATTTATAGAATGCAAGGTGTCTTGGTCTCACTGCAAAATATCTAAATTGTATGAAAATTTTCTAATTGGAAACTAAGATGAAAAGGGGCGATTTCCAATGACTTTTGATGCAAGGAACGGAAACTTCCCTTTCTTCTTAGTTTTTTCGAAGAAAGTTTTAGGTTCTGCTACATTTCTTCGTCCAACACAATGGGTAATTTAAATTTTTCGCAATGGCCTCCAAACACTGTCTTTTCCGAATCATCGATTGAGTTTTTTACACCACTCTCTTGAAGAAAAGCCTTAAATCCTCTGGATGAGTTGCCAAAAGAGTTGATGGAGAACTCGTTAGTCCTTTGACCAGATGGCAATCCCTCCTTATTGGACCTCTTCAAACTGAAACTCATAAATTATAATCTTAGAGTAAAGGATCTCGTCCAACTGCCAAATACGAGGACTCTGAGATACGGGAATGATTCTTTGTCATTTAGAGGAAGCATACTTTGGAGCACACTCGCTGACACAATAAAATCTGCAAAAAGCAACAATCAATTTAAAAACAGCATTAAAGATTGGATATGGGATCCAATTGCAATAGTATGATATGTAGATAAAGAGAACACTGTAAATAGGTAACACCAATTGGCCTTTATTAGTTTATAAACTATTCCTTTAGCCAACTTTAAATAAATGTATTATTATTAATATTATTATGATATACCGGGTGAGTAAAAAAAGTTAATACGTTCGGCGGGCTGTGGAATAAAGAAACTCCTCGTATGGTAAGACCAGCTAGGTTCAAAATTTGGGTGGAAATGTTAATTTATCAGTCAATAGATGTGAGAAAATTCTGTTTATCATAATCACTTATCTTTTAGACCTACGAATAAAGAAAATTCTGGTAAGGGGTTGATATGGGAATGAGAATTCCATATTCGATTCTTGTCCATGATTTACTTGTTACTGAAATTTGAATTCAATGCAATTGTCATTTTCAGTAATGAGATTTAAATTTCAATGGCAAGTAAATCATGGACTAGATGCTAACATGGAATTCTCATTCACATACAAACCCTTATCAGCATTTTCCTAATGTCTAGGTCTATATGATGAGTGATTTTACCAAACAAAGTTTCACATATAAGCTAGCTTTTGACTGAGAGTTTAGCATTTTAGCTTCGAATATCGGCATCGTACTCACCCGGTAAACCGAAGGAGAGGATTTAGCAAGAGATAGCATCGAACGTTAAGAAAACTTTATCGCAGATCAACTAGTCGTAGCTGTAATATGCCTTTAAACAACGCTCCTTGATGCACTGATTAGCACACGGGGATTGAGCTGCCAAACCTAGATTTAGCTCTAATCCTGCTTTAACTTAATCACAACAACAGGTCCCAGGAAATTTTAGCTGCTATCATTTCCGTCAAAAGATGATAAATCAAGGCAACTGAAAATCTTTGAGAGGCCAAAGATAATGGTAAAAGGCTCCCTAACGCCATCATTAGAGCTTTGATCTGTGATAGATTATTAAAGATTCCAAAGGAATTCGTTCAAAAACCAAATACATCTTTGTAGAAAATCCCTCAAATTCTGAAATTCAATAGTAGAATGTAAACCACGTTCGTCCATACCATTTCATAGGATACCCATTTCTCTGACTTTCTAGTTTTTGAAAAAACCCCTAATCATGGAAAACTTTGAAGGTAACCACCATCCCTTTAAAGGAGCATCGCTGAGCCCCAAAGGAATCTGCACAGTGCAAAAGCTGGTTCCGAGAGGAAGTTCTGAGATTTTTGCACTCTATTAACATGCAGTTTACTGATACCTCTTTGTTGGAAAACAGTAGAATCCTATAAAAGTTGGGCTATCAAACTTGGGCCATATGAAATTGAATTTATTCTAGGGTCCGAGTCCATAAGAATTTAACTGTTTATGGGTTGGCATATTTCTTAAAGAAAAATACCCAGTTTGTTCTGAGATTCTGTGTCTTAGGATTCTGCTTCAAACATACCCCTTTCTCAGCGAAATCATGCATGAGCGTGGTGTTATGTTTTCATTAACATTGCACACACTTGGCTCACTGCTATCTTTCGCACTTTTATGGAACGGGTGAGTGAAAAAACCATCCACGTTCCAAAGACCACTACTGCCTTGATCAAATTACATTGAATGATTTTGTTATGCTCTAAGGTTGGCACTTTTATTCTCCCAATGCAATAGCAATGATATTACTGAGGGACTTAAACATCATTAGCTGCAAAGCAGAAATTTAAGGAAAATTGATCGCTATTTGTGCCCTTTTTGAAGGTCAAGGGGCTTTTTTCAAGAACGTCGCTCATTATGTTGACTTCATTGGGGGTAAATTTCATTTGAAAATGTCCACTATAAAGAGCAGTGGCCTCTTTAACTGGGATTTTTCATCTTTGACTCAGCCAGTGTTGGCATTTTTCTGTTAGAATACCGACGAAGGGTTATGCGTATGATAGGTGTTGCGTATGATTATCATTCAAGGGACTTAAGAATATTAAAAAAAAAGCAGATGGCTTAGGCAAGAAAGGTTGATTGCCTTTTGGCACTGCTTTTGCAACAACAGTTTTTTCCCGGTTTAAGATGTGCCATACCATCGTCATGTAAATACAACAACGTTCCGCCTTTGGGAAACAACTGGACATGAAACTGAACCATGAATTTTTGAAAAACAACATTAAAAAAGCTAAAAGAGAGCAGTAGGATGAGGTAGAAGTGGCATTTAAACTTAACGGTAGAATTTTACTTTCATATTCTATGTTCCAGGTTGGCGAAACTTGCATGGCACTCAAGCCATGCCCGGCCGGAATATTGTGCAAAGATACATGCAACAGCCCGTTTTATGAGTGCATATTCTGTGACGAAAAATACACTGGCCTGCACTGCGACATTCCAATCGGTAAGAAAAATGTCAACTTTTTCATTGAGGTATCATTTAGGTATCACTGGTATGTATCAGAATTCCCTCGGGTCCAACCTGTGTGTATTTGAAGCAAATAAATATGCGACAGTGAAAATTTAACACAATGGTTTCACCAACAGGATACCCACTGAAGATAACAACGTTTAACGTCACTCATTTTATGTTACTTTGTAACGAAGTTCTGAGTTTTTCATGGATCAAAGGACATGTGTTATTTGAGATGATTCAATTTAGCTAGCTGCTCTAAGCTCCTTGCCTGTTCTCTATTCTTTAGTTGTAGCTCTATTGTCAAGCAAGGATGGATCCAGCCAAAAATAGAAGTAGAGGCAACTTGGAGAAGGGCGCCCAAATAAATTGAATACATAGCGCCTCGAAGGCGCCAAGGATTCTTAGGACGATGTGTTGTCCCAAAAAAATGTACGCCTTTTGAATGGCTGCTGTGAAGGGGCAATAAATCAAACTGTCCCAATTTTGAATATGTGAATAGCAGATATTTCAATTTAAAGTTTGGAACTAAGTTTTTGAGCAATTCTGGAAAGTGGTTGCTGATTTGTTGAGAAAGCAAATCAAGATCACTGGATGTTTCAATAACCAAAGGACTGTATCTCCGTACTTAATATAACCTTAAAACTTGAATTTTAGAATCAAATGGAATAACACTTTACAGTTATGTCAGGAAACACATTAGGGAGTAACCACTGGCCACATAATTGAAGAATATTTTGCAGGCAGCCTTACAATGACTTCATCACTTTTTAGAAGCAAAATAACTGATGAACGCATGTCATAGCCTGCACAATTTCTTGCAGCCCTAGATATGTTAGCCCTCTTCCAAATGGGTTTTTTCGACCAAACATTTATTGGGGCCTCTCCCTCTGAACTTTTTGTTAGATTCAACCATGGGTAGTTAGACACTGCTGGTGTGCTTCTATGGAGGAGCGCTGGATAATATGTATCTGCGGGGGGAAATTTTTATAGTACTGCGGAGGAGATATTTCGTTCTTTTGATATCTCCTCCGCAGTACTATAAAAAATTTCCGCCGCAGATACATATTATCCAGCGCTCCTCCATAGAAGCACACCAGCAGTGTCTAACTACCCTTGATTCAACCAGACTTCAATAAAACTTGGCACACTTACAGAGCAAGTAAGTTTTAGCTTTTATCGTAACTTTGTTTTTTCCACGTCTTATTGACGTCATTAAGTTGAGAATCTGTGAAAATAAGGCTTCCAAGTTTAAATTGAGTTTAAATAAAGTTTAAAAGAAGATTTTGCATGAACTTTCTCCGTTTTTTGCTTTCATTTATGAACATATTTGGTGAAAAACTATAATTCTATTGAAAATAGCGACTTTGGAGATTTTTTGGTAGAAATTAGTCAATTCTGTTGACGGAATTTGTGCTATCAATTTGTTATAGGCCATAACAAGTCGTACACTGGACTGATTTTGAAGATTTATGGCTTAATCGTTAGCAGAAAGCCTGAATTAGATTCTAGGACTTTTTGCAAATTTTTCCGTTTTCAATTTTTAGAGCTAGAAGCGAGTTTCTTAAAATGCTCGTTTTCCAAAACATTGAAAACGATCAAAAAACGTTGATCAAATTTTAAAAGATTCTGCATGAATGAACAAAGAGAAAACGTTTTCAGGGGGATTTGGGGGCTTAGTACGAACTTTCGTACAGCAGATTACAATTGGTCGATTTCTAAATCTCAAATTACCACGAACAAGTTCTCTCTTTGTCCATTCATGTCGATTCTTTGGAAAAATTGATCGATGTTTTTTGATTGTTTTTAGTTTTTTTCAAAAACTAAAATTTTAAGGAACTCGCTTCTAGCTCTAAAACTGAAAATGAAAAAATTTGCAAAAAATCCCAGTATCTAATTCAGGCTTTCTGCTAACAATTAAGTCATAAATCTGTAAAAAGAGACAAATCGAACCTGCAAAATGGTTATAACCTATTTCAGATGTATTATTAGAGTGTTTTCCATTGAAAAAGTTGGAAAAATATGAAAAAATTGCAATTAGTCCAAAATGGCAGCCATCAAAATGTAGCTAATAGATAATTGATAAAAGCTAGGGAGGTTGGGGGACATAGCTGATGTCGTCTAAAAATATGGCAAGTAAAACCTCGAAGGTGGGGGGGGGGGGTGGAAAACACCAAAACACCTATCCATATGGATTAGATTAAAATATGCTTGGTTGTCACAAGGTTCAATCTGTTGCTAGGTGTTTCACTTTTGAACATCAGAAAACCGTGCTAAATACTATTTTTCATCAAATTCTTTGATTTTAACATTCTGGAGAATACCAAATCCTCTGATTTTTATGTAACCAATAATTTTTAACTTTCTTGCACCATAAATCTGCAACTACTTATTAGATTTACGCAAACTCGGTTTCAACATTTAAGTTGAAGTCTCTTCTATTAATAATCTGAAAAACAATAGAGAAATTAGATCACCATTTAACAAAATATTGCCTGTGTTCCATATTGGTTTCCTATACTATATGCTGTCTGGGCAGATTTAAGAAAATGGGTTAGTGTCATAATTAGGGGGAAATATTCTTGCCAGAAAGGGGGCGCCAAGCATAGTTTTCTCTTCAAAGAGGGCAATGGCCTCGATTTGCCACCTAAATCCACCAATGTTGTCAATGTGATGGCATCTGTATTGATTGCCAACTGCAACCCTTACAACAGGTAAGGTTGGCAACTTGGCCAACGCCATTCTCCACAATATAGCGGGATGTCAGTTCTAAATATATACAGAAATCATGACTCAAACTGATATGCATGCAAAGAAGTAACTCAAACGGAATAATCACTGCTCAAGTTTTTCAACGAATGAACATCGTACTTTGAATTATTTTATTGGTTTTTCTGTGTGGTTGGGAAATTTTTGCATTTGCAATTCTGAAAAGAGTATTGTAGAGCTTCTAACAACAACTATTCTTTTGCAATCGTTTCCTTTGAGCATTCTACAAAAAATACTGGGCCTGATCTAAAACGCATCGTAATCAACATTCAATTGAATTGGAAACGGATACATATTAATTGTGCAAATAGGTCGTCGAATATAAATTGAGCTAAATTCATGAGTGGTAGGAGACTGCTGTGTTAGCCTAAAAAATCACTTCATAAAGAAACATTTTTATTCAAACTTACTATACTTACGTTTTCTCTTTCTTGTCATGTCCTAATATTCGCAACAAGCTGCACACGAAGCACAAACAACTTCGTCCTGGGCGCCGCCATATTGCATTGATTGTGTGCCTCGGAATGAACGTTTCTTGGCGATTGCAGTGTTTAGGCTAAGACAGCAGTCTTCTACCTCTCATGCTAAAATATATCAGGAACGTGTGCTTCATGTAATACGGAACAGCATTCCTCTACATGATAACTGAAATTCTATGACAACAGCAAGCTGTGTGTGCCACTGATAAATTCATTCAACTTTCAGATGGAGACGAATGCACAGAAAATCCATGTAGGAACTCTGGAGTTTGTGTTGATAAGTATGCAGATTATGAATGCAACTGCCCTCCTGGTTATTCTGGAAAGAACTGCGAAACAGGTAAACAATAATTTGAACCCTTAGAAAGCAATTTAGAACAGATACACACATCTTTTTTAGCAAACCTATACAGCAATACGGGTGTTGCCAGTGGATGGAATGGGTGGACATGTCCACCTCAAATTTTCTGAGAGTAGTAACTATTCATAAGCAAAAGGGGGAAAAAAGGATTTGTATACTTTTCAGAACTTAATTCCTTAATGAGTCTTCGTCAATTTTCTCGGGTGGCTGATATGCATTAGCCTGCGTACAGAAAAGGTATAGTCTGCGCAACACCGCTCACTTTTGTGTAGTGCGTTCTTCAGCATTTATTTCTCAATAGTGATAACAAAGAAGACGTATTGTTGTAGCAGCCAACAAAATGACTTTCCCGGGAAACGAGGGAAGCAATCAGATTTGAGAACGGTCATCATGTGATTAAATCTCAGGTTTCACTTTGTTCTCTAGGCAAACTTCATTAGCAACACAATACTCTGGAATGTTAACTACCCTACTGCAGACAATAACCAGACGCTAAGAAGAAAGGGCCATTCAAACTGCCATTGAAATGAAATGCTGACTCACACAATACATGATACTGAGCGGCGTTGCGCATACTATACCTTTTTCTTAGTTAGGTATAGTCTGCACGCAGGCTAGATATGCATTGGATCCTTTGGGTAGTTTTATGACATACTACAACATCGGTGCAAACGTAGAAAGATATCTAAAAGTAAAACTTATGTGCAATGCATCACTGCATGTTTGTACCGTGCAGAATGTCTTCTGCTTATGTTTCAAATTTTGAACAGGCACAGCCGACCCTAAATGAATACTTTTAACCATGATAAAATTTGCTGGTAGTAGTATAACGGGTGGCGCTTGGTCCCCTCACTTCCCGTGATGAGTTTCCGCCCCTTATCAACGTTATAAAGCCTACCAGCTTGTTGAAAGTGTCAACAAGGATAGGCTCTTTTATTCTTTTTGCAAATCATTCCATTTCTTTTGGAATTCTGCGTTTGCCTCAATACAATGTCTCAGGCCCGATACCAGCCTTAATTCTTAGGCGGGCAAAGAATCAAAACTTTCTGACCCTCTAAAATGAACAACAACAACAGTAACAACCCCAATTTTAGGAACATAAGTTCAAAACATGCACCAAGGACTTATGTGCTCCTTTAATAACTAGATTTTGGAATCATTTTGTAATTTCAACGTTGCAGCCTTCAAGATTGGTCAATATGAAGGAAAAAATGCTGTAGATTCAAAATCCATGTCAAATTTTATCCTCGAAAGACAATAAATTCATGTTCTATGCATCATTGTCCCAGTAAAATCTTCTAAATGTGGGCCTGTAACAACAACAAAAATCTGACATGTGGAGTAAAATTTCCGACAAATGGCCTTCTGGAGGGGCGCTTCGCCCCCTCGGCCCCCCCCCCACTGGCTTCGGCCCTGCAATGTCTACAATCCCTGACATAAGGTGCTGAGAAAGAAGTGAAAATCTCTTATTTTCAAAACTCACTACCAAAATATAGTCAACAATGTTCACTTTCCCCTTCCTCCATCATCCCAACTGGAGGAGCAGGGGCTGCTAAGTGAAAACTTCGATTTTCCAAACATTCTCAACACTTACGGTGAGGATTGTAGCTAATTCACAGTAACGCATTGAATGGTTTTGTACGAGTTACTTGCATCAAAACATAATAGATAATTGATAGCTAATATATAACTAATAAATGCATCATTGAGATTACCTCCACTCTATAGCTCTCAATAAGAGCTTTCACATGATATCTAATTGCTTCAATTTGTAATGACGTCAGAAATTTTAGCATTCAATTCAAAGCGATAGCGATCATACAAAGTTCTATGACCAGCAATTCATATAAATAATAGCCGCAAATGTTTCTCTGTAACCTAGGTAGCTAGCTCATTAGTGGTGCATTCCAGAAATTGTTGTTAAGACCAAACATGGGCATATATAGAAAGAAGAAGGAGATATCTGCATATCTACCTCGGGCATCTCGGGCATTGAATTCATTTGGTTCAAAAGCCGATTGGGAGGTAATTCAATTCTCTTACTTTTTTGGTATGAATAAAACAAAAGAAGTGAAATGCCAGAGGCAGAAGTATGAAGTATAGATATATCCTTCTTCCTTTGATATATGCTCATTTTGCTCTTGAAAACAATTTCTGGAATGCACAACGATCGCGCTAGCAATCTGAGTTTCAGAGACAATTTTGCGGCTTTGCTTGCTTTGAATTACTTGTTAAGCGAATTTCCTTTGTCGGCAATCGCTAATCGCTAATCGCTAATCGCTTTGAATTCGGGTGTCAACGAAAGCAACTTGTGTCACTGTGTTACAAAATCTGTCCTAGTTGATTGGGGGTTTTATGATCCAAAGAAATCTTCTTGTTGCGTATAGTGCAATTTTACAATGATAAACAAGTAAATAAAGTAAAACATAAGCACTTTGATGCGAATTGAAATAAGCACGACGTTTCAAGCATAGCCCGTTATCAAGCAAAGAAATATTAGTAGAACCGACACTAATCAAGCTAAAAGAACGGCAGATTCGAAGGGTAATGCATATAATTGATACTTGTGACGTATCACTATTGCTTCAAAATCATCGGGAGGCTTAAGTGTCCCTGCTCACGACTTCCTACGAGCCTCATATATTGTTTAATGGATGATTGATATATATTTATATATATTTGAACATAACTAACATAAGTAAGGAGTTCTCGCTAAGTTAGGCCGCTAGCTTGTACGATGTACTCTTCTCTTTTTCGACTTTTTGTCTCCATTTTTATTGATCATATGTCCGGAAGGATGTTGTTTCTTTATAATTCAGTCTTTATTGTGTCTATCGTATGTGATTTTCTCTGTCTTCAGATATCAATGAATGTGAGAGTCTTCCTTGCATGAATGGTGGCACATGCATTAATTTAGTCAATAATTTCCAATGCCAATGTACAGCTGGATACACAGGATCAAATTGTGCCACAGGTTAGTAAGACACAACCACGGGGGGGGGGGTTCTTCCATAGTAAAGGTACCTGGGGATGTGCCGCGAGCAAGGGTATCCTTTTTTGAAATTTTGGCCTAGCAACGGTCTAGCCAAGGGTATCATTTTTGACAATATTGGTCTAGCGAACGGTCATGATATCATATTTGGTACAAATTCGACAAATTGTTCCAGAAAATGGTCAAAATTGGTCTAGCCAAGGGTATTATTTTCGTAAAAATTGGTCCAGAGAATTGTCAAAATGATCTAGCCAAGGGTACCATTTTCGTAGAAATTAGTCTAGTCTACGGTACCATTTTGAATATGCTCGCGGCAGACCCCTGCCCAAAATTTGACCAAGAACCCCCCCCCCCCGTGAACACAACAATGCTAGTTCGCAAATAGTTCTTTAACTATTAAATTAAATTAAATCCCTTCTGCCGGGGAGGGGATGCTCAATCACAAGATTGCTGGAACGTCCAGTCACTTATTTTGTAGATTTTCAGTTAGAGGCGAGATCTTATTTCCAATTTATGGCTTCTGCCCTTGACAAAGGGCAAAGCAGGGGTACTACAAAGGTGACACACTAGCACCGTATCTCTTAGCTATTGCGCTGGATTATGCTATGCATTGCACATTCAAGGCAGGGAACAGGATGTGGGATTTCAGCTTCATTTGCAAAGAAGTAAGAGAGTAAATGCTACTACCGTAACATACCCCTACTTTGCTGATGATCTGGCAATGCTAAGTGAAGAGATGCATCCGGTATAAGAAGCACTCCAGCGACTTAGCAGAATGAGTAGGACTTCATTGTGATGAAAAGAAGGCTGGAGTACAGGTATTCAATCAGGATTTGCCAGTAATGATAAAGGCTAATGACTGGGTAACTCTGAAGATGGTAAACAACTTTAAACACTTGGGAGGATGGACAGAAAGCTCAGAAAAAGACATTGACATCTGAAAAGCACTAGCATGGAGCCCATGCAACAATAAGAAGACAGTGCTGAAATCAGATCTATTGAGAATTATTAAAGTAAGATGTTGTCATTAAGAGCGGAATCAATCCTACTCTATGGATCGGAGACATGGACCATCAATGACACAGTCGCAAAAAAAGCTGGATGGTTGCTGTACACCTTGTACACGCATGTTAAATATACCTACGAACACATCATGGAAGGACCACTTGTCAAATCAGGAACTTTATAAAGATCTTCCAAAAGATTTCTGACAAGATTCAACAGAGAAGAATGAGCCTTGCAGGTCACTGCACACGTCACGAGGGAGAGTAGAGATAGCAAACAAACTGGTACTCTGGGAACCAATGAAGGATAGAGTGAAATGTGGCAGGACGAGAGCCCGGGGGGGGGGCACTCCCATACTTGACCTGACGGGATGTGCCGCTCAACAGGGTGTCCTTTTGCGGTAAAAATTATGCGACAGGGTGTCCTTTTCTAACGAAATTTATGCGACAGGGTATTATAATAGGTAAAAAAATTATGTGACAGGGTATCACAAACAAAAATTGCGTTCTACACTGTATTTGAGAGGCAAAATTTTTATGCGACAGGGCATCACAAGCAAAAATTGTGTTCTACACTGTATTTGAGAGGCAAAATTTTTATGCGACAGGGTATCACAAGCAAAAATTGCGTTCTACACTGTATTTGAGAGGCAAAATTTTTATGCAACAGGGTATACTTTTGGCCTATTTTTTATGCGACAGGGTACAGGGTGTGGAGAGGTTTTCCGCACACCCCCGTCACTTCCCTAGTCAAGTACCCCCCCCCCGGGGACGAGAGTTAACTACATCGAAAATCCTTTGAAAGATACTTGAGCGTTTAACATACAGGAGCTAAGGAATTTAATGTGTGACAGAAGAGACTGGAGAAAACATGTGAATTCTGTAGGGTTTCCTTTTGGTGGACCTTGATTGATTGATTGATTGAATGAATGAATGAATGAATGAATGAATGAATGAATGATTGGCATTGCTAGCCTCTCCTCATAAAAATGTGAGTCACAGGAAAGGAATTCACACATTCAGAACCCGAACCCTCTTAATTATCACAAAGATAAACGAGGTCGAGCCTTGTTACAATTTTTAAAATGAAACAAGATATATGTTCTTTGGCAAGTGTAGGGAAATAATTAGTAGTTTTAGCTGTATCTTTTTTCAATCTAAAAAATGCAACAAGTACTGAGTCTAGGGGGCAGTTGCATACTCTCTGAATTCATGCTATTTTCTTGGACTAACCCAAGGGACTAGCAGATGCTCATGCTCTAAAAGCAGTTCATATTTTTAGCAATATGTCCAATAGATAGATGACCAAAATATTTGCTCAATATTTACTACGCTTTTATCGCAGATTTTGACGACTGCTTCAGCAAGCCATGTCTTAATGATGGCTCTTGTGTAGATAAGCTGAATGGTTACATTTGCAACTGTAAGTCGGGGACAACTGGCACGCTATGTGAAACAGGTAAACCTTCTTAGTTAGTTTTGTTCTTAGTACGCCAAAGAAAAGAAGAAAAGTTTAGACATTCGAAAACTCATGCCGAATTTGTTTGATAGCATGATTCATGAATTGCAAAATATTACAATGATGGAAGGAACAACGAACCCCTAGGCACATTTATTTGTGCTATCAAGATGGAACCAACTAGGCTACGCGTAGAGCCATTGTTCGAAAAGAAGACCAAAAATGAACTTAAATTAACTGGACTGGACTGGACTCGACTCGACTCAACTGAAGAAAGTTCGTATGTACAACATTTACCTGAACAGCGCAAAACACCGCCGTGCCAATGTTAATGGCGTTTGACTAACCAAAATTTTACAGGGAATCTAAGTATATAAAAGTGGCTCAAGCCACTTGCGGTCAAACTCTAGCCAATCATATATCAGTATTTCCTGTTGACCTTGATAAGTTACCAAATATGACACGGCATGTGCCATGGCCTACTGATTTTGCAGGGGGCATTCTTATTAAAGGCTTGGATTAAATTTTATGAAAGGCAAATATGCTTAGATCCTTTAAGTTAAAGTTACATAAATACAAATTGGATGATGTGGTTTGTGATAAATTTGATGCAAAATTACTTTCCAACAATTATAACGTATTTCTGTGTACGTCTCTCTTAGATATAGATGAATGTCGCAGCCAGCCATGCATGAACTTTGGAACATGTAAGGACAAAATGAATAAATTCGAATGCCAGTGTCTACCTGCTTATACTGGCGAAACATGTCAAAGTAATTGGAACTTCATTTTCATTTTTATCAGGGGTTGTTTATTTTTTGTAGGCTCCCATCTTGTTTGCTTTTGTGTATGTCATCACGTTCAGGGACTTGTACCTTGTTTCGGTCATCGTTTTGTTTATCTTGTGTTTTTCATTTCACGTCGCAATATATTTATAACCTCTCTTCCAACAGACGACGCCCTTTTCTGTACCAAATTTTTGTTTTCACTTTCTCGCTATTCATTTTTCCTGTCGGCTGTCTTCCCCTTTTCATCTAGGTCTATTTTGACATTTTTGTATTAGGTAGGTCCATCTGCTAGGTTTTTGTTGTCATGTTAACCAATTATCATTTAGTGTTATAGGTAGGCCCTAATATGTCTAAGGTTATAGTTCTGATAACGCGAAGCGAAATTTTAAAGCAAGTGCCTATATTTTTGAAATGTTAATTAACATTATAAAGTACCAATAAAATATATACGGATTTGGTTGACTCTAGCGATGTGAATTTAGCTTCAATCAATGTCTGATCACTCTAGAAATATTCCTTGATAGTTAACTTGAACATAGGTACCTTGTTTGTTGGTTTTGGTGCTTTAAGAGCAGACATGTTATTCTTGAAAGCTCAAATTTGGGTCCACCTGCAAACCAGAGCTGCAGCCTTTTGGCCTAAGGAAATTCTTAAGGCGCAGCGTATAAATCAATGATATCTTTGACAAAATTTGAACTATTTTAGATCTTTTGTTATTATATTTTCCAGAAGTCACCCCCCAGTCACGCATTGGGCAGTTTCTTACTTTTACTTTAATTTCAGCTCTTAATTTCGATGTGCTTCAAGAACATGCTGCTCTAGTTTGCAGGTGGACGCAAATTTGAGCTTTCAGAATTGATATTTCTGCTCTCATAGCGCCAATACCAAAAAACGAGATATCTATGTTCAATTTAACTACCAAGGAACATTTTAATAGCTAAATTCACATCGCCACAGGTTGTCCCAAAAACATATGCGCTGTTTGAGTGGCTTATGCGGAACAGCCATAAATCCAACTTGTCTGTTTTTAAGATTCTTGACTGAACATACTTCAAATTAAAGGTTGACACCGAGTTTGAATAAATCTGATCACTGAAAACATGAAATATAGAAAGTGATCCTGGGTCCTGGGTCCTGGGTCCTGGGTCCTGGGTCCTGGGTCCTGGGTCCTGGGTCCTGGGTCCTGCGTCCTGGGTCCTGCGTCCTGGGAACTGCCTTAGGGCCCTAGGTCCTCATTTTCCGGTATGCCGTTATTTGGGGGGGGGTTGCTTTAAACTAATTGGTTTTGGTATAAATGCGTATGATCAAGAAATTGCAAAATGTTTTATTAACTTTTGGCAAACATTGCAGCATTGTTTCTTTGGCATTCAGTTGTCCACGGCACAAATTCGACTGCAAAAAGGATTTTTTAGATGCTGATGCTACTTGCAAATGCAGCCATTCAACCTAGACTGATTACGATGAGTCCCAGTAATCGCTATTCAAAACGAGACTATTACACCAGACCCAGACCGCTCATACTGGAGCGTCCGGCACAGGACCGTCGAGAGGGGGGTTTGGAGGGGGTAAAAGGTCCGGGGCCCAGGCCTCGAAAGGGCCCGTAAAAGTATCGTTCGACAAGAATTAGTTATTGCTGTAAAATCTCCTTACAGCAACTTTTATGGCAATCTAGCTACCTGCCTTAATTAAAACATAGACATAAGAAAATAGTTTTCTTATGTGGCTATGTTTAAAAGTTTTTCTGTTTGTACCTTACGAGTTGACTTTCGCGAAGTCACCTGGTAAGAACGAATCTTTTCATTGTTTACCATAAATATCGCTTCCTTGATAACTTCTTCATGGAATATCTAAAAAATTTTCTAAAGCAGCTTTTTTAAAAAGGGCGTTTCCTTCATTCTCCGAGAGTCTGAAGGGCATGGTCCCAGAAAATTTTCTTGGGGCTTCCCCCCAAGCCCCCCCCTGAGGCCCGATCCTAAGAATTGGTCCAGGGCCCGAGCTGGCTCTCGACGGCCCTGGTCCGGCATAGTTAGGAGCGTACGGCAGTATTTCAATAGCGATAACTACGACCATATCATCAGTCTACATTCAACCGTGCACAAACCCTTTAACATTCATTGATAAAATTCGATTCCTGTTTCCTTCTAGAAAAGAAAACCGATCCTGAGTCATTATATGTTGGATGCTACATAGATGCTGGAGATCGAGCCCTATTCGGTGTAGGAGGGATGAAACAAAATGATGTAATTGGAATCACTAAGCAGTGTATCAAAATATGTAAAGGTGCAGGTCATCCATATGCAGGGCTACAGTGGTATTCTCAGTGCTTTTGTGGAACCACTTACGATAAACACGGGAAGGCTTCAGAGTCAGCCTGCAATACAGCCTGCAGAGACAGTTTTGGCAGAATGTGTGGAGGTAGCTGGAAAAACTCTATATACAAAACTAGCTGAGAAGGAGGGTTACTTTTCACGGGATGAACGGAAAGTGTCTGACATTCACTACAAAGGTGGTTCCATGTCAAATTTTATTTCTGTGCTAAATTTAGGCTGGAGGTGTGCCACGAGTATTTAAAAAGTAGAACCATTGGCTTGAACATATTTTCCAACATGCTTCGGTCAATAGACACATAGTATTACTCCAAAAAACCGGACCCTATTTAGGCCCAGACTCTGAGCTTCCCAAAGTACCAATCAGATTGCGAGATTGGGCAAAGAACAAAAAGTTTCGAGCACTCGATTCTATTTACGCTATTGATTAGATTTGAAGGAAGTTGCTGCAGCAGGTACTTGAAGATTTCTCTGGTATGTTTTGTTTTAAAAACGTCCAAATTGCAGCATTAAAATACTTATTTTGCACTCACCAGGTAAAGCGAACTTTCTTCTTCAGATGAATACCAGGTCCCGTTGATTAAGTGTCTGATTACCGAGGTTTCTATCGCATTTCTTTGCTTAGGATTGACCATTGAGCAAAACCGAAGCAGCAGTCCGTAGTAGATTCAAAAATAGATAGTACTATAAATGCTTACTTTGTGTTACTTTTATGTGGTAGATTTATTATTGGTAAAGATATGATTATGTATGTATGTATGTATGTATGTATGTATGTATGTATGTATGTATGTATGTATGTATTTTTACATTTGCCAATAAAAATTTAATATCGACGACAATGTTTCAAAAGCTGAAAGTAGATCAATCATAACCCAAATAAAAAATTGAATAGATACATAAGAAAACATCCCTAATTGTAGTGGCAGGGATAGAATTGACCATATATCCATAATGGTCCCCGCAGAGGTGGCTTCTTAAAGGTAAGTGTAAAATAGTCAGACAGACAGACATACAGACAGACAGACAGACAGACAGGCAGGCAGGCAGGCAGACAGGCAGACAGACAGACAGACAGAAGGAAAATAAATGAAAATACAAACTTTAGAATATAAAAATCAAAACAGTTTCGTCCAAGGTCTCAACAGCGATTGGCTTCTTGAGGCATGCAAAATCCTTTTTGCCAGAAGAAAACTCTTAGGACCAAGTACACAGGTATTGTGGAGACGCACTTCCGCTAATGTTGTTCAGTCTACGGTTGATGTGGGGTGACTGAGATCAACCAGTTGCAAAAAATACAAAACCATGCTGCCCGTATTTTAACTGGCAGCATCTTTGATACCCCGGGCCAACCACTTATCAAAAGGCTTGGCTGGAAACCCACACTGGAACTAATTGCTAGTGAGTCTAATATTATGGTCTTCAAATCTCTTCATCAGCTGGCTCCACAATGCATGTGTAATCTTTTCGCAAAAACATCCCAGCTAACTCCAGGATTCTTAGGAATACAGCAACTGACCTCATGTTGCCAAAGAAAAACTCCAAAAATGGACAGAAATGTTTTTCATTTAGAGGTGTCAAGTCTTTGAATGGCCTCTCAGTTGAGTGTAAGCTGGCTTCTTACCTGAATAGATTCAAACAATGTATATAGGGAAAGCTAACTGTAAATGACGTGTTTGCAATATCAATTTTCATTTATTGTAAATATTTGTTTCAGATTATAAGGTTTTTATTGATATGCTATGAATTGTATTAGGTTAATTTAAATTGTAATAGTATTTGATTTCGTAAGTTTTGTAGTGGAGGGCCTCGGAGGGCCCCTTGAAAATCAGCATTGCTGAAGAGCTCCCCTCCTTAAATATTTGAAATGAAATGAAATGAAATGAAATGAATTGAAATGAAATGAAATGAAAGTGTTTTTAATGAAAGGTAATTTAGTAGGACTTGAGAAAATTAAAAGCTATCACCGCCGGGAATCGAACCACGAATCTCCTGCATTCCAGGCAAACGTCTTAAAAGCATTGAGTCCGCATAAATAGCGCGCTCATGACCAATATCAACTTCTTTTCAATCATAAAGCAAAAGTTGTGATTTAATCGCTATTGAAATTAAACCAAAGAGATTCCTGAGGATAATGCAACGATTAAGAAGACTTTTGTCTCCACTGCTAATGACTTTAGCATTATTGTGCAATAACAAAGGGCCGTCAGCAGTTTGTCAGCAAAAATTCAGGATAGCGTTAATGCTCAGCTATTTATATGGACTCAATTCCTTTAACCACAAGATTAAAGATGCACAGTTTTTGCCATGGCCCCCTGAAAAGCAGTTCTAATGGACTGACAGGGCTACGGTGCCGATAATATCTAAAATGAAATTAAATGAATGAAATGTATTCGACTCGTGAAGTTGTATGTTGGTTTAAAAAAGTAAAAACCGATCACTTATATCCTTGTAATTGGACCTTTGAATAAGCCCCCTCTCTTGATAAATCCCCTCTATATTCCCCGAGATTTGACGAGATCCCTGAGGCTACGGGAGCTTTTGTGGCATTTCGTTAGAATTTTCAGGTATTAATGATTACTTTTATTTGTCGTGGAAGTTAAAAACATTCTTACACAGCGCTTAGACTCATCATATGGATGGTTGTAAATTGGTATTAATTTGTTTATAGTTGCAAATACACTGACTGACGAGGATTTTATATCGAAACGTATTCACCAGGACAGTGGTATTTCTATTATCTCTTTTCTGTTTTGTTCTCTTTGTCAGTCTGGAAGTAATACTGAATTGTTTCACACATGCTTGGAAGTGCTGAGGTGCTGTCACCACGTGTCACCAATCCTTTCGAATTTGGATATCTATGATCGGCAAACCAGTTTTCCCCGTGTTTTTTGTAAATTACGCAACCAAATGTTGGAGCTTTATTGCGGAAGACTGAGGAAAATTTAGCCAAGTTTTCGTTTTCAAGTTAGGCATGCACCTCTGTGACAATATATGATGTCAGCAGCAACAATATTTGACTGGTAAAATCTTAAGATCAGCGCAGAGAAGTGAATCTCTCTGAAAATATAAGATCTTTTACGATTACAAAGTTTTTTTTTGATGTGCCATTATTTACTCACTTGTGACTTAGGTCCCGGGTTCCCGCTCGTGTAGGAAATGTAATTCACGCTTGTTTACCTCTTAATACTTGTTTTTCTTAGGGTTTAAAATGCCGTTTAACACTTAATTTTTTGCTGAAGATGAACCATGCTTGGTTCGAAACGTACAATTGATTATGTCTTAATTATTTAACTAATATTTTCAACTGGATTTGTCAACATGTCTTAATTAAAACTGGATTTGTCTTTCTGATGAATGATGAATAAATCTACAATGATTGTCGTCGCTTGCCTCATCCTTCGGTTCTGTCTCCATTCCTGAGAAAGCAAAACGATTGCGCTAAATACATCTTTTTAATGCTAAGAACACTTTTCATGCTATGCTTTTGACAAAATTTTGTTATGAGTATTGGTTCCTGAGTAATAAATACATTTCTAGGGCTATAAATTCCTAAAAAAAGCTTGATGTGCTCATTCGAACAGAAGGCAGAGTTCCCTTAAAGATAATGTAAGCATATAAAAGTGGCTCAAGCCACTTGCGGTTGAATTCTAGCCTATCAGATATCCGAATTTCCTGTTAACGTAGATCAGTTACCCAAATATGGTGCGGCACGTGTATTGGCCTATTGTCTTTGTGAGGTTATTTTTATCAAAGGCTTTAAACAGAGGCAGAAATAGAAAATCAAGTTTAAAAACTGAGCGATAGAAAGTTACGTAGAACATAAGCCTGAGCTGACTCGAAATCCGTTGTGTCGCCTCAAAGTATAAATTCATCGCAATCAATGACAACCAATAAGGCCTTTTTACTCGGTATGGGACAGTTCGAATCGATCGATTAACCTTCTGCAAAATGAAATCTCTTAACCCTATTTAACCGAGGGGGAGGGGGGGGGGCTTTTTCTCCCCCATCGGATTTTTCTTAACCCTATTTTAACCGGGGGGAGGGGGCACTTCTCAATCCCTACCGGAATTTTTTTAATAGCTTCCAAACGATGCTAGCTATAAAGGTGAAACTCCTTGACTTTTACCAGAATTTAATTGGCAATTAGAAAATAAAATTTCAATACCAATTGTTTGACCACGTGGCCACCACATGCCCATGTTGAGAGTGTGGTCACAAAGAAATTCTTCAAAATGGCTCTAATTTCTTTCTTTGTTACTAAATCTCAGCAATATATATACCATTCGATTTGTCTCAATGATTAATTTCATTTGATAAATAATTTGTTTATGTTTGCAGACATCAGCAGTTTGTTATTTCTATGATGTCATCAATCTTTATGACGTCATATTCCTAATGAATTGGTAATTTTTTGCATGCAAAAATCATGGAATAACTTCAAATAACGATGAATGTACTTGATTTCATCAATAACATGGAAAATAATGGGTTTTAATCATAATTATTAAGCAAACAATTTTGCATTGAATCAAATTTTTATTCTTTTATTATTTAATTAATTAGGAACCAAAAATATGCGTATGAAACCATATCAAACTACAAATTAATGGTATCTAGCAGGCATTTGGATGGTTTTTTGTCAATTTTATAGAGATATCTGCTAACAATGGGCCCTTTTTTGCAAATAGCTCCATTCTGTCAAAATGTTCATTGTTCTTGGTTACCTAGCAACCAATAATGTGACTACCAATAACGTGAATATTGATCTTTTGATGCTATTTTTAGATTCTCCTTTGTTCAATTATGACACAGTGCAAGTTTCATTGTCATAGCTGTTATATTTGCGGAGAAAATCAAAGGTGGTAGGTGAAAAACGTCCCCCCGGTAGAAAATCCCTTTTTTATCCGGTTAAATACCTTTGTTCAAAAAAGGATGTCCTATGAAAGTTTCAAATTATAGACCAATATCTCTCTTATCTGTTTTCAGCAAAATCTCAGAGAAGTTAATGTACAAGCGTTTATACAATTTTTTGGAGGTTCATAAGATCTTGTACAATCTTCAGTTTGGTTTTCGTGCTTCTCATTCAATAAATCATGCTTTGATTAGTTTAACAGAATCTACTAAAAGTACTTTGGATAATAAAAAGTTTGGTTGTGGCATTTTTCTTGATCTCCAGAAAGCCTTTGACACTGTAAATCATCAGATTCTTCTGAACAAACTTCAACACTACGGTATTCACGGTACAGCTCTAGAATGGTTTAAGTCCTACCTTGGTAGTAGAAATCAATATGTATCTGTAAATGGCCACAACTCAAGTTATCTCAGTGTTACTTGTGGTGTACCACAGGGCTCTGTCCTTGGTCCACTTCTTTTCCTTCTCTATATGCACTTTGGCTTGAATATCAATGGCCAAACCATACGTACAAGTGATAAAGTGAAACTGCTAGGAGTCACTATCGATAAAAAAACTAACTTTTGGCCAACACGTAGAGGATCTCTGCATGAAAGTCAGTACAAAGGTAAAGGCATTCTCTAGATTGTTAAATTATATCAATTTTAATCAAGCAAAGGTCGTATTCAACGCTGTTATACTATCACATTTCAACTATTGCCCCCTGATTTGGCTATTTTGTAGCAAAGCTGCCAACAGTAACATCAATCGAGTACATAAACGTGCTTTAAGGGTTTTATACCAGGATTTTGAATCCTCTTTTGAAGAACTTCTATTTAGGCATGATGATGTTACAATACATGTAAAGAACCTACAGAAACTGCTCTTAGAAGTTTACAAAACGCTCCACCAATTAAATCCGTCATACTTCTGGGAGAATTTCCAAACAAAATCTATTACTTACAACTTACGAAAACAAGTATTATGTGAGCTTCCTCAGAGGTCTCACACGATTAAATATGGGATAAACTCCCTTAGATTTAGGGGAGCTATGCTGTGGAATACCCTAAACGATGATGCAAAGAATGTAGCGTCTGTTGCAGCTTTCAAAAACGAAATTAAACTTGGGATGGAACCAGTTGCCTTTGTACAATTTGTAAATAGACACTGAATTCCTTTGATTGTAAATTAGCATGTATTACTTTAGGTTTATTGTAAATAGTTGGTGTAAATTAGCTTTATTCTTTTAAAACTATGTAAATACCAACTTTAAATAAATATATGAAATGAAATGAAAAAATATATAAATGATCTTCCAAACTCTTCAAGCAAATTATCTTTTTATCTGTTTTCTGATGACACAAATATCTACTTTGAATCTTACAGTTTAAAACAACTACAAAAAGTGATTAACAAAGAACTCAAGCATGTCAAAAAGTGGTTAGATGCTAATAAACTTGCATTGAATGTTGACAAGACCAACTTTGTCATTTTTTAAGTGAACTTTCAAAAAAGTTAGGAAGAACTTGTGGCATATTCTTAAAAATCAGGCATCTTTTACCAACTAATGTTTTGGTTTCCTTGTATAATTCTTTGCTTGCCTCATTTCTTCAATATGGAATCATTGTCTGGGGTCTTACTTATGACATCTATACTAAACCAATATATACTCTACAAAGAAAGTTGTTAGAGCTATTTCATTCATGAGCTTTACTTTTCCATCTACTCCTATTTTTCCGATTTGAAAATTCTTAAGTTGTATGATTTATTTTATTTAAAGTTGCTTTTATTTGTCTTTCAGTCTGTTAATAGGATATCTCCTTCTGTCTTTCACAATTTTTTTGAAAATTTATCAGATGTTCATCAACATGATACAAGGCAGGCTTGGAAGGGTGATATTTTCATGACACGTCATAACATTTTGCAATATGGTGAAAGATCTATCAGGTTCACTGGTGCTAAATCTTGGAACAACATTCCCTTGATCATTAAACAGTCTCCTTCAGTGATGAGTTTTCGTCGCCAACTAAAATTACACCTGTTCTCAATTAATTATCAAGTCTAGAACTTTTGGTCTTTTTGCATCAATCAATCTCTAAATGCTTCAATTACTTCAAATTGAACAATAGGTTTTTAGCTAAGGGGGTGCTCTCTCCTCGATTAGTTTATCTATTGTGAGAGCTCTTCCTTTAAGAAAATTCTTCTCCGTACAAATTCCTATTTCAGTAATTTTGTTTCTGTTTAAAGTTAATTTTTACCATTGTCATCTTCTGTAACTATTCATTGTAATTTTAGTTAATTGTTGTTAGTTAAAAGATTTTTATATGTAGTGGAATTTTTAAAATGAAACTGAACTGAACTGAACTGAAATAGTGTTGATATTTTACGCACATTGGGTGTCCCAAAGTACTCCTGCTTGAAAAATCACCACCAACGGGGATGTAAGAGGGGATGGCTCAGTGGTAGCACGCTTGACTTCCAATCAGAAGGTTGGTGGTTAGAGTCCTCGTGCCGAACCTGCTACAATGTGGTAGGAGAGTCGCCAATCCTCTGTAATTGCAGGCTAACGGAATCACGAGGTGTGGTGACATCAAGAGGAAGGACCAGGACGCTGCTTTGATAAGCTCAGCTTCTCAGCGTCCTAAAACTAACTTCGGTTGCTAGGTAGAAATGTGTAAAAAAAGAAATAAAAAATAACCACCAACATTTTCTTCAAATCTCATCTTTGGTAAGCATATCAAAAAACAAATTAGTTTTCCACATATAGTTAATCTTTCGATTTCCTTTAGTTTTCCTACTTTTCAGGCATGCTGCAAACAAATCACTAATGACTACCAGATTAATTTCTCTGCGTGCATTAAATTTCTAGTATGGTCTTGTTCAGGATTCCGAGGACTGCCCCTTTTGTCGGATCCTTTTGTTATGCTGGTAAAGTTCAAAGCAGATCAACACACTGGGAAACCTATTACCATGCGCGAGAATTCTTTGTTTCCTTGCTAATTCTTGTTTGGATTGTGGCCGGATTATCCGCCCACATTTTTACCACAAAACCAAACATACGCTCTGCGCATGATCACAGGTTTTCTTTTTGGGGGATAACCGTTGCTTTGAACTTTGAGGATTCGGGGTCACGAATGTCGGAAAGAAATTCAATCAATCTTTGTAGACTTGAATAATAAAGGAAAATTTCATAATAATGGCACGATTACGATGTTGCTTGAAGAGTAAAGCTCCACGTAAAGTTTTTCAATCTATCATTCTTGTCATTTAGTTAATGAAAAAACTATCGTTTTTAAGTATATTTGGATAATTGACAAAAGAGATCAAAGAGAATTTTTTTTGATAGATTTCATAATCGAATTTTGAAACTTTTGTAAACGGGAGTATCCCCTTTTGGGACACCAGGCATAGTTTTTGAATTTTAGAAAATTTGAATCCTATGCTGTGGTAGTGCTCTTTACATTTGATTTTTTACATACATTCTGCTAAAAATTCCCAATAAATATCTACTTAATTACTATACTTACAAGCTACTCTACTCTACTATAAGGACAAGACCACGGGGAGCAATAACTATGTCTACCCTCGTGGCTATTTGGATAAGGAAAAAATCGCAAAAGACATGAAACTGCACGTAACTGCAAGCAAAAAGAGTGAAAATTTACTTAAAATATTACATTTGACAGTCTTTAACGAACATAAACTTCCCAAACATCTCCAAGTGTGATTGCGCTGGCTTCGTCGTCACAATTTTCTCTTATCAATCCGCCACCCCATGGATTTTCAATGCCAACAACCCAGTGAGATTCATTCGAGATTGACATAAGATGGTTGAATAAATCAGCCTTCACAAGGGGATCAGATAACAGCCAACTCCCTTGGTTCTTATTCCATTTCTCACAGTTGCGACCAAGATTTGAGTTATCACCATCAATCGTTTCAAAAGATCCACATGAAGCAGGGAAGCTAGATGTTGTACCAATTAATCTATTAACAACGGCGGAGCCAAGTGAATTTTCCTTTGTTTTGATGTGCAATGCCTTTCCACTACTCTTTTTGCATCTGAAGCGAAGCTGGGTAAATCCTGTGACTGTATGTAATTCTGCAAGTGCAGTTGACTTCATTCCGTATTTCTTTGGGACTTTAAACCCATTGATGGTTGAAATCTTCCTGATAAATTCGGGAAACATGGTATCATCGCTATCATACATGACATACAGAACTTGAGTCCAGCCTCCTGTAAAAGTAATTAACTGTTGAAGTACCAGATGAGTCAATAAAAGCAACCCGGGGGGTACATGACTTGTGGACGGACGGGGGCTGCCTCCATGTTTTCAGAGAATTAACCTCTTCCAATTAGAGAAATTTGCCTTGGTACCCACTTTTCTGATGAATTTTGGCGAAAAACTGCCAATGTTTTTGAATTTCAGCAAAACTCCAACCATGCTTATCAAAAATCTGCCGAAAAAGGATCCTTGTTTAGCGAACTTTGGGCCCAAAGCCCACCCATATGAGCGGCATATACCCCTAAACTGAACATGTTATGTACCAACTATGACTGAGGCCATTACAACAGCCCAAAACAGAGAGAAATGGAGGAACATTGTGTATGCCGCCACAGCCGTTCGGGAAGCCGAATGTTCTGAACGATAGTAGTAGTAGTAGTAGTAGTAGTAGTACGGGGAACACACATGATAAGGAAAACAAGATGATGTCATTTGTTTTCGTTTTATGTCACATGGTTACGTGCTGACATCTGCAAATGTTGCTAAATTAGGTGTAAAACCATATGGACTTCATCGCATGGTATTTTAAAATCGATAAACAATATTGATATGAGACTTGAAACATAGAAAGTTATATCCTTTTCATTCTTCTTTTGAAATTTTTGCTATGGAAATCTTCGAAGACTACTTTGAGTTTGAGGGAAAGGCTGCGAATCCCAAGGGAAGTGGATGGTAAACAAAAGAGCTGTTCACAAGAGCAATTCCTAATTTGAGGGCAAGAATGACAACACAAAGAATCATTTTCAATATCTCAATGTCAGTATGAGGCTAGTTGTAATTATTTTCAGAAAACATGAAATTTCCTCCTGATGAGCAAAACGCAGACCTGTCTTTATCCCATCATGTGTTGTGTTTGACCATTGGCTATTGAATATGTGTTGTTTCACAAATATGGTGCTTTTAGGTTTCAGGTAAATTGCAGATGAAAATCAAGATCGGAGTGTTAAAACTTGCCCCGAGCTTGGGGCAAGGCAAGGTGTAACAGGTACCGGGGAAAGCTGTAGCAGAACAAAATAAACAGTGAATAAAGTCTGTCTGCTTGTATAATCCTACTTTTGGCATCAAATAAACTTAAAAGCATACAAGATATAATCAAATAAACTCAACATTAGATAAATATATGTCATTCAGAATTGTTTCATTAGTTGCACGCCAAATGTCTTAGATCTGTTAGATGTTAGCATAGGGCTCACATCTTTCAAATCTTTAAAAAGGTGGGTGTAAAATTATATGACATTTTTCTTTGAATCAAATGACTTGAAAGGAACTTATGGTACTTTGCTATAAATCTGCCATGGACATTTTTTGATATCTTGATTTTTTTCAAAATGGCGGTAATTTAATTATTTTTGAAAAAATTGATGGCAAATTTTGAAAAAATTTGAATCATCATAAATCCTAAACCAATAGAGGAAAAATGATATAACCTTCAAGAAAACCATATTTTATGAAGGTCTACAAGCTGGTGGCAAACAGAAATCTGTAGCTTTTCTGGTTTCGGATTTATAAATTTGATGACGTCACAGCCTCAAATTTAATAAATGCCGCCATTTTGAAACTAATCAAGATATTAATAAATTTCCACGACAGATTTACAGCAGAACACCCTTAGTTCGTTCGAAGTCATTCATTTAAAAGAAAACTGTAATAGAATTTTACACCGACCTATTTAAAGATTTGAGCCCTATGTTTTAGATGTTTCGCTGATCTGAAAATCTTCAAAAACACCTGCTGAATGTATCAGTTTAAATTGTTGGTACTAGCAAAATATTCATTCACAAAAAACGGGTGAGCGCCCACCGCTTTAATAGCGGTAGAAAAATAGCTTCTATTTCAACCTGCCTCTGTTATGTCTAGCCCTGGTCCCCCCTATATCTTTTTAATTAATCCATTTTCGAAGATGACATCAAATATGAAACAGTTAAGGATTAATTGAGAAGAGATACTGACATTGAAATACTGAATGTGATTCTTGAAGGTGTTGTGGCGCAGTGGTGTAATCCTCTGACTTTGCAGCCAGAACAGTCAGGCGGAGTGTGTTCGATACCCGGTAGGACCCCATCACTTAAGCGTCATGACAGGGGTCGCGGACTCGATTAGGTCTGCTCTATTTCTGCGATCCCAGCGCTTGGCGCTGAAAAACGCAACTTCACCTTCACCTTCACCTTCTCTTTATGGTTGTTCGTGCCCTCCAATTTATCTTGAGACTGCAATTTCCTCCAGAAATTCCAAACTTCAATTGGTTCCTTCTTTGAAGTAAAATGCATAATAGCTCCAGAAATCCCTTTCAACTTCAAGTGCAGCAAAGCACAATCCTTACCTCCATCTGTAGTCATATCGCAATACACCGTGATATATTCTTCTCCAATTCTCTTTGCATAGATTTGGTATTTTCCAGATGGGTAGCTTTGGTCGTGTTCCTTGATGTCTTTGCAGCTTTTGAAGCTTTCTGCAAAATGAATATATCTTCAAATCTCTAACATGGAAGTTTCAAAAGTAATTTGGGAATCTAAGAGGTCATTACATTTTTACATATCAAGTGAATCAGATATATTGTTAGGTATTTTTAGACTACAAGGTCCATTAAAACTTGGATGATGGAGAGAGTTTTAAGTTGAAGTAAAAATGAAGTAAAATTCTGAAGATTAACGCAATAAATGTTAAGTATCAAGAGGGGGGTGACAGGGGGGGTCTTTGGTACCGGTACCACATGGTTTGGTACCAGGTTCCACCCCTGATGGTCCCAGGTTCCACCCAAATTGAAAGCAATGGTACCACGTAATCCCAATTTTGATCGAAGGAGATAATAGCTGATAATGTAGACATAGTTTACCATCTACGAGGAGTTCTCGAAAGAGGTCGTGAAAATAGCTCCTCTAACAACGTACCAAAGGCACCATAGACAACTTGAATGAACAAATATTTCAAACAAGAAAGGAGAGAGTAAGGAGGATTGTGAGCTTTTCTTCTCCTGCCCCAAAAACAACTGTTCAGAATGAAATGTTAATACGTATAAATTGCAATGTGTTTGAGGAGCTGAACAACTTTGATGATGACATTGTTTCTTGTTCGAATCCTTCTCGTGGTTGTGATGGCCTACAGCTTCATCCAATCCCATTCCAAAGAGTGCACTGTGATCCAGATTTCCATTTTAGTGTAATTAATGCCAAAAAATGAAAATTTCAGAATTGTACAACACTGATTTTTCTATATTCAACCGTAGCCTGAGGTATATCAAGACGCAAAAATTTTTCAAATCGGACAATTTAGTGCTGAGAAAATATCATTTCAAGTTAGGCCTAAAAAGTGTACTGCAGGCTTCTTTTGTAGCACAGCAAGGCTACAAAATAGCACTAACTTTCAAATTCAAATTTCTTGGCTTGCACTCACTCGATTTTCATGATCTTTGTTTTGTTTGACAGATTGAACCCTGCAGAAAATGTAGTTAAAAGGTCGATTGAAAATTTCATTTGGGATGTGCAAATTTTTCAAATCCATAATGGTAACCAATCGTTCATAAAAACTAAAACTGAATCACGAAACGCTCCTTCTACATTGAAAACAACAAATCTATGTTTCAGAACTCTCGTAAAGCCTATTGCAGAATCAAGTTTAACCTATTGGGAACATTTTTGCAAAAGAGCTCAGTAGAATAAGCTCTCAACTAATTTTGGCGAATTTTTCATGAAGGCCAGTGAAGAAGAAGTCTTTTTTAGCAAATTATGTCTGTATTTGCCACTGTACTATAGACTGAACTAGATGTTCAATGAAACAAATATTTCCCGCTTATAGTCAAAAGGAGGTTAGAGATCAACTCCCTAATCATATTAGGTATCTATTTTGGTGTTTGTTCTGTTTTTCGATGTTACTAGATGCATTTTTCACCTTGGGATATAACAAATCATTGTAGAATTGGCTGCATGTTTTCAAAACCTTAAAAATTAGTGAATTATGTAAAAAGACTTTATACTTCTATTGCTAAAAAGCATGTATTTGAAACTGTGGAGATATAATGAAATATTGGCTTTGCTAATAGATTTTCGTCATAAAAAAATGCCATTTTTACTCTGAAAAGGCGCAAAACTGGTCTTCGTGAAAAATTCGCCAAAATTATTTCAGAGCTTATTCTACTAAGCCCTTTTGCAAACGTGTTGCCAATAGCTTAAACCTGATTCTACAATAGACTTTCCGAGAATTCTGTAACATAGATTCTTCTTTTTTAATGTTGAAGAAGCGCTTCGTGATTCAGTTTTAGTTTACTTAACGTTTAGTTACCAGTATGAATTCGCAAAATTTCCGCATCCCAAAATAAAATTTTCAATCCACTTTTTCACTACATACTCTGCAAGGCTTAATCTTTTGAACAAAACAAAAATCACGAAAATCGGGTGAGTGCAAGCCAAGAAATTTGAATTTGAAACTTAGTGCTACTTTGTGGCCTTGCTGTGCTTAGAAAGAAGACTTACGTACACTTTTTAGGCTCAACTTGAAATGATGTTTTCTCAGCACTAAGTTGTCCGATTTGAAATTTTTTTGCGTCTTGATATACCTCAGGCTACGGTGAACAATAGAAAAATCAGTTTGGTATAATTCTGATACTTTCATTTTTCACATTAATTACATGCCCTGGAACACTGTGGAGTGGTTGCTGTTGTCTTTTGGCGCGAAATTGTATTGTACTCTCTCTGAAATAACCACTGATGTGGAAATAATCGATGTAATAACAACAACAGCAACAACTCTGTGCTTGCAAGACAACGCAATTGTGCACATGCACGTCGCAGACGTTGCATCGCTTCCACTAAGCTGAAACTTTGTTTGTACTGTTAAAAGCTGTTCAAAGAATTCCAAAAACATCAATTGACAAAACATTTTGTTGGTACCAACACCTATAGGCTGGGTGCCGGTACCACTACTTTTGGTACCAGGTTCCACCATCTTTCTAGAATTTGGTACCAGGTACCACCCCCTCTGGTACCATGGTACCACTACCCTGTCACCCCCCTCTATCAATGTCTTTGATATGCCCGTGAATAAAATGTGAATAAAAGAAGGTAATAGAAAGAGCAAATGATCTTTTTTATTTACTAAATCTAAGCGTGAACACAATAAAAAATATTTCCAAAGACGATACCATAGTGAGCACGATAGGCATGGCTGCTACCCTTTCACCTTGAAAAAAAAAGAAAACAGAGATACCACAGGCTATACCAAATTTTCTATTGGAGACTTGGCTTAAATAAAAACATATAGTCGCCAATGCTTGAGTAAATATGATCCCAAATCGATTTTATCTTTAAAAAGAATGAACCTACCATATATATTCTTCCTCTTTTTGAAGATGACCAAGTTTTTTCTGCTTTTTGGCAACTGAGATTCTAAAGAGTATCTTTTGTGGCTGTTGCTTTTAACATCTCTGGCAACGAAATTGCAATCTTTATCCAAGCTGCATTGATGGAAGCTCTTATGGGAGATGCTTGTAACAGAGCCATGCTGCTCTCCAGAGAAGAGCTCAAAGGTTGCTTTCGAAGAATCTGCGTTGAAGCTGGTGATGAAAAGAACTTCGCAACACGCAATTAGCAAAATGGAGATCCAAGATTGGATCATGTTGGCTTACTTTGTTTTGCTTTTGTTGAATGAACCCTTGCAGGCAATAGCACAGGAATATATTAAGGAAAAACATTGCCAACATCTAGAGGGAAAGGGACTGGGGACGGTAGTAACATGACCCCCGTTTTACTACATAGCAAGTAGCTCTGGCAAACAACTTCGTTACTTTTTCTTCCACACTTTCATTTCATAAACCGATTTTAAGGGGGGAGGGTCTTAATGTTCTGTGTTAATTCGATGTTTTGAAGAAGCTATGGCAGTTATCTTGGATAGACAATAGAAATTAGCTGATAGATAACGCAGTCTGCGTTCCAAAATATTCCCAATCGATTTGTGTTGGTACACGATCATGGTACTTGCATTGAAATTCAAATGGTCATTCCATTCCTTGTTAGTTCCTTGATAGACAATAGACATTAGCTGATAGATAACGCAGTCTGCGTTCCAAAATATTCCTAATCGATTTGTTTTGGTACACGATAATGGTACTTGCATTAAAATTCAAATGGTCATTCTTTTCCTTGTTAGTAAACCATAGTATTATTTTGTTGAAGCTTGAAAATTATTGAATTCGAAGACCTGCTTTAAAGTTAGTTGACGGAGATAAATAGCCACCTCCAGGCCTGCATATGCAGGGAGCTGGGCAAGCTAGAAATAGATCTTGTTTCATAGCCAATGGAAATTGAGAACTCTTGTGGTGATCACCACTTTCACGTGATCAGGTTTTCTCGAGAACAAACAAGCAATATCTGATGTAGGAAAGGTTTTAGATTCATACAAGGGTCAGACAAATGCAAAACCATTAACAATTATATGTCATTTTGGAACAAATGATCTAGAGCGTTCATCTTCTAAAGATTTCATCCAGTCTTTCTGCAATACAATAACAGAGATGTGCAAAATATTTCCTTCAAGTAAAGTTATGGTTTCTGAGCTGCTGCCAAGACTGGATCATTTTGATGCAAACATAAGCCATTGTAATTCGCAAATCCATAGAATCTGTGCCACATTGCCAAATGTGCATTTCATTTTCCATAGTGACAACATCAAACCAGACAGGCATATGTTCAGGGATACAAAAACATTTTAACAGAACAGGGCTCTTCAACTTTGTTAAAAATCTCAAGGGAGCAATATATGGTCCAACATACAAAGGAAAAGATCTCCGACCACATCAACACTTTCGGAAGGGAACAAGTACACATTTCAACATGGTGAACACACCCCAGCCAAGATTTGATAGGTATTACGTCAATGAACCGCAATACCAAGAAAGAAGAAATCAGCCAAATTTCCCTCAATACCCACATGGCAATGTTTGGAACCAATATGGATCATCACATCTCTTCAATAAAAATCCATATCTTAAGGAAAGTGAAATATCTACTAAAGAAGAGTCCCTTGACAAATCGAGTATAAAACCAAGAGATTCCATCCTGGCAAGTGAGGGGGGCAAAGAACACCAACAGAACTAAAAAGATAAGAAAAACCCATACAAATATGCAAATGGTATGTTCATGCTTTATACTATACAAAGCCTCTCATTCGTTGATTAATTCACAAGTATTTTTCCCTTAAACTTGGCATAAAACGTTAAGGCAATTCCCTTTCCCCTACCACATTTATACTTCCCCTTTCCAGTGCTTCATGTGCAATTGGCTCCATTCCGTGATACATACATAATTTCATGACAAAACGATAAACTGACACAACCAATAATTACAACTACAAGGCCTAAAATTAACAGATTACTCAATCTCGCAATCCAAACCCACCTCATATCCCTTCATACCCAGTGCGACATAAATCACAATACAAAACTAACTATACAGTCATTGACAGTGTACCACTGGCCAGGGATCACTGAGGGTACCTGCATCCCCCTTCGGGGGCAATGTTCCGATCTTGATACCCTAGAAACATTGGCAGGAGAACGGCTGATGATCAAATGACTGCAAAAAATAAACAACAACATACAAAAACAACAACTAGAAAGTGATTCCAAAAAATAACACCACCAATAAAGTTGCCTTGCTTAGCACCACCCCCTGCCCAACCCTCACTCAGCATTTCCCTGTGTTAGCCCCTCCTAGGAAAATCGTGAGCCTATTCCCACACCCAACCCTTTTCAAACTTGGAACATATGAGCTCCCATTCACTTTATGCCATTTTCATACCATTTCAAAGCAATCAGAAAACTAATGAAAACGAAATCCAGAACAAGAACGAAAACAAATAGTCTTACGAAAACAAAAACATTTATATAAGAAACTTAACATCACATATTAACATCATATAGAATATATGCTAGAACCTACTACAACAATATTCACAAAAAGGTGTTGGTGAACTCTAGCCCCCCCCCTCCCATCCTCATGCCCATGTGCCCCTTCCTCCAAACCACAGCATGACACACAATATACCAATCCTTTCAAACAACATGATAAGTACAAAGGGCCTCCGTATAAAGAGATCCTATACCGCACATAACTCTAGCCCCCCCCCCTCCCATCCTCATGCCCAAGTGCCCCTTCCTCCAAACCACAGCATGACACACAATATACCAATCCTTTCAAACAACATGATAAGTACAAAGGGCCTCCGTATAAAGAGATCCTATACCGCACATAACTCTGCCCCAGTCCTCGCAGCCTTCTAGCATTTTCACCATGTAGCTTCTTTGATTTTCTCTCAAAACAAACACCAGTACACACGAGAACAATAAACTTGATACCGAAGAAAATATATTTCAGAACATATAACAAAATAAGAACAAATCTGTGAAAAGCTTTGGTGAAACTCCCCCCCCCCCCCCCCCCCCTTACGAACCAAAACACCGTAAAACATTCATATAACATTAACAAAAGGTTCCCTCAATGTGGTGATCCTAAACTACAACAGACTCTGCCCCAGTCCTCGAGAGCAGTAAGAACATGCTGAGGAGTAGCCGGTTGGTAATACCTCTTATATTTCTTATTTGACTTTATTATCGTTTCTTCAAACAAACTGACTTGATATTCCTCAATATGAGAGATAAGGGCCTTCTTATATCAGTCTCTTTTCTCAATATTGGAGGAATAAATGGCTCAGTCTTTGGACCGAAACTTAATTCTATAGATTTTGTTAATGTTATTTCAAAATATGATGTAAATATTGTAGGTGAGACTTGGGGATCTAACCCAAATTTTGATTCCATTCATGGTTATACCCCAATTGTTATCAAGCCCAATAAGCACAACGCTGCAAAGGGGGGCAGATAATCCGGTGGGCTTGTAGTATGGTTCAAGAATGAACTTGCTGCCAATGTTTGTGTACTAAAAAGGGGAACTAACTGTATATGGCTGAAAGTTTGCAATATTATTGTTGGTGGCTTTTATATTCCACCAGCTAGTTCCAAATATTATGAAAATGATTTGTTTGGAGAGATCTCTAGTGGAATTGTAGAATATGGGCAAAATAACCTGCCTATACTTTTGGTAGGAGATTTCAATGCAAGAACTGCAATTCTAAATGATTTTATTGATTCCAATGGAGACCAATACACAAAAACTGAGCATCTTAACTCAGAAATAGTCTCATCTAGACAGAGCTGTGACAGTGAGACCAACTCTCATGGTCATGCCCTTTTAGAAATATGCAAGACTAAGACTCACAATTTAAGAATACTTAATGGTAGGAAAGAAGGTGACTCTTTTGGAAACTGTACTTTCTCCAATCATAAGGGAAGTAGTGTAGTTGACTATGCAATCGTTTCAGACCAATTTTTCAACGAGGTCACTGGTTTTACCGTTAAACCTCAAACTATATTGAGTGACCACTGTCAGCTGGTAACTTGGTTCAATTTTCCGCTCATAAGTAAAAAAAAGGAAGAAAGCACTTGTAACTGGGCCCCCCCTGCCAAGCAAGTTTAAATGGTTAACAAATAGTAAGTCTTCTTTTACTAGAGCACTGAGAGAAAAGAAAATCCAGGATAAAATCCAAATTTTTTTGACCTGCCATTTTTCGAAAACTGAAGATGTTGAACGCGCAAATAGTCTTTTTACCGATATTATAATTTCCGCTGCAGACATCTCCCTTCCTGTATCAAATGGTAATAGACGAAAGTGCCACATCAAGGGTAAGAAGTGGTTTGATAACGAATGTGTTGTACTGAAAAAAGATTATAATTTCCTTTCTAAGAAAAGACACCCAATGCCCCATGACGAGAATATAAAAGTGGAACATAAGCAAGCCTCTAAAACTCTTAGATCAACGCATTTTAAGAAAAAAAAAGCATATTGCAACAATATCGCGGAAAAATTAGAAAATAATACAGGTAAAAACCAATTCTGGGATACGTGGACATCGTTTGGCGATAAATACCAAAACGATTCTCAACCACGACTGACTGACGGAAACGTTTGGGAACAATATTATGCGAAGCTCTTTCATGAGAGCAATGATCTTATACTACCGAAAGGCGCTAATAGAATAAAGAAGGATCCCCATGGCCCTGCTCTCAACAAACAAATATCTGACAAAGAGATACTGAAATCAATACAAAGGCTAAAAAAGGGTAAATCACCGGGTTTAGACAGAATCAGTAACGAGATGATTATAGCAAGTTACCCCATCATGAAGGATGTCTTCCATAAACTCTTTAAATTTATTTCTAGTTGTCACAATGTCCCTGAAATTTGGTGCAAGAGCATTATCTCCCCAATCCATAAATCTGGCAACAAGTTGGACCCAGATAACTACAGGCCAATTTCTGTGACTAGTTGCGTGTCTAAGTTGTTCTGTATGATACTTAACTTCAGGCTATCCGATTTTCTTAAAGAAAATAAAATATTAAGCAATAGTCAAATTGGCTTCCTTGAAGAGAGCAGAACTGTTGACCATGTCTTCAGCCTAAAGACCCTCATAAACAAGCATGTTCACAACACTCCAAAAGGAAAAATTTTTGCCTGCTTCATTGACTTTCGAAAAGCAAACGATTCGGTCTGTCATAGAGCACTTTTTCAAAAACTTACAGATTTGAACATAAGTGATAACTTTATCGATGTCATAAAAACTATGTACTCAAAAACAACGTTGTGCTGTAAAAATTGGTCATAGTAGGACCAAATTTGTCAATTATAAAAAAGGTGTTAGACAGGGTTGCCCATTAAGCCCGCTCCTTTTCAATACCTTCAGTAATGACCTCGCAGATACTCTAGAAGACAAATCTTTAAACCCATTTATATTACCTAATGGCTCTAATCTTAACTGCCTCATGTATGCAGATGATATCTTCATTTTTTCGAAAACAGCTAACGGTCTACAATCGTTACTCGATAAGGTCCAGGTATACTGTGACACTTGGAATATGAACTTAAACGTAAAAAAGACTAAGTGCATTACATTTCAGAAAAAAAACAGAATTAATAAGAAGAACACTTTCATGTTTGGAAATAAGGAAATTGAATCTGTCAGTTCCTTCAACTATTTAGGTATGACAATCAATTCAAATGGTTCACTACACAGTTCAATGGAAAATCTGTCATCTAAAGCACAGAGGGCTGTTTACGCTCTTAATAATAGATTCCCTATTAAACGACTGCCTATTAAAGCAGCTCTGAAGCTTTTTGACAGTGTAGTAACTCCCATCCTGCTGTATGGTTCTGAAATATGGGGGACATATAACTATTTGAGTTTTGACAAATGGGACAAGTGTGATATGGAAAGGGTTCATCTAAACTTTTGCAAACGTCTGTTGGGTGTTAATAGATCCACCACAAGCATTCTCGTGAGAGGGGAACTGGGCAGGTACCCTCTTAAGTTAAACGTTGAAAATAGGATTAACTCTTTTTATCACGTCAAAAAAGCCCCAGAGGATAGTCTTATTTACCAAGCTTATTTAATGAATTTGGAACTTCCATCCGATCTAAATTGTAATACGCATATCGAGAATGTTACGCGAAGTCTAAATCTAGAAGACTTTCACTCCTGCACCAAGAGCATGTTCAAGCTCAACAATAAAACCAACTATAATAGATATTGGACGAGAGAAATGTCCTCTTCAAAAAAGGGGGAGTTCCTCTTCCATATAAAAAAGGCATCACGCTGGAGCCGTATTTAATGCAACATAACAAACGAAAGCTAAGGGTGATTACAAGTAAACTTCGACTCAGCGACCATTGTCTTGCGATTGAGACAGGCCGTAGACAATCCCCAAAAATTAATAGGGAAGATCGGGTCTGTCAAATTTGTAATGAAGAATTCATTGAAGATGAAAAACACTTTCTACTTAAATGTGAACACTATTCAGTGGTTAGAGATGCATTTCTGAATCAAATTTTTGAAAGTTATCCAAGTACGAAACAACTTACCCCTGATGATTTGCTTCAATTCATGTACTTATGTGAGGATCAAGAAACAATCGACAATCTCCTCAAATTCACTGGACAAATTACTGATATCCGAGAAAAAACATTACACACTTTAAATATCCCCAAGTCTCTGTACAACGCATATTTGTATACAATTCATGTTGTTGTTATTTAGGTGTAGTAAGTTAGTTACTACTTTTCTTTATCTTTTTATGTTATGTTATAATAATAATAATAATAATAATAATAATTCATTTATTTACAGTTGGTGAAATGTCTAGTTAACCCTATCCAGACTAGGGGGGGGGGGACAAAGTGCCCCCCCTAGTAAACTTTTTCACACAGCTCATCGAGTATCTCTTCAATAGTCTAGCTTTTTTGTGACTTTTAGTTTCTATCTATGAGACATATTTTCATGTCTATTTCAAAAATTTTGACACTGATTCCGGGGGTCAACACATGACTTTAAATTGAGTGCTCCGCAAAAAAAATTATAAGTCATAGCTTTGGAACCACTGGCTCTATGACAATGAGACAAACATTTTTGAGCTCGTCTTGAAATAAGCTTTCATTTGATATATAGTTTATTGATTTTTGATGACGTCATCAACAATTGGTTGTTGCGCATGCGTACTGACGAAAAACCATGTTATGGTTCAGTTTTAGAAAAATGAGTGACATAATATGATGCAGCAGGTATTTTTATGTATATTTAGCATTTTTTGCTATTTTTAAAAGTAATTTATAATTAATTTTAGACAAAAATCGCTCTTTTTTTCGTATAAAATAAATAAATGCTGACATCAGTAAAAATATTAGCGTTACAAAGCAAAAATTTCAAAATAAGAATTACAAGGATATAATCCCTCTATGTTTCAAGTATCACATCGATATATTTTATCAATTTGGAGATACAACGTGACAAAGTACATGTGGTTTTACACCCAAATTAGCAACATTTGCTGACGTCAGCACTTAATCACGTGACATAAACAAAAACAAATCACATCATCTTGTTTGCCTTATCATGTTTGTTACTTGTGCCAAGTTTCAAGTCTCTAGCACTTATGATTCTATGAAAAACCAGGGGGGCACTTTGTGCCCCCCCTAGTCTCCCCAAAGTTTCAAAAAGCCTAGTCTGGATAGGGTTAATACAAACTAATAAAAACCAACTATCTAATTACAAACCCTATTTACAAATGTTGCATCGGCATTGTTCTCCCTTCCAATTTTTGATCATTGTTTTAAACTGTTTTGTATTTTGTGCGGATTTTATGTTGTCTGACAAAGTGTTCCAAAGTATACTACCTCTGAACGATAGGGAACTTTGTCCATATGACGATGTCTTAACTTTTGGCACCTGGAGTAGATTCTTTATTCTTAGGTCATATGTGATTTCTTTCGTTGCGAAAAACTCTGACAAAATAGAAGGACTAATGAAATTGGTGCATTCGTATATTTCGACCATTAGCTTTTGCAGATTGCTACAATGGATCGTTATCTCTTCCGACCTTGCCAGTAGTTCTTCAAAGGTAGATGTATAATCGCCATGGAGAACTCTCAAGGCACGCTTATGTAGCCGGTTTATTCTGTTGTTAGTTGTTTTACCACAAAACATCCATATCAGTGGACAATAGTTAAAGGCTGACTTTATGAAAGTTTTGTATAGTATGTTTGCTTTATCCTTTTGTAGAAACCCAGCAATACGAGAGAACGCCTGTTATGTTATGTTATATTGTAGCCATATAGTTTAAAAGCTATTGTGCTGAATGAATGAAAAGAAAAAAAAAATTTTAAATGTCTAACGGATTCAGAGTTGTGCTCTCCTACTCTCCTGCAAGAAAAGAAACAGAAGCGAACTCAACGAGCTGGAAAGTTGTACACTTTGTTTTTGGGGTACGGGGAAAGGAAGAAGAGTTATTGGGCGAGCACGACGATATCCAGTTCTTATTAGGCTTCGAGACTTCAGCTGAGACAACACTTACAGACTGGATTTTGGAAACAGTTGAGTTAGGCGCCTAGGCTGATCGTTGCCAAAGACGTACGAAACTCTCCCGAAACTCAGTTCGTGCATGCCAAAATTTGAAAAGCTGGAAGATGGATATGTTCACATGCTGGAAGATATTCGTATGCAAGAAAGTTCCACGAAAAGAGGGCAAGTGTGATTATAGAGAATGATATTATTTTGTTGTATTGTAGTTGTACGGCCTTGTGCGTTTTCCATCTAGGGGTTTCCCCTCTTCCTCAATTCAGTGGCGTGACGAAAGGCAATCGCTGATTGGTCAATTCATTTCAATTGAGTTGAATTGAAGTTATTTTTAGAAAGCCGTTGGCTTCACGTTGGCTTTAGCTCCGTCAACTAACTTTAAGGCTGATTTCCAGTCAGTGGAATTTTCCGAGCGGGCGGAATTTTAGACAATAAAAGGCCGCTCAGCCGTAACTTTCTATTCAATTCCAGGGCGACATTTTCTCACGTAAACAAAGGAACTTCCGCCCGCTCGGAAAATTCCACTGACTGGAAATCAGCCTTTAGGGCTAAATAAGTCAGTGGAATTTTCCGAGCGGGCGGAAATTCTGTTGTCTGCGAGAGAAAAAGTCGCTCTGGAATTGAATAGAAAGTTACGGCTGAGCGACCTTTAATTGTCTAAAACTCCGCCCGCTCGGAAAATTCTACTGATTGGAAATTAGCCTTTAAGGTGAATTTCCAGTCAGTGGAATTTTCCGAGCGGGCGGAATTTTAGAAAATAAAAGGTCGCTCTGCCGTAACTTTCTATTCAATGCCAGAGCGACATTTTCTCTCAAATACAATAGAAATTCCACCCGCTCGGAAAGTTCTACGGACTGGAAATTAGCCTTTATAGTGGTTTAAATCTTACTTATCAGGTTGAAAGCAATATGTTGCTGTGAATGGGTCTAGCACCTGTCATCTAAATGTTACATGTGGAGTTTTACAGGGTTCTGTCCATGGCCCCCTCCTTTTCTTAATTTTTATTAATGATCTACCAAATTCATCATTTGTACTCTTTTTCTACTTAATTGCACTGAAATAAAGAATACAATGCGCAATAGACCACATTGATGCCTGTTTTCTCGAGTTTTTAGGCCCTCTTAAACAGTAACCCGATTCATAAAATACCTAAGATTTTAGTCTAAGGTTTTGCTACTGACATCATATGGTCACAGAAGTCCATGCCAAACTTGAAAATGAAAGCTTGGCTAGAACTTCATCAGTCTTCACAATGACGTTCTAAAATTTGGCAGCCAAGTCGACAAAAAACGGGAAGAAAACTGCTCAGTCGATTATGGATATCAAGAAGCGAAAGAATTCGTGACAGCATTTCCAAGCATGTGTGAAACAATTCAGTATTAAATCCAGACTGACAAAGAGAACAAAACAGCAAATAAACAATAGAAATACAACTGTCCTTATGAATACGTTTCGATACAAAATTCGCCAGTGTATTTACAACTATTTAACAAGTTTAATACAATGTACAACTATGCATCTGGTGAGCCTAAACGCTGCGCTGTGTAAGAATTTTCTTTATTTCCAGGACAAATGAAATAAATCATAAATAACTTAAAAAGCTAACAAATGCCATAAAAGCTACTGTAAACCCCAGGTGTCTCATCAAATTAATTGAAATCTAGAGGGGGCGTAAAAGAGAGGGGGGTTATTAGACTGAGGGGGCTTATCCAAAAGGTGCAACTTGAACTACAAGGATACAAGTGACAGCCTTACTTCTCTTACCCAATACTTTGTTGAACAAACACACAACTTCACGAGTGGAATACATTTCATTCATTTCGTTTCATTTTAGATTGTTTCGGCAGCGTAGCCCTGTCAGCTCATCAGTACTGCTTTTCAGGGGGCCGTGCCAAACATTGTGTCACTGTGGTCTATTGGTTAAAACGTTTGCCCGGATAGCAGGAGATCCGTTCTTCGATTCCCGGCGGTGGAAACTTTCTATTTGCCCAAGTCCTACTAAACAATCTTTCATTAACAGTAATTCAAAGTTTTTGTTTCATTTATTTTCCGGCTGTCTGTCTGTAGGCAGCGGTCTGTATGCTCTCTTACACTCGTGACTTGGCCCTACTAAAATAATTTTTCATCAAAAAGCACTGTATAAAGCTTATATTTTCCTTTATATCTTATTCTCACCTTAAAAAACTGGTAAATAGCGCTGTTCAGGTTTCCGGTCATTATACTCCACTCCGGGGCAATGCTGTCTTCAAGAGTGCAGCAGCCAAGGAAATCGATTGAAAGTTCAATAAAAACACGCGATACTATGATTTGCTAGCCTACGTGCAGACTCAGATTTGGCACAGAAATGAAATTTGACATGGAACGACCTTTGTACTGGGTGCGACAAAATGAACTATGCTCGTTTGGCAGGTCATGATAAATCGTACACTGGACCGATTTTGAAAATTTATGACTTAATCTTTAGTAGAATGCCTGAAATTAGATTCTAGGACTTTTTGCAAAATTTTCCTTTTTCAGTTTTTAGAGCAAGAAGCGATTTTCTTAAACAATTTCGTATTCGAAAACACTGACAACGATTAAAAAACGTCGATCAAGTTTTAAAAGATTCAACATGAATGAACAAAGAGAAAACGTTTACAGGGTGATCTGATTTATTGTGGCCTGCCAAACGTACCTAGTTCATTTTGACACACCCGGTAGTAAGGGTGAAGCACGTTCCATTCATCCCGTGTAAAAAAACCCCTTTTCTCATCTAGTTTTGTAGACAGAGTTTCTCCAGCTACCTCCACACATTCTGCCAAAACTGTCTTTGCAGGGTGTACTGCAGTCTGACTCTGAAGCCTTCCCGAGTTTATCGAAAGTGGTTCCACAAAAGCAATGATCATAATATTGTAGTCCTGCATATGGATGACCGCCACTCTTACATTTTTTGATGCACTGCTTTGTGATTCCTATTCCATCATTTTCTTTTATCCTTCCTGCTGCTGAGACCAAGGCACGATCTCCAGAATCTATGTAGCATCCAACATATAATGACTGAGGATCGATTTTCTTTTCTATAAGGAAACAGAAATCTAATTTTATCACTGAATGCTAAAGGATTTGTGCAAGGTTGAAGCTTGCATTTAAATGGCCACGGGCGTAGTCATTATTTGCGCTGCCTGTGGTATCGTACATGTAGTGTTGTATTGCGTAGTAATTAGAAAGTATAGTAAGTAACATGTAATGTAACATTTTATGAATATAAAAAAAGCTTGCATTTGCAAGGAGCATAAACATCTAAAATATCTTTTGTGCTTTTCATTTTTGCGCTGTGGACAACTGAATGCCAAAGAAACAATGCTGCAATATTTGCCAAAAGTCACTGAAACTGTTGACAATTTCTTGATAATGCGCATTTATACCCAAACCGCAGTAGCGTAGCCAGGAGGGCAAGGGGGGGGGTTGGGGGTGATTCGTCCAGATCCGTTGAGAAACTGAAGGGGGGAGGTAAGTTGTATTTTCCTCCAACAGTTGCAGAAGCGCTGTTTGTGAATGTTAAATGGGAAAAGGAAGTCCATCCATTAACCAATAAATGACATTTACGCATTGTTTAAGACACCAAGGATACCAAAAATTTGTTGCTCGCTTCGCTCGCAATTCTAAATATCTGTCATAGTATGTTTCGTATAACATCTTACTAACACCTGGCTTGTTATCACGTCCAGGCATTGCAGCTTTATTAGAATCAATGAACCCGACTTAGGCGCCCCTTTAACTGTGTAACGTAAAAATCCTATTAAGCCCTCAGGGGGCTTATTTAATTTTTGGACACTTTTTAGTCCTTTTACACCACATTTTGCGGTTTAACCCTATTCCACATGGGGGGGGTGGAATCCACCCCATCTCAAGGTTTTATTTGCCGCGTTTTTAAACGACATTTGCTATGTCCCCCAGCCTCCCTGATTTTTACTAATTATCTATTAGCCACATTTTGGCGGAAAAATTTTTGAACAATAGGACTCACGAGTCACGTGACATGCCCATATTTGGAAGGAGGTAGCAACAAAATCATTGTTTTCAATTATTTCACTGGAATTATTTGATTGAATTATGAAGTATTTTACAGCAAATGAATCAGCAAACAAAGGGCTTCAATTTGATATCGGAATTTCTGGAATTTGATGATGTCAGCATATTTTGATAATGACGTCATTTTGGCCGCCATTTTGTACTAATTAGCAATTTTTTCAAGTTTTTTCGAACTTTTTCAATGAAAAACACTCTAATGATACATTTATCATAGATAATCACCATTTTGCAGGTTCTTTTGGTCTCTTTTTACATAGAATAAATTGATCGCACAAATCACGTCATAAGAATCGGCTAATTTCTGCCATAATATCACTCCAAAATCGTTATTTTCAATACAATAATATTTTATCACCATTTTGTTGACAAACTGAACCAAAAACTGCATAAAGCTCGTACAAAATCTTCATTAAACTTGAATTCATCTTGGAAGCCTGATTTTCACAGATTTTCAGCTTTGTGACGTCACTGTGACGTCACAAGGCGTGGCAGCCACACCCAAATGACTCTACAAGCAGCAAATTACCTGTTCTATAACTGTGCCAGGTTTTATTGAATTCGGATGCGTCTAAGGTAGTTTTCAGAGGGGGGTGGAAAGTACCCCCCCCCCCATAAATGGTAGCTCGAAAAAAGCCCATATTGATTAGGGTTAAACATAAAATCTTACGAGTTAAATACATCAATTCAACACAGATTTATCTCAAACCATATCAAATTTAACATGGAAACTTATTTAGCTCAATAACCGGAGAATCTTTGGTAACCTCTGGAATTTGATATGTATGTGGGGGGGGGGGGGGCTTAAAGGCATTGAGTCCATACAAATAGCTGAGCGTTAACGCTATCCTGAATTTTGCTGACAAACTGCTGACGGTCCTTTGTAATCGCATAATAGTGCCAAAGTCATTAGCAGTGGAGACCAAAGGCTTCTTAATCTTTGTATTATCCTCGGGAATTTCTTTGGTTTAATTTCAATAACGATTAAATCACATCTTTTGTTTGATGATTGAAAAGTCACTTAAAGTGCCACTAAACCTTTTGGGGAGGTTGGCTTATTTGAAAGATCAATTATCGAGCATCTTCGCACAATCATTCTTTTTTTATTTTGCGACAGGGGTTCGCCGCTATGGGGGGTTTTACAACACCCACTCGTGGCACACGACCGGGTTTTTAGGGTGCTGGGAACTAGTCAGCATTCGACGTCATACCGGGAATCTCGCTTTCATTGTTCAACTGTTCACACAATGTGTTTGGTCAGTTCAGAGCAGTTCCTGGAGCAGTTCAGTCAAAAAAGAAGGAATTGAAAGAGGAATCGTGTGCTGTATTTGTTCTTTTATCTTGGCATCCATGAACGATGCTGGCTCTTCAGAAAGCTAGTATTCTCTTACATTTCCAATGAAGCTTACGATACAGAATTCGAAGAAGTTGAGAGTGCGAGAGCAGCACCAACGGGCAACGGCTGTTAGGCCTAAAAAGACAGCGATGACAATCCTGAAATTATTGTCGATTGAAAGTCGATTGAACAGCGAACAAACTTGCCAAAATGAGAGACTGCATTATTGCCATTTTCGACGAATTATTTCATCAGAATTATGGTAAGTAATATTTCCTTCGATATCAGCTGTCTGTACGTGTAATTCTAGCATAGATCGATTAGATTTAAAATCATAACAAACATCGATGTCGGCCCTGGCCTTGTGTGCATTAGACCAGAATGAGCCCATATAAGTAGCGAACAATATACTACCTGCCGAGGGATGGGACTTTCCAAAGTAATTACAGCATTTACAGAAATATTAGAACAGGAAGGTTTGGTATGAAAAGCCAAAGATGAATGATACCAGGGTCAACATTTATTCATTATTGAATTACCAGACAGCACAGGTCAGCTCCCAAATTTTTTCTAGATTGGAGTAGGCCAACCACACATTTCCTGTTGTTTTGAGTGGAAACTAGAACTGTTTGTATCACAAACCTTGTTGTGGTTGGCCTATTCTAATCTAGACAAAATTACCTGTTACTTTTGTACTATTTTTCCCATTTACCTGTGCTGACAGATAGCCAGTCTGTTTACTTTGTCCAGAATGTTTCAGGAAGCCAGAAATTACAGTTTCACATCCAGGCATGCCCTGGGAGAGCATGCCTTTCTTTCCCTTTCATATAAATTTTTTGCCAATTTTTGGTCTGACAAACAGAGATGTTGGTTATGAAGTCATGTGAACTGAACTAATTTTTGTTATTGGCCTATACTCTTTCATTTGGGAAACCTTACAGCTAGGGTGATCAACTGATGCCAGAATTTCATCCAAAGTTTGCCACAGTTATTAAATCATTTATTTACAGAAAATCCTTCATAAGCTATAATCTAAACACGCTTTATTCGATATATTGTGGCAAATGTGGGAAAAAGTTTGTTGGATAGCTTGGGGGATGCCAAAAAGTGTTGATGCTGCACAGAAATGGAGGGCTGTATGCTAATTAGGTGTAATTTAACTTATGCTCTTGTAAATTGGAATATTTTAATTTTTGCAGGTGAACATCCACAGAAGAATGTCCTGTTTTCTTTCAAAACCTTGCACATCAAAGGAATTTTCTCAGAGATGTCCCAATCAATCATCTATCAGTGGCGTGCCATTGAAATATGTCTATGTTGACTTCCCTGATTGCTGGTAGAAAGAACCTTCAAAGAGAACTTTCTTGATTGTGGAAGAGAACTATTTTTGTGCAAAGATGATACAATAAATCCAATATTGATTCCCAAAGGAACTTTTGAAAATAGATTAGTTGTCGTGTATTTTTATGATATACGGTACAATTCGTTGCTAGAAAGCCCCTAGAAAAGAATTTCCTGGCATGAAAAGAAAACCTCATGGTACGATTTGTTGTTATGAACTTGAGGAAGAACTCTCTGCCAACCTTTCAGCTAACATGATTGCCCATGATTTAAAAAATTTGACAGACAAACCTGCAAGATCTATCAATAAATATAAAATTTTCACATAAAATGCCAGGTTTGAAAGAAGAATGTTTACAGTTTTTATCCACGAAACTCATTTATAAGGGGCTACCAGGATGGCCAAGAATTCAAGAAATTCTGCATAGAATCACAAATAAACCTGGAAATCCAAATTTGTCAAGAATGGCAACCATAGAAACAACTAGTACAATTCTTGAACTCTAAATGTTTATCCTGGCCTAATTTTCTTACATAGTACAAAATGATACCATGATTTTAGCAAAAACTTTGTGAAAATAAGAGTTTGCTACTGTTATAAGTGTCTTAAATCCCTTCAGCAATGTGCGTTACCACAATGTTATCCTCCTTTGACATGCAATGTATGATATGGTCTAGAGATATAATGTCATTTCTTGCAATTCTGTATGTCTTTTCTTTTATATGCCTCCAAACACATACTGGTCTGTGTCTCCTTGTATTTGACTGATGGATCTACAACAAAGATATCATCTTGTAACAACTCAAATCACCTTGTTAGATACTCTTGTTTCAGTTTTGTTATGAAAAGGAAACCCATTTTTAAGGCAAATAAAGTTTCTTACGTTACAAATAAAACTACTTTCATACTTTCATTCAGAATTTCACAGTGCAGCAGTGCAAGTAATGAATTTCAAGATCAGTATCATAAGAAATACAACAATAATAAGTGAAGTTGTATCAGAAGGTTTAAATGTGAATGAAGGTTTTCTCATAATAAATAACAAGCATTTCTGAGCATCACAAGCCAGAAAGATGCACAATCGAAACACTCTGTGGTCGAATAAAGTCAATCGGCATCATTGAAATCCAACCCCAAGCCTTGGATGGCATTTGTCCCTCTTGACGCGTCTTTCCAAAGCGAAGTATCTACACGGTCGATAATGTGGAAAATCGCGCCGCTTGTCGTTGGCCTTGTGCCAAGAAATGCCTTATTCGAAGGAAGCAAAGTTTGCTTGTTATCAACAACAAAACTTTGAGCTTTTAATCAAAATACCTGTGCCTCTACGAAGAAAAGTAAATGGCCTATGAATAATAATAATAAATATGAGCTAAATATGCCTACCGTTCTCGAAGCTCTCTACTTGAAATGAAACGATATCTCCATCCTTCGTTGCCACGATAAATGAGAAAGAAGCTGCTACCCCGTATTCATCTGTGGCCAAATGTTTTCAGGGATAAATATCCTTCTTTCGTAACTGTCCAGCGTAAAAAGAGAGGAGCATGTGCAGTATTGCTGAGTTGGTTCCCCTTTCGCCTTGCTTAGGCCTACCTAGTCGATCTTTCAACCTCAGTTCAGTTCGTGAAATTGTAGTTCTTCTGCCTTCTCTTTGCCTCCAATAGTTTATCGTTATGAAAAAGAATACGTTGAAGTATTATTTCCACTTCCTTGTCAGGCAAGTTACTGCAGTTGACTGCTCATAGACATTTTCTTCCGATTTTCTTTCTCCAGTGCCATCCAAGAATCACACTCAGTTTGCAGCGTGTTTCTGTTCATCCCATCGTGAATGCGATTGCGTCATTCCCGGTATGACATCACAGGCGCCTCGCCCGAGATCTCTTAACAATCGTAGATTGCCCGGTCGTGGACCAAAATTTATTGCAAAATATGGTCAAAATCCCAACTTTGAGAACTCGTAGAAAAAAAAATACTCATCGCATCTGAAAAATCTTTTTGGATTTGAAACCAGCTCGACGAGTTCTACTGAATATGGAAAACTCCCCAAAAGGTTTAGTGGCACTTTAAAGTGCCCCTCTTTCAAAAAATGCCATACAAGTCAATGTATGCTTTTCAAAAATTCGGCTCTTTTCGCTCGCATTCTCTTTATGTGGTTCATGCTCACTAAACTTCACCATTCAATTGCACGAGTATTTGCTGCTTTTCTGGCATTTTGACAAGAGTGTCAGGACAAAAGACGAATAGAAATTGAAATTGGCAAACGATGGCAAAAAGCTTCTTCATGGGCCCAAACCCTTAGCATTCTCCATGGGCCCTTGATGGCTCAATCAACCCTTCCGCTTAAAAGTGTTCTAATAAATCTGCCACGCATGACATAATAATAATAATAAATAATAATAATGATAATAATAATAATAATAATAATAGTAATAATAATAATAATAATAATAATAATAATAATAATAATAATAATAATAATGATAATGATAATGCTGAACGTGATGACATACACAAAAGCAAACAAGATGGGAGCCTACAAAAAATAAACAACCCCTGATAAAAATGAAAATGAAGTTCCAATTACCTTGACATGTTTCACCAGTAAAAGCAGGTAGACACTGGCATTCGAATTTATTAATTTTGTCTTTACATGTTCCATTGTTTATACATGGCTGGCTGCTACATTCATTTATATCTAAGAGAGATGTATACATAAATACGTTATGATTGGTGAAAATTAATTTTGCACCAAATTTATTACAAACCAATTCATCTAATTTTGTATTTATGTAACTTAACTTAAAGGGGATCAAAGCATATTTGCCTTCATAAAATTTCATTCAAGCCCTTATTTAAAAGGCCCCTTGCAAAAAAAGTAGGCCATGACACGTGCCGCGTCATATTTGGTAACTTATCAAGGTCAAAAGGAAATATTGATAGCTGATTGGCTAGAATTTAACCGCAAGTGGCTTGAGTCACTTTTATACACTTAGATTCTCTTTAAAATTTTTCCTAGTCAACGCCGTTAACATCGGTGCGTCGAACTTTGGCGAAGTTCAGATAAATGTTGCATATATGAACTTTCTTCAGTCGATTCGATTCGATTCGATTCGATTCGATTCGATTCGATTCGATTCGATTCGATTCGATTCGATTCGAGTCGAGTCGAGTCGAGTCGAGTCTAGTCTAGTTGAGCCAAGTCGAGACGAGTCGAGCCTAGTCTAGTCTAGTCGAGTCTAGTCGAGTCGAGTCGAGTCGAGTCGAGTCGATTCGAGTCGATTCGAGTCGAGTCGAGTCGAGTCGAGTCGAGTCGAGTCGAGTCGAGTCGAGTCGAGTCGAGTCGAGTCGAGTCGAGTCGAGTTCAGTTAATTTAAGTTCATTTTTGGTCTTCTTTCGAACAATGGCTCTACGCGTAGCCTAGTTGGCACAAATGAATGTACCAAGGGGTTGGTTGTTCCTTCCATCATTGTAATATTTTGCAATTCATGAATCATGCTATCAAACAAATGCGGCATGAGTTTTCGAATGTCTAAACGTTTCTTCTTTTCTTTGGCGTACTAAGAACAAAACTAACTAAGAATGTTTACCTGTTTCACATAGCGTGCCAGTTGTTCCTGGCTTACATTTGCAAATGTAGCCATTCAGCTTATCTACACAAGAGCCATTATTTAGACATGGCTTGCTGAAGCAGTCGTCAATATCTGGGGAAAGAAGAATAGCAAATATATGTGCAAATATATTGGCTATCTATCTATTAGACAAATTGCTAAAATATGAGCTGCTTTTAAAGAATGAGTACCTGAATTCATGAATTCAGAAATATGAATTCAGAGAGTATACAACTACGCTCTAGACTCGGTCCATGTTGCCTCTTTTAAATTGAAAAAGATACCACTACAGCTACGACCTACTTCCCTACACTTGTCAAAGAACAAATTTTTCCTATTTCATTTTAGAACTTGTAACGAGAGTCATTGCCCTTTATGACGTTTAAGATGGCTCGGCCTCTGAAATCGTATGTACCTTCAGAAATTCCTTTCACGTGACTCCGATATTAATGCAGAGAGGGAGAGGCCATCTGTCCGTCCGTCCGTCCGTCCGTCCGTCCGTCCGTCCGTCCGTCCGTCCTTCCATCCATCCATCCATCCATCCATCCATCCATCCATCCATCCATCCATCCATCCATCCATCCATCCATCCATCCATTCAATCAATCAATCAATCAATCAAGGTCAACCAAAAGGAAACGCTACAGAGTTCACATGTTTTCTCCAGTCTGTTCTGTCACACATAAAAGTCCTTAGCTTGCACCCACAATCAATAATTTTCTTCAATTTTGACGTCATAGTGATGTCATGGATGTAATGAAGAATTGAAAAAGTAGCCTTTTGTGTAGATTTTGTTCCTCTAAACCATTGTACTAAGTCTCATTCTCACATGTGCAAAATGGACGAAGTTACGCCCCCCCCCCCTTACTACAACGGTCCAAAAAGCCCGGTAGTAGTAGGGTTAATTTGATATAATCAAATAACTTTATGCAAACTAACGGTGTTGTGTTATACTAACCTGTGGCACAATTTGATCCTGTGTATCCAGCTGTACATTGGCATTGAAAATTATTGACTAAATTAATGCATGTACCACTATTCATGCAAGGAAGACTCTGACATTCATTGATATCTGAAGACAGAGTAAATTGCATACGATAGACACAATGAAGACTGAATTATAAATTAACAACATCCTTCCGCACAAATGATCAATAATAAAGGAAAGAAAGTCGAACAAAAGAAGAGCACATCATACAGGCTAGCAGCCTAAGTCTGCGAGAACTCGTCATGTTTTTTTTGCTCACACATATATATATATTACATTTATCAATTTAATTAAGCTAGAGCACCACCGCAACTTCCTGGAATTTTGTAATGCTGAGAATGTAATTCCACATGGTCTCCGATTAAAGAAGGTTCCATCCTTACTTGGGAAATTGTCAGAAGGCTTCAACCAGTCATGGAGAAATGTCCTGGACACCGCACAAGGACAGTTGATGACACTGTTGATAATCCGATACAGAGAACAGCTAGAAGATTCAAAGAACAATGCGTATGAGTTGCTGAGAAGAGTTCGCCCAAATCTCAATAGAGAGGAGCTGGAACACATCACTGGACGGGTCAAGGAATGCAAAGAATCACTTGAAAAGAAAAGAATCAGCAAGGCTACTAAACTCTGCAAGGATGCTGGCATTGATGTTTCTATTGGCAATTTGCATGCCCTTCGGACCATGGACCATCACACCAACGAATTATTTGACGGAAAAGATCTACCGCGTGAAAGAAACATCAATCGAGAGGAAATGATGGCAGCAGAAATACCGAGAGGAGGGACGATGAAGAGGAGGAAGAGGTTTTGGAGAATGGAAGGCTGAGGGGACGATTTGTCAGTGGGAGTGTGGTGAACTTATCTCGGAGGGAACTTTCGGAGGAAGATATAAGTCTTCTTTCGAAAGGCCTGAAGTTCTCACCCACTCCTACTGACATCGATAAAGCAAAGTTAAGAGCAGATATAGAAGCATACAACAGGCGGATGAGACTGAGATGGCATTTCAGAAATAACGAGGACGATTATGTACCAGACAAGGACAATAATTTTAAAACTAAATCTACATGGCAGCCTCCCAAGGATGACCCAGTTCTAGAAAACTATCTTTCGCTGCTGGAGAAGGAGGTAATGTCTGTCTCGCCGGAGGGTAAGAATTTTAGTAATCTTTCTTCTTCTGAACAACTTTCTTTGAAAAATCTTAAATCTGATAGGAACATAGTCATCAAGGAAGCGGATAAGGGATCAGCAGTTGTAGTTTGGGATCGGGGGGATTACATAAGTGAGGCTAACCGACAATTAGACAATAGGCAGGTTTATGAAGAAATAGAGGTGGACCCCACGGTAGATTTGGGTAAGACCATTAATTCTAAGTTGAAAAAACTGAGGGAGGAGGACCCAGGATTAGGGGAAGTGACTGACTATTTGGAAGTTAAAGATTCTAAGTTAGGTAGATTTTATTTGCTACCTAAGATCCACAAGGGTCTTAGTAGCGTTAAGGGGCGACCAGTCATTTCCAATTGTGGTACTATAACAGAGCATATTTCAGAGTATCTAGACCACCACCTTAACCCGTTGGTTAGCCAAAGTAGGTCATATGTTAAGGACACTAACCACTTCTTGTCTAGGCTAAGTAAGTTAGGTAAAATACCAGAGGGGGCTTTGTTGTGTACGGTTGATGTTGTGGGACTCTATCCAAGCATTCCACACGGGGAGGGTTTAGAGGCCATCAGGGAGGCGCTGGATAGAAGGGAAAACCCGGGCGTGGCTACTGATACCCTAGTTGGGTTGGCGTCCTTGGTCTTGGAGAATAATTATTTTGAATTTAATGATAGGATTTATAGGCAGAAATTGGGCACGGCTATAGGCACGAAGTTCGCTCCGGCCTATGCCAATCTCTTCATGACCCGGTTGGAAGAGAGGTTGTTGGAGGCTTCACCTGACAAGCCCCTCATCTGGATGAGATTCATCGATGATGTTTTCTTTATCTGGATGCACGGGGAGGAAAAGCTGAAGTCGTTCATCAATCATCTCAACAGTAGCCACGAAACCATTAAGTTTACTAGCGAGCAATCACGGGAGAGTGTTAGTTTTTTAGATGTTCAGGTTAGCGTGGGGGAGGGGGGAGTCCTTTCGACAGACTTGTTTTGCAAGCCAACTGATACACATCAGTACTTGCATAAGAAGTCTTGTCACCCCTGGCACACGAAGAAGGCGATCCCCTATGGTCAGGCTCTTAGGTTTCGTAGGATATGTTCGGAAGATCGCCAATTTCAGGAGAGGGTAGGCGAGTTAGCTGGATGGCTTAAGGACAGGGGCTACGAAGAGTCTTTAGTTAACGAACAAATAGATAGGGTACGTAGGTTGGATAGGACAACTCTTCTAGCAAATGCGGGAAATATGACCAATAACCAAGGGAGGGGGGAAAGGGTTCCACTTGTTGCCACATACCATCCAGCACTCAATAGTTTGGGGAAGGTTGCCAGGAGACTCCATTCTATGCTCACAAACTCGGAGGAGCATAGAGTGGTATTTCCTGAGCCACCTTTAATAGCATTTAGGAGATGTAAGAACCTTAAGGATATACTTGTTAGGGCTAGGCTCAGTGAGGGAAATGGGGGGACTGATAAGAAGGGATGTTCTCGTTGTGGTAAATCTCGTTGTCAAGTGTGTAATGTCATGAGTAATAGTGAACATTTTCATTCAAACATAGATAGCCGGGAATATAGGATAAACTATTCGTTTAATTGTGACTCGTGAAATGTTGTGTATTTGTTGGAATGTACTGTTTGTGGTGTACAATATGTTGGCAGCACCTGCACGCCTTTTAGGCTTAGGTTTAACAATTACAAGGCGTGCAGTAATAAGTTTAATTCGGGGGCCTCAGTACCCCAGGCGGAATTCTTCAGGCATTTTACTGGAGAAGGCCACCACGGGTTTCTGAAGGATATTAGTATAAAGATAATCGATAGGCTAACGGGGGGAAATAGGATGCGGGAAAGCTTCTGGCAATATCGGCTGGATTGCTTTGCCCCTAAGGGATTAAACACTAGGCAGGTTGATACATAGATTTGATTTTTGTTTACATTTCGGTTGTTTGGTTGTTTTGATGTTTGCGCTCAGCTTTTCGTTAGGGTCACACGCTGTTTTTTAAGGATCTCTTTTCTGCCAATCCGCTTTTGGATCTTTCTATTGCTTGTTTTGTTATTACACACATTTTTTCAGCTCCCGCGAGACAGACACCGCCGCCGACTTTAGCGGCTCTATACTCTGCGCTTTCTTTGATCTTCCTCTTGCCGCTTCTGGTAACATCCCTATTTTAACACCTTTTGCGATTTATTGTATTTAGCGGGATCCCGCTTAGGCTATTGTTTTATATTGTTTTTGAATTTCGAGATGTATATGTATGCTCTGTCTGATTTTGAAAAGTCATTACTGATGAAGGCTTGCGCCGAAACGTTTACTAGAATGTGTTTTTCTTGAGTCTATATATATATATATATATATAGACTCAAGAAAAAACACATTCGTTAAACGTTTCGGCGCAAGCCTTCATCAGTAATGACTTTTCAAAATCAGACAGAGCATACATATACATCTCGAAATTCAAAAACAATATAAAACAATAGCCTAAGCGGGATCCCGCTAAATACAATAAATCGCAAAAGGTGTTAAAATAGGGATGTTACCAGAAGCGGCAAGAGGAAGATCAAAGAAAGCGCAGAGTATAGAGCCGCTAAAGTCGGCGGCGGTGTCTGTCTCGCGGGAGCTGAAAAAATGTGTGTAATAACAAAACAAGCAATAGAAAGATCCAAAAGCGGATTGGCAGAAAAGAGATCCTTAAAAAACAGCGTGTGACCCTAACGAAAAGCTGAGCGCAAACATCAAAACAACCAAACAACCGAAATGTAAACAAAAATCAAATCTATGTATCAACCTGCCTAGCGTCTCTGAATGTGAATAGCCTTCTATTGCACATTGACGAGATTCGTAGTTTGTCAAAAGATTTTGGAACTCATATTTTGGCGATAAATGAAACTAAGCTAGATAAAAATGTTCACGACGATCTAGTCAGCATTGGAGGATATTCCATACAGAGATGTGATCGCAACCGCAACGGCGGTGGTGTTGCTCTTTATATCAAGGACTCTCTTATGGACAAGTGTACTGCTCGCAGTGATCTCCCAAATTCTTCATTAGAGATATTGTGTGTAGAAATTAAGCCAGCTCGCTCTGCTCCTTTTATTGTACTGGCATGGTATCGACCTCCTGATGCGTCGAGTGAGATTTTTGATCAAATTGAGAAAACCTTAGAGTTTTTAGAGAGGGAAGGTAAAGAGATCATTCTCCTTGGTGACACTAATTGTGACATCTTGTCGAACTACCCTACCCAACGACCTGAAGGTGCACCAAATTTACCGTCTCACTCAAATCGATTGCTAGATATTTATAATCTTTTTGGACTCCATCAGCTTATAGTAACAGCCACAAGAGAGACAATCTCATCATCCACGTTAATAGACCATGTGGCTACTAACAATAAGTCAAATATTGTTATTTCAGGAGTTCACCCTCTTGGCATTAGTGACCATTATTTGGTGTATTGTATTAGAAAATTCCGTGGCTCTGTAAAGAAACAGCACAAAAATATTTCTACAAGAAGTCTGAAAAACTTCAATAAAACTGAGTTTTTGAATGACTTACTTTCAGTAGACTGGAAAGGTATTGTTTCCAATACTGACGACATTAATAAAATTGTTAAGCAATGGTCCCATATATTCTCACTCATTCTTGAGAAGCATGCTCCGATGCGTAATAAACGTGTGTCTGAGAAATTTTCCCCATGGCTGACTAAGGAGTTTCAGACTATGTCTGCCACACGTGACAGACTACGTAAACAGGCCGTTAGATCCAAATCCCAAATTTTGATGCAAGCTTATAGGCAGTTACGTAACAGAGTTAACAAGTTGAACTTGGACCTGAAGCGTGAGTTTTTCACAAAGAAGATTTCGTCTTATGCTGGTGATGTTAAGGGGTCATGGAAAATTATTAACCAAGTTCTAAACAAAAAATCCAAGACTACTCATGTTTCATGTCTAAGTGTTGAGGGTGAAACAATATTTGACAATAAGGCTATCGCTGAATCCATGAATAATTTTTTCTGTGGCATTGGTAAAAAGCTCAGTGACAAAATACCGGATACGGTAAATCCACTTTTGGGAAATGAATATTCTGTCAATAAAGAAAATACTAAGTTCCACTTTAAGCCCGTGGATACACGTCAGGTCGAAAAGGTCTTTGGAAAATTCAAATCATCTATGGGATCTGGGCCTGATGGCATTGCCAACTTTTTCTTGAAAGCTGGACTTCCAATCTTGGCCGATTCTCTTTGCGACATGTTTAATCTCTCTTTAGCTACTGGTGTTTTCCCGGATAGTTGGAAAATTGCAAGAGTTGCCCCTATATTTAAAAGTGGCCAACAGAATGATCGCTCAAATTACAGACCCATATCAGTTCTCCCTTTTTTATCAAGGGTGTTTGAAAAGTTGGTTTACAATCAGCTTTATGAGTATATGGACGGAAATAAGCATCTTTTTTCGCATCAATCCGGTTTTAGGAGTTTGCATTCTGTAGTTACATCCCTTTTAAACAATACAAATGATTGGTACGTCAATATAGATAATGGAAAATACACTGCTATGGTCTTCATCGACCTTAAGAAAGCATTTGACACGGTCAATCATCAAATTCTTCTCGCGAAACTGAAGAAATATGGCATTGACGGCCTCGAATATTTATGGTTCCAATCTTACTTAGAAAACAGATGTCAGTTCTGTAAAGTTAATGGTGCATGTTCTGATTTGCACGATATTGATTGTGGTGTTCCTCAGGGATCGTGCTTAGGACCACTCCTTTTTCTAATCTACATTAATGATCTTCCTTTGGCACTCAATAAATGTAATCTGACAATGTATGCTGACGATACTAGCATCTCATATGCCTCTAAAAACATCGAAGAGCTTAATACGACACTAAATAGGGATCTCGATTGTCTAAACAAATGGTTGCAGGGTAACAAACTGTCGTTAAATGTTGTAAAGACGCAAGCGATGGTTATAGGTTCCCAACCAAACCTGAAGAAGATTGCTGAAAAGAAAGTAGATTCTCCAACTTTTTCTATTGGAGGCTCTGACATAAATCTAGTTAACAATGTGAAATATTTAGGTGTTCAACTTGACAGTAATCTTGACTGGAATCAGCACATGAAAGTCTTATGTGGCAAAGTATCTCGTGCTTTAGGTTTTCTCAAGTATGCTAAGAAATTCGTACCGAAACCTACTCTGATACAAATGTACCGAGGCATTGTCGAGCCACACTTTCGCTACTGTTGCTCTGTATGGGGAAGCTGTGGCGAAGCTAGATTGCAAGCTCTGCAAAAATTGCAAAATCGAGCTGCAAGGATTGTCTCAAATAGCAGTTATGATACATCTGCGACCCTTTTGATTAAGAACCTTAAATGGCTTACTGTCAGTGATATGATTAAAAGTGAAACAGCTACGGTTACGTATAAAGCAATAACTGGCCTTGCACCTAGCTATCTTTCTGATTTGTTCACAAAAAAATTCTGACCGAAATATTGATATTAGCTTGCGAAATGCAGCCACTGATCTCTATATCCCAAGGATGACAACCTGCAAAGGACAAAAAGCGATATCTTTTCGTGGCGCTAGAACTTGGAATCAGCTTCCGTTGGATATAAAACAAGCAAATTCGCTTAATTCGTTTAAATGCCAACTAAAAAACCATCTGCAGCCTTCTGCTTGACCATTTGATTGTGATTTTTCGTTCCATTCACCAGTTTTGATTTTACTCTTTTTAATTTTTTATCATAAGTATTCTAGTTAGATTTTTTAGATTTTATCACTTGTAATTAGGTTATTTTAGTAAAGTATTGTTAATTTAGTAAGCTTTTTAACACGGCCCCCTGTAAAGCAGTCGTTGATTGATGGGGCCACCGTGTATAAATAATTAAAAATGAAATGAAATGAAATGAAATCCCTTCTTATCAGTCCCCCCATTTCCCTCACTGAGCCTAGCCCTAACAAGTATATCCTTAAGGTTCTTACATCTCCTAAATGCTATTAAAGGTGGCTCAGGAAATACCACTCTATGCTCCTCCGAGTTTGTGAGCATAGAATGGAGTCTCCTGGCAACCTTCCCCAAACTATTGAGTGCTGGATGGTATGTGGCAACAAGTGGAACCCTTTCCCCCCTCCCTTGGTTATTGGTCCTATTTCCCGCATTTGCTAGAAGAGTTGTCCTATCCAACCTACGTACCCTATCTATTTGTTCGTTAACTAAAGACTCTTCGTAGCCCCTGTCCTTAAGCCATCCAGCCAACTCGCCTACCCTCTCCTGAAATTGGCGATCTTCCGAACATATCCTACGAAACCTAAGAGCCTGACCATAGGGGATCGCCTTCTTCGTGTGCCAGGGGTGACAAGACTTCTTATGCAAGTACTGATGTGTATCAGTTGGCTTGCAAAACAAGTCTGTCGAAAGGACTCCCCCCTCCCCCACGCTAACCTGAACATCTAAAAAACTAATACTCTCCCGTGATTGCTCGCTAGTAAACTTAATGGTTTCGTGGCTACTGTTGAGATGATTGATGAATGACTTCAGCTTTTCCTCCCCGTGCATCCAGATAAAGAAAACATCATCGATGAATCTCATCCAGATGAGGGGCTTGTCAGGTGAAGCCTCCAACAACCTCTCTTCCAACCGGGTCATGAAGAGATTGGCATAGGCCGGAGCGAACTTCGTGCCTATAGCCGTGCCCAATTTCTGCCTATAAATCCTATCATTAAATTCAAAATAATTATTCTCCAAGACCAAGGACGCCAACCCAACTAGGGTATCAGTAGCCACGCCCGGGTTTTCCCTTCTATCCAGCGCCTCCCTGATGGCCTCTAAACCCTCCCCGTGTGGAATGCTTGGATAGAGTCCCACAACATCAACCGTACACAACAAAGCCCCCTCTGGTATTTTACCTAACTTACTTAGCCTAGACAAAAAGTGGTTAGTGTCCTTAACATATGACCTACTTTGGCTAACCAACGGGTTAAGGTGGTGGTCTAGATACTCTGAAATATGCTCTGTTATAGTACCACAATTGGAAATGACTGGTCGCCCCTTAACGCTACTAAGACCCTTGTGGATCTTAGGTAGCAAATAAAATCTACCTAACTTAGAATCTATAACTTCCAAATAGTCAGTCACTTCCCCTAATCTTGGGTCCTCCTCCCTCAGTTCTTTCAACTTAGAATTAATGGTCTTACCCAAATCTACCGTGGGGTCCACCTCTATTTCTTCATAAACCTGCCTATCGTCTAATTGTCGGTTAGCCTCAGTTATGTAATCCCCCCGATCCCAAACTACAACTGCTGATCCCTTATCCGCTTCCTTGATGACTATGTTCCTATCAGATTTAAGATTTTTCAAAGAAAGTTGTTCAGAAGAAGAAAGATTACTAAAATTCTTACCCTCCGGCGAGACAGACATTACCTCCTTCTCCAGCAGCGAAAGATAGTTTTCTAGAACTGGGTCATCCTTGGGAGGCTGCCATGTAGATTTAGTTTTAAAATTATTGTCCTTGTCTGGTACATAATCGTCCTCGTTATTTCTGAAATGCCATCTCAGTCTCATCCGCCTGTTGTATGCTTCTATATCTGCTCTTAACTTTGCTTTATCGATGTCAGTAGGAGTGGGTGAGAACTTCAGGCCTTTCGAAAGAAGACTTATATCTTCCTCCGAAAGTTCCCTCCGAGATAAGTTCACCACACTCCCACTGACAAATCGTCCCCTCAGCCTTCCATTCTCCAAAACCTCTTCCTCCTCTTCATCGTCCTCTCCTCTCGGTATTTCTGCTGCCATCATTTCCTCTCGATTGATGTTTCTTTCACGCGGTAGATCTTTTCCGTCAAATAATTCGTTGGTGTGATGGTCCATGGTCCGAAGGGCATACAAATTGCCAATAGAAACATCAATGCCAGCATCCTTGCAGAGTTTAGTAGCCTTGCTGATTCTTTTCTTTTCAAGTGATTCTTTGCATTCCTTGACCCGTCCAGTGATGTGTTCCAGCTCCTCTCTATTGAGATTTGGGCGAACTCTTCTCAGCAACTCATACGCATTGTTCTTTGAATCTTCTAGCTGTTCTCTGTATCGGATTATCAACAGTGTCATCAACTGTCCTTGTGCTGTGTCCAGGACATTTCTCCATGACTGGTTGAAGCCTTCTGACAATTTCCCAAGTAAGGATGGAACCTTCTTTAATCGGAGACCATGTGGAATTACATTCTCAGCATTACAAAATTCCAGGAAGTTGCGGTGGTGCTCTAGCTTAATTAAATTGATAAATGTATTTATGATTGATATAGTACGCTCCATCTGATTACCCTTCAATTCCTATTCTAAGCAAAAAATTAATATATATTCTCATAAGCTCCTACTCAATATGTAATAAAATAGATATATAGACTCAATTTTTAGACTCAATATATATATATATATATATATAGGTCGAAACACAAAATATCAACAAGCCACTTGAGACTCACTAAATATTAATAATTCTATTTATAAATTCTCGCAACTAGTTTCGTCCGTTCAAGCGGACTCTTCAGGCTACAGTGATTACATGATACTTGATTTTACAATTTATTACATGATACTATATCTAATCTGACGTAATATGAATATATCGCATCAGCCTTGTTCAAATTGATGTAATCCAGAGCGAGGCTTATTCAAGATTGCGACGCTTCTGGTGTCTCTTTGTTAAGGGAGGGATTGTATTTAGTAATGAAATAGCTTTCCTTTTCTTTTCGGTATGTTTCGTCTTGATTGTGTAGTTTAAAAAAGGGACATATCGTGAACTTTGTGGTTTTGTTCTTTGCGCATTCTGCGATATGTTTGCTTACTTTTAATTTTCGATATTGTGGCATGGAGATATGGTTACGATGCAGCGTTGTTCTATGTCGTAGGGTGTCTCCTGATTCACCAATGTACTTTTCTCCACAGCCATTACACGTTATGACATAAATAAAATCTCTAACACCACAATCCATTTTGTTTTTTATGTTAAATAGCGTTTTATTGGGCTTGTTTATTTCAATTTGGCTGCAAACAACTATTTGTTTGCATGTCTCACAGCGTTTATCATTACATTTTGTCACCTTAGGTGTACTGTCTGTTAGATTCTCTGAAGTAAATTTTGCTCGTGTGAGTATTCGTTTAAGGTTTTGTGGTTGGCGTTTACTTGGTATTATTTTCGTATTTTCTATCTTATTCTTTAATTTTGGACTTGCATTTAGTATTGAGATTGATTCTTTAATTATTGGAAAGAATTGTGGGTTTCTTGGGTTATTTGTGGATACAAAGGTAAGCAAGTTCTCCTCGACTGTTTTCTCTTTTGGCGTCCTTAGTTCCTCTTGAGAGATTCCTTTTGCTTTTTCAAAACCATTTTTTATCAATGTTAGTGGATATCCTAGGTGCATTAAGGTTTCTTTTAACTTATTCATTCGTATTTCGAGAGTTTCCCTCTCGTCGACTATAGTACACAGACGTCTGGCTAGGTTGTATGGAATATTTCTAAGTGTGTGCTTAGGGTGTGTTGAGTTAAATGGAACGTAATTGTGGGTATCAGTTGGTTTGAAATACATGTCCGTAATTATTTTGTCTTTTTCTGCTATCATTTTTATATCCAGGAAATTCATTTGTTGATAGTTGGTTTCAATCGTAAATTTGATATTGTCGTGTAAGCTATTTAGGATATCATGAAGTTGTGTGACTGGACCTAATCTAGTGTCCCAGTAGATGAAGCAATCATCCAGATATCTCATCCATTCCTTTTGAAATTTTTGTCGGGCTTCCAATCCAAATTGTTCCTGGAATTTATCATACAGTTTTATTTCTAAGAATGCTATTACCATTGTAGCATATACAGGGGCACATTTTGTTCCCATCGCTGTCCCGCAAACTTGAAGAAATGTTCTATCATCAAAATTAAAAGTATTCTGCTCAAGGACAATCCGAATAGCATTTATTATAAACTGATCAGGTATGTTTCTTGGCTTAATTTCTGGGAACTTTCCTAGCCAGAACTGAATTGCATCCAGTCCTAAGTTGTTATCAATGTTAGTGTACATGCTTGATATATCAAATGTTGTGAACACCTTGTTTGTATCTGCCTTACGGGGCATTTTAGTCAGAAAATCAATGTCGTCTCTAATGTAGCTATCTACCTTGTTTAAGAAAGGACGTAACAATTTGTCAATGAAATTGCTTAAATGACTTGTTATGCATTTAGGACCAGCAATAATTGGTCGCATTGTTAAACTCGCTGGACAGTTCACCGTTATGCATTCGTCGGGTGACTTTTTAATATTTTCAAGTATTTCCTTGCATTTGTGTACTTTGGGTAACCCATAGATATTACTTGCTTTAAAGTCAAAATTTGTCATGTAATCAATCTCTTTACTTGTTAAATCATCTTTATATGTATTAGTTAATCTTTTAATTTTGATCAATATTTCTTTTTCGATAGAGGGGTTATTTATCTCTTTATAGGTTTTTCTATCATTTAGTAAGGATAATATCTTATCTTTGTAGAAGTCCCTGTCCATTATGACGCAAGCGCCCCCCTTATCTCCTTCTTTTATTATCAAATTACTATCATTTTTTAATTGCATTATAGCTTCCCATTCATCTATCTTAAGGTTATATTTGGTTTTCTTTTGTGTTACTATTTCTTCCTCCAAGGGGTACTTTGTTAAATAGTCTATGTATGTGTCTAAAATCAAATTTCTGTTTGGTGGAGGGTTAAATGTGCTTGGATTTTTTACCAAACTTGGGTCTAAATTATCATCGGTAATAAGGTCGTCTGCGTAATATTCCATTAAACGAAGTTTTCTACAAAATTTCTTAACGTCAGTTTTTAATTCACTAATGTCAGCTCTAGGTGTAGGAGTAAATTTTAAACCATACTTTGTTAGTGTCTCCTTTGCTTTGCTTCCGATAGCCCTATTTGTTAGTATAAGGAGCTTCGGCTGAACAGGCTCATTTACTGCTAGAAGTCTGGAGCTTGATTCCGGCCTTGGGACAAAAAAGAATTGCTTCTCTGTGCGTTTCTTCTACTTTCTGGGTTCACATCTCTTTGCAGTGGTTGGTTCGTGTTGGTGTTTCTATATTGTCTGTATTGGTTTCTTCTTCTGTTGTTCATATGCTCCGGGATATATGTTGGTCGTCGGAAGAAATTATTTCCTGTATTGTTGTGGCGCCGTTGAACGTTGGAGTAGTTTGTATTCCTGACGGTGTGTTGTGTATTTTCACGTGGGGATTGACGATTGTCATTGTTTTCGGTAACCTCAGGATCGAACTCCATATTTGTGTACCATTCTTCTTTTTCTTTCCAAATTGATTCTGAGTTTTGTTCCTCAAGTTTACAATCTTTCATCCACATCTGGCGTAGGCTTGCCTTTGTTCGTTCATCATATGCTGATGTCTCTATTTCTGAGTACATTTCTTGGTCAGTAGCCTGGTATTTTAATTTGAAGTTGTTTATTTTTATTGCCATCATCTCCATCTCGGATTTCATGGTTTCCTTGGCATGGCGCATTCTTACTTCTCTTTGTTCTTCTGCTTCTCCAGGTATTGTTTTCGGTAGAAATTTTCTGGGAATTTTCTCTGGAGTTGAATCGTACCATTCTTTGTATTTGTTTGCAAGTTTTGTGTTCTTTAAGTAGAGCCAGAATATTTTCTTCCTTTCATTGAGTGTATCTCCCCAATTTTTCATTTTTGACTTCAGTTTTTCGTTGTCTTGTTGTTGAAGCATGTTGTTTGTTGTATGTGCATGTTCTGCTATCATCGAGAATCCTTTTGCCATAGTGTCCCTTGTTTCTTTAAATTCTGATTCGATTAGTTTTGCGTGGTTCGTATCCTTTATTAATGTTGCATTATTGCCGAAGCTCCTTATACTAACAAATAGGGCTATCGGAAGCAAAGCAAAGGAGACACTAACAAAGTATGGTTTAAAATTTACTCCTACACCTAGAGCTGACATTAGTGAATTAAAAACTGACGTTAAGAAATTTTGTAGAAAACTTCTCCAAGCACATTTAACCCTCCACCAAACAGAAATTTGATTTTAGACACATACATAGACTATTTAACAAAGTACCCCTTGGAGGAAGAAATAGTAACACAAAAGAAAACCAAATATAACCTTAAGATAGATGAATGGGAAGCTATAATGCAATTAAAAAATGATAGTAATTTGATAATAAAAGAAGGAGATAAGGGGGGCGCTTGCGTCATAATGGACAGGGACTTCTACAAAGATAAGATATTATCCTTACTAAATGATAGAAAAACCTATCAAGAGATAAATAACCCCTCTATCGAAAAAGAAATATTGATCAAAATTAAAAGATTAACTAATACATATAAAGATGATTTAACAAGTAAAGAGATTGATTACATGACATATTTTGACTTTAAAGCAAGTAATATCTATGGGTTACCCAAAGTACACAAATGCAAGGAAATACTTGAAAATATCAAAAAGTCACCCGACGAATGCATAACGGTGAACTGTCCAGCGAGTTTAACAATGCGACCAATTATTGCTGGTCCTAAATGCATAACAAGTCATTTAAGCAATTTCATTGACAAATTGTTACGTCCTTTCTTAAACAAGGTAGATAGCTACATTAGAGACGACATTGATTTTCTGACTAAAATGCCCCGTAAGGCAGATACAAACAAGGTGTTCACAACATTTGATATATCAAGCATGTACACTAACATTGATAACAACTTAGGACTGGATGCAATTCAGTTTTGGCTAGGAAAGTTCCCAGAAATTAAGCCAAGAAACATACCTGATCAGTTTATAATAAATGCTATTCGGATTGTCCTTGAGCAGAATACTTTTAATTTTGATGATAGAACATTTCTTCAAGTTTGCGGGACAGCGATGGGAACAAAATGTGCCCCTGTATATGCTACAATGGTAATAGCATTCTTAGAAATAAAACTGTATGATAAATTCCAGGAACAATTTGGATTGGAAGCCCGACAAAAATTTCAAAAGGAATGGATGAGATATCTGGATGATTGCTTCATCTACTGGGACACTAGATTAGGTCCAGTCACACAACTTCATGATATCCTAAATAGCTTACACGACAATATCAAATTTACGATTGAAACCAACTATCAACAAATGAATTTCCTGGATATAAAAATGATAGAAGAAAAAGACAAAATAATTACGGACATGTATTTCAAACCAACTGATACCCACAATTACGTTCCATTTAACTCAACACACCCTAAGCACACACTTAGAAATATTCCATACAACCTAGCCAGACGTCTGTGTACTATAGTCGACGAGAGGGAAACTCTCGAAATACGAATGAATAAGTTAAAAGAAACCTTAATGCACCTAGGATATCCACTAACATTGATAAAAAATGGTTTTGAAAAAGCAAAAGCAATCTCTCAAGAGGAACTAAGGACGCCAAAAGAGAAAACAGTCGAGGAGAACTTGCTTACCTTTGTATCCACAAATAACCCAAGAAACCCACAATTCTTTCCAATAATTAAAGAATCAATCTCAATATTAAATGCAAGTCCAAAATTAAAGAATAAGATAGAAAATACGAAAATAATACCAAGTAAACGCCAACCACAAAACCTTAAACGAATACTCACACGAGCAAAATTTACTTCAGAGAATCTAACAGACAGTACACCTAAGGTGACAAAATGTAATGATAAACGCTGTGAGACATGCAAACAAATAGTTGTTTGCAGCCAAATTGAAATAAACAAGCCCAATAAAACGCTATTTAACATAAAAAACAAAATGGATTGTGGTGTTAGAGATTTTATTTATGTCATAACGTGTAATGGCTGTGGAGAAAAGTACATTGGTGAATCAGGAGACACCCTACGACATAGAACAACGCTGCATCGTAACCATATCTCCATGCCACAATATCGAAAATTAAAAGTAAGCAAACATATCGCAGAATGCGCAAAGAACAAAACCACAAAGTTCACGATATGTCCCTTTTTTAAACTACACAATCAAGACGAAACATACCGAAAAGAAAAGGAAAGCTATTTCATTACTTAATACAATCCTTCCCTTAACGAAGAGACACCAGAAGCGTCGCAATCTTGAATAAGCCTCGCTCTGGATTACATCAATTTGAACAAGGCTGATGCAATATATTCATATTACGTCAGATTAGATATAGTATCATGTAATAAATTGTAAAATCAAGTATCATGTAATCACTGTAGCCTGAAGAGTCCGCTTGAACGGACGAAACTAGTTGCGAGAATTTATAAATAGAATTATTAATATTTAGTGAGTCTCAAGTGGCTTGTTGATATTTTGTGTTTCGACCTATATCTTACGGTACCTGGACACTTTTCGTTTCGACCTATATATATATATATGAAGAAAATGGCGAATTTTTTGATAAATCTGCACTTGAAGGAATTGGCGCAGAAATAGACCGACTTGAAAAAGTCCTTGGAGCTACTACCAATAACTATAACTGTAACAGAAATGATAATAACACAGTATCCAGATTTGAGGAAACGGACATTAAAGCAAACCCTAGAACTAAAATTCCTATGCCTATAAAGTTAACTAAATTAATTAAAGCCAGACGGAAATTGAATCTTACGTCAGATAAATATAATTAGAAATCTTACACCATATGAATAAGAACTATAAACATAAACTCTGTTGCCAGTGTAAATTAATCATTTTAGCCTGAAGAGTCTGCATGAACAGACGAAACTAGTCGCCAAAGAAACGAGTGTTGTTTTTGTTAATGCCTTCTATAAGTTTCGATATATATTTTACTTGCGTATTGTACTTTTTTCGTTTCGACATATACCTCTCCTTACGCATAAGAGATGGCAGAAAGCAAACAACAGAAAGGTTTTGAAGACCAAGAAGATGAAACAAGATTTCAGTCAGGTCAAGCATCCTTTTTCTCGTCGTTATAAGACAAATCAGAGAGACAGCAACTGTCTTATCAGAAAGCAACATAACAGAAGAAATTGATTTGGCAGGAAACATAGTGAAAATGTCTAGAATCCTTGAAGATTACGTCCAGTGTGGCCAAACAAGAGCTACGACCAAAGAACAGAAACCATTAGACTATTCAAAGATCATACGAAAGATGAAGAAGAAGAGAAAGCTAGCCTATTACCACTTTTTTAAGAACAAGAGAATGACCGAGATTTACAAGGAAAGTTATAATAAAAACAAAAATGAAATAAAAGTACCAAAGCACCTAGTTCCGAGGCATCATCCAGAAGAAACGAAACAAGAGCTTCAACTACGAACAAAACACGCGAGACAAAAGTTAAAGCAAGAAATGGAATTATCAGAGTCAAAAAGAAATACCTACGAAAAGAGAATCAAGACAATTGACGATAAAATTGATAACCTAATCGAGATGAAGTATGGCGAGTATCCTCTCAAAATGCAGTCGATTAAAAACAATTGGAAAACAGAATGTGAAAAGGAAGAAGTTAAATCTATTCAAATTTGGCAAGTGAATGAAACAAAAATGAAGTCGAAAATGCGTACATTCAAAATACCTCCTGATTTAGTGATAGAGAAGCTAGATAAAGAGAACCGCATGGTTACAGAAACAGCGTCAAAAAAGATGGCTGTCACAGAACACCCATGTAAAGAAAAGAAATACGATAATTACCCTAATGATACCATAAGCAACATTAGAGAGCTTGAATCCAAATACATACAAGAATTTGAAAAAATGATGCACGCTGAAGAAAATGGCGAATTTTTTGATAAATCTGCACTTGAAGGAATTGGCGCAGAAATAGACCGACTTGAAAAAGTCCTTGGAGCTACTACCAATAACTATAACTGTAACAGAAATGATAATAACACAGTATCCAGATTTGAGGAAACGGACATTAAAGCAAACCCTAGAACTAAAATTCCTATGCCTATAAAGTTAACTAAATTAATTAAAGCCAGACGGAAATTGAATCTTACGTCAGATAAATATAATTAGAAATCTTACACCATATGAATAAGAACTATAAACATAAACTCTGTTGCCAGTGTAAATTAATCATTTTAGCCTGAAGAGTCTGCATGAACAGACGAAACTAGTCGCCAAAGAAACGAGTGTTGTTTTTGTTAATGCCTTCTATAAGTTTCGATATATATTTTACTTGCGTATTGTACTTTTTTCGTTTCGACATATACCTCTCCTTACGCATAAGAGATGGCAGAAAGCAAACAACAGAAAGGTTTTGAAGACCAAGAAGATGAAACAAGATTTCAGTCAGGTCAAGCATCCTTTATTCTCGTCGTTATAAGACAAATCAGAGAGACAGCAACTGTCTTATCAGAAAGCAACATAACAGAAGAAATTGATTTGGCAGGAAACATAGTGAAAATGTCTAGAATCCTTGAAGATTACGTCCAGTGTGGCCAAACAAGAGCTACGACCAAAGAACAGAAACCATTAGACTATTCAAAGATCATACGAAAGATGAAGAAGAAGAGAAAGCTAGCCTATTACCACTTTTTTAAGAACAAGAGAATGACCGAGATTTACAAGGAAAGTTATAATAAAAACAAAAATGAAATAAAAGTACCAAAGCACCTAGTTCCGAGGCATCATCCAGAAGAAACGAAACAAGAGCTTCAACTACGAACAAAACACGCGAGACAAAAGTTAAAGCAAGAAATGGAATTATCAGAGTCAAAAAGAAATACCTACGAAAAGAGAATCAAGACAATTGACGATAAAATTGATAACCTAATCGAGATGAAGTATGGCGAGTATCCTCTCAAAATGCAGTCGATTAAAAACAATTGGAAAACAGAATGTGAAAAGGAAGAAGTTAAATCTATTCAAATTTGGCAAGTGAATGAAACAAAAATGAAGTCGAAAATGCGTACATTCAAAATACCTCCTGATTTAGTGATAGAGAAGCTAGATAAAGAGAACCGCATGGTTACAGAAACAGCGTCAAAAAAGATGGCTGTCACAGAACACCCATGTAAAGAAAAGAAATACGATAATTACCCTAATGATACCATAAGCAACATTAGAGAGCTTGAATCCAAATACATACAAGAATTTGAAAAAATGATGCACGCTGAAGAAAATGGCGAATTTTTTGATAAATCTGCACTTGAAGGAATTGGCGCAGAAATAGACCGACTTGAAAAAGTCCTTGGAGCTACTACCAATAACTATAACTGTAACAGAAATGATAATAACACAGTATCCAGATTTGAGGAAACGGACATTAAAGCAAACCCTAGAACTAAAATTCCTATGCCTATAAAGTTAACTAAATTAATTAAAGCCAGACGGAAATTGAATCTTACGTCAGATAAATATAATTAGAAATCTTACACCATATGAATAAGAACTATAAACATAAACTCTGTTGCCAGTGTAAATTAATCATTTTAGCCTGAAGAGTCTGCATGAACAGACGAAACTAGTCGCCAAAGAAACGAGTGTTGTTTTTGTTAATGCCGTCTATAAGTTTCGATATATATTTTACTTGCGTATTGTACTTCTTTCGTTTCGACATATACCTCTCCTTACGCATAAGAGATGGCAGAAAGCAAACAACAGAAAGGTTTTGAAGACCAAGAAGATGAAACAAGATTTCAGTCAGGTCAAGCATCCTTTATTCTCGTCGTTATAAGACAAATCAGAGAGACAGCAACTGTCTTATCAGAAAGCAACATAACAGAAGAAATTGATTTGGCAGGAAACATAGTGAAAATGTCTAGAATCCTTGAAGATTACGTCCAGTGTGGCCAAACAAGAGCTACGACCAAAGAACAGAAACCATTAGACTATTCAAAGATCATACGAAAGATGAAGAAGAAGAGAAAGCTAGCCTATTACCACTTTTTTAAGAACAAGAGAATGACCGAGATTTACAAGGAAAGTTATAATAAAAACAAAAATGAAATAAAAGTACCAAAGCACCTAGTTCCGAGGCATCATCCAGAAGAAACGAAACAAGAGCTTCAACTACGAACAAAACACGCGAGACAAAAGTTAAAGCAAGAAATGGAATTATCAGAGTCAAAAAGAAATACCTACGAAAAGAGAATCAAGACAATTGACGATAAAATTGATAACCTAATCGAGATGAAGTATGGCGAGTATCCTCTCAAAATGCAGTCGATTAAAAACAATTGGAAAACAGAATGTGAAAAGGAAGAAGTTAAATCTATTCAAATTTGGCAAGTGAATGAAACAAAAATGAAGTCGAAAATGCGTACATTCAAAATACCTCCTGATTTAGTGATAGAGAAGCTAGATAAAGAGAACCGCATGGTTACAGAAACAGCGTCAAAAAAGATGGCTGTCACAGAACACCCATGTAAAGAAAAGAAATACGATAATTACCCTAATGATACCATAAGCAACATTAGAGAGCTTGAATCCAAATACATACAAGAATTTGAAAAAATGATGCACGCTGAAGAAAATGGCGAATTTTTTGATAAATCTGCACTTGAAGGAATTGGCGCAGAAATAGACCGACTTGAAAAAGTCCTTGGAGCTACTACCAATAACTATAACTGTAACAGAAATGATAATAACACAGTATCCAGATTTGAGGAAACGGACATTAAAGCAAACCCTAGAACTAAAATTCCTATGCCTATAAAGTTAACTAAATTAATTAAAGCCAGACGGAAATTGAATCTTACGTCAGATAAATATAATTAGAAATCTTACACCATATGAATAAGAACTATAAACATAAACTCTGTTGCCAGTGTAAATTAATCATTTTAGCCTGAAGAGTCTGCATGAACAGACGAAACTAGTCGCCAAAGAAACGAGTGTTGTTTTTGTTAATGCCTTCTATAAGTTTCGATATATATTTTACTTGCGTATTGTACTTTTTTCGTTTCGACATATACCTCTCCTTACGCATAAGAGATGGCAGAAAGCAAACAACAGAAAGGTTTTGAAGACCAAGAAGATGAAACAAGATTTCAGTCAGGTCAAGCATCCTTTATTCTCGTCGTTATAAGACAAATCAGAGAGACAGCAACTGTCTTATCAGAAAGCAACATAACAGAAGAAATTGATTTGGCAGGAAACATAGTGAAAATGTCTAGAATCCTTGAAGATTACGTCCAGTGTGGCCAAACAAGAGCTACGACCAAAGAACAGAAACCATTAGACTATTCAAAGATCATACGAAAGATGAAGAAGAAGAGAAAGCTAGCCTATTACCACTTTTTTAAGAACAAGAGAATGACCGAGATTTACAAGGAAAGTTATAATAAAAACAAAAATGAAATAAAAGTACCAAAGCACCTAGTTCCGAGGCATCATCCAGAAGAAACGAAACAAGAGCTTCAACTACGAACAAAACACGCGAGACAAAAGTTAAAGCAAGAAATGGAATTATCAGAGTCAAAAAGAAATACCTACGAAAAGAGAATCAAGACAATTGACGATAAAATTGATAACCTAATCGAGATGAAGTATGGCGAGTATCCTCTCAAAATGCAGTCGATTAAAAACAATTGGAAAACAGAATGTGAAAAGGAAGAAGTTAAATCTATTCAAATTTGGCAAGTGAATGAAACAAAAATGAAGTCGAAAATGCGTACATTCAAAATACCTCCTGATTTAGTGATAGAGAAGCTAGATAAAGAGAACCGCATGGTTACAGAAACAGCGTCAAAAAAGATGGCTGTCACAGAACACCCATGTAAAGAAAAGAAATACGATAATTACCCTAATGATACCATAAGCAACATTAGAGAGCTTGAATCCAAATACATACAAGAATTTGAAAAAATGATGCACGCTGAAGAAAATGGCGAATTTTTTGATAAATCTGCACTTGAAGGAATTGGCGCAGAAATAGACCGACTTGAAAAAGTCCTTGGAGCTACTACCAATAACTATAACTGTAACAGAAATGATAATAACACAGTATCCAGATTTGAGGAAACGGACATTAAAGCAAACCCTAGAACTAAAATTCCTATGCCTATAAAGTTAACTAAATTAATTAAAGCCAGACGGAAATTGAATCTTACGTCAGATAAATATAATTAGAAATCTTACACCATATGAATAAGAACTATAAACATAAACTCTGTTGCCAGTGTAAATTAATCATTTTAGCCTGAAGAGTCTGCATGAACAGACGAAACTAGTCGCCAAAGAAACGAGTGTTGTTTTTGTTAATGCCTTCTATAAGTTTCGATATATATTTTACTTGCGTATTGTACTTTTTTCGTTTCGACATATATATATATATATATATATATATATATATATATATATTTTTCATGAGTGGGCTACCACAATTCGAGAATTAAAATGTGCCCCTGCCTGGGATCGAACCCGGGGTCTTCGTGTCAAAAGTTTCTCCAACATTCCACTGCGCCACTCAAGCGCAATGAAATGTTGGAGAAATCTGAAGTCATTCAGATTCCCGGGTCTGATAGCTGATGCCGAATGATTATATATACGTATGCATGGCTCTGATGAAGGCTTAATGCCGAAACACGAAAAAACAAAAAATGGCTTCTGTCGTGGTGTAAGACCCGGGAATCTGAATGACTTCAGATTTCTCCAACATTTCATTGCGCTTGAGTGGCGCAGTGGAATGTTGGAGAAACTTTTGACACGAAGACCCCGGGTTCGATCCCAGGCAGGGGCACATTTTAATTCTCGAATTGTGGTAGCCCACTCATGAAAAATATATTTCACCGTGTCAGCTGATGCCGAATGATTATATATACGTATGCATGGCTCTGATGAAGGCTTAATGCCGAAACACGAAAAAACAAAAAATGGCTTCTGTCGTGGTGTAAGACCCGGGAATCTGAATGACTTCAGATTTCTCCAACATTTCATTGCGCTTGAGTGGCGCAGTGGAATGTTGGAGAAACTTTTGACACGAAGACCCCGGGTTCGATCCCAGGCAGGGGCACATTTTAATTCTCGAATTGTGGTAGCCCACTCATGAAAAATATATTTCACCGTGTCAGCTGATGCCGAATGATTATATATACGTATGCATGGCTCTGATGAAGGCTTAATGCCGAAACACGAAAAAACAAAAAATGGCTTCTGTCGTGGTGTAAGACCCGGGAATCTGAATGACTTCAGATTTCTCCAACATTTCATTGCGCTTGAGTGGCGCAGTGGAATGTTGGAGAAACTTTTGACACGAAGACCCCGGGTTCGATCCCAGGCAGGGGCACATTTTAATTCTCGAATTGTGGTAGCCCACTCATGAAAAATATATTTCACCGTGTCAGCTGATGCCGAATGATTATATATACGTATGCATGGCTCTGATGAAGGCTTAATGCCGAAACACGAAAAAACAAAAAATGGCTTCTGTCGTGGTGTAAGACCCGGGAATCTGAATGACTTCAGATTTCTCCAACATTTCATTGCGCTTGAGTGGCGCAGTGGAATGTTGGAGAAACTTTTGACACGAAGACCCCGGGTTCGATCCCAGGCAGGGGCACATTTTAATTCTCGAATTGTGGTAGCCCACTCATGAAAAATATATTTCACCGTGTCAGCTGATGCCGAATGATTATATATACGTATGCATGGCTCTGATGAAGGCTTAATGCCGAAACACGAAAAAACAAAAAATGGCTTCTGTCGTGGTGTAAGACCCGGGAATCTGAATGACTTCAGATTTCTCCAACATTTCATTGCGCTTGAGTGGCGCAGTGGAATGTTGGAGAAACTTTTGACACGAAGACCCCGGGTTCGATCCCAGGCAGGGGCACATTTTAATTCTCGAATTGTGGTAGCCCACTCATGAAAAATATATTTCACCGTGTCAGCTGATGCCGAATGATTATATATATATATATATATATATATATGTATGGGTTGCTCTGAAGATGCCCTAGTGGGCGAAACTAGTTAGCAGTTAACTCAATAAAAAAGCGCAAAAGATCAACTCGATGCCTGCTCTCTGTAGATGTTGTCCCTCTTCTTCTCATCGTCCACTTTATATAAATATAGTACCATATATTACCATATATATTACCATATACTATACATATATTATACATTACCATATATATATATATATATATATGTATATAGTAATACAGTACAATATAGTACAGTATTGATTACTAATGAAGGCTTACGCCGAAACTTTTAAAGAATGTGTTTTTTCTGAGTTTATAGTAATACATATTTATTCTCATAAGCTCCTACTCAATATGTAATAAAATAGATATATGCACTCAGAAAAAAACACATTCGTTAAACGTTTCGGCGTAAGACTTCATCAGAAATGACTTTTCAAAATCAGACAGAGTATACATATCGATCTCAAAATTCAAAAACAATATAAAACAATAGCCTAAGCGGGATCCCGCTAAATACAATAAATCAAAAAGGTTTTAGAATAGGGATGTTACCAGAAGCGGCAAGAGGAAGATCAAAGAAAGCACAGAGTATAGACTGCTAAAGTCGGCGGCGGTGTCTGTCTCGCGGGAGCTGAAACAACGTGTGTTATAACAAAACAAGCAATAGAAAGATCCTAGATTGGATTTGCAGAATAGAGATCCTTAAAAAACAGCGTGTGTCACTAACCAAAAGCTGGGCGCAAAAATCAAAACAACCAAACAACCAAAGTGTAAACAAAAATCAAATGTATGTATCAACCTGCATACTAGGCAGGTTGATATATAGATTTGATTTTTGTTTACACTTTGGTTGTTTGGTTGTTTTGATTTTTGCGCTCAGCTTTTCGGGAGTGACACACGCTGTTTTTTAAAGGCACTGAGTCCGCATAAATTCATGCCCAATATCAGCTTTTTTTCAATCATAAAACAAAAGTTGTGATTTAATCGCTATTGAAATGAAACCAAAGGAATTCCTGAGGATAATGCAAGGATTAAGAAGTCTTTGGTCTCCACTACTAATGACTTTGGCGCAATTGGGCGATAACAAATGGTCTGTCAGCAGTTTGTCAGCAAAATTCAGGATAGCGTTAACGCAGCACCTTATGTCAAGGATTGTAGACATTGTATTGAGGCAAACATAGATTTCCAAAAGAAATGGAATAATTAGCAAAACGAATAGAAGAGCCTATCCTTGTTTACACTTTCAACAAGATGGTAGGCTTTATAAAGTTGGTAAGCGTGTTATGTCACTATCTCCCCTTTCAGCATATTGTATTCATCAAAAGCCCCAGAAACTCATTACGGGAAGTGAGGGGACCAAGCGCCACCTGTTATACTACTACCAGCAAATTGTATGCTAGTTGAAAGTATTCATTTAGGGTCAGATGTGCCTGTCCAACATTTGAAACATAAGCAGAAGACATTCTGCATGGTACAAACATACAATGATGTATTATGTTTTACTTTTAGATATCTTTCTACTTTTGTACCGATGTTGTAATATGTTCTAAAACTACCCAAAAGATCCACTGCATATGAGCCAGTCTAGAAAACTGAGGTAGACTCATTAAGGAATTAACTCCGGAAAAGTATACAACTTCTTCAAGACGTTTTTGCTTATGAATAGTTACTACTCTCAGAAAATTTGAGGTGGACATGTCCACCCATTCCACCCACTGGCAACGCCCTTATTGTTGCATAGGTTTGCTAAGTAACATGTTTGTATCTGTTCCAAAGTGCTTTCTAAGGGTTCAAATTGTTGTTTACCTGTTTCGCAGTTCTTTCCAGAAAAACCATTAGGGCAGTTGCATTCATAATCTGCATACTTATCAACACAAACTCCAGAGTTCCTACATGGATTTTCTTTGCATTCGTCTCCATCTGAAAGTTAAATGAATTTATCAGTGGCACACAAAGCTTACTGTTGCCATAGAAATTCAGTTGAAATGAAGAGGAATGCTTTCCCGTATTACATGAAACACACGTTCCTGATATATTTTAGCTCAAATTATATTCGACTACCTATTTGCACAATTAATATGTATACGTTTCCAGTTCAATTGAATGTTGATTAGGATGCGTTTTAGACCAGGCCCAGTTTTTTTTGTAGAATGCTCAAAGGAAACGATTGCAAAAGGATAGTTGCAGTCAGTGAAAAGCTCTATCATACTCTTTTCAGAATTTCAAATGCAAAGATGTACCAACCACACTGAAAAACCAATACAAAATTTCAAAATACGATGTTCATTTGTCGAAAAACATGAGCAGTCATTATATTCTTTTGGAGTTACTTCTTTGCATACATTTCATTTTGAGTCATGGTTTCTTTATCTACTAGGAAGTTAAGTGCTCGCTTCGCTCACGCTTCAACATACCTAGCTCCCTGCAGAGAGCTTTTTAACAATATCTGAGATTTCACCTTGAATGCAGAAGCGCCGGGAGGGGGGTCAAGGGGGGGGCGGTCGCCCCCCAATATTCTCCACAACCACTTTTCAAATTCGTTTAATTCCGGTGTAAAATTATGGGGGGGGGGTAAGGCCAATGATCTTTGGCAATTATATTGTGAGTATCGGTTTGTACGATCTTGCTGTCTTATTGCATTTTCCAACGATCTGTAGGGCACTGACTCGGAATTTTTTTTCTGGTCGCGGAGGCCCTAGACCCCCGTTCTATGTGCCCTCCGAACTTGCACATCTCAACAATATTGCTTGTGAAAGATCTAAGTCAACATCTTTTTCACAAACCAAACGAGGAGAAAGTAGTTCTGATAGGATGGGTAGTAGGGTAAGATTTTTTCGGAGAAATGATGGAAAGTGACTGGGAGAGTCGTTCTAAGCCAATGTATAGGTTGGATTTTTGAAAAATTTCCGAAACAAACTATTACAGAATTGTCAAGATTTCAATTTTGAGGCCAGGCAAATTGGATTGTTAGAACCGTTCTGGGACAAATTATGGTGTGTTTGCGCAAAAATTTTCCTGTGGTGGTAATTTATAAAAGTACTGTTACCTAATTATGAAAGTTTTCAATTGGGCACTGGTAAAGATGGGATGCATTCTAAACCAAAGAATATCATCTTTTTACAAAAATAGTTTCCTGGGGATGCTAATTTAAACAACTGTTACGAAATGATCAACGATTCTATTTCACCACCAGCTAACATGTGATCGGTAGAAGTGTTCTAAGCCAAAGTAAAGGGCGTGTCCCAGAAAATTTTCCTGGGGGCTTTGCCCCCAGACCCCCTCATCCAGTGGCGGATTTGACGTGAGTTCCATGAGTTTGAGAACTTAGTCAAGATTTCATAGATAAATTTGTCTCTGAGAATAGAATTACGATAATTATGAAAATGAGATCCGCGATGAAAATAACAAACGATTTCAAAATCTGTTCAATTGCGCTTATATAAGGGGCTACAAACTAGGCCCCTTATATGTGTCAATAAGGCAAAATGTGGCTGGCTGAAGGAGAAACATTTGACGTAAACTTAGGCCTTATGATCATATGAAGGTCCGAAACTGGTTTGGTGGGATGGTTTTCATTTCAAAATTTATCAGTTATTAATTAGTTAAGAAAAATTTGATAGCTTTAAAGGCAATCTAAAGGTCATGGCTGTAAAAATTTCGTCGTGGGAATACCCCCGAACCCCCCTAGCTTCGCTCACCGTCGATCTCATCATGGGAACTCATTAAAAAACCGGTTCTAGATCCGCCACTGATTGTATACTGAACTTTGAAGCTTCTGCTGGTCCCCATGCCCTCTTTTTCACCAACCATATACTTCAGATTTCTGAATCTGAGAGAACTTGACAGCCCTTCGATAATTCCATTACAGAGTGACGCATTAGATTGGTTGCGGAAATTTTTGGAAATCCGAAGTTCGTCGTTCGGTCGCCGGTAGGACGTCATTTTCTAATTGTGGTACCCTACTTGTGATATTTCAAGAGATTCATTTATCTTTATGTCAACCTATAAAAGGGGCGTTGGCTGCATTTACAGCCAAAGTAGAGGGCGTGGTCCAAGAAAATTTGTCTGGGGCTCCGCCCCAGACCCTGTTGTGTTTCGCCCCCCCAATAAAAAATCCTGGCGGCGCCACTGCTTGAATGTACAGTAACAGGCTCTATAGGAGCGTGAGGACACTATATATCTATTGAGACTAGTTGTGGATAGATTGCCAAACCTTCTTATGATGAATCCACTACAGCACAAAGTTCTGTGCAGTCTCTTATTAAAAATTGCATCGAGATATCCACATTTTTTCATTTTTTTTCATTTTTAAATATTTATACATGTTACAGATTTACAGATAACTGTTTTACAAATTGACCTGTGCAAAAATAGGAAAGCCTAAATTAAAGAAAATTACAATATATGCAATATCTAGATATGGCTTATATGATATACTTGTGATCGAGCATAAAAAACTAAATTAAATAGAAAAATAAAATGTACCTCTCATATGGATTTTTTAAAGGTAGCCAGGGACGGTGCCAATTTAGTTTCCGTATTTAGCTCATTCCATACTTTTGCTCCTCGATAAGAAAATGCTTTTTGACCTGTGCATGTTCTTAATAGAGGTATATCTGCAGATTTTGTGTGTCGGTAGAGCGAAGATTGTGATCACTACTCTCTGAGCATTTAGTGAAAAGTTCCCCTAAATATTGTAGAGCAAGTGAGTTCAATGCTTTATAGGTCAGCGATGCTGTTTCTTTTCTGATAAGATCTTTAATTGATGGCCAGTCAAGGTTTTTGAGCAGAGGGACAGCAGTAGCATCGTAAGGAAAACATTCAAACGATGCTAGCCTATTTGATTAAAGTGAATGACCTGAGATATATAGCATTTGTCTATAAATAGGACAAAGAAACTCCTGATCCCTCTACTGTTTTCTTTAGCATTGCTTTCATTCACCACGAGCTGGATTATAAAATACAATAGGCTATTTATAAATCTATGAGATCTCATCTTTTAACTCAGGCTATTCACTTTAATGGGATTTATACTTTAAAGGCATGTTCGCATGTCCATGTAAATAACTAGAAACAAGAACGTTAGTGAAAGGACTATTGGGCAGCTAGATTAGAATACCCACTTCTGTTCTGTAAAATCAATTTTATGCTGTAAATTAATTCACAAAGCATCAATAATTTCTTGCTACATATCATCAGGTTCAAACTGGTTTGCAATCACCTCAACTGCCGCAGCATGTCATCAATAATACCAGGCCTGGCCTGCGCACATTATCATCATAATTTTTCTGCCTTGAGAGAAGTCCTGTAAATTCTCGTAAATTCTTGCTAACAAGAACGGACATGTATTTTTTTGATAACTCTCTAGAATTCTCAGAATATTTGAGAATTAAAATGATAATTGTGCACGAGGCGCTAGCACGAGCCAGGTATTTTCCACACGGTTTTAGAAGATTTGCCTCGAAATGATAACCGGCTTTAGCAAAAATTGGCAAAAGCTAGAGTAGCGTCGCCCATTATGGCCGGTCGCCTATTATGGCCGGCTAGCGAGAGAAATTAAATTTCAGAGGACTGACGACTAGTAATAAAATTGCAATTGCGCAGAAAATCTTCGCTGACATTTGTTTTATTACGATTTGACCTTCACTGAAGTTTCAGTTCATTGGCATTGAAACCCGACGAGATGGTTTATGCATATCTCTAAATGATTCTTTCAAGTATTGCAAATATCCAATCACAAGAGATAAGGCAGGATTTAGAACAACTGGAAGCATGTATTTCAATTGCCAAAAGTCGACGTTTAGGTTAATTCTTAATGATATTTTTGTGTTTAAAGTAGCAAATGACAAACAACGAAACAATAATTAAAACTGTTTTTCTTATTAAAGCTTTTTACCGGAGAGTAGTGTTCATTGTTTCTCCTGCGGCCATAATGGGCGACGCTCGAAGAAAACGTCGTTTTTACCCCTTTCTTTAAAATCTCCTATAATCAGTATAAAGAGTTTACGTAAAAAGTCAATACTCTGTGATCTTTTTTTCTCCATTAGTTATTGATATAATCTGGCTATTTGGTTTTTTCATTAATTGCTTTTTTTGGATCTAACTCAGAACTTCGTGACGACATGGGCATCATGGGCGACACAACTCTATACACCAAAACGTAAAAATTCGTCTAAAAACAATGCAATAACACTTTTGAAAACCGGCTTTTGAAAAAAGTCCTTCTCTTGATACCCGGCTTTGAAAAATAAGGTGACAACGATATCCAGACGTAGTGCAGATCCAATCAGAAAAATATACTAGTACCCCCTCCCCCCCCCCCCCCAGGGCACGAGACCAACACTGTGAGCTTACACCTTACATCGTTCCATTTAAATCATCGGTTACTTGCTACCAAAACTTCTTGCTATGTTGCAGCGTTTCGAGAGGTTAGCCTCGATCCGATTGACTTATGAAATGATCAGTAAATGATACTTCAATGAAAAATATAAAATGTTCTTACCTATAGGAATGTTGCAGTGCAGGCCAGTGTATTTTTTGTCACATAATATGCACTCATAGAACGGACTGTTGCATGTATCTTTGCACAATATTCCGGACGGGCATGGTTTGAGTTCCATGCAAGTTTCGCCAACCTGGAACATAGAATATGAAAAGTAAAATTCTACCGTTAAGAATGCCACTTCTACCTCATCCTTTTGCTCTCTTTTGAAAATATTCATGCTCCAGTTTCTTGTCCAGTTGTTCAATTCAATTCAAAGCGATTAGCGACTGCAGACAAAGGAAATTCTCTCAACCAGTAATTCAAAACAAACAAACCGCAAAAGTTTCCCCAAAACTAGTAGGGCAAACTCTCGCCTTGTGCAAGCGAAAGGTGGCTTTTAAGAGAAGTTATGTGCTTATAGCGAAAGAAGAAGGGTAATCTAAAGTTCTATCTGGCGGATTTTTTTTATTTGATTCAGAAGCCAAGCAAAAGGCATTGTAATTCTCGGGTATTTAGGGCTTAATTGAAATAAATTACAAATCAGCTCCTGAATGATATAAGCCAAATCCGCCAGAGAAAATCAAATCAAATCAAATCAAATCAAATCAAATCAAATCAAATCAAATCAAATCAAATCAAATCAAATCAAATCAAATCAAATCAAATCAAATCAAATCAAATCAAATCAAATCAAACCAAACCAAATCAAATCAAATCAAATCAAACCAAACCAAATCAATTCAAATCAGATCAAATCAAATCAAATCAAATCAAATCAAATCAAATCAAATCAAATCAAATCAAATCAAATCAAATCAAATCAAATCAAATCAAATCAAATCAAATCAAACCAAACCAAATCAAATCAAATCAAACCAAACCAAATCAAATAAAATCAAATCAAATCAAATCAAATCAAATCAAATCAAACTAAATCAAATCAAATCAAATCAAATCAAATCAAATCAAATCAAATCAAATCAAATCAAATAAAATCAAATCAAATCAAACCAAACCAAATCAAATCAAATCAAATCAAATCAAACCAAATCAAATCAAACCAAACCAAATCAAATCAAACCAAATCAAATCAAACCAAATCAAATCAAACCAAATCAAATCAAACCAAATCAAATCAAACCAAACCAAACCAAATCAAATCAAATCAAATCAAATCAAATCAAACCAAATCAAATCAAATCAAATCAAATCAAATCAAATCAAATCAAATCAAATCAAATCAAACCAAATCAAATCAAATCAAATCAAATCAAATAAAATCAAATAAAATCAAATCAAATCAAATTAAATCTAATCAAATCAAATTAAATCAAACCAAATCAAATCAAATCAAATCAAATCGAATTGAATCGAATCGAATCGAATCGAATCTAATCGAATCGAATCGAATCGAATCGTATCGAATCAAATCAAATCAAATCAAATCAAATCATAATCATTATATAAAGTTGGTGTGACAATAGTTTTAGAAAACTAATTAATACCAACTATTTACAATATAATCTACAAATATATCCAAGAATTAATATTTATATGCGCATACTAACCGGTTTTGTGTCGTACAGGAAAATATAAAGCCCGAGGTCTTAAAAGTACAGACCGAGCTTGCGAGGTCTGTGCAATAAGAACGAGGGCTTTATATTTCCTGTACAACTACAAAACCGGTTAGTATGAGTTTTATTACCTGATAGCTTCTAATTTTGTCTTATGTCGTTTAGTCAAACGCATTTTTGTAACTGTTATGTCGTTTGAGTTCATTGTAAATCTCACAGGCCTAAATTATTTTCTGTGGTGACAAAAACGCGTCCTTGTATCGTATTATACAAGGCTACGGGAAAACCGCGGGAAATATGCGATTAGCCAATGGGATTGGCGGGATTCTTGTATTGCCTCGTTTTTGAAACGTCAGTCAGGTAATAACAAGCTATATAACATAATGGACAGGCTACTTACAAATTTTACAATTACACTGTTCACCCATCCAGGTTTTGATCTTTCTTTTAAAGCTTGCAACTGACGGTAGCTCCTTTAGCTCATCGTTTAGATTATTCCACAATAAGCTTCCTCGGAATGAGAGCGACTCCGTGCCAAATCTTATTGTCCTTGTAATCGGTATTTTACAAAGATGCTTAGTTCTGAGATTGTATTGAGTCTCTTTCCTTTCATGAAGGTGCCAGCTGTATGCTGGATTTAGATGGTTCATTGACATATAGATTTCTAGCATCAATTTTTGTAGATTTTTAATGTGGATCGTTACCGTGTCACTTTTCTCCAAAAGTTTATCAAAGGAAGAGTCGTAATCATTGTGGAGTGTTCTTAAAGCACGCTTATGAGTTCGGTTTATTTTATGATTGGCATCTTTGCCACAAAACATCCACACTAATGGGCAATAGTTAAAGCTTGAAATAATTATTGTGTTGCACAGTTTCATTGCCTGTTCTCTTGAGAGATAGATATTTAGCCTCCTAAAAGCACTGACTTTTCTGTTTGTTTTGTCGCAGAGTGTTTTTACATCATTTCATTTTCATTCATTTTTCATTCATTTTATCTTTTTTACCCATGGTAGCCCCTCAATAATAATAATTGATTTACAGGGGGCCATGCTAAAAACTTACAAATAACTACTAATTTACAATAAAAACGACATTTGCTATAAAACCTAAACCTAAACTAATTACAAATTGTCATAAATGATTAAAAGAAAATATAAAAGAATTGGTGAGGAATTCATGGTTGCACCTTCTTTTTAAACGCTCTCAGGGTTGAAGTATTTCGGATCTCAGGGCCAAGACTGTTCCAAAGCTTGGCGCCTCAGTACGCGAAACATTTCTGCCCCCCTGCCGATTTTAATAATGGCAACCTGAGATTGACTTTGGCGTTTCTAAGAGAACGACTGGTAGAGTTGTTGACTCTCGTGAACATGTCTTTCATATAAGAAGGCACGTCCCCATTAAGGGATTTAAAGACCATTTTCTGAGCTTCAAAATCAATAAGCTCCCTGACAGTCGGCCATTTAAGCGCCAGAATAACTGGTAAAGCAGTAGCATCAAATGGACTGTTGGAGACGAGTTTTGCAGCCCGATTTTGAAGTTTCTGCAATTTTTCAATGGCAGTCACCCCAGCATTTCCCCAGACAGGACAGCAATATCTAAAGTAAGGCTCCACTAAACTCTTATACATTGTCTTGACAGTTGAAATAGGAAGGTACTGCTTGGCATAACGAAGCACACCAATACCTCTAGAGATCTTATTAGTTGTTAGGGCCAATTGAGATGTCCATTTAAGTTGATGGTCAACCTGAACACCAAGGTATTTGACCTCCTTTACCAACTTGATATCCTCGGAACCAATCTTAAGGTGTGGTTTGGTTGAATCAACAGAGTCAATTTTTCGCAGCTTACCATTACTCCCTATAATCATTGCTTCTGTCTTTGCAACGTTTAAAGACAACTTATTCCCTTCAAGCCATCCTTTCAAAGCTTCTAAGTCAGCATTAACTGCTTGATTAATTTCCGAAACAGATTCAGAGGCATAGTAAATGCTTGTGTCATCTGCATGCATGGATACAAGGGAATTTTTTAAACAACAAGGAAGATCGTTAATATAGACCAGAAAGAGAAGTGGTCCAAGACATGAACCTTGTGGTACACCGCAAGTTATACTGTCTGTAGCGGAAATTCGCCCATTCACCTTACAGCATTGTCGTCTACTGGTGAGATATGAGCGAAACCAGCCAAGTTCTTTTCCTTTCAAGCCACAGAAGTTAAGCTTCCTTAATAGAATATCGTGGTCAACTGTGTCAAAAGCTTTCTTTAGGTCAATATAAACGACAGCTGTGTATTTACCTTTATCAATGTTTAAGTACCAGTCGTTCGTGCACTTTAACAGAGACGTGAGAGCCGAATGAAGGGCCTGAAAACCTGACTGATCAGAGAAAATCAGCTTGTTTCTGTCAAGGTAATCGTACAGCTGGTTATAGACAAGCTTCTCAAATAAACGAGAGACAAAAGGTAGCACCGATATAGGCCTATAATTTGACCTATCATCTTTTGAGCCTTGCTTAAAAATTGGAGCTACGTTAGCAGTTTTCCAGTTGTCAGGGAAGCAGCCGACGGACAGAGACAATGTGAAGAGTTGGGCAAGCGAAGGAGCCAAAATCTCAATACCTACTTTAAGAAAGTGACTAGAAATGCGATCAGTGCCAGAACCATTTGATTTTTTGATCTTAGAACATGCTTTTATAACCTCTTCAGTGGTAATAGGCTTAGAGAAAAAAGTAGAATCAGTCTTTCCTTCACAACAATCACCATCTAGAAGAGGGTTTTCTTTGTTAGGTATATATTCGCTAAGGTTTTTCCTCACATTGCAGAAAAAAATATTCATAGTGTCAGCTATTTCTTGGGGGTTAGTAATTTTATCCTCGCCATTTTTAATAGACAATATTTCAGTAGTTTTGGACCTTTTATTCACCTCCATATTCACCGTCATTCGATTCCAAGAAGCTAACATGATTAGTGGATGAAATTTTTTCACCCTTGATATTCAGGCATAGCTTATGTTTTTCATTTAGTCCCAATAACATCAATTGGAACTTATCGGGGTTTTCCACCATACCATTAGCATAAAACCAATTTAGGAGTGTACTTAGGTCGTTTTCTAAATTTGCCGTAATTTCACTTATACGAGTACCACATGAATACACAGTGTTGTCGTCGGCAAAATTACAAATTTCTGAATCTAATTTCATATAGAACAAGTCATTTAGGAAGATTTTAAATAGCAAGGGCCCAAGAACGGAGCCTTGGAGGACGCCTATATTGACATTGCTCTGAGAACTTTTATAAGACCCAATTTTAACTCTTTGTTTCCGATTCGTTAGGTAGCTATACATCAGTCGCAAGCTTTTTTCGTGAAATCCATAGGCCTCCATTTTAGCAATAAGGAGGTCATGAGGTATGCAGTCATAGGCTTTTGATAGGTCCATAAGGATCGTACCAACTATACCAGATGAATCTAGGCTCCTTCTCCATGTTTCTATAACTCTTACTAGCGAATGTTGTGTGCTATATCCCTCTCTGAAGCCCGAGAGTAGACTTGATAGAATCTGTTTCAAAAACCTTCCATTTGCCTTTGAGTATTCTCTCAAAAATTTTGGAGACCGGTGGCAAGACACTGATAGGCCTGTAATTGACCTTTGTAGTGGTTACACCTCTTTTAAAACCGGGTGACACATCAGCTTCCTTCAGTTCCTTTGGAAATTCAGAATCATAGATTGCAAAGTTGATACAGTCGATAAGATATGGGCAAGCTATATCCTTTACTTTTTTAAGTTTATCTGTAGGGATTTTGCCACTATTTGCTTTATTACTATTAAGTGTGTCTATTTGCTTCTCAACTTCATTTGGTAAAACGTGAGTGAACTAAAATTTGGTATTTGTCATGTTCACAATTATCTCTAATTCTCCTGATAGAGGGATGGTTTTTATATTTCTCAACTGCTTTTTTTACCATCTGATCGACTGTTAGATCGACTGCCATATCCTCATGAGCCTCCTTAAAGCTTGATGCAATATCTAAGAAGTCGGTTATGTACTAAAATATTCGTTGAAGCATTCAGAGACCTCTTCGTCTCTCGAGAGTATCTTGGCTCCTTCAATCAATATGATCCTATCTCTTGTAGGATCCAAGTTTGAAAACAATGGCTTTACAAAACCTTAGATTTACCCTTCTTCTTTCGTTATAACACCTTAACATCTCTTAAAAACCACCTTTCACTTTCACAAGGCGAGAGTTTTCCCTACTAGTTTCCGGGAAACTTTTGCGGCTTTGTTTGTTTTGAATTACTGGTTGAGATAATTTCCTCTGTTAGAATTTCCCTTTGTTGTTGTTAGAACGTTGTTGTATTTGCATGACGATGGTATGGCACATCTTAAACCGGGAAAAGAACTTTTGTTGCTAAGCAGTGCCAAAAGCCAATCAACCTTTCTTCCTCTAGCTTGTTGGGATACGAATCATCAAAATTCAAGGCAACGGTTATCCCACAAAAAGGAAACTTGTGATTATGAGCAGAAAGCATGTTTGGTTTGTGAAAAGAATGTGGACGGAGAATAGAGCCACAATCCAAACGAGTAATAGCAAAGAAACAAAGAGATTCTTGCGCATGGTAATAGCTTCCCAAGCTGTTGATTTGCTTTGAACTTTACCAGCATAACAAAAGGCTTAGACAAAAAAGGGCAGTCCTCGGTATCCTCAACAATAGCCATCTGTTTATTTTAATATTCTATAAGTCCCTTGAATGCCCGGGGGGGGGGGCGTACTTCACTATCGGGTCGGACGGGGATGTGCGCCAGCTTTGGGTAGTTGTTGACCTGACAATTCTAGGAATGGGGTATACTTTTACTGGAAAATTTCTGTGATTGGGGTATACTTCCACTTGGAATTCTGGGATTGGAGTTAACTGCTATACTAAAAATTCTGTTAATGGGTGTTCAATGTCCCATTGATTCAGAACAGATTTTTTCTGCTTGTGACTATAACTGAGAGGAAATCCGTTCTTTCGCCTTGAAATTGAACGCTATTTAACGTTGATTTGTTTTCTGTTAATTCTTCAAAATTCTTTGATTTGGTATCAATATCTGACATATATTCTGGGATAGGGTATCAATATCTGACCAAAACTCTGGGATTGGGTCATAACAAAAATCCTGGCAGCGCACACCCCTGTATGAATTTTTAGTGAAGTGCCCCTCCCCCGCCCCGGGCTTGAATGATATAATCATACGCAACACCTATCATACGCATAACCCTTCGTCAGTATTCTAACAGATAAGTACCAACACTGGCTGAGTCAAAGATTACCACTGCTCTTTGTAGTGGACATTTTCAAATAAAAGGTACCTTACTGAATTTCTCGAGAAAGCCCCTTCACCTTCAAAAAGGGCACAAAACGATCAATTTTCCTCAAATTTCTGCATTGCAGCTAATAATGTTTAAGTCCCTCAGTAATATAATTGTTATATTGGTCACCCGTTCCATAATTGTGCGAAAGATGGCAGTAAGCCAGTGTGTACAATGTTAATGAAAACATAACATCACGCTCATCGATGATTTCGCTGAGAAAGGGGCATATTTGAAGCAGAATCCTAGGACCTAGAATCTCAGAAAAACTGGGTATTTTATTCAGAAAATATCCCAACCCAAAAAACAGTTAAATGCTGGTAGAGTCGGGACCCTAGAATAAAAGTCAATTTCATCTAGCCCAAGGTTGATACCACAACTTTTATGGGCGTCTACTGTTTTCAATAAAGAGATATCAGTAAAGTGAATCGCAATAAAGTGCAAAAATCCCAAATCTTTCTTTCAAAACCAGTTTTTGCACTGTACAGATTTCTTTGGAGCTCAACTATCAGTCAAAAGCTAGCTTATATGTGAAACTTTGTTTGGTAAAATCACTCATCATATAGACCTAGACATTAGGAAAATGCTGATAAGGGGTTTGTATGTGAATGAGATTTCCATGTTAGAATCTAGTCCATGATTTTCTTGCCAATTGAAATTTAAATCTCATTACTGACAATGGCAATTGCATTGAATTCAAATTTCAGTAACAAGTAAATCATGAACAAGAATCGAATATGGAATTCTCATTCCCATACAAACCCCTTACCAGAATTTTCTTTATTCATAGGTCTAAAAGATAAGTGATAATTCCAAACAGAATTTTCACATCTAAGTTAGCCATTGACTGATAAATTAACATTTCAGTTTTGAACCTCGGTCTCATATTCTTTATTCCACAGCCCGCCGGATGTATTAACTTTTTATAATCACTCGGTATATCATATGGTCAAAGAACTAACGAGTTATCCATCAACTCTATTGGCAACTCATCCAGAGGATTTAAGGCTTTTCTTCGACGAGAGTGGTGTACGCAGCCCAATAGATGACTCGGAAAAGACAGTGCTTGGAGGCCATTGTGAAAAGTTTTAAATTAGCTGTGGTGTTGGACGAAGAAATTTAGCAAAGAAAGTAATAAGTTCTTCGAGGAGAGTGGTGTACGCAGCTCAATAGATGATTCGGAAAAGACAGTGCTTGGAGGCCATTGTGAAAAGTTTTAAATTAGCTGTGGTGTTGGACGAAGAAATTTAGCAAAGAAAGTAATAATTTCTTCGAGGAGACTAAGAAGACAGGGATTCATTTCTTACATTGAAAATCATAGGAAATCGTCCCTTTCCTCTTAGTTTCGAAATAGAACATTTTCCTAAAATTTTGATATTTTTGCAGTGAGACCAAGACGTATTGCGTTCTATCAATGAATTAACAATCATTCTATAGAAATTCAATCATTAAGCGCAATACATCTTGATCAAATGCATAGATGCCATTTTTCCCGTAATTGTCCATTGCGTTGTTGTAAAATCATCTTTATTGCTATTTGATGCACCACACCTGCCAATCATAATGCCATTCTCTATTGCAGGTTGCACAGAGTTTAAATATGCAGCTTATAAGATACTAACCATTGTTTCATTGTAGTCTGTTGATTTATATACCCAACCAGCTTCTGTGCGTAATTCTGCACCAGCATCAGCCAACGCTTTGCTATTTAGGTGACATTCGCCTGAATTTATGTTTATGTTGTAAGATCGACATTTGTGTTGTTCGACGCATTTTACAGTGCATTGGATGTCGGTTATGCCAGAGTGCTTTGCTATCACGTGTCCTTTGAGGGCTTTGTTTTCGTGTATGATTGAAAAAACTGCATGATCCAAGCATGGTAGCCTCAGAATTGTTGCATAAGTGACAAAGAAGGCCAAGAGACTAACCAAAATAACCAGCCTAAATGTGTGAAAGTTTTGTTAATGTCTCTCAATTCTCCTCAAATAATGCACTTTAGGGCCCGTTCGTGCGTTATCGCTAAGCTAGGATGCGTCGCCTGTTAGAAATATCTCATACCTACGTGTTATACACTGGCTGCCCAGAGAAATACATACCGGGTGAGGAAAACAATACGCACACGGTTGTTGCTTGAAAAATCCCTACCTTCTGACAACATTAAGTACAACTATTTTCATCTGATAAAATTTCTGACAATATACTTCAGCGAAAATATGTTCGGACGCATTTTTGGTATTTCGGACAAATAAATTTTCGGATAACGTTTAGACTAGTTTTTGAACCATATATGCAAAGTCACACCAGGTTTTAGATTTATTGAAACAAAACACCTTCAAAATGTTTGGAATAGACCCCTAGCATGTCATAGAGTCCAATCTGACATACTTTTTTCGGAAATAGAATAGCAGAAAATTCACGATTTTTTTGTGTGTCTATTAAATTGTATTTTAGTCATAGGCACTTTAAATCTGCAAAAGAGTCTTCTTGTTCTATGTTGTTTTTGATAACATCATCAATATAGGCCATTCTGATATGAATTCTTTTTCGAATTATATCAGCAATATTGAGAGCATGTAAATCGTGATAGACGAAGAGGACGTTGTTGTTATTTGTTCCAACCATATGTTCTGATTAATGACAATAATGTTGGATTGGAAACAGTCTTTTTTTCTTTTTTTTATATTTCATTAAAGATTTACAATACATGTTACGGACTACTCTAACTACAAAGTACTTTACAATACTACAAGGACAATGCCACGAGGAGCAAAAGACTGTGACTACCCTATGGCATTGTTCAAAACGCTGAACTACATAAGATTTTACATAAATGCTACAAACGATTAAAAAGGGATAGCGATGATTACTATACTGTGGCCTGTCTAACATTATATATCAGGTTGGGGAGAAATAACCCAAAAGAAATTTCATTTTTAATTGGATAGCATACCTGACATCTAATTTGAGACAGACATTACTGACAAAAAGAATATTTACTTAAAAGGCACTTGGTGGTTGCATGGTACTTGACTGAAATTTGATATGATCTTAGTCAAACCGACCAGTATTGTGGATGAATCGTATTGTAAGTTCGAGTATGTTTCTATTTAGGTCATTAGACAGGTATTGGTCACCATATATAAAAGGGTGCATTAGAAGATCGTTCGAAAGATTGTGATTGGTGATTTCAACAAATGGTCACAGTATATCCGAAACTCCAGCGAGAAAATCTCGTCGCTGAATGCCAAATGAAGGGCAAAGCAACAAAAAGTGCTCCATATCATCAATACAGTCATGCGTTGGGCACATTGGGTTTGCGGTGTCCCTAAAATCGTGCTTGAATTTGTGGAAATTTAGTTTGCTGAGAACGACCCTTGTTTGGGAAAAATATGATAGGCCTATCGGGTCATGAATACCAATTACAGGTTTTGGAGGGGGGCGAATAGAACTTTTATCTATTCTACAAAAGAGCCTGGGTTGAGCGTTATTTTTATACACGAGGCTCGATAGAGTGGCGTTAGAGCTTCTATCAATATTGTGCATATTCGAAAATCCTCCAAAGTGCACTTTGTAGAATTTTTTCGAATTTGCACAATACTAGAAATGACCTTAAATTTTATCCACAAAACTGGTCGGTCTGGCTGAACACAAATTTTCATTATACGTCACACAGCCACAAAGTGTTTTATTTGCTCCCCGTTTGTTAACCCTAATCCATATGGGCTTTTTTCGAGCTACCATTTATGGGGGGGGGGGTGCTTTCCACCCCCCCTCTGAAAACTGTCTTAGGCTCATCCGAATCCAATACAACTTGGCACAGTTATAGAACAGGTACTTTGTAGCTTGTAGCGTAATCTGGGTGTGGCTGCCACGCCTTGTGACGTCACAGTGACGTCACGAAGCTGAAAATCTGTGAAAATCAGGCTTCCAAGTTGAAATCAAGTTTAATGAAGATTTTGCTTGAACTTTATGCAGTTTCTGGTTCAGTTTGTCAACACATGTGGTAATAAAGTATTATTTTATTGAAAATAACGATTTTGGAATGATATTTTGGCAGAAATTAGCCAATTCTTATGACGTCATTTGTGCGATGAATCTATTCTATGTAAAAAGAGACCAAAAGATCCTGCAAAATGGTGATTATCTATGAAAAATGTATCATTAGAGTGTTTTTCATTGAAAAAGTTCGAAAAAACTTGAAAAAATTGCTAATTAGTTCAAAATGGCGGCCAAAATGACGTCATTATAAAAAATGCTGACATCATCAAATTCCAGAAATTCCGGTATCAAATTGAAGCCCTTTGTTTGCTGATTCATTTGCTGTATAATACTTCATAATTAAATCAAATAATTCCATTGAAATCATTGAAAACAATGATTTTGCTGCTACCTCCTTCCAAATATGGGCATGTCACGTGACCTGTGAGTCCTATTGTTCAAAAATTTTTTCACCAAAATGTGGCTAGGCTAATAGATAATTAGTAAAAGTCAGGTTGGCTGGGGGACATAGCAAACCTCGTTTAAAAATGCGGCAAATAAAACCTTGAGGGGGGGTGGAATCCACCCCCCATGTGGATTAGGGTTAAGTCTGTTTCACACTTGATGTTTGGTAAACGATGTATGAACCAAAGTTCATCCACACAAAATCGGAGTATTTCAAAAGGATTACATTGAAAACCAGTAGCCCTGTTCTGTCGTCTGGGGTTCCTATCATTCGGTATCGTGCGCCTATGCTGGCCTTACATCAAATGTGAAACAGTTCCCAGTGTTTGTCAGTAGTTAATTGTATTGTATGCGTAGCTTTTTGTAGATGTTTTACTTAATCTCATTTATTTGCATGTCTTTATGTTGATGGCCACGGGCGTAGTCATTGTCTTTTGCTGCCTGTGGTATCGTACCTGTAGTCTTGTATTGTAGTATAGTAATTAGAAAGTATAGTAGGTAACATGTAATGTAACATTTTATGAAGATATAAAAAAAAAATTGTTTTCAAAACAGAAAGCGACGGTACAAGCCTGACTTCAGGATCAAATATGTTCCATTCGGAGATGCAATTTGGATAGAAGCTGGATTGAAATTTTTACTGTTCTTGCCTTTATTCGTCAAATAGCATCCTGCATTCTTTCAAAAACTTTTTATATTTACCATAATATTTTGTGACTTGCTGGAGACTCGATTTCAGATTTCATGTCTTGGTTCATATTGTTGGCATTCAATTCATACTATCTATGCAAAATTCTCAACGTGACAAATTTTCGGACAGCTCCATATTTCGTAAAAATTAATTTTTGGACATGTCTTTGTCCGAAAGTTTGTCACGCCAAAAACATGTGCACTTAATGTAAACATATCACATTTCTTTACAAACAGTAAAAAAGAGATACAAATATTAGCTGCTAGACAGCCAGTGTTAGTAAACATGCTTTTCTGAAAGCTCGTTAAAACCAATACATATTGTAGCGGTTGAGTTGGACAGCCCTTACCCCCCAGGCAATTGATCAGATTTCTGTAAACTGATCGTTTCTGTGTAGCTAACATACAACTTAGATATCAAAATCTAGTTTGTCAAGATCGGTGACAACGTTCTCAAATTAAAAGCATTGATTTCAAAATTCTTGACACCAGATCTAAAAAGTTTTGATCAAATTTGCCACGAAATATTTTTGCGTAAGACCATATGAGGAAAGCACATGAAGCACAAAAATATAATTTACCTGGTCCAAGTCGTCATTTTATGGTCTTGTTTCAATGAAAGGATATACTATTTATCGAGTTGGTATCAATCTATCAGCATTGCAAAAAGCACATCCACAAACAAAAACTATCCCTCTTGGGTGACAGTTGTTTATCTTCCTCAAAACTGATTGATTAGCAGCTTTAAACCCATTAATATTGCATTCTTTTGTCTTTAGCAAATAGAAAATTAAAGGAATTTAATCAGCATAAGATGGCAAGGTATACCTCGTCTGTCATAATTTGCTGAATCATGGTTCTAGATGGCGCATCTGATTGGCTAACGCTCATGTGATACGAAACTCATAACATGAAACGCATTGTGCTACAGCAGGTCCACTTAGTTCGTTGGGAGAGATAATTGGTCTTATTCAAGGCGGTCACACGAAAAACGGCAACGCGAATCTATTTATCACGAATCAATGCCTTTAAAGTGGCTACACCTCAGCAGGTGAAACCTGAATTAGTTTCTTTAAGCCAGCTTTATCTACACATGGAAGAATTTCAACCAATCAATACATTCGTTTGTCAGACTAAGAAGCCAGGAGGTTCTATTCGATTATTTTGTATAATCTTTTCTTGTGTAACTTGCAGTGAATGTTCCTGACCGTGAAAGTTAGATTTAACCCCCATCTTTATTAAAGATCCTCTGCTAACCGTTAGTTTTTTTCCCCTACTCCAATGATGAAAAAACGCGAACACAACCTCAGGGTCGAAAAAGGACACGAAGAAGGACCACGCTGCTTTGCTCTAGATGTTTTGTAGGGCATATTTTCTTCCCTTTATTCATTTATTGAATCATGACAGTTGGATAACTGAAAAGTTTTTGATTGTTTAAAATTCTGAATAAATCATAGACATAGGTTGATACTCTGAATAAATCAGTTGCTCTAAAAAAAGCCTTTTTGGCGAAAGTAGTCAGCACTGAAATAAAGAATAAAATGCGCAATAGACCAAATTGATGCCTCTTTATTCGAGTGGTTTTGGCCTCTTGAACAGTAACCCTATGCATAAAATACCTAAGATTTTAGTCTAAGATTTTTGCTACTGACATCATATGGTCACAGAAGTCCATGCCAAACTTGAAAATGAAAGCTTGGCTAGATCTTAATCATTCTTCACAATGACGTTCTAAAATTTGGCAGCCATGTCGACAAAAACCGGGAAGGAAACTACTCAGTCGATTATGGATATCCAAAAGCGAAAGAATTCGTGACAGCACTTCCAAGCATGTGTGAAACAATTCAGTATTAATTCCAGACAGACAAAGAGAATAAAACAGGAAAGAAACATCAGAAATAAAACTGTCCTTGTGCATGCTTTTCGATATAAAATCTTCGTCTGTGTATTTGCAACTATCAACAACTTTTAATACTAACCTACAACTATGCATAAATGCTGTGTGAGAGATTTTTTATTTCCAAGAAAAATGAAATAAATCATTAATAACTTAAAAAGCTAGCGAATGCCATGAAGTATACCGTAAACCATAGGGGTCTCATCAAATTTCTGGGAATAAAGAGGGGGCTTATAAGAGAGGGGGCTTTAAATCGCTTTGAGTTCAGGTGTCAAAAAAAGCAACGCATGCTATTGTCTTACAAAATCTGTTTTTGTTTTTCAGAATGGCTAAATGGTCAATTGTGCATACGATAGATTTTCCACATACGTTATCGTAATTGACATTCTGACGAAATTAAGACAGGGTATTCATAAAAATACGTATTTCTTCTTACGAGTCCATCTGAATGATTCTCCTGATTCGGGAAAATTCTTACTAGCGAGAATTGTGCTAAGCTACGAACCCGGGTAAGCATATGAGTCAAATCTTTCAATAGGGCACAGGGAAACCAGCAAATCTTCCAATTTCACGCTTATAAGCCAATGATATCGTCGTATTCCGATCACATGACTGAAAATAAGGCTTTCGAGATAGATTTTCAAATACCTTCACGAAAATAAAAATGGATATTCGAGCAATAAAGATACAGAGCTGGTTTTACCACGAGTCGATTCAAGAGGCCTCACTCCACATTTGTTTTTCTGCATTTGGTTAAAATCTCGTCAGAGATCGGCGTTACATCGAATTTCATTCCTTCGAAAATTGGCCTATGTTCAGGAATTCTTCAGGAACGCTACAAATAAGATATAGCTTTCAAAATTTCACATGTTACGTGAATTATATCCAGGAATAACACGAAAATATTTGTTTGTGTGATTTTAGAAAATCGTAGACGAATTGAAGCTATTTTCTGCGAAGAAAGCTAATGGGCCTACCTTCACCCGCAGCAAAATCCCAGTAATCGGCATTAAATCACTCTTTTTCGCAATAATTACCAGCGGATTCATTAACGAATAACTTCACCACAAATCCAATTTCTTTCCACCATTCTATCATCGATAATTTCGATGAAATGTGACAAGACTTTACAGCCTCTGCAGCAAACCGTCCAACTACCGTCGATTCAAAGTTTTCTTGTTGTAAACACGTTGGAAGTCTTGCAAGACTTCATAAAACAAAAGGTTTTGCAAGACTTAGGTCTCCCATATGACACAGCAAAATGACACCTTTGAGAATAGATTGCACACTCCTGGAGGCATTCTATCGTTGCAAAATAAAGAAAACTTAAAACATTTCTCAAATATTGCAAATTTCTTTGTCACATCGGAGAAGTACATAATTTGTCTAAAGAAATTTCTCCTGCAATCTATTCTCAAAGGTGTATAATCTATTATCAAAGGTAACAATTTGCTGTGTCATATGGGAGACCTGAGCCTTGCACAACCTTTTGTTTTATGCAAGCTTTCCTGGTGTTTGCAACAAGAAAACTTTGAATCGATGGTTTGGACGGTTTGCTGCAGAGGCTGTAAAGTCTTGTCACATTTTATCGAAATTATCGATGATAAAATGGCAGAAAGAAATTGGATTTGTGGTGAAGTTATTCGTTAATGTATCCGCTGGTTGTTATTACGAAAAAGAGTGATTTAATGCTTATTACTGGGATTTTGCTGCGGGTGAAGGTAGGCCCATTAGCTTTCTTCGCAGCAAATAGCTTTAATTCGTCTAGGATTTCCAAAAATCACACAAACAAATATTCTTATGTTATTCCTGGACATAATTCACGTAACCTGTGAAATTTTGAAAGCTATAATATTTGTGTAGCGTTCCTGAAGAATTCTTGAACATAGGCCAATTTTCGAAGGAATGAAATTCGATGTAACGCCGATCCCTGACGAGACTTTAACCATATGCAGAAAAACAAATGTGGAGTGAGGCCTCTCAAATCGACTCGTGGTAAAACCAGCTCTGTATCTTTATTACTCGAATATCCATTTTTATTTTCGTGAAGGTACTCGAAAATTTATCTTGAAAGCCTTATTTTCAGTCATGTGATCGGAATACAACGATATCATTGGCTTATAAGCGTGAAATTGGAAGATTTGCGGGTTTCCCTGTGTCCTATCGAAAATTGTGCTAAGCTACGAACCCGGGTAGGGGTACTCCCATTTGGCCAAACAGGGGGATCCAGCCGGTTTTAAAGTCTTACGAAATGGCTACAAATGAAATAGCCCTACAGCAAACACATACTACCAATTGGTGGCAAGCTAAGATTCCTGGCCAGTTATAGGATTTCTACTCAGTACGCTCTCCCAGTAGCAAAATGGTCGTTGCAGCAATAATCATCAATACATGTTGAAGTTTTCTTGCTTGTTTGATAAAGTTTTAAAGTAAAAAATCTCGAAAGACAGCAGAAAATGCTGACTGCTAAATGCTACCAAAAACCTAATTTTAGTTACATGAACTACCATTTGGAGGTTTCTGTGAAATTGACACTACTAAAAGTTGAGGGTATTTTTCATATTTTTTGCTTTGGGCCGCTTTAAAAATGTCTGGCCCCCTGTTAGACAAAAATAGGAGTACCCTCGCCTTGGGGCTATGTAAGAACTAAACAATGAGTATCAAAGTGAAAAGTGTCGGATGGGTCAAAAATTGCTTGACATAATTTCTAAAAATTGTTATTTCAACTTGAAAGGAAAACATTTCACAGATGATTTTGCAGGTTTTAAAACGTTAAAAATAGTGCTTTACTCACCAGATATAATTAGTTGGTTATGTAGATGCAAACTAGCTATTTTTCTTTTACAACTTAGCAGGTGCCTGCAGCAGATGTCAATCTTGCAAAAATAATGAATCAAATAGTGCATATCAATGATTGCTTCTACAGGGTGAGTTAGAAAAATCGTGGGGTGTTTGGCGGACTGTGACGTCGCGTTTAGCAACCCGATCGTTGTGAACTTAAACAAATCATTCCGTGCAGCCATAAATCTGACTTAGATCATAAACCTTTCCCCATCGAAATCGGTCATGTTATGTATTATTTCAAATAGATTTTCTTCGTAAGACTTTGTATGGGGATCTTGCAAACTGATTAAACCTTTAACCAATCCCCTTTAGCATTTTAGCCGTGGCAAAGCTGCAGGTACGCGTGGTAATATCAAGGGAGAATGAAGCAGTTCGGAAATAGTGTTTTCTCCCCTGGGATGCCTTGTCATAACTTGTCCTGCGCAGACTAAAATATATTTGCGAGAGAGTAAAAACGCATGCTTCTTTGCGTAGTAAAGAGATTTCTTTCAACAAGATCAATGCGCTGTATCATGAAAAGACTATTTCCTTCTCCTAATACCACATGTACCTGCAAATTTGGGAAGGGTAAAATGCTGAAGGGGCTTTGTAAATGATTTCATCAGTTTGCAAGACTCGCATGCAACGTCTTACGAAGAAAATATTTCTTGATTAATACATCAAGTGACCGATTTCGATAGGGAAGAGCTTACGATCTAAGTTAGACCTCTGGCTGCAAGAAAAAAATTAGTTCACTGCGATTGGGTGGCTAAACGCGACGTCACAGTCCTCCAAACACCCCACATTTATCTGCCTCACCCGGCAGAATATTTAAGGTCTCTGTCCTACTTTGGGCAAGTGTTCAACGAGCATACACTTCCCAAATGTCTCCATTTCCAATAGCGTGAGCTCGTTCTGGATCGTCACATTCAAATCTATCTTCCTCTGTAAGAATGTTCCAGTGAAGTGCGCCAGCTTTAAATATCGGGTGATTGAACAGCTTTTCATTTTTATCAAGTGAATTCCATCGGCTGTTCCACCAACTTTGGCAATCAGGACTGAGCCAGGAATCATCATCGTCATAAGCTTCATAAGAACTGCATGAGGCTGGATTATCTGCGGTTGTATTGCAAAAATACTCAACAACCGCTGCACCAAATGGATTCATTACCGTTTTGATGTTGATCAATCTGTTGGTATGTGCCTTTGTTTTACATCGGAAACGAAGCTGCTGAAATCTAGTGATTTTTCTCAAATCTGCCAATGCACTTGTTGTCATACCATAATTCCCGCTTGCAGTGAAACCGGTCAGTGTTGAAATCTTTCCAAGAGGTTTACTTTTGAACACATTGTAATCATCAGTATCCGAGGTCACATATAGAACTTGCGTCCATCCCCCTGAGAATATAATTCAGAATCAATGAATTATTGCAATCACACAAGGGCCATTTGCGTATCTTATTTTCGCCCACTAGGGCATCTTCAGAGCAACTGATTTATTCAGAGTATCAACCTCTATTTATAGTATTTTGCATGTCGATATAGCATAGCCGTCAAATCTTTTCTTTTGTCCAAAGCTCCCGTGGGGTTCTGACTCACGCTCTGATCAGATCGCATTTTCTCCTATGATTGACCAATCAGATGCCGTCGTCGTGTTTACTCCCGCGTTTCGCAGCAAAACTTTGGCCATTCTCGGCCGTTTTGACCACTCTCCGGAAAAAATCACTGCACGATCGGATAAATCGAATTTCGCCAAAATTTCAATTGGAGAAGATTCTCCATGCTTTGGACCATAAGTGTTTTCGGTATGGCTTTGCGATCACTAAAAATAGCAGAATTGTGGCATTTTTAAGCTCAATGCATTCATTCATCGGTTACAGCCTCTATGATTAGCAAAAAGAAGAGTAGAAAACTGAAAACCTGAAGAAGAACTAGTGCATACACATACCTCAGATGGATTTAATAACAAATATTCACTTTTCCTGCCGCGATCTGCAGCAAGTTTCACCAGCAAATAACATTGTCGACAAAAACGGGCGAGAGAACTTGAATTATCAGCTACATGCCATCGTCCAGTGAGAACAACATCCGATTCCAATGAACAGAAATATGGATAAATCAACGGTGAATACCGAATACATGAACTTGCCATGCTGAAACCTTGCATTTACCAAAAATCTATGCTTCTTATGGAATTCTGATGCTAAACATCATTTTCTCCAATGATTGTTTGGGTAGATAAAATAATAAAAAAAATTTTCACAAAAAAACAGCATTTTGCCAAAAAAGTACTGGGCATCCCCCTATGATAAATGAGGCTCAAAACATTAACCCTATCCTACATGGGTAAATCAAGCACCACTTTCTCATGGGGGGGGGGGCTAAAAAGGCCCCCCCCCAGATTTTCGAAGCAACCGTAGTGCCTATGGCAACGCAACTTGGTACACATGATTACCAAGCAATTAGAATTCCAAAAATAGCATCATATGCTAATTGGTCACATGATTCGTTGCTAGGCAACGCAAAAACAATGGAAATTTGCTGATTTCGGCTCTCCACCTAAAAACGTAATATTTTCAACCAAAAATAGTCAATAAATAACTTTAAAGTTATGAATATGATACATATTGAGTGTTCTTAATGAAAACTGTCAACAATTCTATTTTTGGAATTCTTTTGTTATCACAGCTGTCAATCAAAGTCATTGTTGTTACCTAAACAAATTAGTTGATGCTTTATTGGCTTTTTAAATACGTTTTAGTAATAGCAACCATATGCAATTTATCTTGAATTGTTAAGTTGTCAATTTTGATCATAATACACTAATTATTTCATATGTTTATCATAAATATGACGTCATATATAAGTATGACGTCATAGATCTTAAATTTTGCTGATGTCAGCAAAACACAAAAAATTATATGTTAAATGAAAGTAGACTTCAAGAAAAACTGATTGGTACCAATTGCATTGAAATCAAATGTGTACGAGAAAAGTTATGCATGTTTTACTGATTTTCTGAGAGACCTGTTTCCAAATATGGGCATGTCATAGTCACGTGACCAATTATATGACAATGAACTATTGTTATTTTGATGCAATATTAAATTTGATTAAAAGTCACCCAAGTTTCAGTGTTTTATCATGGTTAGTTTACGAGTAATTACAGGAAGTATGGTTGGGGGGGGGCTTTTTTGCCCCCCATGTAGAATAGGGTTAACCCTCCAAACTCAATATACTACCCCTACACTGAACATGTTATGTACCAAAACCCTGGGAAAAAGAATCCCCGGTTGAGGGGCCAATGTTCCCTGAATCTCAAAGAACTAGAAATAACATTAGTTAGTGAGTACGGGGTTTTGGGCTAGGAAGACAAATTGAAGCAACATATGGCAAAAAGTTGATAATAGGCATTTCTCGACCTGTTTGGATTACAAATCCGAAGATCAACGCCTTTCCTGCAACTGCTTGTTCTTGCAGTCAGATATAAAAAAAGCAGAGAAATACCCAACTCCCGGTACTACAAGGGACCAAAAAGACCGATATTAATAAGGGTTAACTATCAGACATGTAAAATTTCAAACTAACAAAATATTTAGGACTATGCATGCTAAAATAGAACTATGTTATCTTAAATATGGTTTTGAGATTTCCAACATATTTTCTCCAATCTCAACAAACAGTGTGAATAAATTTCTAGCACTTGAATACTGTTACGCAAAGCTTTATCAAAGGAGTCTAAAGTTATTAATCCTATCCTATTCTTGTCATCCAGACGAGGCTTTTTAAACTTTGGGGAGACTGGGGGGCAAAAAGTGCCCCCCTTGGCATTCTCAGACTTAAAAGTGTTCGACATTTGAATCTTGGTACGGGGAACAAACATGATTAGGAAAACAATATTCGGTCATTTGTTTTCGTATTATGTCGCTTGGTTAAGTGCTGACGTCTGCAAATATTGCTCAATTAGGTGTAAAACCACATGGACTTCATCGCATTGCACTTCAAAATCGATAAATAATATTGATATGAGATTTGAAACATAGAAAGTTATATCCTTTTCATTCTTCTTTTGAAATTTTTGCTATGGACATCTTCGGAGACCACTTTGAGTCTGAGGGAAGTAGGCTGCAAATCCCAAGAGTAGTGGATGGTAATCAAAAGAGCTGTTCACAAGAGCAATTCCTAATTTGAGGGCAAGAACGACAACAAAAAGAATCATTTTTAGTATCTCAATGTCAGTATGAGGCTAGGTGTAATTCTTTTCAGAAAAATGAAATTTCCTCCTGATGAGCCAAACGCAGACCTGTCTTTGTACCATCATGTGTTGTGTTTGACCATTGGCTATTGAACATATGTTGTTTCACAAATATGGCGCTTTTAGGTTTTCCGTAAATTGCAGATGAAAATCAAGATCGGGGTGTTAACACTTGCCTCGAGCTTGGGGCAAGGTGTAACAGGTACCGGGGCAAGTTGTAGCAGAACCCCGGGGGGGGGTACATAACGTATTTAGAGTAGGGGTATGTGCCGCCCATATGGGTGCGTTTTTTGGGGCATAATATTCTCTAAACAAGGGTCCTTTTTCGCCAGATTTTCCATAAACAAGGGTGGGGTTTTGCTGAAATTCGCAAAAAATGATCAAAATGGGCAGTTTTCCGCCAAAATTCGTCATAAAAGTGGGTATCAAAAGCAAGTTTCGGTAATTAGAAGAGGGTAGCTTTCTGAAAACCGGGCGGCAGACCCCCGTCCATCCTCAAGTCATGTACGGGCGGCAGACCCCCCGAGCAGAACATAATAAAGAGTGAATAAAGTCTGTCTGCTATTATAATCCTACTTTTGGCATCAAATAAAATTAAAAGCATAGAAGATATAATCAAATAAACTCAACATTAGATAAAATATATGTCATTCAGAATTGTTCCATTAGTTGCACGCCAAATGTCTTAGATCTGTTAGATGTTTCGCTGATCTGAAAATCTTCAAAAACAACTGCTGAATGTATCAGTTTGAATTGTTGGTACAAGCAAAATATTCATTCACAAAAAAACGGGTGAGCGCTCACCGCTTTAATAGCGGTAGAAAAATAGCTTCTATTACAACCTGCCCCTGTTATGTTTAGCCCTGGTCCCTCCAATATCTTTTTAATTAATCCATTTTCGAAGATGACATCAAATATGAAACAGTTAAGGATTACTCGAGAAGAGATACTGACATTGAAATACTGAATGTGATTCTCTTTATGGTTGTTCGTGCCCTCCAAATTATCGTGAGACTGCAATTTCCTCCAGAAATTCCAAACTTCAATTGGTTCCTTCTTTGAAGTAAAATGCATAATAGGATAATAGCTCAAGAAATCCCTTTCAACTTCAAGTGCAGCAAAGCACAATGCTTACCTCCATCTGTAGTCATATCGCAATACACCGTGATATATTCTTCTCCAATTCTCTTTGCATTGATTTGGTATTTTCCAGATGGGTAGCTTTGGTCGTGTTCCTTGATGTCTTTGCAGCTTTTGAAACTTTCTGCAAAATGAATATATCTTTAAATCTTTAAAAGTTTCAAGAGTTATTGGGAATCTAAGGAGTCATTGCATTTTTACATATCATATGATTCAGATACAATGCTAGGTATTTTTGGACTACAATGTCCATTAAAACATGGACCATGGAGAGAGCTTTAAATTGAAGTAAAAATGAAGTAAATTTCTAATGATTTACGCAATAAATGTCAATTATCAATGACTTTGGTATGCCTGTGAACAAAATGTGAATAATAGAAGTTATAAGAAAGAGCAAATGATCTTTTCTATTTACAAAATCTAAGCGTGAACACAATAAAACAAATATTTCCAATGACGATACCATAGGGAGCATGATAGGCATGGCCACCCTTTCACCTTGACAAAGAAGGATACAGAAATACTACAGGCTTTACAAAATTTTCTATTGGAGAGCTGGCTAAAATAAAAGATATAGTCGCCAAAGTAAATAAGTGATCTCAAATACAATTTATCTTTAAGAAGAAAGAACCTACCAGGTATATTCTTTCCCTTTTTGAAGATGACCAAGTTTTTTCTGCTTTTTGGCAACTGACATTCTAAAGAATATCTTTTGTAGCTGTTGCTTTTAACATCTCTGGCAACGAAATTGCAATCTTTATCCAAGCTGCATTGATGGAAGCTCTTATGGGAGATGCTTGTAACAGAGCCATGCTGCTCTCCAGAGAAGAGCTCAAATGTTGCTTTTGAAGAATCTGCGTTCAAGCTGGTGATGAAAAGAACTTCGCAACACGCAATTATCAAAATGAAGATCCAAGATTGGTTCATGTTGGCTTACTTTGTTTCGGTTTTGTTGAATGAACCCTTGCAGGCAACAGCATAGGAATATATTAAGAAAATACATTGCCAACATCTAGGGAAAGGGACTGGGGACGGTAGTAACATGACCCCCCGTTTTACTACATAGCAAGTAGCTCTGGCAAACAACTTCGTTACTTTTTGTTCGATACTTTCATTTCATAAACCGATTTGTAAGGGGGAGTGTCTATGCATCGGCCCATTAAAATTTCAATGGGCCAAAATCATAGTACGGTACGGTACTGGTTCAATCGCCATTAGCATATCCGTAGACCCTTTCTTGACAAGCAAACTTTCAAATCTCTTAAATGGCAACAATATCTTATTTTGAGCGGCACGACAAATAATGTGACTGCAAATTGATTCTTCCTCTAGAGATACCGGGTGAGTCAGAAAAAAGAATCCCCGCGTGGAAGGCCACTGCTCTATGAATATCAAAGGAATAATATTGAAAACTTTCTTGTTTTATTGCAAATATGTTCACTTAGGTTCAGGAATTTACCCGGCCTTTATCGGCCATTCCTTTCCGTCGACAGAGATGGGCTAGATACTCTGAGAAATATCTTATTACAAGTTACTGTTACTGGGAAAATTAAGTATCTTATTGCAAGATACTGTCAGTAACAAATAAAAGTATCTTATTACAAGATACTGGATACTTTCGAAAAGGTATCTAAGATAGCGTTTCAAGATACTAGTTACAAGATACTTTACCAAAGGGTACATAACCAATGCCTCCTAACAATATGCGTTATCGGTGGCACATTGTTGAATTCATTTTGCATAAGTATTGCAATAGTGCCTAACAGAGTGCATTTAGTCAAATTGAGTGCATTTGTTTGGTCAGTCCTACTCCTAACGCATGTGAACATTTGATTCCTCGAGCCTGGACCTCAGAAGAATCTCTGAGTTGTTCTTGTTGCTCGTCATACCTTAAAGCGCCATGCCAATCACAATGGCGAATTGTGTGCTCTTGGGCTGTCCCTCTCTTACGACTATTCTTGGAGCGATTTAGATTTAAATTTTAAGTGCCATAGATAGTGGGAACTCGCTGACTGTAAGTCCTTTCCCACTATGGATGGCAAGTACCGGGTGTCTCAAAAAAAAGTACCCCCTTTTGAATCAACAAGGCAACAAAACGATAATATTTCGGGACTTTTTGAATTCATGGCTACATTTGTTTGTCTTCAACTTAAATGCACATACCTTGCTTTTGGAAATCGACCACCAAACACCGGAGATATGAGTTCACAAGGTCAAAATTTGGAGTGCCCCTGAAACCAGAGGTTTTGATAAATGGCCTAGCCATAATTTGACAACAAACAGGCATTTTGCAAACGAATTTTCGACTCTGACCTTTACTTTTCATGTTTGAAAAGATTTATACCTTGAATTACATCAATTGTTCTTGAAGTGACTTTTCTTTTGAAGAAACGGTCTTTGCATTGCATTCGATCCCAAGTGTTTTGTATTAAAGAAGAGGAAATGGAGCACATGCACGCTTATTTTGGAGATGTGGCACGACTTTATCACTCTTACAACATTTTTACTATATTTGTTTAATCAGCGCCATGTCCATGCATCTTTTATTCTTTTCAAAAACAAAACGAGGAAACTTAAAGTCTACAGGTACTTTGGAAAATGTCCACGATACAAATCATGACTAGGCCCTTTTTCAAAACCTCTGCTTTTGGGTGCACTGTAAATTTTGACTTTGCGAACCTGTATCTCCGGTGTTTAGTGTACGATTTTTAAATGCAATGTACGTGGATCTAAGTTGAACATTGATAAATTTAGCTCTGAAGTCGGGAAGCAATGATATCTTATGGCTTGGTTCCTATTTCCAGTCAAACGGGGGTATTTTTTTCTGAGACACCCGGTAGTTAATTAGCCTTCTTGTTTTTGTAAATAGTTGTTGTTTTTAAATGAATAAAGAAAAAAAATATGTGAACATTTCCTCATGCTCCGTCCCTCCTTATTTTGCCTCCTATAGAGCATATTTTCAAATTTATAAGAAACATTCCATATTTGTTCACTTGCCCCTAAATTTTCTTTCGGGTGAAGAATCTCGGCTAGCCTACAATCTCTTACAAAAGTGTTGGACCCCAATTGAAAGATTCGAATTGTTGTCCCCCCTCCCCCGGTTTCAATGTTGATTGCCTGGCAAAGAGGTGTTTTTCATGCAGATCCACCAAAAGAATGATTCACCAATGCAAGCAACATTGAAATGGGGGGAGAGGGGACAATATTTCCGAAAAACGTAGATTTTCGTAGGGGTCCAACACTTTTGCAAGAGATTGTCTGAAGGACAGCTTTATAGGTGAACATAGTAGACCTGCTGCCATTGCATCAATAACAAATCTATACGTCAACAGTAGTTTTTGTCTTGAAGATAAGATGTCTCTCTATAGAATTAGTGCTATTAAGGAAATATACAACGTTTTCTGTCACTATACATAAACCTTACAGGAGTGAGCTTTACTGCTGAGTACTGTCAACAGTTCTCACCAAAGTACTCACTAGCGTTTCAGTCCATATTTCTCTATTTTGACAGTGGATAGTGACAATATGCCCATAGATGTATTCAGCGTATCAAAAGCTTTATATTCATGTATCACTTTCATATTTCATGTCCAGTTAAAGTGAAAATGCGAACAGTACTCACTTTTTCTGTTAATAAAGAATATAATACTGTTCTTTTTAAGGGAAAATGGTGAGTACTGTTGAGAATTTTGAAAATCCTGCTTTTAAACTGTTTGTATGAACAACCTTAATGAATATAGCTCGTTCATATGAGTATTTGACATGAGTAAAGCTCATTTATTGGCAGCTCCTAAGGTATCTGACAATTTTGAGAGCCTTTTTCAAAGTGAGTACTGTGGTGAGTACTGTCAACAGTACTCACTACAGTACTCGGTGTCTGTTGTTGTTGTTGCTGTATTGGCAATTTAGACTTTACATGTTTCCTGTGTACTTTTACGGTAAATAAACAACTCAAACGACACATTCTTAATAAAAATGACCTCAGTTGCTGCAAAAAATTGAATTTAAAGAGGGTGTGTCACAATTGAAAAGGGCGTGGCCCCTTTGTAAAGAGCCTGCTCTTGTGGTAAAAGTGCAGTTTTGTGCAAGATCTACAAGTTCAAGTATGCATTTTATTAAAGTCATCAATCTTATGCTAAAAACTAGGTCATTTATGAAAAACTTATACAAATAACCTAACGGCTGCACTAAAAGAAAGAAAGAGAAAAATTTTGTTTGGGCGTGCAGTAAGGCTGAATTCACCTTCTGCTTGTATTTTCAAGCACAAATTCTCTTAAGATGGCAATTTTCTCGCTATATCTCATACGATAATGCACAATCGAGAGTACCCTTCTTTCCTACCTATGAGAACCTGTGCCATGGATAGTTAGAACAAAGTAGTTATGGCTGTTGGATCAATTGCCCGAGAGGAATATACTAAGGATAAATTTTGCCATTTTTGTATATCATGACAGAGTTAAGAGTCAATAAAATCAACACTAAAATACTTTCAAAATCGGTCTTAATCATTGAATGTGAAGTCTTTTAACATTCTGAAATTTTAAATTTAATCAGTGAGTGCAGATGAAATATAGAAATAAAGTGTTTTCACACATTATCTAGTTTTGTGATAGTTGAAAATTATCGTAGCAAATAGCATGAAATATGCGATTTTTGGCCATTTTTAATGCAGTATTGCGGAAGAAGTAAGAGAGCGAAGACAATATATTCTATACCAGTCGAAACATGTTGGTCTTCAAAAGATTTCTGCCAATTTTCAAATAGCTACTAGTTACACAACGCCCTTAAAATAATTTTTGAAAAACTCGACTTTCAGACAATCTCTTACAAAAGTGTTGGACCCCTATTGAAAAATTCGAATTTTTGTCCCCCCTCCCCCCGTTTCAATGTTGATTGCCTGGCAAAGAGGTGTTTTTCATGCAGATCCACCAAAAGAATGATTCACCAATGCAAGCAACATTGAAATGGGGGGAGAGGGGACAATATTTCCGAAAAACGTAGATTTTCGTAGGGGTCCAACACTTTTGCAAGAGATTGTAAGTCCAATACATTTTATCAGTCTTCCAAAATCATCTATGTATGCTGCGTAAAAGCGCGGTGAAGACAAGGATCGTGATCGTCAGAACATGATGTTTTTGTTCAAGAAAGACAAGTCAATAAACGATTGCAGAAAATAGAATGCAATGATTTCTTCGACAAATGAACCAAATGCATTTTTGAAAGTTTTCAATAAAAGTCCTTGTTTGCCTTCAAGATCAGGAGTGTCTCAAAAAGCCTGTCTCCTGAGGAAGGTACTGAAACTTTTACTTTCATTTTTATGTTTCAGGTTCATGTTCAGTTTCATTCCTGTAGTTTTGCAACATTATGGTTTTGGTTTATTTTCATACTCCAGCTGCTGCCCTGTAAAAATAAATTGTCACAAGTATCTTGTAGCTTTGGAGTGTTTTTCAAAAATATCTTATTACAAGATACTATTATTCAGCCAAATTATTATCTTATTACAAGATACAGTTACTGAGTACGGCAAGTATCTTATTACAAGATACTGTTACTGTTTTCAGTATCTAATTACTATCTTCAAGATAAAAAGATAAGATACTGCTCATCTCTGTCCGTCGATATGGGTGATTTTCTGCAGAAATCCCCTTCCAAAAACTAGCAAAAACGAATGAAAACAAAGATAAATTTTCCTTCTTAAAAGTGATGACACCCACACAAATTCATGTATGTTGTCCTCTTGGGAGAATTTAATCCCCTTGAATAGGTCATCGTTACCAGTAAGGGGGGGGGGGGACTCATTCATCCTCCCAAGAGGATAGCACGTGCTAAAGCGTCCACAAGCCATTGCTGAAAGGCCATTGTAAGGCAGAAAAGTAAGGGAAAAATGTTCTTGATTTGGGCACGTATAGAAGGATTCTGAAAGGCATTAGCGAGAAAATCCCTAATAATTTCAGAATGAAGTGGCCGATATCAGTCAGGTAATTTTTAAAGTAGATTTGAACATTTCTACCATAAAGCTATTTTCTTGCCAATGTCATTGTCTTGATATCCAGGGAGCCGCGACCTTTCAAACAGGGATTCTTTTTTCGGACTCGCCCGGTAGTTTGGGAACAGTTCCAAATGTCTAAAATGCAAATTTGATTTAAAAATAGCCTTAAATGTTCTGTATCAAAGGAATTGAGTCTTATGAGGTAAACAGATCAATTCTAACTTTGACTATTACGTACATCCTCAAGACAGAACGTCTTGATTAAAGATTTTTCATATTATCCCAAGAAATCTTCCCGTTTCCTTCCATCTCCTTCCATTCCCTTCTTCACGTCGTTACCTGTAGTGCTATGTTCGTGTTCCCTGTTTTATGTTGCCATGAGGCAGTCATAGTTTTTTGCTCCAAATGGTATTGTATTAGTAGTAGGGTATAGTATTTTGTAAGTAGTGTAATTAAGTAATGTGTATTGTAAGTTTTTAGATTGAATGTAAAAAAAAAAAAAAAAATTGAGTCCATATCAATAGCTGAGCGTTAACGCTATCCTGAATTTTTGCTGACAAACCGCTTACGGCCCTTTGTTATCACACAATAGTGCTGAAGTCGTTAGCAGTGGAGACTGAAGGATTCTTAATCCTTGCATTATTCTCGGAAATTTCATTGGTTTAATTTCAAAAGCGATTAAATCACAACTTTTGTTTGATGATTGAAAAGAAAATGATATTGGTCATTAGCGCACTATTTATGTGGACTCAATGCCTTTAATTTGATGTTTTGAAGAAGCTATGGCAATTAGCATGGATAGACAATAGAAATTTGCTGATAGATTCAGCAGTCTGAGTTGCAAAATATCCCCAATCGATTTGTTTTGGCACCTGTTCATGGTACCTTGCATTGAAATTCAAATGGTCATTCTATTCCTTCTTAGTAAATAATAGCATTCTTTTGTTGAAGCTTGACAATTATTGAATTCGAGGACCTGCTTTAGAGTGGTTAAAATCTTACTTATCAGGTCAAAAGCAATATGCTGCTGTGAATGGGTCTAGCGCCTGCCATTTTAATGTTAAATGTGAAGTTCTACAGGCTTCTGTCCATGGCCCTATCCTTTTCTTAATTTCTATTAATGATCTACCAAATTCATCATTTGTACTCTTTCTCTACTTAATTGCACTGAAATCTATATATATAAGGCACGAAGCCGTTTATCCAATTAGCTTTCTTCTTTTGTCAACCATTGTCAATTTAACACTACTCCATTGTAAGATAACAATAAATCATTGAATTTGAACAATCAATCTTTTCGATGTATGACCGGGAAATCAATCCTTTCATGTCCCAGGGGGGTACTCTGGGATAGGGGTGCTTGATGCAAAAATTGAAATCCTGCCCATTTTGAAGTCTTCTTCCGCCCATACAATTTCGATTGGAGCACTTCTTCCTATGCATTCCTAATGAGATGATTCTTACGTTCCTGAATGCAGTCGACATTCTTTCATACTAACACAATATACAGCAACCCCCCTCTAAACATTCAGATTCTAGCAACAATATTTGCGGGCCTATGGAAACTCGGCAACCTTCACCGGAGGCAAAAAAGTTTAGCAGGAATGGGAGGCAGATCTTAACGGGCACGACAAGTCTTTAGTAGATGACCCCAAATAAACATTATGCCATTGGATGTATGGCACGGTTAGCGAAGCAAAGATAGAACTGTAAGGAACTTGCCTTTGCGTCGAAACACCTCCATAAACTGAGCTCTGATATTTAACTTTCTTCTCTCTCTCTCTTAAAGTCAACTTTTCTTTTCGAAATTCGGCTTGGTATCCTCGAAGTTTCTTCAGCTTGGTATTCCATGCAAAATTCCGCATGCAATGGGATTCATTCGCACTAACCATTAATTGATATGGTCACGTGGCAGGAAGATCTCAATCGCAAATGAATACATTCAATAAATTTTCCGCCACGTGACCAGATATAGACAATAATTTTTCCTACCTGACCAAGGCTACAAATATTTTTTTTAAATTGGCATCTCAATGGTAAATGAAAAATACAATAATTTTTCCGTCATGTGACAAAATGAATGAAGACAAAACTTTTGGCATAACGGAATAACCAGACCCAGGACCACTAGGACCAGACACTAACGGACCAGACCCTAGGGGAATGCCTTACCCAGTACCCTCGCTTTGACGTTGGATAGGAAGTCAGAAGCGCCGGGAGGGGGGGGCAAGGGGGGGCGGTTGCCCCCCCAATATTCTCCAGGACCATTTTTCTAATTCGTCTAATTCCGGTGTAAAATTATTGGGGGGGGGGGGTAAGGCCAATGACCTTGGCAGTTATAATGTGAGTATCGATTTGTACAATCTTGCTGTCTTATTGCATTTTCCAACAATCTGTAGGGCATTGACTCGGAATTTTTCTTCTGGTCGTGAAGGTCCTAGACATCTCAACAACATAGCTTGTGGAAGATCTAAGTCAAGATCCTTTTTCACAAACCAAATGAGGAGAAAGTAGTTGCGTATAGGATGGGTAGTAGGGTACGATTCTTTCGGAGAAATTATGTAAAGTGACTGGGAGAGTCGTTCTAAGCCAATGTATAGGTTGGAATTTTGAAAAATTTCCGAGACAAACTATCACAGAATTGTCAAGATTTCAATTTTCTGGCCAGGCAAATTGGATTGTGAGAGCGGTTCTGGGACAAATTATAGTGTGCTTGCACAAAAAATTTCCTCTGGTGGTGATTCATAAAAATACTATTACAATTCTGAAAGTTTTCAAATGGGCACTGGTAAAAATGTGATGCATTCTAAACCAAAGAATATCATATTTTTACAGAAATAGTTTCCTGGGGATGCTAATTTAAACAACTATTACCAAATTGTCAACAACTATTACCAAATTGTCAACAATTCTATTTCACCACCAGGTAACATTTCATCGGTAGAAGTGTTCTAAGCCAAAGTAAAGGACGAGTCCCCGACCTCATACTGGACTTTGAAGCTTCTGCTGATCCCGATGCCCTCTGAAGATTTTTCTGGGGCTCCGCCCCAGACCCCATTCTATTTGGCCCCCCCAATAAAAAATCCTGGCGGCGCCACTGTAGGAAGTCAGTCACCGAGAGGAGGGGAATTTCATTCAAAATATCTCGTACACGAAATCCTTCTGTTCTGAAAAATCTCGTACACTTCACTCAAAAGTAATTGGACACGGTACAGTAAAAACCCGCATATAAGAACCTACAATTTTGCAAGTCAACCTAACTAGGTTCTTATATTTTGGGTATTTAGTGGGAAATGAGGCTGTTCAGGTTCTTAAATTGGTTCTTATTTTATTCATGGCTTTCAGGAATTTATTTTCTTCAGATTCAAACTTCAGGCCTATTATTTACTGTCAGTTCACATTAGTTGAGCTTATGAGATATATTCCCCGACAGAAATTTGTGGAAGAATCAGAAATGTTTATATAATCCAGAGAAAATCTTTCAAAAGCTTCTCATCAGGTAATATAAATATTTTTTATTCTTCCACAGACTTCTGTTGTGAATAAGGCCCCCCCCCCATGCTCTCTAAAAATAAGAACCCATTTTAAATTCCAGGCTGAATGGGTTCTTATATAATTGGGGTTTAATTGCAAAATTTCAGCCTGTAGGTTCTTAATCCACTAGGTTCTTATATGCGGGTTTTTACTGTACAGTATGGTAATAGCAACAGTAATAGTAATTTTGAATGAAAATTACGAAAGTTTCTTAGCATTTTGATACTGGTGGTGGGGTAGTATTTTTCGAAAATTTTAGCCTACTGTTTTTGATGAGCTGTTTCTTATGAGCTGTTCCCTATAAAAAGGCAGGCCCGTAAGAAGCGGGGGGGGGCAAGGGGGTTTAAGCCCCCCAATAATTTTGAAAACAATGGTGCCACGCCACAAGTATTATTTAGATGTATTGTTCTCTATTGTTCTAAGAACAATCCCCCAATCAAAAGCTGCTTCCCCGGGGGGGGGGGTACTTGATTTACGAAAATACGGGGACGTGCCGCTGGAAAATCTGAAAAGGCACCCTGTCCCGGAGTAAAATTCCCGAAAATGATACCCTGTCCCGGAGTAAAACTTTAAAAACAATACCCTATTCTTGGGTTTCTTCATACAAAATTGTAGCCTTCCCTGGGAATTTGATAAAAATTTGATCGAAATCTATCAGAAAATGCGGAAATGTTGCCATCCAAACGATTTAAATCATATTCGCGGAGTGCAAATGGCTTAAAACGACGATACGTAGTCAATTATACAAAATATGGACCCTGTCATGGAGCCGACCATACAAAAGTGATACCCTGTCCCGGAGTAGGAATCCTGAAAATGATACCCTGTTCGGCGGCACGTCCCCGTACTGAAAAATATATGAGTACTCCCCCGGGGCTGCTTCCTACGGCCCCGTAAATAGGTGAATGCACATACATGATACAAGAAAACAAATGCACACAAATGCACATTTTGAGATGCAATATTGTGATCATGGGATTTACCAAAGACAAGTGGGGTCAATGCCCGGGTCAGTGCGTGATTTGAGAGAATGGTTCTATTAAAATTCCCAAAATTGTCACTCTTTCTTTCGTAATCGCCTTACCCCATATATCTGCCAATTGCCACCTTCACAATAAACATTACGAACAGATATGTTTTCAAAAAGCTGCCTGCTAAATTATTTTGGAGTCCCAAACTTTTAAAGAGCATGGAGAAGCCAGAATCAAGTCCAGAAATTGAGATTGTGGAGATGGAATACAACGTGGCTGGCATCACGACGTCATTGCAACTACTTGAATCACACCAAGCAAGGTTGAAAGGTAAAATATTTAGGACATGTAGTTAAATGCTTAGGCCCATTGGGCAATGGCTTGATGCTGGATCATAGTTTGTCTGCTGATTTAATATGATTTAATATACCATGCATTTTTGCGTTTGTTGTGGCATCCAGAAGGTAGGACTTCCTTACAGCAGAGAAGTGACTGCCTTATCTTACTATGGAGCGAAGCTTCTGTGTTGGCCGCCATTGCAAACAAACGCGCTGGAAGGAAAGGAATGGATATTCCCCTAGGGTCTGGTCCGTTAGGGTCCGGTGCTACTGGTCCTGGGTCTGGGTATTCCGTTATGCCAAAACTTTTTCCTACGTGCCCAATCTTATTATGGTCACGTGGCAGGAAGATCTCAATCGCAAATGAATACATTCAATAAATTTTACGCCACGTGACCAGATATAGACGATATTTCTCAAAGGTGAGAGGGAATGTACAGTGCATTAGTATTTGAGATGAGAGAGACAGAGGATCATCACGTGTCGTGATTAGGCATTTGCGAAAGGCTGATTGGTTGACCCAGAATCGCACCATTGAGCGGGCTTATGATTGGTTGCCTACTGCCATACGTGTTGAAAATAAGCTATTACGAAAGAACTGCCTATCCTCAAATTACTGACAATGGGGATAATTTATGATTCGCGAAGCAGATTTTTCTAAGATCTGCAGAAGATAGGAGCCAATGAAATTTATTGGTTGGCAAGGGGATCAATTAGACGCCGTGATTTGCAAATCGTAATGAGATGCATTAAAAGATAAACAACTTAAGAATTTAGTGATTTCCAGGGTCGAAATTAACCGAAGTAAAATCTTCCTCTCACTAAAGTTTAAAGAGAATCAACGGAGATAAAAGCCCCGCGCGGAAGGAGTCTGGGTATTCTATTATTAACCTATTGTATTTGATGATTTCGAAACGATCATGGATATTGTTTAGCAAGAGGAACAATAACATGCGTAGGAGTTTTCAATGCCCTATTTATAGATGACCTCCTCTCAGCTCCGTTCATTCACTTTAAAGGGTTTGTGCAAGGTTAAAAGCTTGCATTTGCAGAGAGCAGGAAAATCTAAAAATATCCCATTCAAATCTAAGTTGCACACAATGTCAACAAAGGGTAGCCTAAGAATGAGATTTTTATCTTGCTAAGAGACAATGCTGTGTCTGAGTTATTTCTTTATTCTATTTATAGAGGAGCCTATTTACCATTGCACATTTGCTTTAATTTCTCCCCTTCCTGAAAATCAAGGTAAACAGGCCCAAAAAGGAATCTTATCTTTCACCAGTCAGATCATCCACAACATAATTTGCAGCTAATACATTCTAAATCTTCGTTCTACTTCCATTATAAATCTCAATTCTATTTCCATTATAAATCTCATGATGTGCAAATGTGTGGGGAATGGAAATGCCTCGCGACTGTGAGGTGCCAGTAACCTAATAGAATAGAAACTCGAGGAATTTTGGCCTCGAGTGTGGTGTCGGGGGAGCTGGGCCCCAATAGCCACTGGTGAGCCATGGAGGGAGCTGGGCCTCGACCTAGCCTGTCTGTCGGGAGATGGGCCTACAAGCCAGGGGCTCTATCCTTACCTATAAACGCGGTCCCCAACGAAGGAGATGGGCCTCGTGATTTTTTGCTGCGTGCATGCGGAGGAGATAGGCTCCGATTCGAAACACTGAATTTGGTGCGGGGGAGATGGGCCTCGACTCGAAATACTGAATTTGGGCTCCTACTGGAAACAGGAGCACATGACAACTGTGGAGGATTTTGGCTCCCAGCTTGTCATGAGGAACCATAAACGTTATTTTGATGTTAGACCATTTTTCGAGTTTGTGTTTGAAGTGTTTTGTTTAAACAGGAACTTCACCGCCACAAATTGCTTCGCAATTCCCCACAAACGAGAGTAGCAGTAGGGCGTATGCTATTAAAACCACCTTCTTTTAAACGTGTAAAATAAGACTAATGATAATAATGATACAAATTATAAAACAATAATAATAATGATAATAATTAAACGGAATGGAGGCTCATCAGGAGTTTTCGTATGCAAATATCAATTGTGAAAGACAAAACGGAACACCCAGTGCACAAAAGCATGGTTCTAGGAAGACCAGAATTCGAATTTCGCTAATTGTTTGGTTAGTTTGTGTTTTGTTGTACCCGCCGGCCTTGGGGAGGGGGGGGGGGGAGTAGTGAGTGTTTAGGCGCCAAAAGATTACGTACGACTGAGGCTAGCCTGGTTTTAAACAGATAATGCGAATGAAAAAAAATGGAGGATTATAGCAACTTTTCACGGGAAAGGTGAAATGGAAGATTCTGGTAAGATGGCGGCTTCGGGTACGTCTCCGTGCCGAGATACACACAGGTAAATATAAACTATAAACAGCAAGCATGCACTGATGCTCTGTCAGCGGGTTCTCTCCGAAGAAAAGGTGCGATTAATTACGATACGACCCCACCCGTTTCTTGCATCAGAAATCAGAGAAAATTGTCCCTTTCCTCTTAGTTTCCAACTGAAAAATTGTCATGAAATTTTTATATTCTTTGCAGTGTTTGAAACCTATCTGTTACATCTTCAGCCGTCTCAAAGGCTACCGTATACGCCTAACTATAACGCAGTTTTAATATGTCGCATTTGATTGAATTTGATAAAATAATATGGCACTCAAGTAGTCTGCTTTTACTCGATATGTGATTTACTACATCTAACAGCACTCCGCAGGAGCTAGGAATGTTGAAGCGCGAGCGAAGCTCGCGCTTAACTTCCTAGTATAGAATAAAATGCGTAATAGACCATATTGATGCCTGTTTTCTCGAGTTTTATGCCCTCTTCAACATTAACCCGATTCATAAAATACCTAAGATTTTAGTTTAACCCTATCTGGACCGGGCTTTTTTGAGCATCCTCAGGCCGAGGGGGGGCTAACCTCAGAACTCCGAATTGACAAGAGCTAGAAAGATGAAATTTGGTCATAATATGTAACTTAATGTGAAACGTCCGAATATCTAATTTGTTTTACTCTAATTGTTGTATTTTCGATGACGTCATCAATTTTCTTTGTTTTAGGCCAAAAACAGTACTCTTACAGATTTAACTGTAAAAACTTACTCACGAGAAATATTATGCTTCTGATAACTTTAATTAACCGATAAAATATCTACGTTTCTGAAAAACATAATTTTTTGAAAAAATTATGAAATTTATAAACTTATATTTATTACCTAAATTCATTAGATATATGACGTCATGAATGACGTAATACAAAAGAAAAACCAAAAAATTTGGTTATTTCCATATTTTCTTATTGATTTATGGTTGCTCTGAAAATTTGATCCATATATCTCACTTCTGTCAAGAATTATCTTAGTTTGGAGTTATAAAGGGTTTGACCGTAAAACAAACAAGATATCAAAACTACTCTCTGAAAAAATTGTTATATTTCCAAACATACATGACATATCTTGTAGAAATTTTGGAGAAAGATGCGAAAAGGATAGTTAGGAAAAGTCACGAAAAATAATTTGCGTAGAAATTATCATAAAAAAGATACCCAGACAAAACTGGTAGGGGGGGCTATTTTAGCCCCCCCCGGTCCAGATAGGGTTAAGGTTTTGCTACTGACATCATATGGTAACAGAAGTTCATGCCGAACTTGAAAATGAAAGCTTGGCTAGAACTTCATCAGTCTTCACAATGACGTTCTAAAATTTGGCAGCCAAGTCGAAAGAAAACGGGAAGAAAACTGCTCAGTCGATTATGGATATCCAAAAGCGGAAGAATTCGTGACAGCATTTCCAAGCATGTGTGAAACAATTCAGTATTATTTCCAGACTGACAAAGAGAACAAAAACAGAAAATAAGCAGTAGAAATACAACTGTCCATATTTATACGTTTCGATACAAAATTCGCCAGTGTATTTACAACTATTTAACAAGTTCAATACTAAAATACAACTATGCATACGAGGAGCCAAAACGCTGCGCTGTGTACTAATTTTCTTTATTTCCAGGACAAATGAAATAAATCATTAATAACTTAAAAAGCTAACGACATGCCATAAAAGCTACTGCAATCCCCAGGTGTCTCATCAAATTTCTTGGTATCTAGAGGGGGCATAAAAGAGAGGGCGTTATTAGAGTGAGGGGGCTTATGCGAAAGGTGCAACTTGGACTGCAAGGATACAAGTGACAGCTTTACTTCTCTTATCCAATACTTTGCTGAACAAACATACAACTTCACGAGTTGGAATACATTTCATTCATTTCATTTCATTTCAGATTGTTTCGGCATCGAAATTCGAACAAAACTGGTAGCAAATCAAAGTTTTATCCTCCGGATGTTTGTGAGCAAGGATTGTTGGCAGCAAATACGTTCGTTGGAGATCCGGGGGTCAGCGTCGTGATTTTTGTCGAGAATCGGACGAATTTCGAACGTCGGCGCCTTTTATCCAGGCCACGATTGTGGGACCGAGCTTGCGCAGATTTCAAACTGTCAAAGTTATCAGCTTTGTTTCGCGTTTGTTTCAAATCACTTTGGGGAGGAAAGTGAAGAAAAATGCATTGAGTACGAAGTGTAAAAGCTGGGGAACATTTTCTTGCAAAGAACAAGGCATTTGATTCAAAATTCACCGAGATTGAGCGAGGACAAAACTGTTGTTAGATTTATGTAAGTAAGAAAGCTGCTCTCCTTGTTCTTTCTTATATACACACTTCAATTTATAATGTTGCGTCAAACAAGGACAGATTTCGTTTTGAACCAATCAGCGTGTTTGTTGACATCGGTGAGATTAACCAATCACACCACGTATTCTAACATCACGTGACGTACCATGACTTTGCGGAAATTCAGAAGCTGTGGGGATGGATACAAAAATACCTTCCCCCAAAAACTGGCGATGTGCAAATGGATTTTTGACAAATCAGGAATGTTTTTCCATTTTCTGTTAGACAATAAGCTTGCTGAAAATTCTACCGCCTTGGATTTTGATATTCAACTCAGATCAAGTGAAATCTATGTTTGAATAACGCCCTGAAATCAAGGCAACGACTAATGTTTTAGGTTGAGCAGAAAGATATTACTTGAAGGACAACTTCAGTCTGTTGCACAAAGGCAACAAATATTGATTCGTAGACCACATTAAGCATGCCTCCATTAAATTTTCGGTGTTGAATAGCATTCGGATGTCTTCCTTCCTGAATAGCAAAGGGGCATTATGTTTTATGATAACGAGCACGGTACCATCTTCTGAAGCACTACCACCACATTCTAAAGGGCCAAAACTCGACAAGAAACCCCTACCAATAATATCACAAATAAAATGTAAATCGCAAGATACTCACCAATTCTTCATTTAATATGATGAACCAAAACCGGATTCCAAAAGTCTAAAGGTTGCATGCGATGTGACACAAACGGATTTAACAAGAATAAACCCAATCGATGATTTCTCCAAATTTGAACAGCACAGTCTTCACTGCGCTACAGTGTTGATGAACTGTCTACGACATTCAAATTCTGAGCTGAAATGGTGCAAAACTGGTCATGTCTGAAAAAATAGCATTTGTTTGCACAAACAAGTCGATTTCTTATCCTTAGATAATTCTTTTTCAATTGATCGAGCGAAAAGTTAGGAAATTGACAACAGTCTAGATTTTGACGAAGGGGTCAGGTCAATGAAATGTGAAATTAATTTATTCCCCTGCCCTTATTTATAGGATATCGTACGATCTACGCTCTTGCCCTTTCTCTCGCTCTTGGTTGTGAAAGTAGTTCCCAAAACAGAAAATTTCGCAGACATTTTAACAGTTCTAATAAATGGGGCAATATGGCCATGCCTTCGAAAGCGTTTAAAAATGGAAACAATCCACCACTGTCCCAGGGAGGGGAGAGATCCATTCGTCGCTTTTCGTCTACATTTGGACAATTTTCAGAACAGTCTCGATCGCCAGTCTTTCTTCATGCAAGCAAAGAAATATATGGATGTGATATGAAATAAGAAACATTTGAATTTCTGATAGTGGTTTTTGGGAACAAACGAGCAGGACCAAAACAGCAGGGGCAAACATTGTGAACGATTTGAAGGCGATTACACGAATTTCTTTTATAAGAAACCGCTTATAAGAAACGGTAGACTCAATTCTTCGAAAATTGAGAAACAACCGTTCCTGAATTTAAAATGCTAAAAAACTTTTGTAATTTGCAGTTTTAATGTTCCCATCTCAATCAATAATGTTTTGACACCGTACAGTTATAGCAACTGTTTGAACATTATTTCGAGTGCAGCTTTATGTTATTTACTGGTTTTTTTTATCTTACTAAGTAATTTGGGAGCCCTCTTGACAAATCTAAATTAATTTTACACTTCCGGCATTAAAACTATAAAAAACTTGCATGAAAATTTTCATAACAGAATGGCTCAACAATTTAAGAAACTGTCTACCAACCCCGGACCTTAGTTTCTTGTAAAGAAAGTACGTGTAGTGTACCCCCCCCCCCCCCCCCTCCCCAGCCCATTCTCCAATTCCATACAGCAAGTCGAAAAAATTTGCAAACAAGCTCGAATTGTGTGATGTCCTAGGCTTGAGTTGGAAACGTTTGTGATTTTCACAAACGAATAAAATGCCCGAGGTAGATGTGTAGATATCTTTCGTCTTCTTTTGATCTATGCTCATATTTGCTCTTAAAAACAACTTCCGGAATGCACAACAACCGAGCTAGCTACCTGTGTTTCAGAGAAACTTTTTGCGGATTTGTTCCTTTTGAATTACTTGTTGAGGGAGTTTCCTTTGTCTGCGATCGCAAATCGCTTTGAATTCAGGTGTCAACAAAGGCAACGCATGCTATTGTCTTATAAAATCTGTCCTTGTTTTTCAGAATAGCTAAAAGGTCAATTGTGCATACGATATAGACTTATTACAGTTCGTCCCTAGTTTTCGCTCGCTATTGAGTAGAATTACTAACTGAATTGAATGGAATCGCTCTCTCAAACAGGGACTCATAATCAAACTAACTCAAACTCAGGACAAAAACTCGTTTTCCCGTCAAGTTCTTCACGTTACAATCAGATTGCAGCATTCGGGGCTGCTCGGCTGTGATTGGCTCATTTAAATTTCCCGCGTAAATTTTGAGTTTTCGGTAAAATTTTCTGGTAGTTTTCGGAATTGTTGGTGCTTCGCGTTGCTTTTTGTCAAAATGGAGGTTGTTATCATCGCATCTCCCGGGGGGGGGGGGGTACTTGACTTAAATTTGTACGGGGGTGTGCCCACGAAAAAAAATTTTTTTTACCCTGCTCCAGAATTTTTCGCTTAAAATGATAACCTGTTCTAGAAAAAATTGGCGAAAAGTATACTCAAAAACATGAAATTTGACCGAAAAATGACCCGATCTAGCAGAATATTCCCCTTTAACATGTTTTGACAACCTGCTCTAGAAAAATTGCCTCATTTTGATACCCTGTGCTAGAAAAAATTGGTGAAAACGATACCCTTAAAAACGGCACATCCCCGTCGGACAAATATACTAAGTACCCCCCCCCCCCGGTCGCATCTACGAACAGAATAAAGATGATCTCAAAAGGCACTGTACGAAAGAGTTTTGAAGGGAAAGGATGCATCTGTTTGTTTGCCAACTTGCTGTAGGAAGACCCCGGAAGACTTACTGTTTGGCAAATTTAAATCGTGAAACACAGGATTCCTTTTTGGCCTGAGCAAAACAAAAAAGGAGCTTGAGGTAAGCACTTCGACCCGGCAAAAAGTTAAGAGAAAACTCACATTCGATGTGAATAAGATACCCGAAATTTCTTGAAACATTCCTCTATAAACAGCAGAAGTATTCGTATTTGAAATTCTGTGCAAATTATAGCAAATTTGTCAAAGAGGCTTGAACCTTGAAAACGTTTCTTCGTTCTTGCAAAGTGCCGATTATTATTATTATTATTATTATTATTATTATTATTATTATTATTATTATTATTATTATTATTATTATTATTATTATTATTATTATTATTAAAACAAAACCAACATCAAAAATAACAGAAAAAAGTATATGAAAAACAAAACTGTTAAAAGCAAAACGTTTCGATTATAAAATCTTCATCAGTTGTTTACAACCACAGGACAGCCAAGTATTTATAGGAAACATCTATATTATTAAAACGTGAAGCGAATTTTGTGTGGCGTAAAACTCGAGCACCGTTGCGCTGATCCTCGCGAAACTTTCCAAATATCTTCGTCTTCCCTCTACGGGGTGCAATAGAGATTTCGTTTTCTCAAATTCGCCCCCAAATCAGGGTAAGGGGCGAATTCGGTAACATCAAAGGATTGGCGGAATCCCTTTCAGTTTTCTGTGTACAAGAATCCACCTTTTCACGATAATTTTCTGTGCGCACGTGGCTTGAGAATGCTGCGTTCTGATTGGCTGGTTGCAAAGTTTGGACAACTTCGCCGTGTTGTGATCAGAGTTGTGTGTGTTCCGTGCTGAAAGTTGTAAACTTGTGTCTGCTATTTACAGAAGAAAATGGAAGATTTAGGAATTAAGTTTGTACAGGAAAGTGATATAGACAAAATGAGCGTTTACGATTTGCGCCATTTCTTAATTTCCAAAGGAATAACGGTTGCAAACAGCAGAAAGGCAGACTTGCTAATGCTGGCAAAGGCGGCTGTCAGTTTAGGCCTGCCAGAAAATGTTGATCATCACGATGACAAGCTCGACCTGCAAGAAAGACTTACAATCAAAGGGAACAGAGTCCCAGATCCATTTTCGATTCCAGTGAATCAATTCACGAACAGATTAAGTCATGTGCCACCTTTTGGTATCGAAGACATATTCAATTTTCTGATCTTCAAATCCAGTGACTATGACAGACAAAAAATAGCCTCGTACAAAGCATTCGAAGAATACGGCCTTTTTCAAGATGGATACGTCGAAGAGCTGCGAGTAAAGGAATTGGACAGTGGTCACTTTGTGTTTGTTGGAAGTGTTAAACCAACTATGATTACCGAAACAAAATCTGGTGCAAAGTCGTACAAATTTTGGTTTGTCATGGATGGTGAAAGAAAGACGGAAGGCCAACACAAGAACACAATGTGGTCTCCCACAGCAGGCTCAATTTTCTCAGGATATTGTCTATGCCCAGGTGGACAGGATGGTGCGTGCAAACACATTGCAGCAGCTTTATATTCTCTGCACGATTGCATTCATCCTGAAAATGGGCCAACGGATGAACTTTGTTACTGGAAAAAAAGAGAAACAAAGTCAACAAATCCAGCCCCAATAACAGCAATCAAGATTGGCAAAGCTTCATCACTGATGAAAAAGCATAACATGGAAGAAAGGCAAAAAAGGAATTCGAAGAAGGGACCCCAAACTGTTAAATGTAAGGAGAAATATAGGGGCCCTTTAAAAGATAGCATTGCATATGATCTAAGAGCTCCATTTGACAGAAATGGCTTTTCGGATGCTGAACTGAACAGCATAAAGCAAAATCTGACTCAGTTTGAGTGTGTTGCAGGGAAATTTATTACTAGTGACAGTGAGGATGATGGTTTTGAAGATGTAACATTAACTGATGATGATGAATCTGAAGCACACAAGCAGACAGATCCTTTCATTTTCAAGAAACTTAAGATATTTCTTGAGAGTGGAAAAACCAGTCATGACAGGTTCTTGAATGAATTACAGATTTCAGAGGAAGAGAAAGCTGTGATTGAATCCGCCACAAGAGATCAAGGAGAATTCTGGAAATTGCAACGAAAAGGATTTATAACATCAACAAAATTAAAGGATGCTTTCACCAGACAAAAAGCTATTGATATTGATAGCACAAAAACTGGACATTCCGTTGCCAAGAGACTACTCGAGACAGATTCGATGAGCAATACAGCAAATTGCCTGCTCAACTTCAATATGGGCGTGATAACGAATCTGAAGCACGCAAAGAATACAAGAAGCTCATGACAACAACACACTCCAATTTCAAGCTTCAAACATCTGGGATTCAAGTTTGCACCAAACATCCTTACATTGCTGCAAGCCCTGATAACATCAGATCCTGCAAGTGTTGTCAGACAGGAATAGTTGAATACAAATGTCCCTACAAAAACAGAAATAAACATCCCAGGGCAGCATTTTTGGATCCAAGCATTGGTGGAACCATTCTTGAAGATGGTACTTATGCATTAAACAGAAATCACAAGTATTATTTCCAAGCACAGGGCACAATGGCTGCAGTGGACATTAAGATTTGTGACTTAGTAATTTTCACATTAAGCTCAGAAACAGGAAGTGATGGGGGAATTTTCATTGTCAAGATTCCTTTTTCAAGAGTTTTTTGGGACAATGTTGTATCAAATGTTGAAAAATTCTATTTGAAATGGATGCTTCCAATCATCTTCGAAGAAATAGAGCCACAGAATGAGACTGTAGACACTGATACAACTGCAGAAGTGGAGGAGATGATGGAAATAGATGATACCATAATGCAAGGAAATGACATCATCAATGTTGAGGAAATTAATGACACAAGATCATTCGAACTTATCACATTGCAAGGGGTCCCTTTATTCAAGGAGGATATTGAATCGTTATCAGATGGAGGTTGGCTAACTGACAATGTTATTGTTATGGAAACCAGGATGCTGTTGCAGCAAAGGCCTGTACCAGCTAATGTTCAACTCATGGAGTCAATTTTATACCTTTCTCTGTCTGGAAACGTAAAATTGGGGAAAACAATTGAAGAAGCTACTGTGAAAGCATCTGCACACACCAAGGATGTTTCATCAAACAGTGTTTTGATAGTGCCAATATGTGAACATGGCCACTGGTTCGTTTTGATTCTTTCAAGCACAAGCATCCTTGTCATGGATTCACTGAGCCATTCCCGTGGTGGAGTTATCACAAGAAATGAGGAGATAGAACTGCTACTAAAGTTTCTTCAGATTAGGTTCCAATTGGATTGGCTTGATGCACCCAGATTTGTAATGAAAGTGCCACAACAAGCCAACAGCACAGACTGTGGGATGTACTTGCTGCTGAATGTTGCAAAATTTCTAGAGCCTGAAATATTTGACTGTTATGTTCAAGACACAAGTAAATTTTGTCTTATGGATCACACTGTTTGGTTTAATCAAGAAGTGGTACAAAGAGAAAGATCTCTGATCAGACAGTTCATTTTAAACAATATTGTAAATTAGATATTAGAGAGTTTAGATATTGTTTAATAGTGATCTGTCATGCATTAGGTAATGACGTCAATGCAGAGAAGGTAGGAACTGAATTCATCCTCAATAGCTAAAGAAATTAATCGTTTTAGTGGCCATAAGTGATAATGATGGATGCTCCTTTCTTCCAAATAATCAGATTTAGTGAAAGACATCCATTATCTTGAGCTCTTGACTCTTTTGCAACTAATCAGATACATGACAGACTGTGTTTAATTTAATTGTTACTTGCTAACTAAGTAATGGATTTCACAGAAGCAAAAAAGGGACATGGGTGCAGGAACAATTTTGCTACTCTTCTGTGATTTTTCATCATTTTCTAACCAGTACCAAATAAGAACAAGTGTTATTTTCCATAAAAATCTTTGCTGTCTTGGATTGTGTACCTGGATTTTACTTCCTAAGAAAAATTGTGCATTAGTCCATAGAAACAATCAGCCAAAATTCATTTTACCAATTTCAAGTCATATGACCATACTCACTCTTTGGAAGATACTACTTTTTGTATTCATGGCACAAGTTTAAAAAAAAAGTTTAACAAGAGATGATCAATTGACTTGAAATGGGTTCAAACATCTCAGCTGATTTGTTCTGTTTTATTTAGCATTCAAGTTTCAGTGAAAATATTACGTATTGTATTCCTGAAAATGCTTCGAAAATTGAATCTAAAACAAGATTCATGAAAATAATAATTGCAAATATCTTAATTTACCAAACTGTTACACAAATTTGCTAGAGAAACGCAAACTGATATTATGCTGTCCATGTGGCTCTTCTGTGTCATTTTTTGAGGGTTGCTTAGAATTCTGAAAGTTTTTAATCTTCTTATTGCCCTCTCTATGTGTATTCTGACGTTTGAAACTTTTCTAGCTTTGGTTGATCCCTTTGGTTTGAGCTGTCCATGTTTTAAAGAGGGGGGCATTTGAAGGTAGCAACTCCGTAGTGCCAGGATTCCTCTTATTCGAAAACCTTTATCAGCCATTACTTTGTCCCCAGGCTTGAGACAGTCTAGAAATCCAGATTGCTCTACAAGATCTTTGTTTGATACATTACCAGACCACAAAGCAGATGTATAATTTATGTAGCCATTTGTGTTGCATCCAATAAGTAATTTATATGTGTTATCATTTTTATATGAGCTATAAAGTTGTTTTTGTGCTGCAGGAAGACTGGGGGACTCACACTTGAATTCAACTGCATCAATGATGGTGCGTAGACCTTTGACAAATTCTTTTGGTTCCCCATTTTTCTTCAAAACTGCTTTTGGCAAATGTTTCTCATTTTGTTTGACTGATGGAAATCTTCTCAGAAATTTCAGTTCCTGTGATAAAAACAGATTCCATGTTATAAAAATATTACTTGCTAAAGCTGCTGAGATTCCAAAAAGATCAGCTATCATTTTGTTGCCAGTTCCCCTTCTATTTTGAGTGAGGGTTAGCAAAAACTCCTCCCATAAACTAAGGCTACGCTGCCTCGCCCTTCTTCGTTTTTCAGGTTTCTTGCCACGCCAAAGTTGCAGTCTGTTTGCCTTTTCTCTCACCAAAGAAAAAATATATTCAAGCAGTTCCTTGGATTTTACCCCAACATAATACATAGGGTTGGCAAGGATGATGCTGATAAAAGTGTTTCGAAATTTGGTTTTTTCATCTGGTTCATGTATATGATGTTTTTTGTCAGATGATTGACTATCTTCATATCCATCTTCAATAGCTGTGCCTTGGCAGTCTGCAAAGTTTCCAAATTGCAACTGTCCGCAAAAAAGAGCAAATTCTCTGCTGCCAACTTATCAAGTTTGGCTTGCGATTCTTCAGCCAATTTCTGCATCTCACTTAGAATGTTGGCAACTTCATTTTCTTTTTCCGCAGAAATTAGTGTCATATTTTCATGGACACCCACATTGCTGTCTTCAACATTATCAACATTGGGCTGTGCTTCCTGAATCTTTTTTTGTTCGTTGCCTTCCTCTGCTGTTGGCACAGGCCTAACGAGTGGGTGCTTGCCGTACCTTTTTTGGAAAGCTCTTTCCAACTTCTCACGATTTTCAACCAACATAGTTGCTGGAAGTGGGTCTGGGCATTCATCAGAAGGTCCGTTTTCTCCGATAAAATGCAATGAGCAAACGTAGTGGTGATACAAAAGTTTCTTTATTGACAACTGTGAAGTAGGCCGTCGACAAGCATGAATCCATTTTTGTGCCTTTGCTGCACTCCTTACTTTTCCTGGAAAATGTAAAAAATTTACTGGTTCTCCATATCTGTTTACCATTGCCAAGGAATGGGCTTTTCTTGTGTCACTTTTACATGTTCCATGAGAGAAAATGTTTACCATTTTCTTCTGTAAATAGCACACACGGGTTGACAACTTTCATCACGGAACACATACAACTCTGATCACAACACGGCGAAGTTGTCCAAACTTTGCAACCAGCCAATCAGAATGCAGCATTCTCAAGCCACGCGCGCACAGAAAATTATCGTGAAAAGGTGGATTCATTGAAATATTAGGGCTTTCGTCGTAATGGCTTTCAAAACGGCCGTGAGTCTGTCGTTCATTCAACCATAACATTTGAGCATTGTTAAACTTTGAAGCAATTAGAACGAGCTGATTGAATTTGAGTGTAGTCATTATTGTTTTCAGTATAAATTCCTTTCGAATGACGCATTGCAGAGCTTTTGTTCTGTCCCAAGACAACATCAGGCCTTTCACAGTGGACATCTGATAAGACTTATAACATCATGGCAGTTATCTCTATGCAATTGTTTTGACAGTCTTGCTTTCATCAAAGGTAACTCGGACTCATTGTAAATAGACTGCTAGCCAAAAGGAACAGCTTTCCTGGCATTTATCTCCAAATGGACGCTACGCTTCGCTTCGTGCAGTTACAATACATAGAACGAATGCAAGAAATCACGCCATAAGTCTAGGCCAAGGCCCTTGAAGGCCTACAAAGAAATCCAACAGAAAATATCATTGGTTTCTTCCTTACCAAGGAAGGCTTCAGGGGGCGGCGGCTCAATTGGGATTGCAAAATTTCTTCGCAGGGGCATAGAGACGATCTTCTAACATTTCGTTTATTTTCAAATTGGTTCCTTTCTCCAGAAATACCGCAGGCGGAGGCAGAAGAGGGGACATAAGGGCAAAGAGAGTCATGTCTTACTCAGAGTTTCTCATTTAATTTCGCCCATCCTAGAGGCGGGGAACAGATACAGTAAGAACCCAGCAAAATAGAAACCAACTCTATAAGAAACCTCAGGCTTATTTTTTTGAGAAATGATGCCCTCTTATGAGAAACTTCTTAGCCTGATTCTTGGAAGGTTTCCTATAGGGGGATCCCAAAAAAATTTCATATTTAGTAATTTTTGTGAAAATCAGGTGCTAAATATTTTTTAGAGATTTCATGCAAAAAAGCATCTCCATCTACAGTATACTTCGCATGCATGCTATGATTGACCAAATTTGGAGAGAATGCTACGTAACAAGAACATACTGTTTGATTTGATAGCGTTTGCTTTGGGGTTTCTTTAAAGATTTGAAGGTTTCTTAACCATTTGATAAGAAACATTTCAGCCTGTTTGCCGATTAATGCCCTTTAACAAGAAACCCAACAGGCTGTTTTGAAAAAACTTGTTTCTATTTTGCGGGTTCTTACTGTATGCTCGCTACCACGGAGCGCTTCGAAGGGGGTTTCCAATGAAAGGGATTTTTATTCTAAAAAGTTTGTGAATCGAACAAGGAATGGGCTTTTATGGTTGAGGGATGCGATAACGACTGACTGTTTCTTTCATTCGTTGATTAATTAACAACTAGAGGGGTATCGCCCTTTTGGAATGCCTTCATAAGGGGTTAGTCATTTATAACTCTGGGTACCGGGGCGGGTTAGAATTGGTGGGGATATGAAAACTATTCCAAGGAAAATTGGGGGGTATGAAACTTCTTTTGGAAATTTTAGAGGGGGTACGAAAACATTAACCCTATTTTAACCGGGGGGGGGGGGCGTTTTTCGCCCCCCCCTGTCGGATTTTTTTTAATAGCTCCCAAACGATGCTACTTACAATGCTGAAACTCCTTGACTTTTCCTAAAATTTAGTTGGCAATCAAAAAATAGAAATTTCAATACCTATTGTCTGATCACGTGACCACCACATGCCCATATTTGGAGAGTGGTCACAAAGAAATTCTTTAAAACGGCTATATTTTCTTCCTTTGTTACTAAATCTCAATAATATATATACCATTCGATTCGTCTCAGTGAGTACTTTCATTTGATATATAATTTATTCATATTTGCTGACATCAGCAATTTATTATTTCTATGACGTCATCAATCTTTATGACGTCATATTCCTAATGAATGAGTAATTTTTTCATGCAAAACTGATTTAATTACTTCAAATATCGATGAAGGTACTTGATTTCACCAATAATATGCGAAATTAATGGTTTTAAATCATAATTATTGAGCTAACAATTTTGCATTCAATCAAGTTTTCATTATTTAATTAGTTAATTTATTAGAAACCACAAATATCCGTATGAAACCATATAAAACTACAAACTAATGGTGTCAAGCAGGTATTTGGATGGTTTTTTGCCAATTTTATCAAGCTATTTGCTAATTATGGGCCCTTTTCTGCAAGTAGCTCGATTTTCTCAAAATTTGCATTGTTTTTGGTTGCCTAGCAACCAATCACGTGACTATTGATTGATTGATGCTATTTTTAGATTCTCCTTTGTTCAATTATGACACAGTGCAAGTTTCATTGTCATAGCTGTTATACTTGCGGAGAAAAACAGGGGGGACGAAAAACGCCCCCCCCCCGGTAGAAAATCACTTTTTTTTACCCGGTTAAAATAGGGTTAATGATAGTTTCTCCAGAAAATTACTTCAATGACACGATAAGGCCTATGGAATACCATATCCTCGCACAACTGCAACTCTAGCTAGCTTCTTAATGACGGCCTTCAAATCATCCATTGTACCCCATTTGTATAAAATTCCAGATCACTGGCCTTCCAAGGTAGTACTTCATTAAGTTCAAATAGCATTGCATTTCGTCTTTTTTATCTCTTTTACAAATCAGAACTTCTGTGATGTGGTTATCTGAAAATAGTTTGATAGATGGCCAGTCGTAGGGTATGAAATCTTTTCCTAATTTTCAATTGGGCTCTAAATTTTTTTTGGGATAATTGGAAGGGGTTTTAAAACTCTTAGCTAGCTTAGCAATTCTAGCCCGCCCCGGTACCCAGAGTTATAAATGACTGACCTCTAAGGGAAATAGTTTTTACAATATGAAGCAAAATTTTTGAATACTATGGGTATGATCCTCTACTCTTCCTCTCTTTTTCCTTTAATCTTGGGACAAATTTTGATTTCATCTCCCTATAATATCAATGTTAATGCAGAGAGGTCGGAGCGGCCTACATTTAAAAGCCCATTTTTTTGGAATGAGGAAGGTTGGTAAAGGAGCCATTGCGATGAATTGCAATGCTTTCAAGATGCCTGATGAAAACGAGGTTCGACCATGCGACATATCTTGAGCTCATGCAGCACACAGTTGCACCATTATGGTGGCTTAGGCCCAAGAGAATGCTCTGATACTCAGGGCACCCGGTGGCAAGATCACTTACGTGACGTCAACAATTCCTGTTGATTCGTCATCTCAAAGGTTGAAAAATCGATGAGCCATCACATTTTAATCAGTGATGCAACATTTGGGGACCTGCTTAAAATGATTGATAGGTAGGAAAGCCATTTATTGTTCCTTGCAATAGCACTCATACTTCTCCCCGGTAGCTCTGGTTGCCGTTGCTTTTCTTCTCTGAGTTCTGAGTTTCTATTTGCTTTCACAGGCCGCAGAGGAGGGAAACGGATATGTCCACTATGAAATTTATTAATGCAGAACCATTTCTTCAAGAATTCAGGAGATGCAGTATTGAAACTTTTTTAGTTTAGTTAATGAAAAGTCGTACATAAGAAGCTTCCGTGATTGTTATAATTCAAAAACTTCGTTTCGAAAGTCGGAGACGGTAAATTTAAGAACCACCATTTTCATGGGCCATGAAAATGGTGGACAACAAAGGAACATCAACTGATGTGCAAGGCATGCTGGATGAAACAGACCCTTTAAGAACAAGAGTAGGTATGGGATAAATTTTAAGAACAAGTCCAGTCAAATTGAAAATGAGAATCTTAGCTACAACAAAACCCAATTAAGCTTTACCATAGCTAACTGGGCAACTATTACAACACTGAGACACTTATTGGAATCACACCGTGCAACATGCTATTAATGAAAGAGCCAAGATTGCAATGCTGTTTTTACATTTGGGACTTTAAAGCGCAAGTTTTCTGGTAACCAGTGCATCAAGAAAGATGGAAGTGATGTTTGATAAATCAAATTGCCAGTAAGAAGAGAGAAAGACCTCTTCTACGGCTTCAGAATCGGGTCAAGAGTTTTCAAAGTGACGTAGGCCCTGCTTAGGTGGCCCATCCCTCCAGAAGAGAAGAAGATTCACATTTTCCAAGAGCATAGCCCAGGCCTAAATATGCCAAATAAACACTTGAAAGATCATTTCCTTTCATTAACATTGCAGAAACAAGGGTCTAGAGAGGGGGTTCCAATCAGGTAGAAATTAAGATAGATTTGAAACTTAGATATGAATCAAATGTTAAATGATGGATGTAAAAAGTTTGCCTAAATGTTCTCCCACCCAGATTACTCATCTGTTTTGCGTGGTGTGGTTATATGGAAGAAAAAATGATTTGCTGGTTGCTGGTTATATGCTACAAAGAGTTTGCCGTGGTAACACTGACATGAAAAGGAAATTTGAAGTCAACAAGACTGTTTCATATTGATGTTTGTTGCAGTTTTCGGTCGAAGATTTCCAAGGGCAGGGAATGTCTGCTTTATGAAACTGCGTTTCTACAAACAACAATTAATCTAATTGAAGCAGAGAGTAATTCTTCAAAGCTGCAGTATTTTTGAAGCTAATTTGGAAGTGACAAAGTGTTCTCCGCGAATGGATATACAATCAAATTGCAGGAATATTTGGGATAGATTTCAAAATCTACTTTTACTGGAAAATTTATGTTTCAGTTGGTGTTTATGATGTTATTGCAAACTTTGATATGACTGTTGACGCAGTGAAAAAATCCCTTAGAAATTGTGAAGTAGCACAAAAACATTTCACATAGAAACATTGGTTTACTTTGACAGCACCAGAATATAGTTGCAGAAAATAACAAAAATTAGCCTCAAAACTTTCAACAAGCAAATTTAGGAGTAAATGGCAGTCCAACAATGACAAGAAAATGATTTTAAAGGCTGAAAGTTATTGGACTAGCAAATTTCAACTATTTGATTACTATCATTTTCATGAACTTTGAAGTCAATTTCCTGGAAATGCGATTTTCGCTAAATCTGTGTAATGGGTATATTTTTTATTTCCAAACCATAAGAGATATTTAAATCAAATTTTGTCAAAATGTTTGCCGAAGATGGAGCTTCAAAATGAACATCTGCTTTTACATTGGCTAAGCACAAGGGGATTAAGATCCTTATGTCTACATTTTTTGCCATCAAAATTTAATCATACAAATGGTGATGGCAGGACGATTCGCGACTCTAATGGAGTGCCAGGACAATAACCTTGCAAATCAACATTGTTTCGGGGGCGAGGGCGTGTTTACACCTAATCGCTATAGGACTTTTGGCAGACATTGTACATACTTGCATGAAGTCCAGCTAATTTATTGAGATAACTTTAATCAGTAGAGAATGAAAGTACTTTTCCGTGTACCATTTTTTGCAAAATTTCGTCTATTTTTGGTTGCTATGGCAACATGAAAGGTGCCATTTTGAACTTTTCAGTCCAAAAAGCTTACAATCATGCCTATCTACCATCTCAACTTGGTTATATACCCATATTCATAGTAATTCTATGACCGGGATGATGCTACCTTAAGCACCCAGGAGGCTTATTTAATTTCGGGCCCTCCACAGGGGGGCATATTAGAGAGGGGGCTTATTATATAGGGGGGCTTATTCACAAAATCAAATGACAGGGATACAGATGACAGCTTTTTAGATCATTTACACCGTATTTTGCGGATACAATATACAATTTTACGAGTCAAATACATCAATTCGACACAGTTTTATCTTAAACCACATCAGAATTAACATGCAAGCTTATCTAGGTCAATAAATGGGAAATCTTTGGTAGCCACTACAATTTGATATAACAGGGGGGGGGGGGGGTTAATACAGAGAGGGCTTATTCAAATTTTGGCTCAGAGGGGAGGGGCTTATCAGAGAGGAGGGCTTAATAGAGAGGGGGGCTTAATAGAGCTTTTACGGTAAGTATACAGTTAAGTTTTCATGGTAATCGTTTATAAAGAGTGGAAAGAGCAATGCAAAATGAAAAGAGAAAATAGATTAGAAAATAGTTCAGAAAATAGATGCCGTGAAATAGAATAGAGAAAATAGTTCAGAAAATAGATGCCGTGTAGAGGGTGTGTTTTAAGTTTGCAAAATAGAAAGCACAGCAGGGATATAATTCAAAGCAAAACAACTGTTGTTCGTTCTCGCATCGGCTCCCTCTTGCTTTCAATTTTCAAATAAATACAACAGAGCCCCTTGGAGAGTGGAATACGCCACAAACTGACTGAATTGATTTATAACGCTAAATAGCTCTTCTTAACAAAGTATCAACATTTGGCTTTGGTATTCAAAGATACTCCCAAATTATACTTATGTCCCTCTTCAAACACAAGTATTCTTTTGAGACCGATGTATTATGGAATAAAAAAAAGATGTATATATATATTTTATCCCTCTGTCACCGGTGCACTAAATTCAACTGTCCATACACCTGAATGACAAATACGACGACGGGCCAGCGCGGCGCCGTAGGCGACGCGCGGCAAGCCTAGTTAACATAAAATCGTGATAAAATCCCCCCGAGGCCTCCCTTAAAAACAATGCCAAACAACACACCTAGACTATTAAGTTTTCTTAGCCAGCCAAAACTTCCAATTCAAATAAAAGTTCATGGTGAATTCCCTAATCCTTTAGTTCTCGACATCGGAATGGAAGCTCTGCGTATATAAAGTCTCAAGCAAACGAAGAAGCACGCCTCCCAACGACCCTCCTGGGATTTGCTTAAATTGCTAAATCCCTAGATGGCAAGACAGGGAATTCCACCCAGACACCACGTGCACACTGACACGAAATACGAAAGGAAGCATGCCCCCAAGATAAAGCCTAAGACTTATTCAAACGAAACGTTTTGCTTTTAACAGCGTTGTTTTTCATATACTTTTTTCTGTTATTTTTGATGGTGGTTTTGTTTTAATATTCGATTTTTCCAACGGAGAGGGCTAAAGATGGATGAGGACAGCCAAGTTCTAAGAAAGAGATACCTTTTTAATTTGGCTGACAAAATCACTAGATATGCTAATCACTGGTTGTTTATGAAGATTTGCTTGAGATGTAACATTACTCCGAACGGTTTGAAATTAAAGAAAACGCCCCAAATTGGTAAGACGTCGGAAGATTTTCTCTCACAATGGAACGCTATCATGTTCAGGGCGGAAATGAATTTGGTAGAGACACTGGTAAGTGAATACAGGACACAAACGTTGGCTCTTGAGCTTGAATTTTGGAATAAAATTACTGAATATTTGGAAATAGTCGCGGAAATAAGAGAAGCGAGGAACCTTCTTGAGGAGCTGTGTAGTAGAATTGAACAGGCTGAAAAGGGATTTTGGTTCGCAGAAGGAGGAAACTTTCGAGACTGAATGCAGGTGGTGAAGCTTTGGCGGTAGAACAGAAATTTCAGACGAACTTTACGTTTATTAAAGATTTGAAATCGTTTTGGGATGTTGAGTATCATGCTGAAGGCGAAGAACTACATTTGGAACAGGAACAAGGGATAGATTTGGATGAAATTCGAAGGGAGCTTATGCAAAATAACTTTGATAATCAACCGCCAGGAATTGGAGAAAGAGGATCAAGGACGTTTGGAGAAAGTACCAATCAACAGGATGTGTCAGAAAATAATGATGAAATTCAGTACCAAGTTAAAAGAGATGAAAATGGACGCATTGAGGGACAATTTGTTAACAACAAGGTAATAAATTTATCACAGCGTACGCTTAGTCAGCATGAAATTTCAGTTTTGTCAAAGGGACTTAAATTTGTAGCGACTCCAAAAGAGATTGATTATTCACAGGTTAAAATCGATTTAGAAAACTTCGGTAGAAGGTTGCGACTTAAATGGTTTTTTAAAGAGAATTATGATTTTTCAGAAGTGCCAGCATTTAGACCCAAAAGCAAATTTAACCCTAGGAATAAGGACTTGGCAATCGAGGTATTTTTATCTAAATTAGAAAACGAGCTTATGAAAGTATCACCAGAATGTTGTAACTATAGTAATTTGACTAGAGAAGAAAGAGTAGCTTTAAATAATCTTAGATCAGATCGAACAATTATTATTAAGGAAGCGGACAAGGGTTCAGGGGTCGTAGTGTGGGATAGGGAAGACTATATTTTGGAAGCGGAGAACCAGCTTGGGGATCCTGGGGTTTATCAGAAACTCGACAATGACCCTTCAGCTCTGGTACAACGTGCCGTCCAGGACGCAATTAGTAAGATTGAGGGGCGAGGGGACATTGATGAGAAGACTCTGGAATATTTTATGGTCAACAACCCAAAGCTGGGTAGGCTTTATCTTTTACCGAAAATCCACAAAAGACTCAATAGTGTCCCAGGGAGACCTGTTATTTCGAATTCAGGCTGTTTCACCGAAAATATTTCAGCAGTTTGGACCATCATCTCCAACCTTTAGCAAAAAGAGTCCGGTCATATGTCAAAGATACTAACGATTTTCTGCAAAAGCTAGCCAGCATGGAGGACCTTCCTCGGGATGCTATTCTGTGTACGATTGATGTGGTCGGTCTATATCCTAGTATACCCCATGACGAAGGACTGGAAGCTCTGCATACTGCTCTTAATTCAAGGGAGAATCAATCGGTTTCTACGGATACCTTAGTGGAACTGGCTAATTTAGTGCTAACAAATAATTTTTTTGAGTTTAATGGTGATTTTTTTAAGCAAATTAGGGGGACAGCTATTGGTACCAAATGTGCACCATCATATGCTATTCTATTTTTGGCGGCTTTGGAAGAAAAACTTCTTGAACAATCACAATATAAGCCTTGGTTATGGTGGCGTTATATTGATGATATATTTTTAGTTTGGACACACGGGGAGGATAAACTTATAGAATTTGTAGATTTTCTGAATTCCGCTCACCATTCCATAAAGTTCACCGTTGAATATTCCAAGGAAACGGTGAACTTTTTGGATGTTCAGGTTATTAGGCAAGGTAACAAAATAGTCACAGATCTGTATACGAAACCGACTGATATTCATCAGCTTCTTCATCGTTCCTCGTGTCATCCAGGTCATACGAAAAAAGGCATTCCCTATGGGCAGGCCCTTCGAATTCGTCGTATCTGGTCAGAAGACTAATATTTTGAAAATCGATTGGAAAACTTGGAAAATTTTCTTTTGGATCGGGGGTACAATAGGGGAGAAATAGAGGGACTGTTTAATAGGGTAAGGGAGTTGGATCGGAATACCCTCCTGGATCGGAACCAAAAGCACCGGGATGATACGAGGATACCCCTGGTTTTAACATTCCATCCAGCATTTCATAAAGTTTACGACATTTTGCAAACTTGTTTGAATGCACTCTTTGTTGATAATGTACATCGACATATTTTCAAGGATAAGATTTTTGTTTCGTTCAGAAGGGCTAAAAATTTCAAGGATACTCTGGTTCGGGCCAAAGTTTACCAACAAACGGATGAACAAGCTGAAAAGGGCACTTTCAAATGTAATGGCAGGAGAAGCTGTCAAATTTGTGCACTCATTGTTGAAGGGGAGACATTTCGAAATTTTAATGACTCTCGACGCTTTACGATCTCCTCTGGTGCTTATCATTGCAACTCGGAGAATGTAGTCTACTTGTTGCAATGTGATTGCTGCAATAAAGAATATGTGGGCAGCACAAAAACCAAATTTCGGCAAAGATTGAATGTGTACAAATCATATTTTCGAACATATGCACGTAAATACAATGATGGCAGTCTTGACAGGGGTAAGGCGGTACCACAGGCGGGTTTCTTTGGGCATTTTTTTAGTGAAGACCATCAGGGTGATTTTTCGGTCAGCATAAAAATCATTGATGGGGCTTCAGATGTTTACTCACTTCGTAGAAAAGAATTATTTTGGCAATACAAATTGGGAATCTTTGCACCCAACGGTCTCAATGAAAGAGCGGCTGATGTTGAATTGGATATGTTCGCCTGTGGGGTCGCCTGAATACAGTCATTCCATTTGAATAAGTCTTAGGCTTTATCTTGGGGGCATGCTTCCTTTCGTATTTCGTGTCAGTGTGCACGTGGTGTCTGGGTGGAATTCCCTGTCTTGCCATCTAGGGATTTAGCAATTTAAGCAAATCCCAGGAGGGTCGTTGGGAGGCGCGCTTCTTCGTTTGCTTGAGACTTTATATACGCAGAGCTTCCATTCCGATGTCGAGAACTAAAGGATTAGGGAATTTACCATGAACTTTTATTTGAATTGGAAGTTTTGGCTGGCTAAGAAAACTTAATAGTCTAGGTGTGTTGTTTGGCATTGTTTTTAAGGGGGGCCTCGGGGGGATTTTATCACGATTTTATGTTAATGTTTCCTATAAATACTTGGCTGTCCTGTGGTTGTAAACAATTGATGAAGATTTTATAATCGAAACGTTTTGCTTTTAACAGTTTTGTTTTTCATATTATTATTATTATTATTATTATTATTATTATTATTATTATTATTATTATTATTATTATTATTATTATTATTTCACATGTTTAAGGAGGGTAGCCCTTCAGCAATGCTGATTTTCAAGGGGCCCTCCACGATAAAAACTTACAATAATTAAACTATTACTAAAAACTAAATTAACGTAATTACAATTTAATATATTACAAATGCTATTAAAACCCAATTAAAATCTAAAATAAAATATCTAAAATAAAAGAAAGTCCAAATGGCAAACCCCTATTTACACCTAAACAAGACATTGTTTAAAGCTGTTCAGGGAGGATGCCAGCTTACACTTAGCCGAGAGGCCATTCCAAGACCTAGCACCTCTAAAAGAGAAACATTTCTGTCCAATATTGGAGTTTTTCTTTGGTAACCTTAGGTCAGTTGCTGTATTCCTAAGATTCCTGGAGGTCAGCTGGGATGTCCTTGTGAAAAGATTACACATGTTTTGTGGAGCCAACTCATGAAGAGATTTGAACACCATGGTATTAGACTCACTAGTAATTAGCTCGTCTATGGTCTTCCAGCCAAGTTTCCTTATGAGTTGCATCCCCGGTGCATCAAAACTGCTGCCAGTTACAATACGGGCAGCACGGTTTTGTAATTTTTGCAACTGGTTAATCTCAGTCACACCACAGCAGCCCCACACAGAACAACAATAGCGAAAGTGTGGCTCCGCAATACCTGTGTACATAGTCCTCAGAGTTTCTTCTGGCAGAAAGGATTTTGCATGCTTCAAAAAGCCAATTCCTCTGGAGACCTTGGAAGAAATTGTCTTAATGCGTTCCTTCCAATCCAAGGTGTTGTCGATCTGCACACCAAGATATTTAGTTTTTTGCACTACTTCCAGCTCAATGTCCCGAATTTTTAGCTTCAAAGATTCACTTTGATTTTTTAGAATTTTATGCTTCGGTTTTGTGGAAATGAGCATGGAATGTGTTTTCATTACATTAAGTGAGAGTTTGTTCCCTTTAAGCCATTTTTCAACTTGTGCAAGGTCACTGTTGATGGCCTCATTCAGCTGAGCAATGTCATATGATTGATGGCAAAGGCTTGTGTCGTCAGCATACATGGACACGCTTGATTTCCGGACAGCTTGTGGTAGGTCGTTAATATAAATGAGGAATAGAAGGGGTCCAAGACATGAGCCTTGCGGTACTCCAACATTTATTTCCTCAATTGATGACTGAACACCATTGACCCTGCAAAATTGTTTCCGGTTTGAAAGGTAGGATTTGAACCATACTAACTGCTGCTTGAATACCATAATACTCAAGCTTTTTGCATAGTATGTCATGGTCAACTGTGTCAAATGCCTTTTTCAGGTCAATGAATACCAGTCCCACTAACTTCCCAAGATCCAACCCATTGTACCAGTCATCAGTGTTTTTAAGCAAACATGTCACTGTAGAATGAAGGCGTAAAAAGCCAGACTGTTCTATGGAGAAGTACCCATTATCATTCATGTGTTGGTACAATTGGTTGGCCACAAGTCTTTCAAAGAGCCTTGAGATGACAGGTAAAACGGAAATAGGGCGATAATTTGACTTTTCAGTTTTTTCTCCCTCCTTGAAAATCGGTGTAACTCTGGCCAGTTCCCATGAGTCTGGAAATTGGCCATTTTCAAGTGATGTATTGAACAAACGGACCAAAGAGTTCTCAAGAAAAGGTAAGGCTAGTTTTAGAAAATAGCAGGAGACATTGTCATTCCCAAAGCTCTTCGAAGGTTTAGACTTGGCAACTGCATCCCTGATTTCCTGAACTTCAATGGTCCTAAACCTAAACTTGACATGACTGTTATTAGTATCATCATAGTTCCCAGATAGAAGAGGATTAGGGGTAGCATCAATTTTGCTAGCTAATTCCTCGCCAATTGTACAGAAGAAACTATTCATGTTGTTGGAAATTATTTTTTTGTTAACAATTGCATTGCCAGAATCGTTAATACAATCAATGTTGCAAGATTTTGATCTTTTGTTCAGAAGTTCATTGATTGTTTTCCAAGATTTCGATCAATTTATCTTTCCTCCTGAACTTTAAAATCACAGACTACAGTACAAAGCTTTAAACAGAAACTATTTTCAATCTTACGAAACAAATGTGTCATAAGAGTTTTGTGGATAACTATATATTTTTTTGGAGAATTATTTATAGTTTGAGAAGCCTTTTTGGGTGTTTTTCTTTGCGAGCATAATTTGCGTTTGTTTCTTGAGCTTCCCCGACCGAAGAACATTCTAGGAAACATTGCAAAATTCCCCTGAAAATAATGCCAGAAAACTCGTGCATTTTAAGATAAAGAATAACCGAAACTTGTTGAAACGTTTCTGCTTTGTTAACCATAGTATTAACAGCAGAAATATTAGTGATTGAAATTATTACAAAATGGCTCACAGGCGCGGTCTGGCCCGGGGGCCCTTTGACATGTAAAATTAAAGAAAAAATTACGGGCCCTTTTCGCAAAAGTTGGAAGAGAAAATTTATATAATTTGAATTAATGTGGAAGTTCATTATTACGTAGAAATGAAACAATGGTGACTACAGAAAAGTTCTTAATCTCTGTAGACAGTTTCAGAGTACTATTTCTCTGATACTTGTCTTTCTGCTAAATTTGAATTGGCCTATGAAATAAGGAAAATTCAAAAGTGTTCTCTAATCAGCAGATGTCAGTCATTGTAGGACCCCAAATATGACTATAATACCTGCGGGTTACGTCAGTCTCATTCAATTAATAACAAACATTTTCAGGGACTTCATTGCATGGAGTCCCCCTGCCCCCTCTCTGTCCCATGAACCTGCAGTGGCAGATTTAAGGGGGGCAAGTGGGGCAAGTGGGGCAATTGCCCCCCCTTCACGATGAAAACTCAGCTTGGCGCCCCTTTTTTGGCGAGAAAAGTGCCCCTTATCCTGACTCTAACGCGTAATTTTTTAACTGTTTCGATTTAAATATGGGGGAAACATATAACTCAAGGCGTTATTTAGCAGTAAATCAAAGAATTTTCTTTGAAAAGCGTCCAAAATATTTTCGTGCGCCTTCGGCGCGCTCAATTTCTATCGTGTATTTGGCGTCCACTTTGCAAGTTGCCCCCCCCCCTTCAACTTCGCGCTGGATCCACCCCTGTGAACCTTTGAGGACCTGCGACCATAAGAGCTTAATATATAGTGATTCCTCCTGCTCCCCCATGATTCCCATGACCTCCGTATAGGTTATAGGTTTTATATGGAACCCCCATTGCACCATCAGCAAGGCATCTTTTAGGAAAATTTGACTAGTGGGCCAGACTAACCACGAGGGCTCAATTCCCGGGGCAAAAAGAGACACGGGGTGTCCAAGCCAGACCCAAAACTCGTAGACCAAAAGAAGTTTGTGTAGACCCAGATCAAAATTCTTAGGCTTGACGCAGTCCCAGAATGTTGAAAGCAGTTTTGTGATAGACTCGACATGTTACATGATTAGACCCAAAGCATCAAAATAGACTAAAGTAGCATGTTCTCAGTCAATCACAAAACTATCAAGGTTTTTCTTGTCGCTAATGAGGTAATGGCAAGCATGATATCGGGAGATGCATTCTAAGCCAAAGTAAAGAATCTTTCTTCATAAATTTTCCTCGTGCTCTGATTCATTGGATAACTGTCATAAAACTATCAAAGTTTTCTTGTCGCTGATGGCAAGCATGATATTGGGTGATGCATTCTAAGCCAAAGCAAAGGGCGTGGCCCCAAAAATTTTGCTGGGGGCTTAGCCCCCAGCAGCTCCCTCGTTTCCGTTCCCTCCCATTAAATTTACTATGGCCATTCCATGCCGCTGCGAACAGAGATTTGTCATAGCTGCGCTAGCATCTAGTTTCTTGTTTCAGCAACCCCAATGCGAATTTCGTTCCGACGGGCCTGGTCAATTCAATTTAGAGATTGCAGATACTACGATAAGGAATGTGCAATGAAGAGCGCTGAGAGCGATTAGTTTCATTACTCTTATTTGCCACTCTGGCTTTTATTAACGTTTCCAAAGAAATTATATTTTGGTGCCATGAAGAACCATGAAGAACCATGATGGTATATTAGGATTTAAGTTAACTGTATGTAAACAACGTTTGATTGAGATAAAGTACGAAACGTGAAGAAGGTTTTTCTCAAATGAAAGTTTCTCTTCGTGCTCTTCGGCATATCAATAGACAATGGCATGGCATATATATTAATCAATAACTAATATCGACAATGCATCGACTTAAAGTGTTTAAGGTGATTTCTTTAGTGGGTATAGGGTAAAACATTTATCGGCCACACCCTGAACCGGGCCCTTTTCATTTGCTAGCCTCCCTACAACTATGGTGTCAGACTGCCCCTGATGGCTCGTGCAGGTTTTTTGCGCAAAACAGTCTTGTTGAGGATACCGAGGACTGCCCCTTTTGTCTGAGCCTTTTGTTATGTTGGTAAAGTTCAAAAGTAGATAGACAGCTGGGAAACCTATTACCATGCGCGAGAATCTCTTTGTTTCTTTGCCAATTCTTGTTTTGATTGTGGCCGGATTATCCGCCCACATCCTTTCCACAAAACCAAACATGCTTTCTGCGCATGATCACAGGTTTCCTTTTTGGGGGTTAACCATTGCTTTGAAATTTGACGATTCGTATCCCCAACAAGTCTCACATAGGTTGCAGAAGGCTTCAGCAAAAAGTTTCTGAAATATACCTTGGGTTCCTTTGGCAATCAAAACAATCATGATTGTATTGTTTCAGATTTATCATTGTTTCATTTGAAAGAAATTAGATCCCGCTGGCTGGCTGAATTTGACGAAATCTTTATTGTTTTGATTGTCAAAGGAACGCAAGTTTGTCTGTTTCACAAATTCCGAAAAAGTTTGAAGGCGTGGAAAAGGTCACATGACCTCCATCACAGCTAGCAAGTCTCCCTGCGGCACGACCGATCAATCGAATCAATCAATCAATCAATCAATCAATCAACCGACCAAGTTTCCGTCAAATTCTCGTACACTAGTTTTGTCCTCGTTTTCACATAGCTTTTATATGAGTCGCAGATTGAGCGAAAAGGTTAAAGTCAAAAATATAAAAAACGAGCGAAATTTACGACGAATTGTAATCAGTCTACATACGATAGATTTTCCACATACGCTATCGTAATTGACATTCTGACGAAATTAAGAGCAGAGATGCAAAAATACTGCAAACCCACACACCTGGTTTGGAGGAAGCCTTGAGCAAAAGTTGAGGAAGGTTATTTCAAAAGATAAGAATATTGGGAAATTTAATTTGCAAGGCTGGGAGAGTGGTTCTAAGCCAACGTAAAGGTCGATTTTCCGAAAAGTTTGTAACTGATGTTAATTCATGTAAGAAATGTCACGAAATTGTAATATTTTTCATTTTAGCATTAGCAAATATTGGATCGAGAGAGGCATTCTGAGCCAACCAAAGGAATATTTACTCAAAATTTTTCTGAAGATTGTGGTGATTCATATAAAATTATTACACATGTTTCAAAGTTGCCACTCTAGCACTGGCAAACATGAGATCAGGAGGGCTGTTCTAAGCCAAAACAAAAGACGTGTCCTCAAAAATTTTCCCTGGAATAATAGACCCTTCGATTCATTCCAACGTCCCTGGTTAATTTACCCTGGCTACGCCACTGCACAATTCACTGACATTCTTGAAAAAGTCATCAAAAATAGATCTGGTTAAAGCTTTGACTGCGTGTGCGAACCACCTTATAAATTTCTTTCTAGCAGGCAAAAGGTTATAAGATATGCAACGGTTCTGATAAATCACGGAAAAATCGAGCAATACTTTTCTTGACGTATCTTGACGCAACACTTTGAAATGAGGAAGGTCGGTCCTTAAAATCCAGGTTTGGAGGAATGTCAAGACTTTTTGCAACTCTGATTAATAGCATTCATAAAAATACATGTTACTTCTTACGAGTCCATCTGAATGATTCTCCTGATTCGGGAAAATTCTTACTAGCGAGAATTGTGCTAAGCTACGAACCCGGGTAGGGGTACTCCCATTATGGCCAAACAGGGGGATCCAGCCGGTTTGAAAGTTTTACGAAATGGCTACAATTGAAATGGCCCTATAGCAAACACATACTACCAATTGGTGGTAAGCTAAGATTCCTGGCCAGTTATAGGATTTCAACTCAGTACGATCTCCCAGTAGCAAAATGGTCGTTGTAGCAATAATAATCAATACATGTTGAAGTTTTCTTGCTTGTTTGATCAAGTTGCACAATAAAAAATCCCGAAAGACCGTAGAAAATGACCACTGCTAAATGCTACCAAATAGCCTAATTTTAGTTCCACTACCATTTGGGGGTTTCTGTGAAATTGAAACTACTACCATTTGAAGGTATTTTTCATATTTTTTGCTTTGGGCCGCTTTAAAAATGTCTGGCCCCCTGTTAGACAAAAAAAGGAGTACCCTCGCCTTGGGGCTATGTAAGAACTGAACAGTGAGTATCAAAGCGAAAAGTGCCGGATGGGTCAAAATTGCTTGACATAATTTCTAAAAATTGTTATTTCAACTTGAAAGGAAAACATTTCACAGATGATTTTGCAGGTTTTAAAACGTTAAAAATAGTGCTTTACTCACCAGATATAATTAGTTAGTTATGTAGATGCAAACTAGCTATTGTTCTTTTACAACTTAGCAGGTGCCTGCAGCAGATGTCAATCTTGCAAAAATAATGAATCAAATAGTGCATATCAATGATTGCTTCTACAGGGTGAGTTAGAAAAATCGTGGGGTGTTTGGCGGAATGTGACGTCGCGTTTAGCAACCCGATCGTTGTAAACTAAATAAATCATTCCGTGCAGCCATAAATCTGACTAAGATCATAAACCTTTCCCCATCGAAATCGGTCATGTTATGTATCATTTCAAATAGATTTTCTTCGTAAGACTTTGTATGGGGATCTTGCAAACTGATTAAACCTTTTCTCCCCTGGGATGCCTTGTCATAACTTGTCCTGCGCAGACAAAATTATATTTGCGAGAGAGTAAAAACTCATGCTTCTTTGCGTTGTAAAGAGATTTCTTTCAACAAGATCAATGCGCTGTTTCATGACAAAACTATTTCCTTCTCCTAATACCAAATTTACCTGCAGCTTTGGGAAGGGTAAACTGCTGAAGGGGCTTTGTAAATGACTACATCAGTTTGCAAGACTCCCATGCAACGTCTTACGAAGAAAATATTTCTTGATTAATACATCAAGTGACCGATTTCGATGGGGAAGGGCTTACGATCTAAGTTAGACCTCTGGCTGCAAGAAAAAAATTGGTTCACTATGATTGGGTGGCTAAACGCTACGTCACAGTCCTCCAAACACCCCAAATTTATCTGTCTCACCTGGCAGAATGTTTAAGGTCTCTGTCCTACTTTGGGCAAGTGTTCAACGAGCATACACTTCCCAAATGTCTCCATTTCCAATAACTCTAGTTTGAAATGGATCGTCACATTCAAATCTATCGGCCTCGGGAAGAATGTTCCAGTGAAGTGCGGCAAATTTAACTATCGGGTGACTGAACAGCTTTTCATTTTCATCAAGTGAACTCCATTGGCTGCCCCACCAACTTAAACAATCAGGAGTGAGCCAGGAATCATCATCGTCATAAGCTTCATAAGAACGGCATGAGGCTGGATTATCTGCGGTTGTATTGCAAAAATACTCAACAACCGCTGCACCAAATGGATTCATTACCGTTTTGATATTGATCAATCTGTTGGTATGTGCCCTTGTTTTACATCGGAAACGAAGCTGCTGAAATTTTGTGATTTTTCTCAGATCTGCCAATGCACTTGTTTTCATACCATAATTCCCGCTTGCAGTGAAACCGGTCAGTGTTGAAATCTTTCTTAGAGGTTTACTTTTGAACACATTGTAATCATCAGTATTTGAGGTAACATATAGAACTTGCGTCCATCCCCCTGAGAATAGGATTCATAATCAGTTAAAAGATGCAATCACAGGAAGGCCAATTGCGTATATAACAAAATGAAATACAAACTAAACTAAAATATATAACATTTGTTGTTGTTTATGTTGTACAGTAAATTCAGCATAATGACAATAACTTTTCATTTTTATTATTTACTGTGCAATATTCAACACCACTAACATTGCGCTATTGGAGCAGGTACTGTACAACAACAACGACAACAGTAACAACAACAACAACGACAATAAAAACAATGACAATAACAATAACAATAACAATAAAAATAACAATAACAATGACAATGACAATGACAATGACAATGACACTGACAATGACAATGACAATGACAATGACAATAACAATGACAATAACAATAACAGAACGGTATTGAACAGATCCGCCAATCTTTCAATAGCAGCAAGCGGTATTAAGAGTCTTTGAATGACGTTCAAGACATTAACCTTCCAAATTCAATATACTATACGCGATTTGTCCTACTTTGTGGTGAGGAGAAATTTTTCTAGTGCTTTTCCAACCTCGTCCCTAGACTGAGTTCGTTGCTCTACCTCTACTCTGGGATACAAGAGGCCGTTCGGCAATTTGATTGGCTATTCGAAAACAATAGCAACAAAAGATTATGACTGGCTCCCATTCAAAAATGGCTTTCACAAAATAAATGGGGTGTATGGGGTAAGTGAGGAGTTTAAGAGGGGTAATGGACCACGGCGCATCCGAATTTCGGGGTTTCAGGAAATTTTGGAACCACTATAATTTAATGGATTTCATTGTGACGTCATAGCAAAATAGCGCAAAACTTCAAAAAAAGAACATCACAATTCGGAATCTACTTGGAAAGCTGACACAGTGAACTCCAAGAGAGTAAAATGGGTAGGGCTCGATTTCGCCAAGCCAAGAAACGTTGTTGACAAAAATGTGGTCTTCAAGTTTTGGCCACGACTGCACTTACCATTCGCAAAAATAGTCAATGGGCTGCTGCTGTCTATAAATCTTAACTAAAGTGATTTCTCTCCAAAAATTTCTGTTACCTCAAAATTCTAGTCTTGAGATAGGAAGACTTAAAGGAGGACTTAAAAAAGTGTAATTTCAACAACACACCAAAATTCAAAATGCAGCCTTGGCAGCAGCTCATTTAGTTGGCGTCACATAGGATACGAACGGGAATGCACATTTGGTTTATATGAGAGAAGAAAAGACAAATTGATAAGTACCTCCATCCGTGTCCATGTCACAATAAACCATGGTATTTTCTTCACCAATCCGTGCTGCATTGATAACATATCTTCCAGAAACATAATTTGGGTACTTCTCTTTTATCTCTTTGCAGCTCTCTCCGATAACTAAATAAAGTGTATGCACGAAGGTCAAACAAAAAGATCCTGAAACAGTTTGTATTCACGCCCGACAACCCTACTGACGTATGACGTCACATTCAAGCCTCCATGCTGTGGAGGCTGGTGGAGGTCATGTGAATTTTGCGCGCCATATCGTAGCCGTTATCACGTGCACACGTCAGAAAACATTTCATATTTGCAAGATTTGATGTTCAGCTCGTTTATTAATAAAATGAATTTAATATGTGAATATTTCAATGTATTCCAAGAAGTGAAACAAACTTTGTGGCTCCTTGCAGTTAAATGTACCTTCGTCAATCTAACCAAAATCCTGTAGGCTTGGGATTTTAACTCAACATAATCCTTTGAATATCTTATATATAAGATATGGCAGAGTTTTGATTGCTGTTGGAAGAACGGGCATCACAAAATTAATTTCCTTTCGCTCAGAATATTCTGAGATAGAATAACCCACTTTGACATTGCGTTTAATTTGATGACTTGCTGTAAATTTTTCTTTCGCTCGAGTTGACGTAAATTTATATTTCTTGTCCAGGGTGAATAAATTGAAAAGCAAAATTCGTACGGATTAACACGAGATAACAGGTAGAATTGTAGCCAGAACTAGCAAATAAGAGCAGAGAAAGATATTTTTATAAAAAAAGTCAATTTAACTTTTTTGCTATAAAAAAATTCAATTTAACTTGCAATTAGTTTAAAAAAGATTGCAAATTTAGCTTTTTTTGGGCTACCTGGTTTTGAGTCATACTGCAAAAAGGCACTGATGATTGCCAGATCAATTTCTTTGTGCATGTAAAACTTTTAGTTTAGTCATAAATGACAGAAATAAATGTACACTATCATTGGAGCGTCAGAGATGATAAAAAATCTGAAAAATGTTACTCTTAGGCAAGATAGAGTATTTTGCTTAAAAACTATAGCTCAAAATAAGGGTTTTCAACTTGTAAATTTCCTACCTTACTGTATCAAAAGCAAATATTTTATCATCTAAGAATATGTTTGGGTCTTTGACAAAGCAATTCAAAAAGAAAATTTTATGAAAGGTTTGGTGATCAATTTTTGGTGATTTTTTAAACAGGTGTACTTCTTTTGGGACACACGGTATATATCAAATTAAAGTACTCTTCAATTCCAATTGAATGGTGAAGGTGAATGTGAAGTAGCGGCTTTTAGCGCCAAGCACTGGGATCGCAGAAATAGAATAGGCCTAATTGAGTCCGCGACCCCTTGTCATGACGCTCAACTAATGGGGCTCTATACCTGGGATCGAACCCAGTCCGCCTGATTGTTCTGGCTGCAATGTCAGAGGATTACACCATTGCGCCACAACACCTTCAAATGGTGTGTATAACTTTATCATTAGCGCTATTTGCAAGAATGTAACGAGGATTTTAAGATTTTTGTTGTGACTAGTCTCCAAATAAGGGCATTTGGAGTTCAGACGGTACAAAAATGAACCATGAAATTTCAAAAATTTGATGGCCATTCAAATTTTGGGAAAAGCCAAGAAGTTGTAGCACCATATCTACAATAGCGGTGGAGATATTTTAGAAAGTTTGGTGGGGGGGGGGGGGATAAACGCCCTCGGTCCACATATGTTTACAAAATGAAAGCAAGCGCTTTATCCTCTTTTAATACATTTGGATTGGATTGGATTGGATTATTGAAAAAAGAGATCAAAGAAGAAAAGGTATGAAAGTATGTCCGTTGACAGTGGGGAGAACTGGGGGGCTGTAACGCCCCCCCAACAATTTGCAGCATTTCGTTCCCCAGGTGGGACACTCAGCTCATACACATATGGGGGCGGGGGTCCGTCCAAAAAAATTTCAGGCAACCCAAAGTTATAAGTGATAGCTTTATTGCAACCCAAAAATATCAGTTCATGTCATACTTCGATCCCCTGAAAACCAGCCTGTGTTCCAGACCACTTGGAAAGGAACGTGGTCTGTGTAACCGAGCACTAATCCATGTTCAGACGATGAATTGAATTGCAAAATAATTAAGGGCATTCTTTCACGGATCTGATTGGCTGCAATGAAGTCAGTGATCAACACAACGGATGTTTTTGTGAACATGTGTGTTTGAAACAAACCAGGGCTGATCGTTATCACTTTGCACGGGCGTAAAAACTCAGTAGGATTAGCAGGGATTCAAATCTCCTATTCTTTCATCGTAAAAAGTCAATAGGATTAGCAGACATTGACATTTTCTATTCTTTGTCTTGTAATGTGAGTTATTCACATGTGACAGGCTTTTCCTTTTGATAACAAAACAAATAGTGATTATGCGAATTATTAGTTGCATATATTGATTTATCTTCAGATTCCGAAGAAAATTTGTGAACACGGATTAGTGCTTGGTTAGACAGACCACTCTCCTTCTCAAGTGGTCTGGAACATAGGCTACTGAAAACGAACACAGAATATCTGAAACAATGCAAATTGAGGTCACGGATGCCTCTAACAAACCAGGAAATGTCACTTTGACAATATTTGATGCAAAAGTATCAAAAGCATGATTTCACATTATTTGGATCCAAAAATATCACTTTTTGTATATTCTCACCTAGAAATATCGGACTTACCTTCCCGTATGTGCATGTACAGATTTACCCCCTAGGGGTTCGTTCACTTATATACAATAAAAAGTTAGTGAAAGCAAAATTTTTGGAAATGAAGATTCAAACGTATCTATATTTGAGAAAGTTACCAGAATTTATCAAGCTATCACTGTTGATGTTATGCCTTTCAAACAAATCTATATACTCGTGAAATGGAAGTCCAATTTTCAAAATTTTCTTGAAAAGACCCCTATCAGTCAAAATCCTTTGCTAAATTAAAACGAAAATTCCAATGATCATGGTCATGAAGAAATTTCCAGGAATCCAGCCCCTGGACCCACATATTTGTTCGTTAAGAACAATGGAATGTTGGTTGTTTTTTAAACGCTTGTACTTTTGGGCCAACAGGCACTACTCACTGCTTTTTTTGCTGAGGGCATGAGTCAGAAACTTTAGGTCCACGTAATGCATTGGCATACCTGTTTCACAATTTGTTCCGAGTGATCCATTTTGGCAATTGCATTGGTAATTGTTAATGTTGTTTGTGCAAGTTCCATTATTTTTGCAGGGTATGCTTTCACATTCGTCAATATCTACAAGGAAAACGTCAAAAAATCTTGCTCAGAAATAAGTTTGACAGGACAGGTTTTAAGATGCTAAACCTTGTGAGAGGCTGTTGTAAAATAAACAGATACACAAATTTCTTAACAATGATATATATCGGATGATCCAACAGACACTTCACGAGCTACGCCGCACATAGCTTGAAGTGACCATGCATCATTTCAAGAGATCGCTACACCCCTTACAACTAAACGGTGATACAAAGCAATTGTCAATAAATTTGATTTTATAAAGCGACTGGGTGTCCCAAAAATTACTCCTGTTTAAAAAATCACCAAAAATTGATTATCAATCCTTTGATAAATTTTTTGACTTGTTTTGTCAAAGACCCAAAAATATCTATAGATGCTAAAATGTTTGCTTTGGATGCAACGATGTAGAAACATTACACGTTGAAAAGCTTTATTTTGAGCTATACTTTCTATGCAAAATGCTCAATCTTGCCTAACAGTCAAAATGTTCAGATTTTTCATCGTCAGTGAAGTCTCAAATGATAGTGTGCATTTCTTTCTGTCATTCATGACTAAACTAGAAGCTTTATACGCACAAAGAAATTAATCTCTGGCGAGCAAAATAATTTTTTGCAGTATGATTCAAAACCAGATAGCCCTAAAAAGAGCTAAATTTGCTACTTCTAAATCAATTACAAGATCAGCAATGTCTGGGAAAATAATTTGGTCCTTGATCTATTTGGCTTGAAAAGAAAAATGAAGATCGGTGATGTAATCAAATTTTTGTGATTCTCCAAACGGGAGTACTTGTTTGTGACACCCTGCAGTTATGATTTAGCTCATAAAGTTTTTGTGTCACCCGACAGTGCTTTGAGATCGAGGCTAAGCAGGGCTGGAAAGTAATGGCAAAGCATTTAAAGATAAAACATCGCATTTCTTATAACACGAACAAAACAATTTGTTCACATTGTTTTTTGCTATCTTTACCGACCAAAAAGAACTCCATTTAGTGTAACGAGCAAGAGAAAAATAATTGCAAGCAGAACTACTTTGAAATTTACCAATAGCTTTGCTAAAGGCTAATTTCCAGTCAGTGAAATTTTCCGAGCGGGCGGAATTTTAGACAATAAAAGGTCGCTCAACCGTAACTTTCTATTCAATGTCAGAGCGACATTTTCTCTCGAATACAATAGAAATTCCGCCCGCTCGGAAAATTCCATTGACTGGAAATCAGCCTTTAACTAGATCATACAACATGTCTGTGGACTCTCTAATTGGCATATTAGTATATTGCTCTGCTCTGGTTCCTCCTCTTTAGGATCTGACGATTTGTAAGCTGTGACCAGTATCAAACAGCAAATAGCTCCCTAACTTAATAAGATGTACATTTACTCTCAATCTTTGACAATAAGGTCATCTTTGTCACCCCCATCTAAGCACCCAGGTAAGAAGGCAGATCTTCACTAGGATATGGAAAATAGCAACATTCTCGTTAGAGAGCTGCATTCTTGTACTGAAGAATTCACATCATTGATGGAACCTGTCTTTGCATGCGTGAAAATTACTCTTAAATATGTCCACGGGACTTTCCCATTTTGTACATGAGGTTTAAATTGCCAGGCGTTTCGTAGCGGGAGATTTACGTTGCAAGGAGATAGATTTTGTCCCATTTTTATCGGAGGGAAAATCACCAGGTGTAGAATATGACTGGGCACTAAACTCTCAGATTTGTATCTTCATTTACTGCTCTTTTTGATGCTTTTCTTAATCTTATATACGCACCAATTGCGAGATGAGTGGCAGAATGGTTTATACGGTTTCCGTCAGATTTCCGAAGCTAAGCTCAGTCGAGTGAGGTCAAACTCTGGATGTGTGACCTCTGTGGGCATGACCAACCAATCCACTTCGCTATCCTTCGGAAGGGACGTTAAACTAAGGGTCGCATGCATGGATGCGGCATGCATAGTGGGCCTAAAATAGCTTTAACCCTATCCAGACTAGGGGGGGACACAAAGTGCCCCCCTAGTAAACTTTTCCATACAGCTCGTCGAGTATCTCTAGAAAAGTCTAGCTTTCTTGTGACTTTTAGTTTCTATCTATGAGACATCTTTTCATGTCAATTTCAAAAATGTTGACACTGATTCCGGGGGTCAACACATGCTTTTAAATTGAGTGCTCAGCAAAATAAATACCTTTTAAGTCGTAGCTTTGGAACCATTGGCTTTATGACAATCAGACAAACATTGTTGAAGTCGTCTTGAAACAAGCTTTCATTTGATGTATATTTTTTTATTTTGGATGACGTCATCAACAATTGGTTGTTGCGCACGCGTACTGACGAAAAACCATGTTATGCTTCATTTTTAGAAAAATGAGTGACATTATATGATGAAGCAGGTCTTTTAATGTATATTTAGCAGTTCTTACTATTTTTAAAAGTAATTTTTAATCGATTTTAGACGAAAATCGCTCTTTTTTGCGTACAAGATAAATAAATACTGACATCAGCAAAGCTATTACTGTTACAAAGCAAAAATTTCAAAATAAGAATTACAAGGATATAATTCTTCTATGTTTCAAATATCACATCGATATGTTTTATCAATTTGGAGATACAACGTGACAAAGTACATGTGGTTTTACACCCAAATTAACAGCATTTGCTGACGTCAGCACTTAATCACGTGACATAAGCAAAAACAAATCAAATCAACTTGTTTGCCATATCATGTCTGTTACTTGTGCCAAGTTTCAACTCTCTAGCGCTTATGATTCTGAGAAAAACCAGTCTCCCCAGAGTTTCAAAAAGCCTAGTCTGGATAGGGTTAAGTAGCTAGATATCCTTCCAGCCTACTTAAAATAAAGTACTAAAAAAGGAACAATTACCCCCCAATGCCCACACGATATCCAGCCAAAGCAGTTATTAAAGAGAGAATGGTACATAGCTTTGTACTTAAAACTTTGATGATACAACAACAAACATTTCATACCGTTCTCACAATGAACACCAGTGAATCCTGGGACACAATTGCATTTGTGATGACCAATCATATTACTGCATGCACCACCATTAAAGCATGGTAAGCTCTCGCATTCGTCGATTTCTAAAACACAAAGAATGAAAATAACGGGTAATGTGCCATAGTCAGCTCTTCTCAACTGTAATAATAGCAAATATGACAGAGCTGTGGGCAGTGATGTAATCCACTAATTCTGAAGCAAGCTTATCCAGGGGATGATGGTTTGCCCTGAGTGATAGCTACTTGCAAGTGTTTCGTTGGGAAACCAAACTAGTACTAATTCAAAGCCCTTCGATTTTTTATATTCACGGACATGGTCAGATGAAATCTTACTTGGGATAGACTTTAGACACCCCGGTTGCAGTTATTATTGGAAGCATGGGTTGTTAGACACTGCTGGTGTGCTTTAATGGAGGAGCACTGGATAATATGTATCTGCGGAGGAAATATTGCTTAGTACTGCGGAGGAGTTTCGTTCTTTTGATATCTCCTCCGCAGTACTAAACAATATTTCCCAGTCTGGTTCCCTGACGTCATTTTCGACTAAGGGGACTGGGCTCCACGGAAGCGGTCCAAAATAATTGTTAAGGTTTTCAGCTGATTTTAATTCATTCGGTAAACAATTCCAGATTTGAGGTCCCATTGCTTTAAGGCTCTTAGAACCGAAAGTTACTTGATTTGGCCGAAAATGATTCAAGTTATTCGGATACCGTGATGAATAATTTGAAGTCCTAAAACTAAAGATGTTATTCATAAATGATGGATTCAAGTTTTTCATTGTTTTAAAGATTTCGATGCAAAGTGCCCTTTGACGAGCAACTTGCATTGTACATTTTTTCGATTTGAGAAGTAGATCACAATAGGTACTTTTGTGATCGTTATACAGAAATCTCAATGCACGTTCCTGTATTCTTTCAATTTTCTGCAATGATTTTGATAATGAAAAATACCAAACTAAGGGACTATAGTTAAAATTTGAGTATACAAAACTTTGAACCAAAACTTCTCTTTCAGCAAAACCAACAAACGACCTGAGTCGTTTCAGAACGTTTAGTTGCGCCGCCGCTTTCTTGCAAAGATTGGATATATGTGGGTCAAAATTCAATTTGTAATCTAGTGTTACGCCTAAAAGTTTGACAGCTTCTTAGATTGAAGTTGTAGAATCTCTTTTGGGGTTTGCATTTGCCAAAGTATCTGCCTTCTAGGCTTTTTCAGTAGTTTTTTGCATGTCCAGCTTGATTTCCGTAAATTTACTGTGCATCTCTCTAAGGTCTAAGGATTTCATCTTTCTTGTTCATTCAACAGAGTTTTCATATATCATCCAGGGTTAGGCCTATGTCAGGCAAGTCAATTTTGGGCCTAAGTAAAGCTGCATCAAGTTCGGCACAGTTTTTCTTTCGTAAATAAAGTGATAGGCAGCAGCAGTTGTACCAAACAAGCATAAATGTATACAAATATTGATATTTCACCGTATCATGTAGATTATCATATTGGATTGAGACGATGCAGGAAGAAGTAAACCAATGTTTTGCCTTGCTTTGCTTTGCTCACACGGCCATATTATTCAACGCCGTTGCGGGGACGTTACAACATGAACAATTTTCATTGAAAATGACGACTTGGCCTAACTGAGCTTCTTGGTGACAAATGCAAATGGAGCTTCTTTCTTGCATTCTGCAGTAATTCCCATTTATATCATTCTCTGATGAATCATAATTCCTTGAGGAAGATGAATACTTTGCCATCTTCCATCCTCTATGCTTCAGTTGCTTCCACGCACAACCGGCTTTCCAAATAAGGAGTGAGAAGTTTGAGAAGAAACTTTTCTGGTTTTTGTCCAGGCGTCAACAAATCGCTTCCCTGGCGCCCAGTATCCTCCCGCGAACGCGGTCAAGTTGACGCACAGGGAACCAGGCTGAATATTTCCTTCGTTCCTTCGATATCTTTCCTCCGCAGATACATATTATCCAGCGCTCCTCCATAGAAGCACACCAGCTGTGTCTAACTACCCATGTTGGAACAAGGAATCCCTTCAATAAGTACTTATTGTTATCTATTTGAATCTCTGTAATAGGGCGAAATTGTGAAAATACACACCAGTTTCACAGTTTTTGCCAGTATATCCATTGAAACATGTGCATTTATATGATGCGTATCCATCAACACATGATCCATTCTTGCAAGGGTTACCACTGCATTCGTCCGTGTCTGTAAGATGAAAGACCCATTGAGTAACTTACACGAAAAATGTTTATAATACAAGGAGACATGGGTAGGGTAGAGTCAGCTTCACAGTGTCTAACTTCACAATGATATTTGCTGTTGGAAAATCAAATAAGCTCTTTTCTTAGTGGAAAAACAAGCTTCAAGTTTCATTATTTGAACATGAGTTACTCGACTTACCAGAAATCTATTCTAACTGCTTCCATTGGTAAGGAGGTCTGTTACCCCAGATAATGCAGCGACGCGTTATGTCAAAATTGACATTGAAATGTACAGAGTTGGAGAAACGAAGATTATTTCCTGGTCTCGAAAGAATAAATTGAACAAATTTGAAAATGCCATCAAAGAAACTGCCTACCTGTAAGAGATGCAATGAATTTAAAAGCAGAAAACTTTCCTAACGGGCCAAAATTTGACAAAGTTGACATGTTCACTGCCAACGAACTAGAAAGACTGTTCCTCAAAACTGATTTTTAGATATCCCCACGTTTTGCAAGATCAATTTGGATATTTTGCAAGTTTATGAATTACATTGTAAGGTTCCTTTAAAGCACTTTAATTGTCTTTTCTGGGCTATCTTGACAGGTCTATTTAGAAATTTGAATAACATTGGAGAATAATAAAGTGAAAAGTGACAAAAATGAAAAATTAGCATCAATTTCAAAGAACAGCCTGGGGTTTCCTAAAAATTCCCAAATTCAAAAAACCGATAGACTCAACAGAACATTATATGTTTCAGCTTTCAAAAATTCTCCAAACATTCCATATAAATCAAATAGTCTCGGACATATTCAAATTGAAAACTCGGACACTTTTTGGAACACCCTGTAAAATAAGCTGAAAAAATGAAAATATTCAAAATTTCTGAAAAGTCTAACGGTATAAATATATATAGGTAACTGAAAGTTTCTTTCAATCCATTCATTTAAGTATATAATTCATAGAATTTGACATCCACGTCTTTACACCGATTCAAGGATTTTGGACATATGGTTGCATATTCTATCAAAATCTAACGTCTTACCAATCAGCTTGTCGCAGTGCAGTCCAGTATGACTTTTGTCGCATGTTATACATTCGTAGAATGGGCTTGTGCACGTGTCTTTGCAAAGCGTACCAACTTGGCAAGGCTTCAGTTCTTCGCAAGTAGGGCCAACCTGTAGATTTTAGATTGAATCATTCTGATAATGAGGTGCTTACAGCAAAGAAAGTCAAAAATATAGCACAATGTATCTCGTATCTCGTATCTCGATCCATGGCCTTTATCAAACTCTCCAGGATTTCATATACTATAAGTCCGAAAAAGTATACCCTTTGTCGCGGCACATCCCCAGGTACCTCTACTATGGAAGAACCCTCTCTCACCCTGTGCTCCAGGAGTGATTAGCGATTCTAGCTGCAGTTATGATAGGATCTATAATACGTCTTTTGGAAAACTGGAGCTGACGAGACCTCTTTAAATTTTTGGAAACGTTTGAGAAGTTTTATTTTGCAAGCTTTTTAGTGCATTCTCTATCATTTCCTGGTAACATTCTGTCTAATTCATCAAAAGCAAACTATTTCAAAACCAACAAAGTTTACAAACTTTATACCCTCCATAGCAGGAAAGGACTTATTGCCACGCATCGCGCATACAATTGATCAGTAAACTATTCTAGCTATAGTCATAAAAGAGAGGCAGCCTTGAAGCAGACAACTCGCCATTAATTTTGGATTTTGGATTTTGGTTGAAAGAACAAAACTAACAATATTCCAAGGGAAATTAACTATTAACAAGAAAAATTAAAATCTTGTCAAATATTCAGATTCTATGCGACCTGAACCTGGACCTGGACATGAACCTGGACCACCATTAAAGAGCAAGAGTCACTAGTTCACCTAAAGTAATTTTGAGCCACAATGAGGATATCTGCAATCTTAGCAAGAATCGCAATATGTATTCATTATGAAAAATAGTTGTTGTAAAATATGCATTGATTAAAAGGTATACGACAGTCTTAGAAAACAGTCAGGTTAAGGTTTTATCCTTTTTCTGGAATATCTCTACAACAAAGATCTATAAGATATTGACGATCTAATTGAGATGTCTTTGATTGGAAATTCACTCCCCAATGTGTTGTTTTAACCTGTAGACTTATAATTTGACAAAAGGCTACTAGCTAAATCTGTGTTATCATCTCCTAATGCATTACCATGTAGTGCTACAATATTGATTACTGTTGTAATAAAATTCACTCCCCAATGTGTTGTTTCAACCTGTAGACTTATAATTTGACAAAAGGCTACTAGCTAAATCTGTGTTATCATCTCCTAATGCATTACCATGTAGCGCTACAATATTGATTACTGTTGTAATAAAATTCACTCCCCAATGTGTTGCTTTAACCTGTAGACTTATAATTTGACCAAAGGCTACTAGCTAAATCTGTGTTATCATCTCCTAATGCATTACCATGTAGCGCTACAATATTGATTACTGTTGTAATAAAATTCACTCCCCAATGTGTTGTTTCAACCTGTAGGCTTATAATTTGACCAAAGACTACTAGCTAAATATGTGTTATCACCCCTTAATGCATTACCATGTAGCGCTACAATATTGATTATTGCTGTAATAAAATTCACTCCCCAATGTGTTGTTTCAACCTGTAGACTTATAATTTGACCAAAGACTACTAGCTAAATCTGTGTTATCACCCCTTAATGCATTACCATGTAGCGCTACAATATTGATTACTGTTGTAATAAAATTTTACTCACCAATGTATTGTTATAGTCCGTAGACTTGTAGCACCAATCAGGGCTATCAGTCAACTTCGTATCGTTATCTCCGAATGCCTTGCTATTCAGCTGGCAAATTTTCTCATTTCTATTGAAATTGTATGATCTGCATTTGTGATGTTCCACGCATTTCACAGTGCATTGGATATCGTTCGTATTCTCATGCGTAGCAATCCCGTATCCTGTCAGTCTTTTGTTGACGTGGACAACAGCGAAATCTGCATGGTGCATGCAGGGTAATCGCAAGATTGTCGAGAAAACCGTGCATAACGATATGATAAGAAGTAGGGATCTATTTGAAAAAAAAACCAAAATTATTTTTGGTGGAATCCATAACCTTTATTCAATGTTATAAGAAGCTAGTTTATGGAAAGTGCTTTTGAAATTCCATTTGATTTGCTTTGAATAAATGAGATTCTTCTTTCACAAAATATGCAATTTAGGGGCGTCTGGTTTCAGCTTTCGCACAAACTTGAACTTCGAAAGCTCTTAACTCCGTAAATATTTACCCGATTTGCTAGCTAGCTTCTAGTGTGTAACATTAATTTAAAATCTCAGCAATATGGTTATTTTACCATAGAGCCCGTTTAGAGTTTCGTTTTTTGCCATATTTAATCAAACGTGGAACAAATTTCTTTTGACACCCTATATCTTCAACGCTTTTCTTAAAAAGCGGATTTTCTCAAATGTATGGAGAATCGCTAAAGTGAGCCCAATCTTTAAAATCTGGTCGAAAGACTGATTAGTGTAACTATAGACCTATATCAGTACTATCGGTTCCATCCTAGCCTGCGTGCAGACTCAACTATCCTAAAGTGTAGAGGATAGTTGAGTCTGCACGCAGGCTATTCCATCCCAGTTGTCAGGAAGAATTGTAAACAATCAGATGATACACTTTATGAAAATGAATGCTCTTTTTACAAAAAACCAGCATACCTTCCAAAAACGGCACAGTACATTAACATCACTCATTAATGTTACTGACTCGTGGTTTTCTCGTGTAGACAGGCAAAAAGTCAACGCAAGTGAGTTTTTAGAGCTTTAAAAGCTTTCTACACAGTAGATCATTACATTCTTTTGGCGAAGTTATACTCGTTTAAGGTAGTTGAAGTACTGTATCACTTGCTCCGTATATATTTGGCTAAAAGGCAGCAATACTGTCACGTTAGTGGTCACAGTTCAAACCAAAAATATATTCAGTGTGACATTCCCCAGGGTTCTTGCCTTGATCCCCTTCTTTTCATCTCGTATGTGAATGATTTTGAGCAATGATTTTGAGCCTTGAAAACTGTACTCCTTAATATATATGCGGAAGATACCAGTGTGACCTGTTTTGCAGAAGATATGGAAGAACTCTGCAAGGATTTGCAAAATGAATTAACTAATATACCGGGTGCGCCAAAATAAACTATGCACGTTTGGCAGGCCACAATAAATCGTACACTGGACCGATTTTGAAGATTTAAGATTTAATCTTTAGCAGAAAGCCTTAATTGGATTCTAGGACTTTTTGCAAATTTGTCCGTTTTCAGTTTTTAGAGCTAGAAGCGAGTTTCTTAAAATGTTCTTTTTCGAAAACATGGAAAACGATCAAACAAAGAAAAAACGTTTCCAGGAAGATTTGGGGGTTTAGTACGCAAAATAATTACTGGTTCATTTACAACTGATTACAATCAAGGAGCTTGCTTGTCCTCGCTCGCTAGATTGAAGGTCAAAACCGACTAAAACCTGGTATGGATAACAGCCTAACAACGAAGCTCATAATTGAAACGATCTCAACCCTGCGAAGTCAAAGAAAGAGACCAGACAGCATCAGCATCGGAAAGTTTGTTGCCTCGAAGCATGGCCTAAGCGAAAGCATGGTCATCGATAGAGTCGCAACTTTGCTTGCTGATGCGGTGATTTACAACAAACCAAACAAACGAGGTGATGAATCCTTATATGTATCGAAAATGAGTGCAGAGGCTCTTAGCATTATTGAGACAGATGGGGAAGATGGAGAGGAAGATGGAGAGGAAGATGGAGAGGAAGAACGAGTGGGAAAAAGGCGGCCACATAAAACCCAAAACAAAGGTAGGAAAAATGAAAATCAAGTTTTCACAAACGATTTACCTTTGATGGAAGATCCTGTTGTGATACCTACAGATACAACTTGGACTATTGGGAGGGCTATGCCACAAATTCCAATCACTGAAATCGCAGCCCCGGACACTCACATCTTAGAAGCACCGGACAATTTTTCTACTATTGTGATACCTACCGATACTCCACAGCTTCATGGAAAGGCTCCACCGCACATTCCTGTTTCTGAAACAATCCCAGAAACTCAAATCCCATCACGACCTTTATCCTTAGCTAATACAATAGCAAAATTGGCAGACACAGTCTCTAAACTAAACGAATTATTGCAAAAAGAAAGAGATAAAAATGAAAGGCTCCTTTGTGAGAACTTCACACTAAAAACAAAGAATTTAGAGTTACAACACACTGAAAATAATGCCAAAGGAAACAATTACACAGGGACCAGGAAGGCTATGGAAATCCGCACAAGCTTAATAAGTGATGCAGAAAGATTCCTTAGAGAAGAAAACAATGCTCTCCAGTCTGCTATTGAAACATCCAACAATGAACATAATAAAAATAGAAAAAAACAGATTGCAACAGAAGTCAAAACAAACCAAAAATCAAGACCTGCCGAAAAAGATGGAAATCAGATGCAAAATGCCACAGGTAACAACAAAAACAACAGCAACGGCCAGAACAGGTCAGAACAGCATCAAAAACAAGACTTCCGGCGAGGTAAACAAACCCGTAACAAAACCGGCAACCAAGGCACGAACATAACAGGAAAAAATCAACATCCAAGTGAACCAAACAGCAATAAGAAGAAATTCAAAGTCCTTATCGTCGGTGATTCTCAACTCCGTCGCGTAGATGAATCGAAGCTTTCAAATGGCCACCGCGATGTGGAGAAAAGATTTCAACCTGGCATGAGGATTGGGCAGGCAGTCGACAAAGCCGGTAAAAGTAACAGTGACGTTATAATTGTACACGCAGCAACAAACAATGTGGCTTCAAGCACACCGGAAAAGCTTTGCGAGGAAACAGTAAGAACATTGAAGCAAATACAAGCCAACAACCCCAAAGCTAAAGTGGTGTTTTCGTCGATTTTCAAGAGGAAGGATAACATGGCCCTGAACAATAAAGTGAAAAAGGTAAATGATCTTCTCGAAAATGAACTAGCTCTCAACGGCTTAGATTTGATTGACAATTCGAACATTATGTTCAGTAATTTATGGGACGATGGCCTCCACATCAACGATGGAGGTATTAGAAAGTTCTCTGGTAACATTAGTAGCTTTATAAAATATTGTTAGGGGTGTCACAGTTCTGATAACGAGAAATTGAAGTGTAGAACAGAGCAACCAAGAAAGAGAAATGGTCTAAAAATAGCGTTTCTAAATATAGTCTCCCTCAGAAAACATAGGCATGAGCTAGAAATTGTGCTAAATGACCATGATATAGATATCATTGGCCTAAGTGAGACGCGGCTTGACAAAACAATTTGTGACTCCGAAGTCAGCATAAGTGGTTATAACATCTTTAGAAATGACCGTGACGTAAATGGTGGAGGTGTTGCGTTCTATGTCAAGGCAAGCTTACCTGAACCAACCGTGAGAATCAAAAGTGAAAATCTGGAATTAATATCCCTTGATATCGCACCTAAGCATGCAAAACCGTTTCTCGTTGTTTGTTGGTATAGACCTCCAGCAGCAGAAGATGCCGCATTCGAAAACCTTAGGGAAGTTTTGAAAGATCTAGACCGAGATGGCAAAGAAATTATCTTCGTCGGGGATACAAACTGCGATTTCAAAAATAGCCAAAGCTCAAACGCGAAAAAATTAAAAGCAATCTACTCAGAGTACCAGCTTGAACAACTGATTAAAGGCTATACTCGAGTAGCAGTAACAACAAATGAGCGCAACGAACAAAATATCAGTAAAACGCTAATAGACCATTTCTCAACAACGAGCTCCAAATATATATTGAAGGCAGAAGTTCTAGAGTTGGGGATGGTTGACCACTATCTGGTGTACGGAATAAGGAAAGTGAATGCCTGGCGAGTCAAAAATAAGAAACCAAAAGTTTTGGAGACTCGAAGTCTGAGCAATTATGACAGGGCATCGTTTCGCAACGACTTGCAGCAGATAGACTGGGAAACCATCCTTAGCTCTTATGCTGATAATCCGGATAATATGGCTACCACTTTTCAGGAGATCTTTGAGTCGGTTTTAGATATCCATGCACCCCTGAAAAAGAGGAGAGTAGGTAACACTTCTACTCCTTGGATAACCCCAGACATTAGGAAACTAATGAAAGAGAGGGATGCAGCTAAGAAAGCGACGAAAACATCTCCTGAAAAGTGGAACACATATAAGCATCTCCGTAACAAAGTAACACAAAAAATTCGAGATGCAGTACAATCGCATTATCTTGGGTTAATTGAAGAAAACAAGGGAGATCCAAAAAGAATGTGGCAGGTTATTAATAAGGTACTAGACAAAGCAGCTCCTTCAACAGAAATTTCCAGCTTAGATGTTGAGGGGAAAACAATTACTAAAGAAAAGGATATAGCTGAAGCACTTAATCATCATTTTACCACCATAGGACCGAAACTTGCTAGCAAGTTAGAGTCTAGGCCTGATGATGATTCTGTCAAGCATATCAATGTTCAACAGAACAAAATGACATTTGTACCCATTGATGAAACATATGTGCTGAACGCCATAAAGCAACTGAAAAATGGCAAAGCACCAGGCCCAGACAAGATCTCCACTATGCTAATTAAAGATGCAGCAGACTTCATTTGGAAGCCTCTAACCATGGTTTTCAACTCGTCATTGAAGTATGGTGTCTTCCCAGATATCTGGAAATTAGCAAGAGTCACACCAATTTTTAAAGCAGGTTCAAAAAGGGATGGAAACAATTATAGGCCGATCTCGGTCATCTCAGTTTTTTCTAGGATGTTGGAAAGAATAGTTCACGATCAGCTCATTGATTATCTCATAACTAACAAAGTATTGACACCAAATCAATCTGCTTTTCGAAAACTATATTCCACTGTAACATCCCTGATAAACGGTACTGATTGCTGGTATGACAATATGGATAAAAAACAGCTCAATTTGGCCATATTTCTTGATTTAAAAAAGGCGTTTGATACCGTAGATCATACAATACTGATAAAAAAGTTAGGTGCACTCGGTATCAGGGCAAGTTCAGGAGAATGGTTCACGTCCTTCTTAAGTGGTAGAAAACAATTCTGCTCAGTTAATGGACAACAGTCGGGGGCTAGATTGGTAACATGTGGTGTACCTCAAGGATCCTGCTTGGGACCACTCCTATTTATAATCTACCTTAATGACTTTGAAAAATGCTTAGAATTCTCTAGGGCTAGTATGTATGCAGATGACACACATGTTACATTAACATCTGGTAACGTCGATGATCTAATTACAAATGCCCACAAAGAATTAAGAAACATCTCGGAATGGATGCGGATAAACAAGTTAAGTGCCAACCCGAAAAAAACTGAATACATGATCATTGGCCATCCACGGAGGACAAATAAGGTTGAAATCTCAGAACCACTGAATCTTAACAATTCAGAAATTAAGCGTGTGGTGAAGACTAAATCACTAGGGGTTATTGTGGATGAAGGGCTAAACTGGGATGAACAATTCAACAAAGTGAAAGGGAAGATTAGTGGCGGTCTTAAGTCACTAAAAAAATTGAAAAATCTCATTTCCCAATCCCAGCTGGAGCATGTGTACCGTGCACTTGTAGAAAGCCATCTGCGATACGCCAATGTTATTTGGGGGAGTCTTCCTAAATCAAAATTGAATACCCTCCAACGTCTGCAGGACAGAGCCCATTCGATTATTGATAAGGCCAGACTAAAAGACAATTGGTCTCATAATTGGATGACAGTTGAACAACTAATAAACTTTGATCGATCAGTTATGACATATAAAATAATCAACAGGCAATGTCCCGAAAGCCTTTGGGGTAAATACCATCATAGGACCCAGCATTCCAACTACAGAACAAGGAATTGCAGGGACCTACAAATCCCAAGAAATAATCTTGAATATGTCAAGAAAGGCTTTCACTATTCGGCTCTGAAAGCTTGGAACAATATACCCGTCAATATCAGAGAGCTCCCTACACTTAGTAGATTCAAAAAACAATTGAAAAGTTATTATATGAGCTGAACACAAACTAAAACACGACGCCCTGGAAGAGCAGCTGCTACTACATAGATTACTGTACATAATTTTGCTTTAACTGTATATAGACTATATTAATGTAATTAGGATATTTATTTTCTTATTTAAGTATTGCGTTTGTTAGCTGAAGGGTTTTTGTGTATAAATAATTTAAAATGAAAATGAAAAAAATGAAAATCTCGTATAGCAGATTACAATTGATCGATTTCTAAATCGCAAATCGCGACAAACAAGCTGTCTCTTTGTCTATTCATGTCGATTATTTAGAAAACTTGATTGATGTTTTATGATCATTTTCAGTGTTTTCGAAAACTAAAATTTTAGGAAACTCGCTTCTAGCTCTAAAACTGAAAATGAAAAAATTTGCAAAAAATCCGAGTATCTAATTCAGGCTTTCTGCTAACGATTAAGTCATAAATCCTCAAAAGCGGTCCAGTGTACGAATTATTGTTGCCTGCAAAACGTGCATAGTTTATTTTGGCGCACCCGGTATCTCAGAATGGATACGTCAAAACAAGATGAGTTTAGATACCAAAAAATCTCTGAATTCATGATTAGAAGTCATAAACGGCAGTTAAACCGTATCCAAAATCCTTTCCATCTGGAAGACGAAATAGAATACCTTGGGGTTAATGTGGATGAAAATCTGTCTTGGACTGTACAGTATAAGAAAGTAAAATCGAAAGTGGACATTCTTCTATCCGAAAGCTAAGAATATCCTCCCGCAGACAAAACTGGATCAAGTTTGCAGGCAATTGCTTGAAAGTCATTTACGATACTGTAATGAAATATGGGGCATTTTGTGTATTACCAAACTTGATCACCTTCGGTGTCTACAGAATAGAGTTTGCACGCTTATAGAGAACTCCAGATTGGAAGATGGCTGGAGATGCGCTTTGCTGTCTGTTTCAAGCTTGATTAAATATGGCAGAGTTATCATGATTTATAAGGTAGCTAATGATTTGTGCTCTGACAGCTTGAAAGGCAGAATTTAACAAGGTCGCAGCTATCTAACTATCCGTTAAGGAACTCGTTAGATATTGACGTGCCAAGGCAAAATTTGGAATTTTCAAAAAGGAGTTCCCATTATTCTAGAGCTAACATTTGAAATGAAATTCCATTGAACATCATAACTAGTCCTACAATTTACACTTTCAAAAAGAAATTGAAGGATTTCTTGCTAAGTCGGCAATAATTCCCAATGCACGATCCCTAGGAAGAACATCATTCTGTAGATTTGTATTTTAACTTTTGTATTGCAGAATTTAGGATGTTATGGTTTTGTTGTTGTTATTTTAGTAACTGACACTTTTTTGTGCATGAACATCATAAATTGAATTGAAATTGAAAATGCCTGCGAGTAAAACAGACCTTTTAGCTACCTTAGTCCCTTCAAATTTCGCCTGCCTTCAATTTTGGCTCCCTTTAATTATCGCCCCTTTGATTTTCACCCCCTTGTGTGCTGAAGCTTCACTCCCTTTAATGTCCGCCCCCCTGCTTTGGATTTATATTGATATGACATGATTTGGATGGATATGGCCCCGAGGAAGAGGTCATGATGGAACTAGAACAGCAAAATCACCCCTCAGACACAGGGGAGGACAATATCATTGTTATTGAAGGGTAATGCATGTTTTGTATTTCGTATTACAATCAAAACTAAAGCTCTTTCATAGAAAATAGATTTTTTCGCTTCCTCTAATTGTCGCTCCCTCTAATTTTCGCCCCTCAAATATTTCCACAGCTCGCCCACCTTAATTTTCGCCCCCCCTTGCGCGAACATTAAAGGCATGCGAAATTTGAATGGAATGGTATTCTACAAAAGAGCCAGATCGAGTTTTAGTTTTAAACATTTTTATCAGAGTAGTGTCAGAGCTTCTATCATTATTGTGCACATTCTAAAATTCTAAAAAATGTAGCAAGATATCGTTCAATTCTGATTCTATTCAGAATATAGCTAAAAGGTCTATTGAGAATCTCTAGAGAGCAGCTAGAATCTCACACTACATTTAATTGCAGACAGACCTTGACTTTCCAGGCAAAGAATTATTTAGACAAGCTGACACAGTGAACTCCTGGAAATTCATTTTGCAATTTCATTTTAAATTCTTTATACACAGTGCCCCATGAGCCAAGAATGTCAAAACCTACTTACTGAGTTATAATTGAAATGAAAAAGGAATACCTAAAATATGTTAAATTAGAATGAAACGAAATGAAACAATGAAAGCTATTGGGTGTATGCAGTCTACATTTAAAAGTAGACAGAGAGGGCCTCATGTTCAAATTTATTACAAAACGTTTATCAAAAGAGTGAAAAGAGTGATGTTGGCAAGCATAGGTTCCAAATCTTTAAAAAGGCTGGCGTAAAATTGAGTGACCTATTTCTTTGAACTGAATGACTTCAAAGAAACTTTTGCTAATTCTCTATAATTCTACCGTTGGAATATTCTGAAATCTGCAATAATTTCCTAATTAGAGTGTTTTCTTCTTTTTCAAGAATTCAAGAAAAATTTTCAATGAAGCTTAAAGCCATCGTAATTTCTAAACTGTTTGACGCAACATGAAATAATTTCGAAGAAAACCATAGTTTATGAATGCCTACAATATGGTATCAAGCAAAAGTTTGTCACTCATCTGGTTTATCATTTAGAAAATTGATGACATCACATCCTCAAGTGAGTTGAAATGAAAGATACGCTGGAATTTCCAAAAATATTCAAAATTTCTGAAAAGTGCAACGGTAGAATTATAGATAAGTATCTAGAGTTTCTTTCAAGCCATTCAATCAGAAGAAATAGGGCGTTGAATTTTACACGCACCTTTTTACGCCGAGATAAAGATTTGGAACCTATGCTATGTTGGCATTGGAATGATAAGATGAGTTAAAAGTTAAAATGCTAAAATTAAATTTTACAATAGCTAGAAATATGTAGAAAGTTTGTCACCTGTAGAAATAAGTCTTCATCTCACCGTGTGTTGCAACTGTATGACTGTAGCCTTGTCGTTTCGGCAAAACAAGTTGCAAATGTGACAACAACTTCAAATCGCATATTTACCATTGGCTGGTGAATTAATTCATTGCTACTATGGCGAATCATCGTGAATGGTGAATCATATTGCTCTTGTGAATGAATTTTTCTTCGCAATAACTCTTAATTACGCTTTGTCGCCAGAATCGTAGCTGATTCGGGAAAAACAAAATAGGACCAGCATTTCATTCTTATTCAACGTAAATATCTTCTTAACATACTTGTTGGGGATACGAACAGGCTAAGTTGTACGCCTCAAGGAATTCCCCTAAAAGGGCTCCAGATCGCATGCGCAGTAATGATTTACTATACTCACGTAATGTGCAAACCAGCTTGACCAATGAGAACAAGGGAAGAAACAAAAGCAGCGATGTGCATGACAACGTGAGCCCCAACGTCGATTCGCTCACAACAAAGCTGAAACACAATCCATCAAAACAATAGGGTCAGCACTTCATCTCCCCAAGAAATACTGTATCATTCCAGTGGTGTGGCTATTGAAGGATAAGGGCACCTTTGCCAAAGAACATTTTTCGAGAAAGAAGATCTTCCTAAAAGTCTTTATTAATTGAAAACTTTTGCAAAATTTTTAAACTCAATATTTTGGCATTTGCAGATATTAGATTGGAAAATGCATTCTAGGCTAACTAATGAGTTCTTACTCGCCATTTTCCAGAATATAGTGGTGATTCATAGAAAACTGTTACAAAAATTTTGAAAGGCTGCTTTTTAGCATTTGGCAAACAATGTCCTCCCAGGGGGCTTCAGAATACCCCATTTCCTCGATAACTACAATTAACTTACCCTAGCTAAGCCAAAAGTACGATTCGTTGGTTTTATTGAAAACACCATCAAAATTTGTTCGGGTTTGCCTTTAACTGGAAGCGCAAGCCATTCCTTAAATTTTTCTTTCTAATTTTTGCTTCACATGCAGGCTTGGGGGAAGGTAAAAGACTTCTTGCAAAGCAATGTTAAATACCTCTCAGGGGGTAGCTCGACCTATCATCTGAAATGATGTGATATTTTGCCCGAAGCATTTCTACACGCACTTCCGAAAATTCTAGGAAATCTTATGGCCATATAATTCCGGAATCTATTAAAGATTTCCCCCCACACATTTGCAAAATATTTGTCCAGAACAGGACATTTAATTGCATGAAATGTCAGAAAGTGATACCAATAGTTCCGTAACGTTTTAAAAAAGTGCCCCTAAGAAATGGCGCTTTCCCGTACCACAAAAAATACAGAGATACCCCCTAACCCCCCAAAGAAAATATCAACATCCATTTAGATACATTTCTATGGTAAAAATAGCTCGAGATGCCATTTATCGTAATTAAATATCGCTATTATCCACGCGGGGCTTAGACCTCAGGTTCCCGTGTCGAGTAGGAAACTTAGTTCACGCTTGTTTATCTCCTATTTATAGTTTTTCTTAGAATATAAATTTGCCCCGTACCGTTTATCTATTTGTTAAAGATGAAGGTTGGTTCGAAACATTTTGAAATGAATAAAACACGTTTTAAGTCAACCATAGTTTATATTTAACCTGACTTGTTTGTCGTAATACTTGGAATGTCTATCATTATCGTGAATAAAATATGGCAATGAATAAATTTAACATGATTGTCGTCGCTTGATTCATCCTTCGAATTACTATATCAATCTGGTTCCTCAATGCAGCCGATTTCTTTTGAAGATGACCCACAGATTTGTACTGAAAATTTGAGAATCAGAATCATGCAGTCAAGGCAAATTCAAACACCAGTTCTATCGTGAATATCGTTCTTATGGGGTCACTACATGGGCGTGTTGACCCGCTTGCAGCTCGGCTCTTAGCTTTTCTCTGGCTGCTTAGTAATCGTCAGAGAAAGCTAGATCCGGTTTATCATCTATGACAAAACGTGAAGACGTCCTTCCTCAATCAATATTAGGTGATGTGTATCTAGCACTCTTTGTAAGTCACCTATGCTATGACAACGTAGTATGGTGCAGCATCTCTTCATCCGCGAACTTCAAGCTGGGGCAAAAAAAGCCTGAGCCCTATCGATTATTGAGCTCACACGATTTAAGGATATATGGCCTTACTGTGGCTAAGCGTTGGAGTTTTGAGAATCTTATTCGTTTTCAACTCTCTGTTATGGTCCAAGGAAACCTTGAATTTACCAAAAAAGAATTTCATTACTAAGGCATTAAGGCTTGGAATGCCATAGCACTTCGTATCAGATCGCTACTACGCATGTTTAGAAAATATTTGAAATGGCATTTGATGAACATTGATAACCAGAGGTGCCGGAATCTTCATGATGCGGCGGGGGCAGGAATCGCAGAAAGGGCACCTTGGGGGTGTCAAAGTTTGCCGTTGAAAACATTTGGGAATCGTCTTTTAGGAATTTTGCTAAAGATCTATTCCGACAGGAGTGTCACCAGCCCAAACAGCTGGGGTGGTAAGAGATTAGGGGGTCTGGGGGTAAAGCCCCCAGAAAAAAAATATCCTGACCACGCCCTTCAGACCCTCGGAAAACGTGGGAAACACCCTTTAGACACTCGGAAAATGTGGGAATACCCTTTTCATTATTTTGATCTATTCTGGAAAAGAAATTATCTTCATTACAGCGGGTATTTTTGCGCAACAAAAATCCAAACCGAGAAGTAAATCATACATTCATTTACGAGGAAGGAAAAGAAATTATGTTTAGAAATGATGATTAGAAATGAAACTTTTATCTTCAATAAAAGAATTCAGAATTTAAGAGGAAGGCCACACAAAAGTTGCAAGTCAATCAAAATCTACCCTCCCCAAGCTTTTTTAACTGATTTTGGAGAAATTATAAGATCGAAATCTGTGAAAACTGGGGTGTGCACCCCAGAGACCACTCCGTGGCGGCGCTCCGTGGCGACGCCACTGTCCTTCGAACGTACTGTGATCTTGAGAGCAGAAGGAATCGTTCTATTACGTGACTGCGGACGAGAAACAGCTATGAATTGATAGTTCTCTGAAACAATTTTTGTGAAAGGGCACTTTCCTGCCCCCGTGCTGCCTCCGTACCACTAGAGCAACAGGGGCAGCTGCCCCCGCTGCCCCCGTGGCTCCGGCGCCCTTGTTGATAACTAATTCAAGCAGGAGCGGATCCAAGGTTTTTGTTGAGGGGTGCTGAGACGAACTGAGGGGGTCTGGGGGCGAAGCCCCCAGAAAATTTTTTGGGGACCACGCCCTCTACTTTGCCGGAAACGATGACCACGCCCTTTTAGAGCTGCAAAAACGAATTTTTAAAGCTAAAAAATTCCACTAATTAACGCTATGATTTAAGACTTTTAGGGTAACTAACAAAACACTCTGCAAAAGAGGAGAGTAACTTGTTTGCAGATCCATCTACCAGTTATGTTCATGCATTACATTTACACAGTTAACAATTTTAAATACCTGTCTTGTACTTTGGGAATTTTTTAAATTGCGAAAATTCAGCAAATTACTACTCTCCTATGCAGAGGCTCCTTTCCATTATTTTGCTTTGCAAGAATTCACAAGGATAGTAAAAAACTCTGCGAAGGAGAGTAGCATATTACAGCAGAATCAAAGGGCAAACATTCCTCCTCTGACCTTTGACCACTAATTGAAATCAAATGACTCCGATGGGCATGCTGTTATGTTTTGTTTGTTAATTTCACATTTCGAATCAAAAGTTTCAATCACCTGTGAAAGTGGCTTTGTGATCATAGCTGCAATCAGACAAATACATATTCCACGAAACAAAAGAAGGCTTTTTACCATTCCTTTGACCTTTCATCCCTGCAAACACTTTCTATCGTCTGGAAATCAATGACAATTTCTGTCATGAGGGGCATTTCACTGCCAAAAAATCCCGTACATCTTTGGCTAAAATCCTTGCTTCCAAGAAAAATCCATCAAAATAAATCCGTAAAAATCCTTTTGTTTAGACAAAATCTGCTACGCTATTTCGAAAGGGGTGAAATGCCCCTCGAATTTCTGATGCAACTCGATTAGAAATGCGGCTTTCGCTGCAAATAAGAATCATATGAAGTATTTAGCATTTTAGCCAAAAAGGCTTGTTTATGCAGTGCATACCTGACTGGAAGAAATTCTCGTGCTCTTGTCCTCTTCTCGGCTGGGAACTGATAGCAAGAAAATAGCAAGAAACTTCGCAAAGGGTTCGGCCTAAATCTTTCAGCGTAGTGAAAGCTTCCTTCTTTTTCTTATCTCTGTTGTCCAACAAACTTCGTATTCTTTCCAAACATACCTCTTGCAGAGCGACAGCCTTACATTCCTTCTCGTCCCTATGGCCCTGTTTGTGAGCAGAATTGTTAGCGCGGCAACAACATCGACTTTCAAGATTCAATGGAATCATTTGGGTCCATCAAAAGGATCTTCTGGATTAACGCCAGAACTCTTTGATGAAGCCGAGCACCCCTCAAACACAATTTTGATTGGTTTAGCCTTGGAAATTTGAATCTCGGATGCTCCCGCTAAAACTGAGCATCCATCAATCGATGATGCTATTGGTCAAGCATCTGATCATGTGAACTGATGGATGCTCAGCGCGATGGGGAAAGTGCGCTGAGATAAACCATGGACCATTCTGCAATGAATTACGGACCCACAGAATGTATAACAAATCCCCTGCAATGTTGAGATTATGTTGCTGTTGTGTTTTACATATTTTATGGGCCAGATCATGAAACTGAAACAAAAGCCTGTTCGGAGTCGCTGAGTTTTCAATCCAAGATATGTGGTGGGGGGGGGGGGGGGGCAGTACGAGGGCTGCCTTATCACTTTACGTGTTTATATAGTGGTACTTTTCAGTGCTTCATCTGCTAAATCAGCTAATTATGTAAAAAATAAAAATGCATATCTTTGGATTTTTGAGGGGTGCTTAAGCACCCGTAGCGCCCCCTTGGATCCGCCCCTGTCAAGCCCCCTCAAGAACGACTCCCTGGAAGATCAGTGTAACTATTATTTTTGATATTGTTGGTTTGAAATTTGCACTAAAGGGGTATCGTTGTAAATGAATTGTATTATATATCATTGCAATTACATGAGAGGGTTGATTTGAGCCCTACAGTAAAAACCCGCACAAAGAACCTTCATTTATTAAGAACCTACAGCCAATGGATAAGAACCTTGTACCCAATGGATAAGAACTATTTCAGCCTGATATCATAACTAGGTTCTTAACAAAGGGTTTCATTCATGCATTGGGAAATAAATGCAATCTGTTTGCCAATCAACCTCCTTCGTGAACTGCAAAACATTACTTGCAGAACTGTGATAGGCAGGGCCTGCATGGGTAAACTGGGTAAGCTTGGGTTGAAATGGATAGGGCCATGAGTGTTTAGATTAACATATTTCCGTTTGTTAAGAACCTACACCCTGATTACTGGATATGCCTCACTGCATAAGAACCTAAACAGGCTGACTTCAAAATCTTAGGTTCTTAGGTGCGGGTTTTTACTGTATGCTATGTGTACCTACTATCATATCATTCTAATAATGTATTGCTAACAATACGATTTACAAATGCGTTTGATTTCTCATGGATTAGCTGACAGATTAGTACTAAAAATCTAGATAACTTATTTTGCTGGTACCAGTAACGTCCCTAGACACAAATTAGATATTAAATCATGCCATATATGGCTCACATATACAGTGGTTGTATTTACTTTGCTATTCTCAAAACAAGATTCATGCAGGTGCTTGGATTTGCGCTATTCCGATTGAATATATTGAATCTGAATACATAACATGTAAATTCAAACACTTGCTCAAAGGGGCTCCGTCCTGAAACTGTAAGCAAACTTATTAGATATAGGGGACCATTATGGAATTGAGGTCATCTTGACCTTTTAATGCTATCCCTGCCACTGTAATTAGGGGTGTTTTTCTTTTACGTTTTTAACATTATTTATTGTATTGTATCTATTTTTATATCATATAACTTGTGAATACTTGTAATTGTGCCAAAATGATACATACATACATATATACATACATACATAGAATATAGAATTATTAGATATAGAATTATTAGAAGAGTTGAGATGAGTTCAACTTTTCAAACCGTTGCCGAACAGTCACCATACAGTCGCAGACTGCTGTGAGCAACTTTAGGGTATTGAATTTGATACTTGGTCAGAATTTCGAATTTTGGTCACAATTCTAGGGTATCTAATCTGAATGGCCCGTAAATTTTGGGGTATGGTTTTTCGAAAAATTCATAAATTTTAGAGTACGATTTTACAATTCAAAATGACACACCCTCATCATCCACCTGTTAAAATTACCCATGGGCTAGAATTATTTTTAATCAATTTGTTTTTGGTCGGGAGTTGTTTGTTGCTTGGTGTTGTAACTGCGGAATGCAGCTTCCGTTGCGCGATAACGGATAACATTTTTGCTCTTGAAAATATTATAGGAACTAATAAAGTATACCGTATAAAGTATAAACTATACCAAATAAAATATACTTTAGTAATATAGTAAAGTAACTAGTAAAATAAAGTATATCCACATAAGTAGCCTTATTGTTTGGTGTTCCCCCCTGCGGAATGCAGAACAGAACAGATAACTTTTCTGCTCTTCAAAATATAATTAGGTACTAATAAGGTATACCAAAGATAGCATAATTATTCCTTGAATAATTATTAATAATCGATTAATTATTCCTTGAATTACTCTGAAAAATCGTACTGTTACATGTGTAGTTTTTTGCATGGAATTTTCTTTATTCAAGGTGTTTTTTAGAAAAGGGGTGTTTGTTTATGGGTGTTTGCTAAAGGCTTCCATACCATGTGGCCTTCCATAATTTTTGTAACAGTTTTCTATGAATCACCACTATATTCTGGAAAATGGCGAGTAAGAGCTCGTTAGTTTAGCCTATAATACATTTCTCAATCTAATATCTGCGAATGCCAAAATATTGACTTTGACAATTTTGCAAAAGTTTTCAATTCATCAGAACTTTTAGGAAGATCTTCTTTTCTTGAAAAATGTTGTTTTGGCAAAGGTGCCCTTATCCTTCAATAGCCACACTACTGGAATCATACTGTCTGTTAAGATGATATTTACGTTTTAATTACACTCGGGATTAGAAGCTTGAAAAGCACCCCTCAGAGTAAGCTCTGTCTCCAAACAAAGAAGATTCACTATTTACCATCATTGAGGTACACCTTGAAGGATTTTTTAATTTTATCAAACCTCGAACAAATTGGCCAACTGCAGGAAACTGTACCGGCCCACGTTGCCTGCCTGAAATTATTATTATTATTATTATTATTATTATTATTATTATTATTATTATTATTATTATTATTATTATTATTATTATTATTATTATTATTATTATTATTATTATTATTATTATTATTACAGGGGGAAAATGATTCCGCAGGCGAATTTTTTTAGCCATTTTTTCAAAACAGATCACCGCGGGAGATTTGATGTTAATATAAAAATTATTGATAGGGCAGAACACGTTTTTTCGTTGCTCCGAAAGGAATTATTTTGGCGATATCGGTTGGGGACTTTCTTGCCAAGGGGCCTGAATGAGAGGGCTGCAGATGTGGAGCTGGACATGTTTGCGTGCGGGGTGACCTGAAATCTGCAGTTGCATTTATATCCAGAAGATTTGGTGGGTGTGGCTTTGCGGCCTTCTCCTGTTACTTCGTGTGCTTTTACACGTGGCGGTAGGGTGGAATCCCCTATCATGCTATTCTTGACTCAGCAGTTAGCGAGTCGTGGAAGGGTCATGGGGGAGGGCCGCGGGGTTTTCCGACTGAATCTTGTTGTTTGCCTTCTCGGTGCTTCCAGCCTCCTTGGAGACTGTAATGAGGGTCTTTTCGAGGGGCGGGTGATTCTGGGTCTCTTGGGGGTTGGGTCAGTGATTGGTCTGGTCCACTGGGGTGGATTTTAGCTAACGCTTTAAATTATAATAATGCTTCAAACTTGTTTACTCCAAAAAGATCAAACATTGGCATCATTTTTATCCCCATTTGGGTCTTATTTCAATGGTAGTCACGCTTACTTAGGATGGATTTTAAAGTTTTTGGCTTTCAAGTTTAATCTAGGTTGTTTACCGTAGGGTATAAAATGCTCGGTTGCTTTGTAAAGTTTAGCTGAAGAAGATTTTTAAATCGAAACGTACGAAATTTTAACAGTGTTGTTTTTATATTATATTATATTATATTATATTATATTATATTATAAATTTAAAGGCAGGCCCTGAAGAAGTCCTGCATGGCAGGACGAAATATTGGCAAATTAAATTAATCGTATTTGCTGTTGTTTTTTGTCGTGTTGCGGTGTTTCTGCCTTTAAATTTATTCATTTTTTCGTCATCGCAAGCATCTTCGGATCCGGCAATCGACGTTGGTATCGTGGCCTTTACTTTTTCAAATTATATTATATTATATTATATTATATTATATTATATTATATTATATTATATTATATTATATTATATTATATTATATTATATTATATTATATTATATTATATTATATTATATTATATTATATTATATTATATTATATTATATTATTATTGTTATTATTATTATTATAACATTCTTTAAAGTTGGTTGTTAAAAATAGCTCTACTTCAAGAACTATTTAAGACCAACTATTTACAAAAACAAAATAAATTACAGTTCATGATAAGAAACGAAAATACCATAAAATACCCCATTTACAAATTTTGCAACGGCAGGTCTCTCCAATCCATTTTTTTATGCATGACTTGAAAGAACAGACGGAGGCGGCAATTTTTGTATCATTAGGCAGGGAATTCCATAATATGCTACCACGAAAAGATAAACTATCGTTGCCATAAGTAGTTGTTTTAGTTTGAGGCAACATCAACAGATTCTTTGATCTTAGATTGTAATTATTGTCCTTTTCATAGAACATATCCCACAAAAAAGGAGGGTTTTGTTGTGTTAAACTGCTATAAACCTCGAGCATTAACTTTTGCAAGTTCTTTTGATGAATAGTGCACTCCTTTCCTCTCTGTAACAACTCATCAAAAGAAGATGTAAAATCGTTGAAGAGAATTCGAAGCGCTCTCTTATGGGTGCGATTGAGATAATTATTAGCAATATCAACGGACAATAATTAAACTGAGACATTATGAATGAGTTGTACAGTAAAACAGATTGTTTCTCATTTAAATAATTTGAGACTCTAGATAAGGCACTGATATTGTTGTTTGCTTTATGACATAATTTTTCCACATGTTGGTTGAATTTTAGTCTCGAGTCTATGGTAATCCCCAATAATTTAACACTACTGACAATATCAACAGATACATTTCCAATATCGAGAACAATACTATAATTTGTCTTCAAACCGAGTAGCATAACTTGGAATTTTGATGGATTTGCTACCATTTGATTAGTTTTGAACCAAGAGATCGCTTGAGACATATCTTTTTCTAGGTTTGAAGTCACACTTTCAAAAGTGTCATCACAAGAAAAAATGGTATTATCATCAGCAAAATTGCACACCTCCGAATGTTCGACGATGTAGATGAAATCATTGAGAATTGCTTCTTTAAGGCTGGTGATTGCCATTGAAATACCAAATTTCCAGGCCAATACACCGTTTCACCGAGAAAGTGGAAAGAACAGAGAGATATAATCGGAAGAAGAAGTAGAAAGCAAGGTGAAAATCAGAGGTAGTGGGTGGGTGGGTGGGCAACGAAACGGTTGCGTCGCTTTTTCTTGAAGGATACCTGAACGGAGTGCCCATCAAGCTTCTGTTTTACTTTTATACGTACATACCCAATTCCCCCAATTGAAAAAGCTTTTGGCAAGGACATAGGCGAATCTATTGAAAATGAACTCTCATGGGGAAGAAAAAACGATGAGAATAGTTTTATTCGCCACGTGTATTCTAGAACCTACAGTTGTTGTTGTTGTCAAGGTGCACAAAGGGGAAAAATGGGTGTGCCACAACTAATACCATGAAACATGTCTTCCCTCGTAATTAACTCTAATTAGATATTCAGTTAATTAGCATGTATCAGAATAAAATGTTGGTTTTGTTTTTTTCCAAATCAGCTAGGATTCTAGCCTGCGTGCAGACAATACCTAACTGAGGAAAAGGTATAGTCTGCGCAACGCCGTTCAATTTCGTGTATAGTATGCGTCAGCTATTTATTTCAATGGCATTTGAATGACCCTTTCTCCTTGGCGTCTGTTTATTGTCTGCAGTAGGGTAGTTAAAATTCCAGAGTATTGTGTTGCTAATGAAGTTTGCCTAGAGAACAAAGTGAAACCTGAGATTTAATTACATGATGACCGTTTTCAAATCTGATTGCTTCCCTCGTTTCCCGGGAAAGTGATTTTGTTGGCTGCTAAAACAATACGTTTTCTTTGTTATCACAATTGCGATATAAATGCTGAAGCACGCACTACACAACAGTGAGCGGCGCTGCGCAGATTATACTTTTTCCTTGGGTATAGTCTGCACGCAGGCTACTAAGATTCTGGCTTGCGGCAAAGCGTAAACAAAAGTAATCGCAGGGGAAAGATTATTCACAAGAGCAATATGATTCACTATTCACTATGATTCACCATAGTAACTATGAATGAATTCATAAGTCAATGGTAAAGAAGTGACTTGAAGTTGTGGTGACGTTTGCATCTTGTTTTTCCGAAACGACAAGACTACCGTCATAGAGTTGCAACACACAGTGAGATGAAGACTTATTTCTACAGGTGACAAACTTTCTAGATATTTTTCAACCATTGCGAAATTTTACATTTTGCATTTTAACTTTTTGATTCATCTTATCATTAATGCCAACATGCATTTTCGCTCTGTGGATCAACATCATCATCATCATCATTTACCCTTTCCGTCTATAAAGACATTGCGCGGTCCACTATGAGTCTCCAGATGTGTCTGTTTTCTGCCATTTTTTCATGTTCCTTTACTCTCAATGTTTTGAAACTTCCATCTCTGTTTTTCAATACTGTATTAAATTCGACTTTTTCTAAATCCTTTTCTATTTGTCTCAGCCATTTTAATTTTTGTCCACCTCTTGGTTTTACAGGGTTTTTTCGCCTCCTTCGATGATTTTCTTGCTGATGTGTGTTTTGGTAGTCTTAATAAATGACCGTACCACGTTAATCTTCTTCGCTTTACAATTTGACTCCATGCAGCTGAATCAACGTTATGTATTAAGAAATATAGACCTCATTATTTAGGAATATACCTTGACGAACATCTGGACTGGGAAAAACATGTAAAGCATGTCTTATCTCCTTGCTACGGAAAACTGTCTGTACTCCGCAAAATGAAAAACTTTACATCATTTTCAGCAATGAAAATGCTCGCACAATCATTGATCCTGCCAAAGGTTGATTTCAACGATTACGTTTATTTGCCTTTAAGGCAGTGCCAATTGAAGAAACTTCAGCAACTACAGAAAGCAACTGCAAGCTTTATAATAAAACGTTATGCGCATACAGAAGGCATATTGAAAATCGGATGGCTACCAATTGCTGAGAGACGCGAATTCAACATTCTAAAACTGGCCTTTAAAGCGATCAATAATAGAAACTGGCCCGAAATGAATAAACTTGACATCCAAACTTGCAGTAGAACATTACGTAGTAGTAGCGAGATCCGTATAAAACCTTCAATGATTCCAAACACTTTTCAAGATGCAGCTGCAAGTAGCTACAATGCTCTTCCTGGTGATATCAAACAGGAGACAAATTATAACAAGTTTTGTAGTGATGTTAAGACATTCTTGATGAAGAAAGCAAAGGACTCATTGAACTAAAATCTTTTTAACTTATTGACTTTGACTTTGTAATATGCTTATCAATTGTTTTTCAGGTAATTGCTTTAACTTTGTAAAATAGTCTTGTATTTAATTTTTAGAGCTGAAGAGCCACACTTGTAGTACATTAAGTCCTCGCATATAAGAAATTCAAATTTTCAAATCAGGCTATTTGGTTTCTCATATGCAAGAAAATATTTTCAAATGAGGTTGGCAGATTTCTTAAATGTCCATTAAGAAACTTTCTTTCACACAATGCTTTCTTGTAAAAAACCATACCTAAATTCAAGGATGCTGCTGCATAGTAAACAAGGATGCCCCAAGAAATGATCATGGATGAAGCAAATATGAAATACTGTTGAGGGTCGTTTAGGGGTTCCAGGGAACAGGGGAACATGCGAAATATATCCAGGGAACAAGGAAACATGGCCAAAATTAAAAAGGAACAAGGGAACTTCAGATCTTATCCAGGGATCAGGGAAATTTCTATCTGTAATAATTAATTCAAGGATTTTTACATTCAATGGAATTTACTTCTGCCAAAGCGAAAGATGGTCCTTGAGATTCATTTTAAGCCAAAGTAACGGTGTCTTTTTGAAAATTTTCCTTGACAAACTATCACAGAATCGTCAAGACTTCCATTTTGGGGACAAGCAAATTGGATTGTGACAAATGCAAACAAAGGAACCGGGAATGTGTGATGTGGTTTTGGCTCACACTATCTCCAATGTGGTGATTCACGAACAACTGTTACCAAATTATGAACGTTTCTAATTTGGCACTGGTGGCGGAGATGGGATGAAGACAGACATTCTAAAAAATCAACTTGAGATTCATTTTAAGCCAAAGTAACGGTGTCTTTTTGAAAATTTTCCTTGACAAACTATCACAGAGTCGTCAAGACTTCCATTTTGGGGACAAGCAAATTGGATTGTGACAAATGCAAACAAAGGAACCGGGAATGTGTGATGTGGTTTTTGGCCCACACTATCTCCAATATGGTGATTCACGAACAACTGTTACCAAATTATGAACGTTTCTAATTTGGCACTGGTGGCGGAGATGGGATGAAGACAGACATTCTAAAAAATCAACTTATCTTAAAAACTTTTTCGCCTGGGGATGCCAATCTATAAAAGCAACTGTTATCAAATGATCAACAATTCTGTTTAGCATTGGCTAACATGGTATTGGTAGGACTTCCCAGCCAAAGTAAAGGGCATGACCTCAGCAATTTTCCTGGAGGCTTCGCCCTCGATCCCATTCATTTGGGGAAGACCTATGGTTAAGGATTTTCAGTCCATTTTCATACTCATTTTTAAGGATATTGGGAGAAAGCCTGTTGCACTTCCCAGAAATCAAGTATCTTTTCGAAAGACGGCCCTCAAGATTCCTTTAAAAACGAAGACAAAATAGCTGGGTATAGGTTGGGTAAGAATTTTTCGAGAAATGTCACTTTTTCTCGTGCTCTTGATTTATAGGATAAATTTCACAAAACTATCGAAGTTTCCTCGTCGCTAATGGCAAGCATGATATTGGGAAATGCATTCTAAGCCAAAGTAAAGGGCGTGGTCCCAAAAATTTTCTTGGGTGCCTCGCCCACAGACCCCTTCATTTCAATACCCCCACATAATTTACCCTGGCCACACCGCTGCACAAAGGAGGAAAGGTAGCTAATTACACCAAAGGTATTATCTGTCATGTCGAAGGTGGGGGGGGGGGGGGGTAGTATATTTGTCCGACGGGGATGTGCCGTTTTTCAGGGTATCGTTTTCACCAATCTTTTTCTTGAGCAGTGTATCAAAAAGAAGGCAACTTTTTTGGAGCTGGTTGTCAAAAAATGTCACAAGGGGAAATGTTGTTAGATCGGGTTGTTATTTAGTCAATTTTGTGTGTTTTTGAGTATACTTTTGATCAAGTTTTTTCTACAATCGGCTATCATTTGAAGGGAACAATTCTGGAGCCGGATAATTTTTTTTTCGTGGGCACATCCCAGTACATGTTTAGGTTATGTACACCCTCACCTCCAAGATCTTATTCAGAAGATAAATCAGAATTGACGATCCAAGAAGAGGCGTATCACAATCTCCTGGCATATGTCTTAGAACATAGAGATCAAGCAAGAGTAAGAAAAATTACCAGAGGAAGAGGAGGAACCACACCACAAATGAAAAGATATGACGCTTATCGGAAGCAGTAAAGAATTTTCCAGGATTTATACAATTTGAAGGAATGAGAATGATAACAAAAGAAAAATAAAACTCCCGGGAGCACATTTTGAGATGTTTGCCTCTCTCCTGATTGTGCGAACACTAACTTGTGATACTGATGCAAATGATCAAATTATTTTGTTTGCAATACTTTAAGAAGTAGCCGCATAACATTTAATAATACTTTGGCCGGTCACATTTTATTCTATAACGTTTTTCAATGTTTTATCAAAAGTCAACCCAGGTTTCTTCACATTTTTACGCTCGTCTTCCTCTTGGAAAACTTTCAAAAATAAGCATAGTTAAAATATCAACTATCAATGTGAAGGATATGCCTACCAAAACTCCGGGGAACAAGCGGATTTTCTCAGGGGAACAGGGGAACAAGTGGAAATTTAACAGGGAACAGGGGAACATATACCCCCCCCCTAAACGACCCTCACTGTTTGTCAAGATGTTGAGCAGATTTACAAATTTTAGTATTGAAGCTACAAGGAAAAATGGCAGTGTAGTTGACTATTTTTTCACCTTTGCATCATTTACAAGCAACTGGCAAAAATCAGGTTGCCTGGTTTCCTACAAAGGAGAAAATAGTCTCTATACTGGCAGGCTGCAGTTTCTTATATGTCCGTTTCTTATGTGCGGGGACTTACTGTAGATATGCTCACGTATGCCATAAAATAATATAATAATGATAATAATAATAATAAGTATAAATTGGAACACGATGTGAAGCCAGCTCCCTCTCTGTCTACTTTTGAATGTAGACTGCGCAGCAAATAGCTTTCACTGTTTTATTTCATTTCATTCTAATTTAACATTGTAAATATTCCTTTTCCATTTCAATTATAATAGTGTCATTAGGTTTTTGCCATTCTTGGTTCTTGGGGTCACTGTGTATACAGAATTTAAAATGAAATTGATAAATGAATTTCCAGGAGTTCACTGTGTCAGCTTATCTAAACGATTCTTTGCCTGGAAAATTCAAGGTCTGTCTGCAATTAAGCGTAGCATGAGGTTCTAGTTGCTCTCTAGAGATTCTCTATAGACCTTTTAGCTATATAATAATAATAATAATAATAATAATAATAATAATAATAATAATAATAATAATAATAATAATAATAATAATAATAATAATAATAATATATCAATATTTATACAGGTTTACTTGGTCAACTCAGAACAGCTGCTATAAATCAAGGACCTGTGTCTAACGAAAAGTAGTAAAACTATTATTTACAATATAAGGTTTCTTCAAAGTTAAAAATTAAAATCAAAGTCATTGCACCCGTTCCTGAATCTCACAACTGAGTTTTCATTTGTTAGTTCAGGTGGCAATCTGTTGTATATCTGTACACCTTGATAACTAAATGTTTTTCGGGCGGTTTCTGTCCTTATGCGAGGCACCACGAGATTTGACTTATTACCCCGAGTAAGTCAGACCTTTTAGCTATACTCTGAATAGAATCAGAATTGAACGATATTTGTTTTGCTTGCAGGCATTTTCAATCTCAATTTCGGTCCTATTGTGACAAAATAGTTGTTAATGGCTTCTGTGATTTCACTTGGCCTATCTTGGTGACTTTCATAGATGACGGAGGAAGGTGATGCGGAATTATTACCCTTATTTAATACTTTGTTCACCACCTCCCACATGCCCTTGATCGTTGGAGTTCTCATCTACCATAGTGTTAAAATGTGTAACCTGCGTGCAGACAATACCTAACTAAGGAAAAGGTATAGTCTGCGCAACGCCGCTCAATATCGTATATTGTGTGAGTCAGCATTTCATTTCAATGGCAGTTTGAATGGCCCTTTCTTCTTAGCGTCTGGTTATTGTCTGCAGTAGGGTAGTTAAAACTCCAGAGTATTGTGTTGCTAATGAAGTTTGCCTAGAGAATAAAGTGAAACCTGAGATTTAATCACATGATGACCGTTTTCAAATCTGATTGCTTCCCTCGTTTCCCGGGAAAGTGATTTTGTTGGCTGCTAAAACAATACGTTTTCTTTGTTATCACTATTACGTTATAAATGCTGAAGCACGCACTGCGCAAAAGTGAGCGTTGTTGCGCATACTATACCTTTTCCTTGGGACAATTCAAAAATACACTAAGACTTTTTAAACGTTTCGATTTTCATCTTCTTCAGTAACTGTTCGTACAATGATTTGGGGTTTGGGGACCTACCTATAAACGTAGATTACAATAGGGTAATAAAAGAAACAACTTAACGAGGGGACCTAGCTAATACACATGTTCCCAACTGAACTATAAAAAACGGGAAGGCCGGAAACGCAAAGAGAAGCAACGGTGAGATAAAGATGGACTTAATAAAGGAGCCAGATGTTATAGGTAGGTCCCCAAATCATTGTACGAACAATTACTGAAGAAGATGAAAATCGAAACGTTTAAAAAGTCTTAGTGTATTTCTGAATTGCCTTTGAAATATTTTATATGCTTAGGTGAATTGGCTATTGAATTACCTTTTCCTTGGGTATAGTCTATACGCAGGCTATAAAATGTGCTCCTGCTGCCTTTCTTAGCTCATTTGTCACGTTATTCTAAGTTATTTATGTTCGGGCCACAAGGTATGATATCCTTGGCCTGCCTTTTAACCCCATCGCTCTCTTTCTCGTCAATTTGTGGGATCAAATTTCAGACACACTTTAGCCAACTTTGCCGTGAACTTTGCTCGGGCTTCGATACTATAGTGTAAGCTAACTACGATCCAAATTTCAAAGACAAATGTAAATAAAGTTGGCTATTGTTTATTGTTTTTACTTTCAGGCAATTTCATGTGACGTCAAATTTGATACAGACTTTGTCAACTTTACTGTTACATACGGGCTTCAATACTGTAGTGTAAGGTAGCTGCCATCCGAATCTCACAGACAAATATGAATAAAAAGAGCTAGCGTGAAACAGCAACAAAACAAAATAGCACGTATATATGTACATATCATTTACAGCAAACCAAGTAATGTAATAATGCAGTAACGACACACAATCTCAGTAAATCTCTCGACTAACTTGACTTTTACTTGTGGAACACTTGTCCACGATTACCAATAATTCACGTAACTCTCACAACTGTAATTCCAGAAAATTTATACAACTTGATCTCTCTCTCTGTGAATATGCACTCCACTTATCTTTCGTTCTAACTTCCTACTGCAAAACTTTGTACGTAACTAAGCCGAGGGGGGTCTCCTAGAAGGGGCCAAGTATAGATGTGCCTGCCAGGGTTATAAATTAGTATGCAATGTTTTGCCCCGGTTATGGGTCATGTTTCGAAAATTTTCCCCAGGTTATGGGTCTGCTTTACGGAAATTTGCCGTAATATGGGTAAATGTTTGCAGTTTATTGCTTTTATTGACTATTATGACAAAACACGTTCATAAAAAGGAATTTAGCTCCGCAAATTTTCAGTTGACTCGTTACAAGTGATATGTAGCATAGGCTTGTCACGATTCTTGTGGAAAATTTTGCCCAGTTTATGGGGTCATATTTCAAAACTTTTGTCATGGTTATGAGACACATATATACCAGACCCCCGTATAGGAGCTGCCCCCTCCTACTCGAACTAAGCAACTGAACAGGGTTAAAAAATGAAGTGAATCAGATAACATAAAACGAAAACAGCCAGTGGCGTGGCCAAAAAAAATTAAGAGAGGGGGGTATTGAAATTAGGTAGCTTACATTTGGGGGCCATGCCCTTTACTTTGGCTTACAATGCATCTTCAAATATTATGCTTGTCATTTGAGACAAGGAAACCCAGACAGCTTTGTAACAGTCATCCCATAAATTTGAGTACAAGGAAACTTTTTTAAGAAACATCCTTGACTTAGGCTTACAATACATCTCCTGATTCCATATTTGCCAGTGCTAAAATGCTTTCCAAACCTACACCCAGCATTATTTTCTTCTGTTTAGATGAATTTTGCGGACCATATTTCGATGAAAGTGGGTGGGACGATTCATCATCATTTCATCATTTAAAATATTTATACAGGTTAAAAAAGTCTCAGAATAATATCTGGTTTTCAAACTGACCTGTTAAGAAAAAAAACCTAAGCTGCAAAAGGAAAACTAGTTACAATAATATTATATATTTACAAAAGCCAATTATTTACAGTATAATACAGTAAAAACGGTGAATAAATTAAAATACAAAGGAAAGCTACGTAATCCGACTTATTAGATCAGATTTTTGAAAGCACCAAGAGAGGAAGCTGATTTACTAGCTTTATCCAGGCTGTTCCAAAGGGTGGTTCCACTGTAGCAGAAAGATTTCTGACCTGTTTTTGTTTTAAGTAATGGTATTTTCAGATTCAGATCTGTCGATCGCAGATTTCGTTCATTACTGTTGGAGCATCTTGTGAACAACGAGGGCAAATACTCTGGATCCAACGAATTTAAGGACGTATACATAAGCGAAGCTGATTCTTTGAAAATAAGCTGCTTGACTGTTGCTCATCCAAGACCGTTGATCAGAGGTCTTGCGGATGTATCATATTTGCTATTCGTTACAATTCTGGCTGCCCTATTTTGTACCTTTTGCAGCATGTTAATGTTGCATCACTGCAACAGCCCCACACAGAGCAACAAGAACTTTAATGTGGCTCAACAAGGCCTCTGTACATATCATTAAGTGTGACAGGCTTCAGAAACCTTTTGGAATACTTAATAAGGCCAAGAGCTTCAGTAGCATTGGTTCTAGTTTTCTGTACATGTTTGTCTCAATTAAGACGATTATCTATTTGAACTCCAAGATATTTGATATCCTTTACAATCTCAATAGGTAGATTATCTATCTCAAAAAATGGCTGAACATCAGGATGGTTTTCGATCTTGCAAATATTTGGAGATGATCCAATCACAAGAGCCTGTGTTTTAACCACATTCAATGAAAGTTTGTTGCCTTGTAGCCACTCCTTTAGCTTGGTCAGTTCATCGTTTAGGTCGTTTTGCAGTTAAATAGGGTTCTTAGATGATAGGGAAATAGTGGTGTCATCAGCATACATGGTAACATGTCCTTTATGCAATGCATATGGTAGATCATTTATATAGATAAGAAACAGCGATGGACCAAGCCATGAGCCTTGAGGAACCCGATTGCACCCCATACTCCCCAGTGGTCACACGCCACTAAAGACAGCCAAAAACAGACAATAAACTAAAACAATACATGATAACAACAAATCAACACAACATTGCACTAGCTAGTTTGCCGATCTTTTCCGCCAAAACTAATTTAGGTTTTTTTCAAATAGATCCCTACTTCTTATCATATCGTTATGCACGGTTTTCTCAACAATCTTGCGATTACCCTGCATGGACCATGCAGATTTCACTGTTGTCCACGTCAACAAAAGACTGACAGGATACGGGATTGCTACGCATGAGAATACGAACGATATCAAATGCACTGTCAAATGCGTGGAACATCACAAATGCCGATCATACAATTTCAATAGAAATGACAAAAGCTGCCATCTGAATAGCAAGGCATTCGGAGATCACAACACGCAGTTGACTGATAGCCCTGATTGGTACTACAAGTCTACTGACTATAACAATACATTGGTGAGTAAATTTTGTTACAACAGTAATCAATATTGTAGCGCTACATGGTAATGCATTAGGAGATGATAACACAGATTTAGCTAGTAGCCTTTGGTCAAATTATAAGTCTACAGGTTAAAACAACACATTGGGGAGTGAAATTTATTACAACAGTAATCAATATTGTAGTGCTGCATGGTAATGCATTAGTAGATGATAACACAGATTTAGCGAGTATCCTTTGGTCAAATTATACGTCTACAGGTTAAAACAACACATTGGGGAGTGAAATTTATTACAACAGTAATCAATATTGTAGTGCTGCATGGTAATGCATTAGGAGATGATAACACAGATTTAGCTAGTAGCCTTTGGTCAAATTATAAGTCTACAGGTTAAAACAACACATTGGGGAGTGAATTTTTTTACAACAGTAATCAATATTGTAGCGCTACATGGTAATGCATTAGGAGATGATAACACAGATTTAGCTAGTAGCCTTTGGTCAAATTATAAGTCTACAGGTTAAAACAACACATTGGGGAGTGAATTTTATTACAACAGTAATCAATATTGTAGTGCTGCATGGTAATGCATTAGGAGATGATAACACAGATTTAGCTAGTAGCCTTTGGTCAAATTATAAGTCTACAGGTTAAAACAACGCATTGGGGAGTGAATTTTTAATCAAAGATATCTCAATTAGATCGTGAACATCTTATAAATCTTTGCTGTAAATATACTCCAGACAAAGGATAAAACCTTAACCTGGCTCTTTTTTAAGACTGTGGGATACTTTTTTATCAATGCATATTCTACAACAATTGTTTATCAAAATGAATACATATCATGATCTTGCTAAGAGTGCAAATATCCTCATTGTGGCCCAAAATTATTTTAGGTGAACTAGTGACTCTGGCTTTTTAATGATGGTCCAGGTTCATGTCCAGGTCCAGGTTCAGGTCAAATAGAATCTGAATATTTGACAAGATTTTTAATTTTTCTTGTTAAAAGTTGATTACCCTTGGAAGATTCTTAGTTTTGTTCTTTCAACCAAAACGTGGATAAAATCTCAAAAATTAATGGCGAGTTTTCTGCTTCGAGGCTGCATCTCTGTTATGACTATAGTTTGAATAGTTTAATGATCAATTGTATGCGTGATGCGTGACATTAAGTGCTTTCCTGCTATGGAGGGTATAAAGTTTGTAAATTTTGTTGGTTTTGAAATAGTTTGCTTTTGATGAATTAGACAGAATGCTACCAGGAAGATGCAAAAGAATGCACTGAAATAGCTTGCAAAACAAAACTTTTTAAAATTTTCAAGAACATTTGAAGAGTTCTCGTCAGCTTAGAGATTTCCAAAAGACATGTTATAGATCCTACATAACTGCAGATAGAATCGCTAATCGCTCCTGGAGCATGATGGGGGGGGGGGATTCTTCCATAGTAAAGTACCTGGGGATGTGCCTGGGGATGTACAAATTTGACAATATTGGTCCAGGAAATGGTCTTAATGGGTCTACCCAAGGGTACCATTTGCATGAAAATTAGTCTAGCCAACGGTACCATTTTGAATATGCTCAAGGTAGTCCCCTACCCAAAATTTGGCCAAGAACCCCCCGTCTTGTGTCCTGAAGAGTTTGATAAAGGCCATGGATCAAGATATCTCAAAAGTTTTGCCATATTTTTCTAATTTATTTTGCTGTAAGCATCTCATACTCAGAGCGATTCCATCTAAAATTTATAGGTTGGCCCTACTTGCGAAGAACTGAAGCCTTGCCAAGTTGGTACACTTTGCAAAGACACGTGCACAAGCCCATTCTACGAGTGTATAACATGCGACGAAAATCATACTGGACTGCACTGCGACAAGCTGATTGGTAAGACGTGAGATGTGATAGAATATGCAACCATATGTTCGAAATCCTTGAATCGGTGTAAAGAAGTGGCTGTCTTATTCTCTTACAAATTCATTTAACCCTATTGTGGTTAGGTTACCTGATATGTCTTATTTTGGTTGAGGGGGGGCAAAAATGCCCCCCTACCTAACTCTTGACTGGAAATAGATAGAGCAACCAGTTTTGGTGTACTAATAGCCCCAGGAATTACTTTATGAGGATATAAAAATTGATCTAAAATTAGCCGTCATTATTGCTTGTGTCAACATGTTTCTTTGTGTGATCAAGAAAAGTGACAAAATCGTTCAAAATCAGGAAAAACGCAATAAAATTTGATTTGGAGCACAATTAGCATCCAGACATAAAAAATATGATAGATTGCATCAAATAACACTACCCTGCAAAATTGTAATTTTGCAACTTTTTTCACGAAAATTAATATTCGAGAATTGGCAATTTTGACAGAGTCAGTCCGGAATATTGTCTCCCTTCCCCTCATTTGTCAAAATATTGTTGTAAAACTTCTTGAGTTGTTGGTTGAAAAATAAGTAGAAGAAAAAATTCAGAAAGTTTCCGGGCCATAATTTTTTTCCTAGTAGAGTTATGACCCAAATAGGGTTAAATGAATGGATTGAAGGAAACTTTAGCTACCTTTATATAATTATACCGTTCAACTTTTCAGATATCTTGAATATTTTCATAATGACAGCTTATTTAACAGGATGTACCAAAAAAGTGTCACAATTTTGAATTTGAATATGTCCGAAACCATTTGATGTATAAGGATCATTTGGACAAATTTTTGAAAGCTGAAACATATAATGCTCTGTTGAGTCTATCGCTGTTTCAATTTGGGAATTTTTAGGAAGCCCCAGGCGGTTCTTTAAAATTGACGCTAATTCTTAATTTGTTTCACTCTTCACTTTATTATTCTCCAATATTATTCAAATTTTTAAATAGACTTGTCAAGATTGCCAAGAAAAGATAATGAAATTGCTTTTAGGCACCTTACAATGTAATTCATAAACTTGCAGAATTTCCAAATCTTAGATGTTGCAAGACGTGGGGATATCTAAAACTTAGTTTTGAAGAACACAGTCGTTGGTAGTGAGCATGTCAACTTTGTCAAGTTTTGGTCCGTTAGGAAACTTTTCTGCTTATAAATTTAATGCAGCTCGGACAGTTAGGCAGTTTCTTCGATGTCATTTTCAAATCTGTTCAATCATTCTTTCGAAACCAGGAAATAATCCTCGTTTCTCAAAACTCTGTACATTTCAATGTCAATTTTGACATAACGCATTGCTGCACTATCTGGGGTAACAGACCTCCTTACCAGTTGTAGCAGTTAGATTTCTGGTAATTCGAGTAACTCATGTTCAAAGAATGAAACTTGAAGCTTTCTTTTCCACTAAGAAAAGAGCTTATTCGATTTTCCAACAGAAAATATCGCTGTAAAGTTAGACACTGTGCAGCTGACTCTACCAATATCTCATTGCATTATGTACATTCTTCGTGTAAGTTACTCAATATGGGTCATTCATCTTACAGACACGGACGAATGCAGTGGTAACCCTTGCAAGCATGGATCATGTGTTGATGGATACGCATCATATAAATGCACATGTTTCAATGGATATACTGGCAAAAACTGTGAAACTGGTATGTATTTTCACAAGTTCGTCCTATTACAGAGATTCAGATAGATAACAATAAGGACTTATTGAAGGGATTGCTAGTTCCAATAATAACTGCAACAGGGGTGCCTTAAGTTCTATCCCAAATAAGATTTCATCTGAAAATGTCCGTGAAAAGAAACAATCGAAGAGCTTTGAATTAGTACATGCTTGGTTTGCCAACCAAACACTTGTCATGTAGCCATCTCTCCGCGCAAACCATCATCTCCTGGATAAAGCTTGTTTCGGAATTAGAGGATTACATCACTGCCCACAGATCTGTCACATATGCCATTATTACAATTGAGAAGAGCTAGCTATTGGACATTACACGTTATTTACATTCTTTGTTTTTTAGAAATCGACGAATGTGAGAGCTTACCATGCTTCAATGGTGGTACATGCAGTAATATGATTGGTCATCACAAATGCAATTGTGTCCCAGGATTCACTGGTGTTCATTGTGAGAACGGTATGAAATATTTGTTGTTGTATCATCAAAGTTTTAAGTACAAAGCTATGTACCATTCTCTCTTGAATCAACTGCTTTGGCTGGATATCGTGTGGGCATTGGGGGGTAATTGTTTCCTTTTTTAGTATTTTATTTTAAGTGGGCTGGAAGGATATCTAGCTACTTAAAGCTATTTTAGGCCCACTATGCATGCCGCATCCAGGCATGCAACCCCTAGTTTAACATACCTTCCGAAGGATAGGTAAGTGAGTTGCTTGGTCATGCCCACAGAGGTCACACATCCAGAATCGAATCATGAAAATTTCAAAATTCTGAAAATAGCACCATGACAACGGTCACCAATATTTTACTGCGTAGTCAACAAAAATTGTATACATTTCTGAAATTGTTACGGATATTAATGTAAAGCATCATCCATATTATGCTTATACATGTATTTAGAAATATCCAACTCATTGGGAGCGGTATGCATAGTGGAACTAAATTAGCTTTCGATAGCTAGAAATCCTTTCAGCCCGCCACTTAGAAAAAATTGATGAAAAAAACATTATTTTCAAAGTGATTGAGCTCTGTTTCTTATTCAAATTTCCTTATTCCATGCAAATTCGGAATTTGAATTTTTCACATCTCCCAAAATATGGACTGGAAAAAAGGGGTTTCTAGTTTGAGTAATGAATCATTTGTGATGTTTTTCAAACCAGTTTTTCAAAGGGTATTCATAACTTAAACTGACCAAGCAACATCTCAAAAGATAGCTAGCTAAGTCCTTCATCTACATGTTGATATACTTTATTTCAATTCATAACATTTACTTTCATATGGAGCTATGTGCAATGTAGCTCGTGAAGTGTCTAGTGGATCATTCGATATAGATCGTTGCTAAGAAATTTGTATATCTGTTTATTTTACAACAGCCTCTCAAAAGTTTTGGCATTTTGAAATCTTTCCTGTCAAAATGTTCTTTCTTCGTGGAGGAACTTATTTCTGAGCAAGATTGTTTGCCGTTTTCCTTGTAGATATTGACGAATGTGAAAGCAATCCCTGCAAAAATAATGGAACTTGCACAAACAATATTAACAATTACCAATGCAGTTGTCATAATGGATCACTTGGGACAAATTGTGAAACAGGTATGTCAATGCATTCGTGGACCTAAAGTTTCTGACTCATGCCCTCAGCAAGCAGTGAGTAGTACCTGGTGGCCCAAAAGTACAAACGTTTAAAAAACCACCAACATTCCATCGTTCTTAACGAGCAAATATGTGGGTCCAGGGGCTGGATTCCTGGAAATTTCTTCATGACCATGCCCTTTAGATCGTCGGAATTTTCGTTTTAATTTAGCAAAGGATGTTGACTGATAGGGGTCTTTTCAAGAAAATTTTGAAAATAGGACTTCAATTTCACAGGGATATAGATTATTTTTGAATGGCTTAATATCAAAAGTTATAGCTTGATATAATTTCGAAGAGTTTGGCTTTCTCCACCTTTTGATCGTAAGAAAGTGAATGATCCCCAGGTAGGGAGGGGGGGTATTTGTACATGCACATACGGGGAGGTAAGTCCGGTGGTTCTTGCTTAAAATAGTACCTAAAGTGATATTCCCGGGTCCAAATAAACTGAAATTGTGTTTTTTGATATTCTTGGCGTCAAATATTGTCAGACTGACATTTCTTGGTTTGTTAGAGGCAACTGTGACATCTTCTTGCATTGTTTCAAGACATTTCATCTTCGTTTTCAGGTGTCGAAGTATAAAATGAACTGATATTTTTGGGTTGCATTGAAGATATAACTTATATTTTTGTGTTGCCTGAAATTTTCTTTGACTGACCCTTTGACAAATCTCTTTAAAGGGTCTGTTTCATTCAGCATTCCTTGCACGTTCCGTTTGTTGATGTTCCTTTGTTGTCCGCCATTTTCATGGCCCATGAAAATGGCGGACAACAAAGGAACATCAACAAACGGCACGTGCAAGGAATGCTGGATGAAACAGACCCTTTAACTGATTTTTCTTTCCAATTATCCAATCCAAATTTATCAAAAGACCATAAAGCGCTTGCTTTCATTTTTTAAATGATTTACAATGACGCTTTGACATGAGCTTATTCTGAGCTATACCCTCCAAGAAAGATCGTAAATTTTGCTTAAGAGCCGTAATCTAATTGAGATTCTCCATTATTCCTTTTTTTATTGGTTCTGCATGTTAAATGTTCGACAGCTCTGAGGAGCTTCATTAAGTCTATAAAGATAGTTTGCGTGTCTTTATAACATTTATGACCATACTTGAAGCTTGATATACACAAAGAAATTGATTTGATAGAAATCAGTGCTTTTTGTATCAAAACTGGTCAGCATAAAATGAGCTAGATCTGCTAAGTTTAAGGTTACGGTAAACGTTCGTAAACCAAAAATGTCGATTTTCGGACTTCCTCAATTCTCAACAGCCCAACTTTTGAGAAATACAATAGTGCTATCTTTGGAAGTAACCGAAGTGGGCATAACGGAATAGCCAGACCCAGGACCACTAGGACCGGACCCTAACGAACCAGACCCTAGGGGAATGCCCTACCCTCGCTTTGACGTACGATAAGCCTACGTGCAGACACGATTATCCTGGTAGGATAGTCGAGTCTGCACGCAGGCTAAGTTGGATAGGATGTCTGTCACCGAATGGAGGGGAATTTCACTTAAAGAAATCTCGCACAAGAAGTCCTTCTGTTCTGAAAAAATCTCGTACACTTTTGCGAATGAGTGACCCTCGAATTCACATATGTTCTGCGACACACTCAGGCCCACTCAACTGAGTTCATCGAAGAGAAGCTTTCAGACTGCCCAGCCTCCAAGCTGCAAGTTCATCTCAGCACATAGAGTTCAAATTTATCAGGCACGCTAATACTTAAGGACTTTGTTAGCTCCCATGATGGTCATAGAAAATTATTAGGGGGGAGTTGGTCACATGTATCTTCTAAAATATGGGTTACACACATCTTTTTCGATAAGAAACTGAGGTCCAAGGCCGTCAGGCAGTTTCTTAGATAAGAGCCTTTTTTAAGGGGTTTTAAGTGGGGAGGCAAATCCTAAAAAGGGGATATGTTAGTCTGATTGGCTAGAACGAAGGAGCGTTTTCAGATCAGGGGGGGGGGGGCACTAATTCGCACCAAGGCATAAAGTGTTCGGGGATCAGAATTTATTTTGGTCAATGCCTTCTTTTCTTTTGGCAACGCCATTCTGTGCATTGCTGATGAAAGGGCATTTTATGCTCGGAGGTCCTGGAGAAAAATAGGAAATTTAAGAATCCAAATATATATCAAACGGGCTAGCTAAAATCAAACTACAACATGATAAGAATACTTTGTCAAGAGTGTTGTGTAAGACTCATTGATATTTGATAAAACTCATCGCGAATTCTCGTGAGCAGCGGCGTGGCCAGAGATTTTAAGTTAAGTTAAATGAGGGGGTCTGGGGGCAAAGCCCCCAGGAAAATTTTCAGGGCCACACCCTTTACTTTGGCTTAGAATGGATCTCCCAATATCATGCTTGCCATTAGTGAAAAGGAAACTTTGATAGTTTTGTGACATTTATCCTATGCTAGAGTAACATTTTTGAAGAAACATCCTTGACTTTGGCTGAAACATCCTGTCTCTGGTGGAAAACAGTCCTGTTATCGTATTCCATCCATTTACACATGGCTCTTGCAGGTTGCCTACGCAGTGGTGGCGGCAATAGCTTACTTTCTGAAAGTCACTTACTTGAAATAAGGGATAATTTTCTGGGGTCAAAAATCTCGACACTGGGGGGGCAAAGTCTAGGAATCGGGGGGCAATTGCCCCCCCAGTTCTAATGTTAAAAAAGGCCCTGTCTTAGATCTTAGGACATTTCGACACCAAAGTTTGAAATTTGTTTTTTTTTCAATTGTTAATGCCAAAAATGTAAAATTAATTTCATTTTGTTAGAAGGGCTTCCAAGCTTTTTAATAAAATCTAAAACAATAAGTAATAACATAATTGGCCCTCAAAAATAATTGGAGACGGTATAGCAACAAATAGTATTTTTGAATGCAAATTACGAGAGTTTCTTAGCATTTTGATACAGGCGGTGCGGTAGTATTTATCGAAAATGTTAGCCTACTGTTTCTTATGAGTTGTTTCTTATGAAAATACAAACCCGTAAGAAGCGGGGGGGGGTGCAGGGGGGTTGAAGCTCCCAATAATTTTGAAAACAATGGTGCCACACCGCAAGTATTAAACAGATATATTGTTCTCTATTGTTCTAAGAACAATCCCCCCAATCAGAAGCTGCTTCCTTCCTACGGCCCTGTAAAAAGTTGAGTGCACATGCATGATACGAGAAAAAAAATGCACACAAATGCACATTCTGAGATGCAATATTGTGATCATGGGATTTACCAAAGACAAGTGGGGTCAATGCCCGGGCAATGCGTGGTTTGAGAGAATGGTTCTATTAACATTCCCAAAATCATCACTCTCTCTTTCAAGATCGCCTTACCCCATATATCTGCCAATTACCACCTTTACAATAAACATTACGAACAAATATGTTATTAAAAAGCTGCCTGCTAAGTGATTTTGCAGTCCCAAACTAATTTGACTAACTTGCAAAGAGCATAGCCAGAATCAAGTCCAGAAATTGAGATTGTGGAGATGGCATACAACGTGGCTGGCATCAAAACGTCATTGCAACAACTTGAATCACCAAGCAAGGCAGAGAGGTAAAATATTTAGGCCATGTAGTTAAATGCTTAGGCCCAGTGGGCAATGGCTTGAGGCTGGATCAAAGTTTGCCTGCTGGTTAGACGATTTTATCCAGAAGGTAGAATTTACTTACAGCAGTGACTGCCTTATCTTACTTTGGAGCGAAACTTCTGTGTTGGCCGCCACTGCAAACAAACGCTGGAAGGAAAGTAATGAGTATTCCCCTATAGGGTCTGGTCCGTTAGGGTCCGGTCCTACTGGTCCTGGGTCTGGTTATTCCGTTATGCCCCCGAATTGTTGAAAAGGGAAAAACTAAATTTTCGATGTGGTTCAAGTATTAAGGTTACTGTAACTGTTCAGACGACAAATTTTCGATTTTTCGTTTTTGTCATAATCTGATGGTATAAGTATTTGAGGACTGTTTAAACCAACTCACTTCCAGAAATAGTCACAATTACTTGGAATTTTGAGCATTTTAAAAGGAGCAATCCTGTTTCTCAAAAATTGCGGGAATATACATAAGCGGATTAAAGTAAACTCACTTGACCTTGCAACTATGTTCATGACATCCCGTGCTGCTGTGTTATTGACATAATGCTTTACCAATACCGCGCTTAAGCCTAATTGCTTGACCTTTCATGCATAATCGTATTTCCCGCAATTTTTGCTTCATTTTGATCAAAGCCTGATTTCTCGAAACAGGATTCCCGAGTACTGGTGGGTAATAAAAAATCTTTGTGTACCCAACAGGCCAATCGAATCGCTTGAAACTTGGCACACAGAGTCACAATGCATATAACTACGAAACCATGTCAGCGATTTGTGATAGATTCACTGGTCCGATTTTTACAGGGATATGAATGTTAAAAAAGACATTTAAGACATTTACATTTATTTAAAATGATATCATTTCAAGGCAACACCTTTTATCAAAAATTCGTGACACGTTTTGCAGTTCAGGGCCTTAAGTCTTTGGTAAATAGAAAGTCGTGGTCCAACGATTATCATTGGGGTTCACAAAGATTTTTTCCCAAGGGTGGTCGACTTTGCCTAAAATCTCGAACAAATCATTCGCGATTTTATTGAATCAACTGAATATATTTTCATGATATTCTACGTTTAATTCTGCGTCGAATGATGCATAAGTTTGCTTGGTATATTTTGACGAACGGCCGTAGTTAACGGAGTTTCTTGATCGCCGCCTGAACGGTTACAGTAACCTTAATCTTAGTTTTTTGACCAATTAAGCCGCTCGCGTGCTTGAAAACAAATATGAAACCACACAATGTGTATCAATTCCTTTGTTTCAATGAGTAAATTGCTCTTTGAGCCCTAATTGCTTGACCCGGATTATCTTGTGGCTTCTTTGGTTTCGTTGTTTACAAATGAAATGGCATCCTGTAAAAGTCGCTTTTCAAAGGATTGGAGAATCCAGTAGGTACAGGTATGAAAAAGCTATTTTGTACCCTTTGATCCTTTCGAAAAGCTCAAAAATGCGCACACGGCCAGGACCTGGGGGGGGGGCACATGACTTAAGGATGGACGGGGGTCTGCCGCCCGGTTTTCAGAAAGCTACCCTCTTCTATTTACCGAAACTTGCTTTTGATACCCACTTTTATGATGAATTTTGGCGGAAAACTGCCTATTTTGACCATTTTTGTGAATTTCAGCAAAACCCCACCCATGTTTATGGAAAATCTGCCGAAAAAGGACCCTTGTTTAGAGAATTTTGTGCCCAAAAACCCACCCATATGGGCGGCACATACCCGTACCCTAAATATGTTATGTACCCCCACCCCCGAAGCCATGACAGAGTTCAAGCATGCAATGCATGTCTCAAAATCTTTTTATGTCTTCTAGTCCGTCTTTTATAACAAAATACAACTGTTGGAAGGCAGAACAATTATTTGCCAATTTTTGACAGCGTATAATTCTAAAGGGAGGAGGAATTCGAAAAATTGGAGACATACTTTGGAAGCTTAGGATCTGTCCATTAAATTCTCTTCTAAACGCCATCATGCATTTTGCAATAGATGTCTTAGTTTTGATTGGGTGTGATGATGAGTAGTTGAGAAAACTGTGAGCATACGTAGCTTTGTAATACAGGGTGTCCCAAAAAAGTTGTGCCCCGTTTGTCTGAATATTGCGACAAAACGGCAAAAGATTCTCGCGAAACTTTTGCACGATGGTTTTCTTCAGATGTTCAATTAAAGTTTGCCACCATTCCTGTAAAAATCCGTTGAAAAATGATGGAGTGGAGCTACGACCTTCAAAAGACTGAATTTGCCTGACGACTGAAACCAGCTGTTGGCCATTTTGCCTTTCTATTTTATTTTGCAGTGATAAGTATCTTCACGTGAGGTAAGACATAATTTCTGTGAGGTCAGAAATAGTGGAACTCTTTGAGGATTATCGGAATTTTCACGAGAGCTATGACACTCGAGGCTGCTCTATCATTTTCCATCTATGAAGATATTTAATGGCGATTGAAAGAAATTTAATCGCAATTAATGGAACGTGATGTTAGTTTCTTAGACCCAGTTTACACGAGAGAAAACTGGATCGATCCTGAACGGGATCGATCCAGTTCGGGATCGATCCCAAAATTGTGCAGGTGTTTACACGGGATCGATCCCAAATTATGTCGCGTTTACACGGGATCGATCCAGGCACCTTATCCTGATTCCCAAACTCCTTATAAAGACTTACGCATGCGTAAAGACTTCGCACCATTTGTTATCAGGGTGACCAAACGGTGTCATTATGAAAACGCCTCAATTTCGTTTTTCGTCTTGCCTCGGTTTGCATCCGTGCCAGTTTGGGATCGATCCAGCCGTTTACACGAGGCTCTGACGGGATCGATCCCAAACTGGATCGCCCTGGCAATCGATCCCAAACTAGCACGGATAGCGGATCGATCCCGAAGGATCCCGTGTAAACGCAAGGCCGATCCGTACCAGTTTTGGATGGATCCCGTTCTGGATCGATCCCGTTTTCTCTCGTGTAAACGGGGTCTTAGTCAATAGGGCTGTGTCCCTTGTGACCATGTTTACAACTTTATCTTTGTGACAATATCGTTGAAAGTAACTTCTTGCGTTGGTGCATGTCGGCTGCACATGGAATGTCTGTTGTTCAAAGGAATATAAAAAGTAATACTGGCATGTTTATCAGTCGTCTATGATCAAAGCAGCACGCTGGTTTGCACCAGAGGAGCGCAGTTTATTTTCCCCACCCACCCTCCACCTATTGTCTCTGCCTCTTTTCTTTCCACGGCCGTCGGTCGTGTGACAGGTGCATTGGTCCGGAAAAAGTAAGGTTTTCAGTCCAATCACCGACCGTAAAAGTTGTTGTTCTATATTCGTGCTAGCAAATTCCGGGCAACTGCACTACTGCCCAATTTTCTAGCAATTATTTGTTTTTGGCCTATTTCGCTAAATCATCCAAATTTGCGCTGAAAGATGTTTTGTCGCGTTTTTCATCAGTTTCGGAACCGCGCGGACAAACCCCTGTGATAGAAGATGTTTATTGTGGCTATTTTATGATAGTCATATTGGACATTGTAAACTTGGGGGGTTTGTCCTTTTATTTCATTATAATCAAAAGAACCATTAATTGCTTCAAAATTGTAAGACAAAATGGCCGTCCGCTGGTTTCAGTGATCGGGCAAATTTGGTCTCCTGAAGGTCATTGCTCCATCATTTTTCAACGGATTTTTATGGGGATGGTTGCAAACTTTAATTGAACATCTGAAGAGCACTATCATGCAAATGTTTGGCGAGAATCTTTTGCTGTTTTGTCACAATCTTCAGACAAACGGGGCACAAATTTTTTGAGACACCCTGTATATGGATGTAGATATAGAATCACCAGTGATGGATAGCAGAATATCCAGGAATGAAAGTCGAGTCTCTGTAATTTCATCCATCCAGTGCCATCCAGAACCATGAGTCAGCAAATTCTGACAGATAGGGTATACTTTGCCGTCTTATGCTAATTCAATTCATTTAACCCTATTTTAACCGGGGGGGGGGCCGTTTTTCGCCCCTCCCCCTATCGGATTTTTTTAATAGCTCCCAAACGAGGCTACTTACAATGCTGAAACTCCTTGACTTTTCCTAAAATTTAGTTGGCAATCAGAAAATAGAAATTTCAATACCTATTGTTTGATCACGTGACCACCACATGCCCATATTTGGAGAGTGGTCAAAAAGAAATTCTTTAAAACGGTTCTAATTTCTTTCTTTGTTACTAAATCTCAACACTATATACCATTCGATTCGTCTCGATGAGTACTTTCATTTTATATATAATGTATTCATATTTGCTGACATTAGCAGTTTATTATTTCTATGACGTCATCAATCTTTATGACGTCATGTTCCTGATGAATGAGTATTTTTTGTATGTGAAATTGATGGTTTTAAATCATATTTATTGAGCTAACAATTTTGCATAGAATCAAATTTTCATTATTTAGTTAGTTAATTTATTAGAAACCACAAATATCCGTATGAAACCATAAAAAATTACAAATGAATGGTGTCAAGAAGGTATTTTGATGTTTTTTTGCCAATTTTATCAAGCTATTTGCTAATTATGGGCCCTTTTCTGCAAATAGCTCGATTTTCTCAAAATTTGCATTGTTTTTGGTTGCCTAGCAACCAATCACGTGACTATTGATTGATTGATGCTATTTTTAGATTCTCCTTTGTTCAATAATGACACAGGGCAACTTTCATTGTCATAGCTGTTATGACTTGCGGAGAAAAACAGGGGGGGCCAAAAACGCCACCCCCCCGGCAGAGAATCACTTTTTTTACCCGGTTAAAATAGGGTTAAGAATCTACCGAGGAAACAAATATGGCTGGTAAATTTACTGGATTTTGGTTAAATGGAAGAAGATACACTTACCTCGCAAGCAGCCACAAAGTTTGTTTCTTTTCTTGGAATTCATTGAAGTATTCAAATTTTAAGTAGATTTCAATTAACGAGCCATAGGCGTAGGAGACAGGGGGACAGGGGGGCTGCAGCCCCCCCAACGTCAGAAAAATTTGCAAAAATCAGCCATAATCGTGCAGAAATCCGCCTCAAGTCGGGAAAAATTTTCTCAAACAATGGACTTTTTATCAGGCAGCCCCCCCCCAAATTTTATCTCCCCCTACGCCGATGTAACGAGCTGAGCATCAAATCTTGCAAACATGAAGTGTTTTCTTGCGTGTACGCGTGATAAAGTTTTGGAAATGGCGCACAAAAATCACATGACCTCCACCTGCCTTCACAGCTTCGAGGCTTGAATGTGACGTCATACGTCACTAGGGCTGTCGGGCGTGAATACAAGCAGAACTGTTTCAGGGTTTTTTGTTTGACCTTTTTGCATACATTCTATTTAGTTATCGGAGAGAGTTGCAAAGAGATAAAAGAGAAGTACCCAAATTATGTTTCTGGAAGATATGTTGTTAATGCAACACGGATTGGTGAAGAAAGTACCATGGTTTATTGTGACATGGACACGGATGGAGGTACTTATCAATTTGTCTTTTCTTCTGGCATATAAACCAAATGTGCATTCCCTTTTCTTATCCTCTGTGACGCAAGCTAAATAAGCTGCTTCCAAGGGCTGCATTTTGAATATTGATGTGTTGTTGAAATTACACTTTTTTAAGTCCTCCTTTGAGTCCTCCTTTCTCAAGACTAGAATTTTATGGTAACAAAAATTTTAGAAAAGATATTGCTTTAGGTAAGATTTATAGAAAGCAGCAGCCCATTGCCCATTTTGCGAATGGTAAGTGCAGTTGTGGCCAAAACTTGAAGACCACATTTTTGTCAACAACGTTTCTTGGCTTGGCGAAATCGAGCCCTATAGCGCTGCCTATTTTACTCTCTTGGAGTTCATATAAATCAACTTTCCATATTGATTCCGAATTTGGATGTTCTGTTTTTTATTTATGCTCCACTTTGCTATGACACCACAATGAAATCCATCAAAATTCTCGGAAATTATAGTTGTTCTGCCGACAAGGGGTAAGAACTAATAAATGTATTACCCACCTGGATTTTACATCAATCTTTACACAATTCATTTCTTTGATTGTTTTGCAAAATATCGAACTCAACGAAGAAAATTTGCTTCAGGGAAAAGGGTAGTGGAGTGCCTCCAGCCAACGGCTATGAGATCAGATTATGTATAATTTCATTCATTTTGATGACGTCAGCAATTTATAGTTCATGGCGTCATCAAAGTTTATGACATCATATAGATAATAACAAATTTATTGGATAAATTTGAATGACTAGAATTGGTTCTTTTCATCGTTATGAATAATTTTAAGGCATTATAGAGTATTTGCATCAGTTTTAAAGGGTTTAAATGAAACAATGAAAGCTGATCTAAATAAAGGATTAAAATATGATATAGATAGTGAGCTTACATGGATATTATATGGCCGATTTTACTCAAAGATGCTTTGTGATACATTCTAGTAGCAGTATGAAGAATATTATCAAATGAAAACTTAACCCTAATCCACATGGGGGGGTGGATTCCACCCCCCCCCCTCAAGGTTTTATTTGCCGCGTTTTTAAACGACATTTGCTATGTCCCCAAGCCTCCCTGACTTTTACTAACTATCTATTAGCCACATTTTGGTGGAAAAAATTGTTGAACAATGGGACTCACAGGTCACGTGAAATGCCCATATTTGGAAGGAGGTAGCAGAAAAATCATTGTTTTTCATGATTTCAATGGAATTATTTGATTGAATTATGAAGTATTATACAGCAAATGAATCAGCCAGCAAAGGGCTTCAGTTTGATATCGGAATTTCTGGAATTTGATGGTGTCAGCATTGTTTTATAATGACGTCATTTTGGCCACCATTTTGGACTAATTAGCAATTTTTTCAAATTTTTTCGAACTTTTTCAATGAAAAACACTCCAATGATACATTTTCTATAGATAATCACCATTTTGCAGGTTCTTTTGATCTCTATTTACATAGAATAAAATAATCGCACAAATGACGTCATAAGAATCGGCTAATTTCTGCCAAAATATCACTCCAAAAATGTTATTTTCAATAAAATAATATTTTACCACCATATATGTTGACAAACTGAACCAAAAACTGCATAAAGTTCATGCAAAATCTTCATTAAACTTGAATTCAACTTGGAAGCCTGATTATCACAGATTTTCAGCTTTGTGACGTAACTCTGACGTCACAAGGCGTGGCAGCCACACCCAAATTACGCTACAAGCTACAAATTACCTGTTCTATAACTGTGCCAAGTTGTATTGAATTCGGATGAGTCTAAGGCAGTTTTCAGAGGGGGGGAGTGGAAAGCACCCCCTCCATAAATTGGCCCCCATAAATGGTAGCTCGAAAAAAGCCCATCTGGATTAGGGTTAAACATTGCCAATATTGCCAATAGTATACAAATACTGCCATTTTCCTCAATTATGACGTCATAGTGATGTAATGGATGTAATGAAGTCTTAGAAAAGTAGCCTATTGTGTAGATTTTGTTACTTTACACAATTTTACTAAGTTTCGTCCTCATATTGGTCCAAAAGCCCGGTATTTATAAAGTTTAGGAAAAGCACTTGAAAAATTTGTCATTACAACAAAGTAGGCCCAGTCACGTATGGTATATTGACTCTGGAGGGTTAATGTTTTGAACCTCATTTATAAACTCTTCATACGGCTTGCCGCTATAGAACCATAGGCTGTTCAGTTCAATGCCGTCCTGTTGGTGTTGTTGGTGTTGTTGGTGTTGTTGGTGTTGTTGGTGTTGTTGGTGTTGTTGGTGCTGTTGGTGTTGTTGGTGTTGTTGTTGTTTTTGTTGAACAGTACCTGCTGCAACGCAATAGCGTAATGTTAGTGGTTGTGAAGAGAGTCTGGTCTAGTGCGCCCCTCTCCTCGTTCTGATGTGCCCATATTGACCAATCAGGAGCCAGTATTCATATCTGTGTAAGTGCAAAAGGTCACAGTGAAACAATAGGGAGCACTTGCGATAAGCTTCGATGTAAAACACTGAACGGTTGCGTGACTGAAGAAGGCAACTGACTGCGAATACGGATTGCGAATAAGTTTAACGATACTGTCACGCGTTCAGCCATTAGAACATTTACAGACACACGGGACACACTTGCCAAACTGCCCATGGCTTTAAAGACCAACGACATTTTGTCAGGCTGCCGCTCTCATCATCGCAACGAAGTTGGGCCTAAATTGCACTGTTCTGTTAACAACCACCATCGTCAATGGGCGCTCCCGTGATGCTAATATGCTAATAAATGCTAATATGCCCGTCATCTAATATGCAGCAAGTCATATTTACATCATAGAAAGGACATTTTTATCAGTATACTGGAAACAGGTAAGTTCGATTTGTTATTCTTCACTCACTGACCTCCCAATCATCATGGGCTATTCCATTTTTAAATTCATATAGGTTTATGATGGAGGCACCTAAAGTTTAGCCCTGGACCTTTACTAGCTACTGGCTGGAGTCCCTGGACTCCAGGGCCAGGGGGGTTCTTCATTTTTTCATCATGACCCTTGATTTCTGGGAGTCGGGAGCTTCTGTAACATCCCTGGGTTTCCAGGTTGGTTAGAGTTTTGGATAAGTACCCTGGAAATTATATGTAATCTCACCCCTGAAATTTGCCTTGCCACCTGTACGGATTAAAAATGGAATAGACCATTGTATTTGTGCTCAATGTCAACTTGTCTAGACAACACAAAGTGTTAAAATTTAGGCTGCTGTGAGTATTGAGCATATACCTACTGTATAATCTAAAAACAACAACAAACTTGAACAGTAAGAGAAGAGTAACTTGTGCAAATGGCACATAATTTGGACTAGGTAGGCCAAGCTGCCATGGAGAGTATTTTGGCAATTCCACACTGGAGAATTTACACAAGACATTTTTGGCACACTTTGAACAACAGATTTGCAAACCTGAGGTGATTTTGTTGAAAACTGGTGTACTGTGCACTTGTGCAAGGGGCAGAGACGAGTATCCTTCCCATGGTACTTTTGCCTCTGAAAATGTGTTAAGTTTAAAGGATTACAGGGTTGTGCCATTTTTAAATGCCTTTTTCAAAACACCATATGAATTTTTCTTTATGCTTTTTCTGTCAATGCAGTATTTTTATGTATGCTTTTCCTCAGTTCTTCTGGATTTAATTACAGTATGTCAAAATGGGCTAACCTTTAATAATGACTCAACTCTCTATTATTATCTTAGGTTATCCAACAAAAGAACACATCTGTTCTACCAAATGATCATCAGCCTATGAAACCATCAATGGGAACTCTTAGCAAAGAACTATGTTGATAAGGAATCACACATCAATTTATCTGAAAATGTGCTGCTTGGATCTATAAAATGGTTGCCTGCATTATCAGGAGAAAGCAGCTGTAATTGATGTTCGCTTATTGGCCTTTTTGTGTATTGGTCCACATGCTCATTGCAACTGAACAAAATTCCCGTCATTGTCTTGTGAAATAAGGGGGTATCTGGCTTTTGTTGAAGAGAAGTTAAAAGTGCTGATATGATAATGCCTCAAAAATAAATACTGTGTAGTTTTCTGCTTACTTGCCTCATCTTTTGGCCTCATAAATTTACAGCACAGGTCAGTGTACATTGGTAGTGTTCTGTTAACAATTTTATAGAGATCAATGAATTGCCAAATTTTTCACACTCCTTGAAAATTCTTGAAAGAATTTATGTGGAAAATTCTTGCTGATCAAACATAAATACTGTGTAGTTTTCTGCTTACTTGCCTCATCTTTTGGCCTGATAAATTTACAGCACAGGTCAGTGTACATTGGTAGTGTTCTGCTAACAATTTTATAGAGATCAATGAATTGCCAAATTTGTTCACACTCCTTGAAAATTCTTGAAAGAATTTATGTGGAAAATTCTTGCGGATCATTGAGAGGTCTTGTGGTGTCAATGTATACATGGCCTGTACTGTATACTAGTAAGATCTAGCAGCTGTCACTGCAACTCAGACACTAGAAATTCATTGCATCAAACAGATAAGAAACTTTTCAGGCTACACTCAGATATATTTCATGCAATGCTTACAGTACACATATTTAAAACAACTAAGAATTTGGACCAGTACTGAAAGTTTCTTGAAATTATCAGATTTTAGGTATCAAGGGTTTCTTAAGTTTCTTATAGGTTCCATAACAATCTTCATGTTCCATAACAAAATGGGCCAACATGTGCCTTTGTGAACATTTTAAAACAAGGTTTTTCAAGCTCAAGAGTAGGGCTCTTCTGTGCTATATAATGTACAGCAGCAACCAATGGATGATTAAAGGGAATCAACATAGTTAACAGCTGGCCCAGGCCAGGTTAAAATATAATCTACTGTACTCGACCACTTTGACGCATCCGGTTTCATTGTGTAGGTAAAGAAACAATGGGTTTGTGGGCATTTCTTTAGCCTATTTATAGCAGCTACGAGATATAGCTTTGTCTATTCCCTTTAAAGGTACAGCAATGTATTCTCAAAAATTCTCACACACAACCAACAGCTGATTAGGAAGGAAGAATATGTTGCTGGCTGGGAGCATTATACTGTCATGCTCAAAGATAAGGAACTATATGGTGCCAACTTGGAGCAAGTTTATCATAAAAATAGATGATCATTATTGGGTTATAAGCATCTTTGAAAACAATTACCATTAAACACTCTCAGTTGGTGGATTTTCTGCTCTTGCCTTCTTTCTTACCATTTAAGGATTGATTAGCAGGTTTTTCACAAGAAACTTGTCCAAGAAACTCCACACTTAATGTGATGGACTAAAAATTTTAGGAAACTTGACTAATATGGACAAGAAGCAGTAAGAAACTATAAAAGTTAAATTCAAGGATATTAATGGCAAATTTGACATTGGACGTTTATTCTTGCATAATTTCCACTCCAATTTTATATTTTGAGTCAAACAGTGTTTTTCTTGCAAAATGTTGCTTGCAGAAGTAGAAGTGGTAGAGATCATTCCATAATCCTTGTACCGAAAGTAAGAAACAAATTAAGAAACGTTTTGTATAAGAAATTAAGAAACTTTTTTTTGGTGCTATAGGATGGGCTGTTACAAGTTTTGAATGTATGGAAATTGTTTCAAAACTCTTCCAGCACTCACAACAAAAGAATCCAACAACCTTTAGTCACAGTGCTAACATGAAGAACTCAGGTATAATATATGGCAAGATACAATGGTGTGATGGGGCTGACTAGTAGCCTGCGAAGCAACTTCATCAAAAAGACCCTTTTATAATTGTTTCTGCAGCCATACCTGCTCCTGACGACTGTGAGCTAAATGGTGCTGCTAATATCTGACCGAGCTTACAGTACTTACATTAACTAATGCATTGATTAAGGAGTGTGCTTTAAAACTTTAACAGTTGCTTAAAATATACTCAAGCCAAGTTTGTAAGTTGTCAAATTGTCATTTTCACTTGATAAGTTCAGAGTTTATACCATTGATGATAAGGAGATCGCAGTGCAATTTCCGAAGCTTCAGTTCTTGTCAAGTTTTTAAAGCGATTCACACCACAATAATAATAATAGGAAGGAAAAGCACATATTTTTTTGTTCTTTGCATGACCGTGCAAGCACCCATTTTCCTAATTTTGCACCGAATGAAGAAAAACGTCTGACGGTGTTCATCGCTGATTATTCCAGGTTTACTATTTATCCCTGGTTTATTCCATCTGGTATCGGTGTTCTTCCTTAGGCAGCCTTAGGCCCATTTCGTTGCATTTCATTTTCAGCAGCACGAGAAGACTTCTTTCACTCTTGACTGTGTGTGACATGTGAGTCAGTTGCGATTCTTTGACAGTGCTGGATGAAAACTCCTTGCAAAAATCCTCTCACAACACTTGCTCATCCCGATAAGTTTGGCAAATGGCGAAGAAGTTCTTTCTTCGTCTTCGATGTTATTCCAGTAGGCCTGAGTGGCAGGCCCAGGCTCTCGTGGTTTCTGATTCCAGTATTCCAAGATTCCAGTCCGTTGAATAGGCTAAGCTACTTTTCAAATGAGCTCAGCCGATTCGCACCGGAACGAGGTTTGGGCGCACTAGACCAGACTCTCTGTTTTTATGTTAGAGAGGCTGGTACCCAGGGTATGGTTGTGAATGTTGTACAGTAAATTGTAAAAAATAATTTTTATTGTTATTATACTGATTATACTGTACAACATAAACAACAACAAAGCAAAAGTTATATATTTTAGGTTAGTTTATATTTCATTTTTATTATATACCCAATTGGCCTTCCTGTGATTGCATCTTTTAATTGATTATGAATCCTATTCTCAGGGGGATGGACGCAGGTTCTATATGTTACCTCGGATACTGATGATTACAATGTGTTCAAAAGTAAACCTCTAAGAAAGATTTCAACACTGACCGGTTTCACTGCAAGAGGGAATTATGGTATGAAAACAAGTGCATTGGCAGATCTGAGAAAAATTACAAAATTTCAGCAGCTTCATTTCCGATGTAAAACAAGGGCACATACCAACAGATTGATCAACATCAAAACGGTAATGGATCCATTTGGTGCAGCGGTTGTTGAGTATTTTTGCAGTACAACCGCAGCTAATCCAGCCTCATGCAGTTCTTATGAAGCTTATGACGATGATGATTCCTGGCTCACTCCTAATTGTTTAAGTTGGTGGAACAGCCAATGGAGTTCACTTGATAAAAATGAAAAGCTGTTCAGTCACCCGATAGTTAAAATTAACGCACTTCACTGGAACATTCTTCCCGAGGCCGATAGATTTGAATGTGACGATCCACAGCAGGCTAGAGTTATTGGAGATGGAGACATTTGGGAAGTGTATGCTCGTTGAACACTTGCCCAAAGTAGGACAGAGACGTTAAAGATTCTGGAAGCAATCATTCATATGCACTAGAGTGGCGTCGCTGCAATTGAGCACCCTTGAAAGGAAATGCTATGTATTTTCCCAAGGAAATAATTTCAAAAAAGTAATTCACAGCGAAAAGGTTCCATCACCCTGTGTGAAAGATTGTTGTTGATTGTCAGCAGCATATAAGCTTTCTTTTTCCGTGGCCAGTGACTTAAACATGAAGCAGTCCTAAGGGCTTACTTCTCCAGAATTCGCCCGTTTTGAGCACCCTCGCTTCTATCATATTTCTCCGAAAAATAGCCATAGAAAACAACATCTCTTTCTTTGAACTCTTTTCTCACAGTATTCATCACAATCTCATTGAATTTAAAGCAGTCTCTCTTCAATAATAATAAAACTGTATCTGTAATGCAGCCAATTAAAAGTCCCTCTTCGTTTAACTCTTTCTGTCATTGACCACGGGAGTGATGTATCTCCGTTTCCAAAAAATGAACAATATTTTGTAAAACAATGCCATTTTGGGGATTTCTTAGGTTCTTTTCACGAACACAACAGGATTTTCAATGAAAGGCATAAGAGATCTCATGAAGTGATATCATTGCTTCGCAGAGAATCGAAGTACTACAGGGTGCTCAAAAAGGGTGACAACTGACAATCTAACTGCTTCCTAGTTACAACCCCCTGGGACACGAAACGAAAATTGAATCTTGTTGATAATCTTACTAAATCTAGCCTGGAGAGGCAGTGGAAGCTTTTGTGGCATGTTCTTTTCATTTGAGATAAGGTTTAAACTTTTCACGGGGTAAAATAAAACACCTCGGGCGAAAGAGAATTCAGAGGTACTTATAATTCCATTCCAGATAGGCTAAACCCAAGAATTCACCATAATTACGTTTATGCATGAATGACAAGGAAAATGAGAAGGAGTCAAGTCAATGGCGTCAGAAAACTATTTTCGCAGGTTCTTTGGTTATAGCTAGCCCCGATCCCTTTTTATTTTGAATTTACTTAACCTAATTGGGGCCGGGTAGAAATTTTGATATTTTCGAGTGAGGGGGAGCGTTGGTACCCCCCTTCTTTTTCTCCAAAACTACAAGGATATAACAATGAAAGTTACGCTAATTGTTCTTGAGACAATTATCTTTACAAAGTCAACAATAGTGGTTAAATTGGTCACGTGGGTCGTTGATAGGCTACCAAAAACAATAGAAAAATGGTCAAAATTGAGCTACTGACTTTTAATTTAATTCATCCAGATTAACTTGAGATAACAGGCAGAATTTTAGCCAGAAGTAGCAAGTAAGAGTAGAGGGAGATGTTTACACACACATTTTTTCAATTTAACTTGCAACTCTTGAACATTAAGAGCAATAAGCAATTGAATAGACCAGCAAATTGAGATTAGCCCTGTCCATAAGTTCAACTTTCGGGCAACTTTTGGGAATTTTGGCAACTTTTGCAACATTGAGAAACTTGTCCTTACTTTAGCAATATTAGAAAAATTTCTACGATATTTTGTTTATTCTCTGCAACAGTAATGAAAATTTTACAAAGAAACGATCTGTTTTCTGGTCAGGGTGGGATTAAGACTCTTGGTTTGTGAAAAACTCGTCTTTGTACTAACGATTTATGACTATGATCAGAATGATCACAATGATGATGATGACCACGATGATTATTATTTGTGATCAATTAATGTTGTTGTTGTGGTTGTTGTTGTTTATAAGCAACAAATGGTTCCTGCTGGAATACTGAAGATGTGCTACAGGGTTTCAACAGTATTAGCGTCAAAAGGCTCAAACTTTTAGGAAACTGCAGTTACCTCATTAGGGAAAATGGTAAAATAAAAAGACACTTCTCGAAGCATCATTTGCGCTAATCGTATGCACATTTGTCAATTATTCATACATCTGTAGCACTTGGCCTTAAAAAGGTGACAATAAATGAGCAACTTTTGAGCAACTTTTTGAAAAAGTTTTAACTTTTGAGCAACTTTTCAGGAAATTATGAGCAATTTTTCGAGATATTTCGAGCAACTTGTGGACAGGGCTAATTGAGATTGCTATTAAGAATTATGTTCCATTATTAGATTTATGATTAGTGAAAATAGTTAGTAGTATGGAACCTGACAATTTTTTCTGCACGTTTTGAGATATATTGCACTAATACATTCAAACTATGACGTCATAAAGATAAATGATGTCATGCATATCAAAATGTGCTGATATCAGCAAATATAAACAAGCTACCGTGTGTCCCAAAAAAGTACTACCGTTTGAAAAATCAACTAAAATTTGATTACACGGCTGATCTTCAACTTTCTTTTTTGTGAAGTAGATCAAGGACCAAATTATTTTTCCAAGATATAGCTTATCTTGTAATTGGTTTAAACATTAGCAAATTTTAGCTCTTTTTAGGGCTACCTGGCTCTGAATCATACTGCAAAAAAGCACTGACGATTGCGAGATCAATTTCTTTGTGGGTGTAAAGCTTCTAATTTTGCCATAAATGACAGAAAGAAATGCGCACTACAATTGGAGACTTCAATGATGATAAAAAAATTGAAAATTTTGACTCCTAGGCAAGATTGAGTATTTTGCATAAAAACTATAGCTCAAAACAAGGTTTTTTAACGTGCAATGTTTCTACCTTGCTGTATCAAAAGCAAAATTTTTATAATCTGTGAATATTTTTAGGTCTTTGACAAAACAACTCAAAAAGAAAATTTATCAAAGGCTTCATAAACAATTTTTGGTGATATTGTAAACAGGAGTACTTTTTTGGGACACCAGGTATATATCAAATGAAAGTACTCTTCAATACTGATCGAATTGTGCATATAGCTTTATCATTAGCACTATTTGCAAGAGCTTAGCGAGGAGTTTCTTTGTGACTAGTCTTCAAATCACGTGGTACAACAATGGACCATGAATTATTTTACTGTGATAGCCAATTAGATTTTAGTAAAAGTCAAGAAGTTGCAGCACAATATCAACAATAGCGGTGGTGATATTTGAGAAAGTTTTGATAGGGGGCAAAGCCCCCCCCCCCCGCCAAATAGTGTTAAAGCGGTCAAAAAAGGCAAGTTCTCAGGGTGCTCATTTGGGGGGGGGGGACATCGTTCTTTTTGATTCATCATTTTGGCAAAATTGACATCTGCTGCTGGTAGCTGTTACGTAGCAAAAGAACAATAGCTAGCTCGCATCTACATGGCCAACTAATAGACCTTTTAGCTATTTCTCATTTCATTCTGATCTATTCTAACAGGGTTAAATGCATTCAGTAAATAAAAATCAACTGATTTACAATGTGCCCTGCTTAAAAACAAATCTAACCTAATTATATGTACATAAAGAAACCAACTTGAAGATCCTATATAAAAAAGAACACTACATAAAAAGAAAGGGACTCGGAAGTCAAACGTATGTGCTGAACGTTGAATTAGATTATCAACCTCTTTGATCATTCAAAAATGCTTTGAGCCTCGTTTTGAAAGTAGCTAGCGAAGGAGCATGTTTTATTTCATAGCTCAACTGGTTCCAAACAGTATCCCTCGATATGAAAAGCTCGTCCCAATATGACAAAAGGCCCTGGGGACGAGGTTGGAAAAGCTCTGCTGTCCATTTGAGGTCTTACACAGTGAAATCCTGAGGTCAGTACTGGTATTACGTTAGGTCCGATCGGAAGAATAGGACAATTTGTAAAACATCTGCACCAGTTGTGGCAAAAGTAGGAGACACAGTGCTGAAGAGAAAGCCACAAAGTCCAACACTGTTCCATGCAATGAATGAAGATGAAGCATTGACACACTGTACTTATAATGCAGCATCCGGATTTATTTGATATTTCTCCACTATTTTTAGCTTGATTTTTAGACAGTCGACGAACAGGGATGTAGCTAGACGTTTGACAGTACAAAGGATTGTTGTTGTGGTTTGGATGTGGATGTAGATGACTGGTATTATACTGCCAGAACATTCCTTGAAAGGCCTCTGCGGAGGAGATGTAAGATTGTTAAGCCAACTTATCTTTTGTAGAATTGTTTTGTAATTTGTTGTAAATCAACCAAAACACATCTTATAGATCAGTAGGTGACCACGTGAAGGCTTATTTCAACCTGTTATTCCTCCATTCCATCATACTGAAATTTACTGAAAAAGCTGATATTTTTAAAAAGAGTTTACCGGCCCCCCTGCACGAGTTTGCACAAGCCCTTTTAGGAGTGGCTTCACAAAATATTGCAGTTTGGGACAATCAAGGTTTGCAAGATGCAATATGATGCAATGTTTTTATTTTCAGCTCTAAAGTTAAAAAATTGATATTTTTTGTGTTGATTTGTGTAAAAATGCTAAGTTAGATAACCCCCTTAGAAATAGGTAATCAGGGCAGTTACATCGTTTTCTCTGCTTCACAGCATAACCAGAGGCACAGATCTATCAAATAAAAAAATAATTTTGAAAATCTGACACTGCCAGGTGGAGATATTAAAAAAGGAAGTTGTATATTTGCGTTGTTGTTGTTTAGAGTTTGACAGGAAATGCTATGAAATTGAGTGTTGTCAATTTCACCAAACTTTGAATGCAAATATCTTCGGACTCAGAGCTCCGAATTTGATGAAATTTTTTTCCTGAAACGGTCAAATAGTATTCTTTAAGTATCAATGTTTTGTTCAGCCATTGCGATAACTTCATTTTTTCCTATTTCTTCCTTAATTATGTGATTCTGGATCATATTCCTGTTCCTCTTGAAATCTTACCGATAGCAATGTTGATTTGCTCTTTCCAATTCAGTAAAGGATCAATTTGTACCCCAAGGTATTCGATATTGCCCATTGATTCAATCTTTTCGTCATTTATTTGAAAAGCTGGAAAATAGGTTGAATCATTGCAATCTAGTCTTCTGAGGTTGGGTACTGTACCAAGATCATACTCTGTGTCTTTGCGACATTGAGAGACAGTTCATTTCTCTGTAGCCACGAACAAAGATTCTGAAGGTTGCATTGCTCAGGTCGGAGATAGATTTCGAGGAATAAGAGATGCTTGTGTTATCTGCATACATTCTGACCTTACTTCTTTGTATGGGAAACGGCAAGTCATTTGTATTGATCAAAAATAGGATTGGACCAAGGCAGGAACCCTGAGGCACTCCAAATTTGATGTCCTGTACCTATAAAGAGCCTGCATCCAGCGTTATTTTTCTGCGTTCTTATATGCGAGGTTCGATCGATTGCAGTTAGAGCTTCTATCGCTATTGTACACATTCGAAAATTCTACAAAATGTATTAAATTATCGTTCGATTCTGATTCTTTTCAGAAAAGCTAAAATTCTATCGTATCTGATGAGTCAAAACCACATCTTTACCTTTAAAAATCTGCAAAATGATCTGTAAATTTCCTTCTTTTCAAGTAAACACAATAGGCCTTTCAGCTAATCTGAAAGGAATCAGAATCGAACGATATTTTGCTACATTTTGTAGAATATTCGAATGTGCACAATAGTGTTAGAAGCTTTAACGCCATTCAATCATCGAACCTCGCGTATAAAAATGTATAAAAATAACGCTCGATCCAGGCTCTTTTGTAGAATAGCTAAAATGTCTATTATTTCCAGAAATTATTTCAAGCAATGTTTGACCAATCCGGCACTCTACGCTTTGATACCTTCACCGTTTCAGTTTCATATGACTTAAAAAGCAATGCAAACAATTTATGATATTTAACTTCTTCACTAATGTCACCTTCACCGTTTCAGTTTCATATGACTTAAAATGCAATGCAAACCATTTATGATATTTAACTTCTTCACTAATGTTCAGCCATATTCTGGTGCAGGCATACTGCTCAAGTTTAAAACGTTGACACATCTGATGGGCTATGGAATAAAAAGTAAGGGATGTTCACTATGATATTCAAAACTGAATTCTTAAGTTATCAGCCAGAGGCAGCATAGGTTCCAAATCTTTAAAAGGCTGGTGTAAAATTGAGTGACCTATTTCTTTGAACTGAATGACTTCAAAGAAACTTTAGCTATTTCTCTATAACTCTACCATTGGACTTTTCGGAAATCTTCGATATTTTCAGATTTAGAGTGATTCTTTTTCAAGAATTCAAGAAAAACTTTCAAAAAAATTAAAACCATCGTAATATCTAAACTGTTTGACGTAACATGACGTAACTTCGAAGAACACCATAGTTTATGAATGCCTACAATATGGTATCAAGGAAAAGTCTGTCACTCATCTGGTTTATGATTTAGAAATTTCATTTCGTAAAACATTCAAAATTTCTGGAAAGTCCAACGGTAGAATGATAGGTAAGTATCTAAAGTTTCTTTCAAGTCATTAAACCAGAAGAAATTGGTCATTGAATTTTACACCCACCTTTTTACGCCGAGAAAAAGATTTGGAACCTATGCTGCCGGAGGCTAACCTTGATGTGAGCCTTTTCTGTTGTAAAATCACTCATCGTTTAGACCCAGAAGCAGAAAAATGCTTGTAATGGGTTTTTATAGGAACGATATTCTACATTCAGCAATAGACCATTTGCCAATTAAGAAAGAATTCCGACAGCCCTAGTAACAGTCGGAAATCCGGGGAGTCCTCTCCATTACAGTATAATCGGCAAGCCGACCCGGCCCGATTTTCTGACCCGAAGCTGCATTTGGAGCTGATGCTCGATGGTTACTCAACTAATTTCAAAACAGAAAACAATGTCCAAGAGATAACTCGTTTGTGAGTCTTATCACGAATTTGGGGTTCAATATTGCCCCCAGTGGCGGAGCGCGGGGCCCGCGAAAAGTGGGAAAAATCTTGGCCTACCCCATTTTGGGCCGTAACTCCGTTTTGCGAGGGGTAAACGGCCTCGGCATGTCAAAAATCGAGGAGAAACCGTAGTCTTTCACTAAAACACAATTAATATCGAATTTATCTCCAAAATTCGCAGAATAACGAGCCTTTCTTTTTTCAAAGCTGTGGGGAAAATCCCGAAATTTCTACTAGTGCAGTCTCTTAGTGTCAAAATAAGACACAATCGTGCATTTCATAACACAAGCATGAAATTTGGCACCAGTACTCAAATTGACCTGCTGAAAACGATTCCGATGAGACACAAGTCGAAAAATACCCCCAAAGCTATTTATAGACTGGGGGTTCTCGGTCCCAGTCTTTTCTCAAGTCTTGTCCTTCTTCGGCAAACGATATGTAGTAAACAGTTCAAACTTGGTACAAATACACCATTCGACATGCTAAAAACGATGCCGATGAGAAAATATCCAAAAAATACCCCCAAAGCTATTTATAGACTTGGGGGCACCGGTCCCAGTCTTTTGTTAGGTCCCTGCTTCTTTTGCAAACGATATGTAGTAAACACTTGAAACTTGGTACAAATACACAATTCGACATGCTAAAAACGATGCTGTTGAGAAAACATCAAAAAATACCCCCAAAGCTATTTATAGACTTGGGGGCACTCGGTCCCAGTCTTTTCTTAGGTTCCTGCTTCTTTTGCAAACGATATGTAGTAAACATTTGAAACTTGGTACAAATGCACAATTTGACATGCTGAAAACGATGCCGATGAGAAAAAAAAACTGAAATATACCCCTAAAGCTATTTATAGTCTGGGGGCACTCGGTCCCAGTCTTTTCTTAGGTTCTTGCTTTTTCTGGCAAACGATATATGTAGTAAACACTTGAAACTTGGTACAAATACATAATTTGCCATGCTAAAAACGATACCGACTAGACAAAAACCGAAAAATGTATCTAAAGCTATTTATAGACTAGATGCATTCGATTCCAGTCCCGTTTTGATGCATTGTCTTGTTTTTGAATGCTAGACCAATGAACAGTGTGAATGAAATAATATGCGAAAAGGTGCACCGCAAGGAATTTTCTTACCTTAGAAATAGTTTCATGGCATCAAGTTCCCGCAAAAAGTGCATAGTTCAGTTGGACTTGGACCTCTCAAATAATTTTTTACCAATCTTATAGCAAGCAACAACGAAGATTTAAACTGTTGCAAGGTGGGAGGTACGTATACAAAGAGCAACATTTGATGGATGAAATGCTCAGTTTTCATCTGGAAGTCTCCTACTATAGTTAGCGCATAGATTTCCTTAAGAGGAAGCTGCAACGCCAAAGAGCTCACTAGGCTTGAAATTCTAGGGTTGATTTGATAAGTCTAACTTGGAAATCTCGGTCTTTTTACAAAGAATCAATCGATATTACATTCAAACTGAAGAGCCTGCTTGCAGTGCAATAGTTGGTGCTTTTATAACTTGACAGGTAGAATAAAATGTCTAAACGCAATATCGAACTGTTCTGCATGCCAGAGGAACCCTTCGATGAAGAACAGCTAGAATGGAATTCATGTTTTCTGTCAGAGGTCACAAATGAAAAACTAATACTCCCAGGAAAGAGCAAATGCAATTAGAACGTTACTGGCTACAAAACGTTGGCAGAAGACTTGAAGAGGCTGTCTGATATAAGCTCTTTGCCGCTATCTGTTAACTTGGGATTTCATGATAGAACACTTGAAGAAATGTTGTCTCTTCTGGTCAACAATGAAGCGAAGTACCATAAATCATGCAGGAACAAATGTGACAAACCACACTATGAAACAGCTCTCAAACGAAAGAATATTGAAATGTCTTCACAAGCAGCAAAAGGTATTGGAACAAAGTCATCTTACGAGTCACCAAACTTTCTCAAGGCCACCTGCTTTTTTGTGAGGAGGAAGAAGAAGAAGTGACTTTACGAAAAGCAAGCACTATGAAATTGGACTTTCGTGTTAGATCTGCAGCATTGGCTTTGGCTGATGATAAGATCCTGGCCAAACTAAGTGAGGGAGATATGATAGCGACTGATGCAAAGTATCACTACCAATGCCTCTGTTCTTACTATGCAAAAGCAAGGGAAAACAACGGGAAGGATTAAGTTGGCAGTGATGAGTCACCAATAACATATGGAATTGTTCTTTCAGAGGTAATGAATTCTATAATGAAGAAAATTGAGCAAAGCAGCACAGCTCCCATTTTCAAGTTGAGTGATATCAAGAAAATGTTCTGTCAAAGATATGAGCAGTACACTAAAAAGGCAATCGAGGTCCATAGCTCCAGACTAAAAGATCAGTTGCTCCTACGTGTTGAAGGTCTCAAAGCAAGCCGAAGAGGAAAAGAAGTTCTATTATCATCGGAAGATGTAACAGGAGATGCTCTTTTTTATGCTTCCGTTAGAAGCTCAGAAGATGACGGATTATGCCTTGCTGAAGCCGCAAAGATCATTCGAAGAGAAATTCTAAAGAATAGATATTCTTTCAAAGGAAAATGTCTATTGGTAAGTTGCTACTTCCTGCAATTAAAGGTATGTTTGGGCACAATCGTTGGAGAGAATTCAGAATTTACCTGAACCAACAAACTGGGGATGGAAGGAGACTGATGATGGATACGAGCCCTTGTGGATGACACAACCAGGGGCATCAAATGCCCTTAAAGTACTGAAAAATTGTGGCTGCAGAAAAAAATGTACTTCAGCTGGATGCACTTGCAAATCAATCAATCTCCCATGCACCGAACTTTGCAAATGTGGAGGACAATGTCAAAAATTAAATTTGTCAATTGATTGCCTTGATCAGCATGAAATTTGTGATATAGTTGAATACAGTTTTCAATTTAACTTTTATTTTCAGCACCTTACTTGTGACAACTTAGGAAATTTACTTCATATCATTTGCAAAATAGTCAAGACACTCAAAGGATTGAGACCGAGTGCCCCCAGTCTATAAATAGCTTTCGGAGCATTTTTCGGCTTGTGTGTCCTCGGAATCGTTTTCAGCATGTCAAACTGTGTATTAGTGCCAAATTTCAAATGTTTGCTACGTATCGTTTGCTGAAAGAGGCAAGAGATAAAAAGAGACTGGGACCTAGTGCCCCTGATCTATAAATAGCTTTCGGTTTTTTTATTTTGTCTCATCAACATCGTTTTCAGGACGTCATATTGTGTATTTGTACAAATTTTTAAGTCTTTACCACATATCGTTTGCCGAAGAAGGAAAAGGACTTTAGAAAAGACTGGGACCGAGTGCCCCCGAGTCTATAAATAGCTTTGGGGGTATTTTTTGGATGTTTTCTCAACGGCATCGTTTTTAGCATGTCAAATTGTGTATTTGTACCAAGTTTCAAGTGTTTACTACATATCGTTTGCAAAAGAAGCAGGGACCTAACAAAAGACTGGGACCGGTGCCCCCAAGTCTATAAATAGCTTTGGGGGTATTTTTTGGATGTTTTCTCATCGGCATCGTTTTTAGCATGTCGAATTGTGTATTTGTACCAAGTTTCAAGTGTTTACTACATATCGTTTGCCAAAGAAGGAAAAGACTTAAGAAAAGACTGGGACCGAGAACCCCCAGTCTATAAATAGCTTTGGGGGTATTTTTCGACTTGTGTCTCATCGGAATCGTTTTCAGCAGGTCAATTTGAGTACTCGTGCTAAATTTCATGCTTGTGTTATGAAATGCACGATTGATACACTAAGAGACTGCACTATGCTCGTTTTCCTACTAAATGCACTTACTAACTCCAGATTAATGATTAAATACCTTAAAAAGGGTTGAAATAAGGTCCTCCAAAAGTTTGTTTTCAGTTCTCGATTTATCCACTTCAGAATCAGCCCAAGACGATCGGCCAGTTTTCGTTGATTTTTCAAAATCTGTTTTTGGCATTCACGACCCAATAGGCCTAGCTTATCTTTTCCAAATAAGGGTTGGTCTGAGTAAATTGAACTTTCATAAATTCAAGCATAATTTCAGAGATACGGTGAACCCAATGTGCCCAACGAACGATGGGATTGAAGATACAGAACACTTTTTGTTGCTTTGCCCTTCATTCGGCATCCACCGACGAGATCTTCTCGCTGGAGTTTCGGAATTATTACAACCATTTGTTCACATCAACAGCCTTCCAAACAACGTTCTAGTACAATATTTATTGTATGGTGATAAAGACCTTTCTGATGACGTAAATAAGAATATACCAGAAATGACCTTAAATTTTATCCACAAAACTGGTCGGTTTGGCTGAACTCAAATTTTTATTATACGTCACACAGCCACAAAGTGTTTTATTTGCTCCCCGTTTGTTAAGTCTGTTTCACACTTGATGTTCGGTAAACGATGTATGAACCAAAGTTCATCCACACAAAATCGGAGTATTTCAGAAGGATTACATTGAAAACCAGTAGCCCTGTTCTGTCGTCTGGGGTTCCTATCATTCGGTATCGTGCGCCAATGCTGGCCTTACATCAAATGTGAAACAGTTCCCAGTATTTGTCAGTAATTAATTGTATTGTATGCGTAGCTTTTTGTAGATGTTTTACTTAATCTCATTTATTTGCATGTCTATATGTTAATGGCCACGGGCGTAGTCATTGTCTTTTGCTGCCTGTGGTATCGTACCTGTAGTGTTGTATTGTAGTATAGTAATTAGAAAGTATAGTAGGTAACATGTAATGAAACATTTTATGAATATAAAAAAAAAAAAAAAATTTTCTCCCAAGTTTTGGACTTATTACATTTGAAGTAAGGGGTCAAATCAGCTGATCGTTCGTTTATGTGTCCTACTCTACAAATCGATCGTGGGAAATACATCGAATAAGATATTCTGAAGTGGAGAGGATTCCCCGATGTTACTAGGGCTGTCGGAATTGGCCGCGCTCGCCTCAATACCTTTTTCCTAATTGGCAAATGGTCTCTTCTAGTCCATGACTTGCCATTTAAATCAAAATTTTATTTCCGACACTGACAATTGTATTGAATATTAGTTTCAATGGCAAATAAATCAGAATCAAATCTTTAAAGGAAAAGTCGGGGGTTCGAATAATTGTTCATAAAATGAAAGATCACAATTTTGTGAATGGTGTGTCGTACTTTTTTCCAACCTTCTCTGTCCTTTATCTGCGAAATTGCGTATTTCAAGATGTGAAATGAGGGAAATGACGTCATTATTCATGACGTAATTTCACCCATTTTGCCTACGACCTGAACGAGGCTGTTTTCTTATAGAACTCTCAAACATGGGGTTTTTTCGTTTTTTATGCGCACGCACACTCGGTTTGAAGCAGAGGCATCTTATCTTTTGCGAGCCTGATACATCGAGGCAAGGCAAAGCCAAATTGTCATACTTGTAAGGGCAGTACTAGACTCACTACACAAGTCCTTCAATGCATTTCTAGAAAAATAGTGAAATTTGTTGATTAGTTTTGCAATCAGAAATCTGTCAATTAATCCAGTTCGCTCTAACACTTTTGTTAGAATGATTTTCCAGGAATAACAAAACTTGTAAGGTACCTCAACTTCCAACATTGCCTCTGATAACTGCTACTAGTAGAGTTTCTTAATTTCTTGGAAGGGCCTTTGTTTCTTATGAGAATAAGAATGCACTCTTCACAAACTGGTTTTGAAATAATTTGAACTGATTTTTCAACAGATTTTGATTGCCCCTGAAATTTTAGGTGTACATTCTTGAGGATACTAGAATTACTGTCCAAAAAATTATGAAATATGTCAAATTTGCTCATGTTGGTCAAAATTGTTTCTGGTGACCCTTGACCTACTCCAAAACATCTTTTTCTACCAATAGAATTTTATTGAAAATAAAACCATCATTCTGCACAGATACACACACAAATAAAAGCAGAAAAATTCGGTGAAAGCAACTTGAAAACACCTCTCAGAATTAAAATACAGTTATCTAACTAAAGATATCCTGCAATAATACTGTGTACTTCTGCAAATGATGCTAAAAATGTTCATGAAATGTTCTTTCTTTTAAACCTCTCAGTGATGTAGAAACCAGGAGGCACTGGGGGCACATGCCACCCTTTCTTGAGATTTTGCAATAAACAAAAGAGTGCCTTTTCACTTTAGGAAGTGTCTCTTTAGCTTGATGAAAAACTCCCTTGATGTGCTGTGCCCCCCAAGTTCAAGATGCATCCTACAGCCCTGAAATATCTTAACTGCAACTGTTAACATCTGCTGTATAGTCCATTGCTGTTTTTACATCTCTATGCCATCTATGTATAAAAGCTAACCAAGTTGGATGGATCAAGGATATGCAAGCAAAATATCACTTCATATGTTCTGTGCATTGAAGGTGCATGAATCTGTAAGACAAAAGAATAAGCCATTTTGCAAACAATTGTCACCCTTTTCACATTAATACCTATTCAGGGATGCCAAAAGTTAGTTGGACAAGGCAAAACAATAGAAAATAACATAGTCAGGTCATTTCTCAGATGGCAGCAAGGGCAGTCACCCCTATGCCCCCTTTCCAGCATTCCTGACCCCCTTCATATAAAGTGGAATTAAAACTACAATGACACATTGCCCTCAGCAATGCATCAAGCAATTTGCACATGTTTTTGCATCAAATAGGAATGTGGGTAAATTTCTGACTGTTAATTTGAGGATTCGTTACTTCTTGCATTTTGTCTAAAAAGACGTAAATAGTTGGATTGTATTGTAAATCTTATGACATTAAGTACAAAAATCCCCTTGTACACGATGTATCGGGTACTGAAGTAGCTGCTTCTCATAACACATGACATGCAGCACTTTCCCCGTATGTGATTGTTAAAGGACAAAGCTTTTCCTTGCCCAAATCGTTGACGATGTAAACAAAAGACCTTCCCCTAAAAAGATGAATATTGACGTTTAACGCAAAAAACAGTGCATATACCGAGACTGGCATACTGTTACTGAAGACATTGCAAGTGCACTGGCAAAGTTTGGTGATGTGGCACGGTGCCGATTTGGAGAAATAAATGCCTCAAAATTGGCAATTTCAGATGACGACCGTAGAACCATTTTAGACTGCAGTTTGATAAATAACATTTTACCTGCCTTTCCGACCACTCACGAATGTGAGCTTCTGGATATCAATTGTCCATAGGTAGTTTTATCAACATAAACAAATGCCAGACTTCCAGCTTGAGTATTTCAATACAAACAAAATATGGAAGAAATGGTTCCTTCTGCTACTTACCTAACATGGTTCTAGAGTAGTGTCGAAAAAACCTAGAATAACGTCGCAACGCAAAAAAACAGTGAATAATCCACCTGATAGGTCATGTTCCTGACATCCTTGGCAAGGACTCCTGTAAAGCTCTTGATGTGGCACGGTGTAGTTTTGGAGAAATATCCTCTTTCATCAACAGGAATCTGCGTACGAATTAGGTCATTTTTTCATGGCCACAAGAAGTCTTCGAACAGTGCTTTTTAATCCGAAAATTTCGTCGATTGATGTCTCCCGATGTTCGCCAACCTTTCTTCCATCAAAATCAAATAGTGGATTTAACTGCGAACGGATGAGCTCACGCTAGAATGCAGAAGCCGATGCACGACCTATCTAGGCCAGTTGTCTCGCTCGTTTTGAAATCTAGCTGCGAGACTGGTGATTTTGAGTGGTCAGCGGTTTGTGAAACGAAATGTCACTGTGTTGAACTCTCATAGCAATTTGCGACGTCACAATCGAACCTCCAAACCGAGGCTAGCTATTTTATCGCGTTTTACAAAATGGCGTCGACATTGGGCCTAACTTACGAAAAATGCCGTACGAATTTACAATAGAAAAACATCTCAAAACGTCGAAAGAAGTAACAAGTGATGTTTGGCAGTTGGTAAGGTTGCTTTTTGACATTAATTGTAGCAACCCCAGACTTGTCCTTTAATTCTCGTTCCCATACAAACCCCTTGCGAGCTCTTATATTTCTGGGTCTAAAAGATAAGTGATTTTACCTTACAGCATTTTCACATCGAAGTTAGCCTTTGACTGATATGCTAGTCTTTCAGTTTTGAATACCGGTCGCATCCTGTTTAGTCCAAACCCTGCCAAACGTGTTAGCTTATTTGACTCACCGGTATAGACCGGTATATTCAAATCAAAGCACTCGTTTCAATATGTGCTCGTGCTATACCTGCAAAAGGTCAAGATAATCCCACTGCATTGGCTTTATATGCCATGCAATTGTTTTATTGGGAGGAAATAAAAGCATATCAGACTGATTTTTCTTGCCAAGAATAAATACTATTAACAGCTGAGGAGGATACTACATACTGGCCACCAATATTTTCTGGAAGAGATGTTGGGTACAGCAAATGTAACTCGTACCTGACGTGCTCTAAGGAACTTTAGCAAGAGGCCAATTAAGATAAACGGCGGGAAAACATACCAGTTCTCATCGAGCCGAATTTCTTGCGTGAAATTATTGACACCACTTGATTGCGGACATGGATATTGGGAAAGGAACTTCAAAAGGGCGCCATTTGTGCCATATTTGACACTCGACGCAATTGCCATCAACTCATCTTCGTGAGGGCTGCATGTTTCTTCGAGTACATTCCAAACGTTGCTGGGAAGGGTGCAGTCAAGATCCGTCACAACACGGGAAGGGGCATCTGCTGCGATCTCGTTAGATGGCATATAATGCAGATTGAAAGATAAAGGTTGGACAAATCAGAGTTTAAAAGAATTTGGTCTCTAAAGATTTTGATCTAAATTTTGAATTTGGTATATAATTGAATCTGAGATGCAATCCTGGAACTGGTCCCACCTCTTGCCGTTAGATAGAAATCACGAGAGTTGGTCGGTCAGAATCAATGCTCTTACCCTTGAAGTCACATTTAAACGGTTGCACAAAATCATAGACGGAGACACCATGGCGTATACAGTATACTGGAGGAGCTCATCTCTTTCATGATGCTCTGAAAAACTGGAACTTCACACAACGTACAGGGTGTCCCAAAAAATACGCAACACATATGAAAAACTCCAATGGAAAAAGTTTAATATTTATTATCAAGGAAGTATTTTTATTAAAATCTGCAATAATTAGATTAAATTCCGGTATATTTTCCAGTATCTTTGGTGACTTGGTTGTAGAGTTAAAAATAGCAAACTTTAAAATTGCCCCTAGGTCTAAACCAGAGCTGCTCCATAAACAACCCCTAACAACACTAGTCAATTATAATGTCCAATTTTAAAATATGATAATCCCGGCAATCCCTTTTAAAATTGATGACAAAAACCAAACACAATAGTTAATTGAACATTAAACAGACAATTTCCAAAAGATTTCTGTCCGAACACTGCTTCTTGAGTCCCGATGATGGTTCTTTGCTTTTTCTAAAATGACTAGGCCATTATTAGAGTTATACTTTCAACGAAAAAATGAAAACTGAGAGCTCCTTCAAGACTGGATAGCTCATGAATCAGCAAGTCCCTTTGTTACAGTTTCTTAATCAACTTATGTGCTTGTCGGTAATCTAGTGAAATTGCAGACATTGCCTTGGTTTAAATTTTGCAGTGTATCTTGCACTAATGCTGGTTGCTCTGGTTTTGCCTTGATAGCAAATTTGAAGTTTGTTGACTTTTAACTCTACGACCAAGTCGCCAAAAATTCTGAAAAATAGATCGATGTTTAATCAAATCATTGCAGATTTAGATAAAAATAAAAAATTGATCATTAATTTGATACTGCTTGCTTCATAGTTTTTCAAATCTGTTGCGTTTTTTTGGGACACCCGGTAGTGTTGATGGATCTCAACTGCTGAAAAGCTGATTGACGGTTTCGGAAGACGATGCTTTCTGGGGAATACTTGAGATAGCCATTTTGTACATGTTCTATGACAGATTGCTTGGCTAAAGAAAATTCAAGGTTTACACTTTCAATCAAATATTTTTATAATAGTAAACAGAAAATTTTGTTTCTGGCTCCTAGCCAGTCCGCATTTGTTACCGAAATTGTATGAGCAACGCCAGGGAAACCATGCAAAATAAATATATATGGTAATGACTACCCTGGTTTCCTCGTGTCACAGGTCTAGTTTTTACTGTATAAAATTTTAGCTGATGCCAGGAAATGGTCAAGCAGACTGAGAAACTCAAGTTATGTGTGCGTGTTTAAAAATGTATCAAACATAAGTTCCAAAAGTAATCACTTTGCAACACGGGCAAAATCTACACTAATAATCGAAAAAAGAAGCTATACGTTGTAATTTTATAAGCAGAAGACTTGAAAGAATTACAAGAGAATGCTCTGAATTGGTAGCACTGCCACAAGGCCAAGATCAGAGCCTCTGCAATCAATAACTTTGTCAAATCCAATCGGAGCAACGAAATATTTTGCCATGAGCTAAAGAGATACTGCAGCTAACATAATATCAACTATTGGTAGGTAACAAGGGGGTCAGGCACTTATGCATAATCGATATATTTTTGAGGGTTGGTTCTGAGGAAATTCGACAACGTGAGTGCTAAGCTGCCTGAGTTATACTCCAATGTACTCAAACGCAATTGGGGAGCATGCTATTTAACGCGGAGAATAAGGCAAACATCATTGCGAACTTCATTTTTATTTATCGACATTCCATGTTGTTATAGTTTGACAATTCTAGGAGACGTAATCATTGTGGACACAAACGGTTACTAACATGACTTAAGCCGGGTACAAAATTGTGAACCAAACTTGGTTCATCTTCAGCGAGTCTAATAAAACAACGATACATGACAGTTCATACCAGGGAACAAGCAAGATGAAAACACCGTAAACAAGCGCAAATTACATTTCCAACGCGTAAGGGGACCTGAGACCTAAGTTTAAAGTGGATTAAATGGGAAAAAATCAAAGGAGGACCAAGGGAATAGACGACTGTTGGGAATTAAAATCTTGTCGATCCCGTAGGAGGCTTTCTTGAATGAGATGGTCAAACTCGTTGTTGGCTCTGTCCAAAATAAAGAAATATTTAAACGACGCGGCGTGCCCTGATTGGTTAATTTGATCCCCGACGGCAGATGGACCCGCTTTTATCTGTCGACCAGCTGCATCGTGTAATCAAATTACGTGATTGTTTTCCTTTGTACGAGGCACGGCAACCAGGACATTGAAACTTCGTAAATAACAGAGGAGCGCATGAGAACAGGAAAGCCATCCTTGAACGGAAAAAATGATCCAATGCGTTTAGGGGAACAAAAAATAACCTTAAGCTGATTATTTGGATAACATTGTTTGATAACCCTACCTGACCTAGTTTTGATTCGTAAGATATACTGTCCAAGATACTGTATGCAAAATAAAAGGGGGGGGCGTTGTCATTAGGCATCAAGGGAAGGTTGGGTCTAAATTGGCGATCCAGAAAATTCTAAATAATACGGTCAATGGGGCTCTTAGGAAAGCAATTATCGATAAGGATCTTCTTCCTTCGAAGGATTTCTTCATGAAAAGATGAAAGCAAATCTGAAAGGCGCGTTAGACCAAGACCCTAATTAGATTGATTTCATACTTAGTAGGGGCTAGGCTGGAAAAATTGGTGTAAAGACCGGTAAAAATGTCTTTTTTCAATTACAGGCTAGTTGGAAAAGTATCATTATCTTGATTAACAAGCACATCTAAGAATGGCAAAGCATTGTCCGTCTCTAATTCATACGTAAATTTAACCCTAATCCGATGGGGGGGGTGTTTTCCACCCCCCCCCCCCTATCGGTTTTTGCAGAGCATTCTTTAACGGCAAAAGCTAGGACCCTCAAACGCTCTGAAAACCACTAACTATCTATTAGCTACATTTTGAAAATAAAATTTTGAACAATGGGTGTCACGTGGCAGGTGACACTCCCATATATGGAGGAAAGTATTGGAAAATATATGTTTTTTATATTTTTACTCGCAGAAATAGTTCCAAATGTTGACTATTGTACTTTATAAGAATCAGCAAACAAATAGCTTTTGATAGTTAGCAATAACAATGGAATTTGCCGACGTCAGCATCCTTAAAATGATGATGTCACTCGGGCCGCTATTTTGGGTCATGTTGGCAATTTTTGAAGCTTTTTCCAACAGATATTGTTAAAAATGCATAGAATTGCGTTATGCAATACTTTTAAAGTATTTTGAGCCAATTATCATCAATTTTTGGCGGAGAAACACAGTTTGTGGTTATGACGTCATTAATTTTTGTCATTTTCTTCCAAACTGACAGTCTAAAGACACCTCTAGGCATCATATTTGAATTGGAAATGAATAACACGCCGAATAAGAATGAAAACAGTGATTTACATTACCTTTATTCCACTTTTAGAACAAATAACCGGAAAACCCTTTATTTTGACATTTTCCAGCATTATGACGTCATAGTGACGTCACCTAATGAGCTGGCCACGCCCAAAATCTACCAATCTGCTAAGAATAGTTAGGAATACGCCCTTACCTTGTTTCACTGATTTCCCATTAGTCTACGGCTATTTATGGAGGGGGTGGAAAGCACCCCCTCCCCCGGCTATGTTAGATAAAAAAGCTCGGTAGGATTAGGGTTAATATTAGGATGTTGACGACAAATATGTTCGAGGAAACTGTATACATGGTCGCTATTTCTAAATAAGCAAAAAGAATCATCAACATATCTACGATACAGTGCAAGGCTAAATTTAGATGGACATTTACTCAAGTGTCTCTTTTCAAGAACGCTCATTAAAATATTAGCAAGGGTGAGCCCTAGTGGTGAACCCATATCAACACCACCAACTTGATCAAATAACTGTCCGTTGAAAACAAAACGAGTTTCTTTGACAGCAAAGCTCAGTAATTTGGAAACTCCGAGCGTTTAAGTGTGCAGTCTCCATATTAGATACTTTAGGTGTCGCTAAATGATAGTTAAATACATAAGTCAATACTTTCTTCCAATGGAATGTTACTTAACGCTGTAAGGAGATGCTAATGCTAGACCTCTAATTTTGATTTATTTTTGTATGCCATTAAACATTTAAAATACATGTTACGGATTACTCTATCTACAAACTACTTTACAATACTACAATGACTATACCATGAGGTGCAAAACATACTATGACTACCCTATGAATACCACATAGTTTTAATTTACTATGTAGCAATAGTTATATGTTGGCGTTGAGCACTAATGCCTGCTTAACAGTAGATGTCAGATGAGATCTGGGATAGCGTTAAATTGCACACGCTAAACATGTTAATTGTTGTTATTCGTGGAAATTTGAGACATCCTATCGGGCTACCTGGACAAAAAAAATGGGTGAAATGGCTGTTAAGTCTAGGATTTCTTAGAAATTCCCAAGATATTTTTGTAGCGGTTACTGATGCTTTGAATGGTAAGTAACTTGGCTGTGACAGTGGCTTGTCACTTTTTCAAAAGTGTCAGAGATTTTCAAGACAATACAACTTCTAGGGTATTTTTAGGAATTTTTTCGAAATAAAGGATTTATATCAAAAGCCGTAGGATATTTTTATTGAGGGATATTCCGTTCGATAAAAACATAATTTCATTGCCTTATGATGAAGGGGTCTCGTCTGCTATGATAAACTCACTGATTCATATGCACAAATATTTACAAATGCTAGATGCAACTGCAAACAACATGAGTGTAGCTAAAAAGCTATTTAGTTTGTGAATTTATGTGAAAAGTGACTTGCTGTAACTTTGCAAAGAACATTGTTAAAGGTAATGCTTTTATGCTGGGTGTCCCAGAAAAATCATTCTGCGTTTGATTAGATATTAAAAAGTGACGATACAATGTACAAGCTCCTGGTAAGATAGCCCTATTCCTAGGATTTTAAATTAATATTTGACGCCTGAATTTTGCGAATCTGCTAAAAATTCACGGAGCTACGAGGTTTTGAAAATCAAGTTTGTGAGTAATCTAAAACCAGACACCCACTCTAACTGAGTTGTTTTTTGAAAAATAATGATCTCAGAGCAAACCAAATAGGAATTTAAACAAATTTAATTCTTGTCACTGTTGCCAAAATATACTTAAGAATGCAAGTACCCAAAAGCATGGAATGAAAACTTAATCAATGAGAGACTGTCATTCCAAATTGTGCTCAACAGGATTCCTTCAAACATCCATAACGTTGATTCAATGTTACAGAAAGCTAGTTTATCGAAAGTGCTTTGTAAATACCGTTTGGTTTGCTTTGAAAAAACGAGATTCTACTTTCAAAGATGTGCAATTCAGGGGCGTCTGGTTTCAGCTTTGGCACAACTATGAACTTCAAAAGCTCGTAACTTCTTGACGGGTCCTTGACTATTTGACCGATTTTCTATCTTCTCGTGTCTAAAACTACTTTAGAATCTCAGCAATATGGTTATCTTGCCATAGAGCCTATTGATTATTTCCTTATTTTAAATGTTTGCTCAAACTTCGAACAATTTATTTGGGACAACCTGTACAAGTAGGCCTCCCAGAGAAGACATTCGATCAATGAAAAGGTCTCCTCGATTATTCATAAAAAGTTGCATTACAATGGCATTTAAATCTTGCAAATAGGATTAAGAAGACTTTGCTCCTACTGGACTGCTGCCTATTATGTTTCATGATAGTATGATCACGAAATCACGAATGCTTGTTTACAGAAATTTTCTCATTTCTCGTAATCATTTTGAATATCAACCAATCATTGCCAAGAATGTGATGGACGTTGACGGGCTGGGTATATGCTGTCGTTATATATGGATACGTTACCTTTAACGAACATAGACTTCCCACAAATCATTGTTGTGAATAAATGGATAACGACGATAATCATCGCACTCAAATCTTCTTGATGTCTCCAAAAGGTTCCAGTGAGCTATACTTACAATGAACATTGTATGGTCTGTCAATTTTTCATTTATGCCACCAGCCCACTTCTCTGTATCGTGTTTCCATTTAGCACAATCGGTTCCAAGGATAGAATTATCATCAGGTAGTCTTTGGAAGGAGCCACAGGAGGTTGGTGCAGAACTCGAAAAGCTAGAGAGGTATGTTGATACGGCTGCGTTTGTCCTTATGTGGAGTATCTTGGAGGTTGTTTGACATCTGAAGCGGAATTGGGTGAGGTTTGTTACATTTCTTAATGCTGACAGTGCATTTGTCTTGAATGCATAATTGCCATTTGGACTAAATCCAACCAATGTAGAAGCAGAAACCATTGTTATTGGCTGGCCAATGAATGTTAAAATATCTGATGTGCGTGATTTCACATGTAGGACTTGCGTCCAGCCACCTATTAAAATAAGTAGATATAAACTAGCAATAACAATAGTAAGGGAGTGCTGCATAGTGCTTACTGGGCTTACATTGTCAAACTGTTACGGTCAACAGCAACTTGTGCAGGCAATATGGCATGCAATGGCTTCATTTGAGAGTCCTCTAAAGTTCTTCAATAATGAGACATTCTAGACCACGTAAAAATTATCTGCCTTTCTTTTGATGTAAAATTTGAGATGATTATCATTGAAGTTTGGGAGCATATTAACTAGGCGTGGGCCAGGTTCATCTCGCAACACCCTTCATTTTGATTAAGCCAGTCTCTCTCCGCTCTAGCCTTTAATGCTCTCTCATTGCTCAGAGGTGCTTTCTTGGCCTGTCTTTCATGTATATATCATAATTCACCTTACAGCTGAAAATAAGATACGAACATCCTAAATGTTGGCTCCTCTGGTCATTCCTGTGACAAGAAATATCTCTTCATGAAGTGGCTTGTCGACCTGTTTAATGTTTAAAAAGTTGTGTCTAATAAGGGTAAATCCATACCATATATGGGGTTTACCAGAAAAATTTATGACCGGTGTTCAAAAACACTTGATACCCGACCTTTTGAAATTTTTGAATGAATGCAATTTTTGATAAACAAAATCTCTGATGTATTTTCTACAAGTTTTGCTCAGACAAGTTGACACAAGTAATATTCTTCTTTCGCAAAATTCAGGCTGAAGATCGAGAAAAAATGCTGCTCCTAAAGGAACACTATTACCATCAGAAAGAGGCTTCGAAAGTCAAATGAGGGGTTGTCGGGCGTGGTATGTATGTTGATGATACTCAAAGACCTTAGCACCCTCGAATGTCAAAGAACTGGTTCGTAAGGCTCAGTAGGAATGGGCCCTAATTCAGAAAGGATGGGTGAAATAAATTAAGTGTCAATCCTAAAAAAGCGGAATAGATAATAATTGGGTACCCTCATAGACGAATTAGTGGAGAGGCCCAACTGGGAAGAATAATTCAAAACTGTCAAAGGAAAAGTTCATGGAGGTGTTACATCCTTACCAAAGCTGAGAAATATCCTCCCACAATCTTAGTTAAGCAACACATATCATGCTTTTGTAGAAAGTCACATGCAATATGCAAATGTTATTTGGTGTAACCTCTCAATTCAAGATATGATTCCATTTAACATTTTCAAGACACAGTCATTTCCATTCCATGATCGATAGTCATCGATACGTACAGGATAAAAAACGAATGGTCAAATAATTTCCATCATGTTGAACGACTTGTCACACTTGATCGTGCAATTATGGTCTATAAGATCATGAACAGACTCAGCCCAGAACATTGCTGGAACAAATTTCCACAAAGATTCCAATACTCTGGTTATACCACGTGATCCTGCAAACATTCTCACCGGATATGTCTTTCTGAGTTTCAATCAAAATAAGGAAATAAGTATACCTTCTCGTCCCAACGGAGCCTAACCCTATATTAACGAATTCAACGAGGCCATTCAGTCATTCTTTTGAGCTACGAGCAAAACGGAACTCAAAATCTACCCACGGTTCCTCCTCAGTGACAGATATACTCTCTTCCTTTCAGTAGCAGTTCCTTGCACTCTCCATATCTTAGTAGCTTGATAGGAAGAGAGTCAGATCCGATGGAAATACGTTGGTATCTTCAGATTCCAATTTTCGATCTGGAGTATGCCAAAAAGGATTTTCGTATGCAGCTCATAAGGTCTGGAATTAAATCCCTATAAGTATCAGGGAACTTCCTACCATGTACCAATTCAAAAACAACCTGAAATAAAATTGATTAGCTGAAAGCCATTAAAAAAAACTCCCTGGAAGAACAGCCACAGTTTCAGTTTCAGTTTTCAGTTTCAGTTTTCAGTTTCAGTTCAGTTTCATTGATTTATCAATTAACCTTAAATACAATTCTACATTACTACATTGCAACTAATTACATAAAAAACAGTGATTACAGCGATTACATTAAGAAAACTTTACAAGATTGTATTTAAGATTAATTGACTAAGGAGGAACTCTCTAAATAGATAAACTAATCGAGAGAGAGTCCCCCCCCCCCCAATAAAAACAAAGAAACCAAAAGCATTTTATATGAAAACAGCAAACAACCAGATGTACCTAATCATACAGTAGAGGACTTCTTGTTAATTTTCAAGAATTCCTTAATATAAATACGAGTCTATGAAATAGGTTTTCAATTTAGACCGAAATACTGAAACGGAGCTAGAAACACGAATGAACAGAGGTATAGTGTTCCAGAGTTTTGAGCCAAAGTAGCCCCCTTGTGCTATTTTTAGACTGGGGTACTAGGCTCCAGGCCTCTAAAAAGGAAATAGTAATAATTTTGCTGCAAATTATGATACAAGCATGAAACTTGGTGGAGATGGGCAGTTTGATATGCTGAAAATGATGGAATGTAGACACAAGCTGAAAAATGCCCCCTTGTGCTATTTTTAGACTGGGGTACTAGGTTCCAGGCCTCTAAAAAGGAAATAGTAATAATTTTGCTGCAAATTGTGATACCTGCATGAAACTTGGTGGAGATGGGCAGTTTGATATGCTGAAAATGATGGAATGTGGACACAAGCTGAAAAATGCCCCCTTGTGCTATTTTTAGACTGGGGTACTAGATTCCAGGCCTCAAAAAGACTTTCACAATCATTTTGCTGCAAAATGTGATACCAACATGAAACATGGTAGAGATAGGCAGTTATCATACGCTGGAAAAAACCGGATGGGATGTGGACACAAGCTAAAGAATGCCCCTTGCTATTTTCCGATTTGGATACTAGATACTAGGCTCTATGCCCCCTTTTCCACTTTGTAATATCGCACCCAAAACAAAGTGTTCGCTGAGAGTTTAAAATTTGCTATTTTGTTTGAAGAAACAATAATAAAGTTAATTAAGAAATATAAGAGGTATTACCAACCGGCTGTTCTTACTGTTCTCGAGGACTGGTGCAGAGTTTGTTGTATTGTAGGATCACCATGCAAAGGGAGCCTTTTGTTAATGTTTTATGGATTTTTTACCGGTGTTTTACAGTGTCTTAGTTCGTAAAGGGACGGGGGTGGATTTCACCAAATGTCTCCACAATTTAGGTTGTTATTTTGTTATATTTTCTGGGATATAAATCTTTCGATATCAGGTTTTTGTTCTCGTGTGTACTACTGGTGTTTGTTTTGAAAGAGAATCAAAGAAGGAACATGGTGAAAACGCTGAGAAGGATGCGAAGAATGGGGCTGAGTTAGGTGTGGTAGAGGATCTCCGTATACAGAGGCCTCTTGTACTTATCATGTTGCCTGGTGGGATTGGTATATTGTGTGTCATGTTGTGGTTTGGAGGAAATAGGGAATGGGGCATGAGAGTGGGGGGCTAGAATTTTCCAACGCATTTTTTTAATTTGGTCGTTAAAGGTTCTGTCGTGTATTTTATGTGATGTTAAGTTCCTTGTGTACGTTTTCGTGTTCTGCTATGACCATTTGTTTTCGTTTTCGTCTGTTTTCCGATTGGTTTGGAATGGTATGAAAAAGGCATAACAGTAAATGGGAAACTCATTTGCTCCAAGTTGTAAAGGGTAGGGTGGGAGAATAGGCTCACCGGGGTCACCATTTCAACGGGAGGTGCTAACACAAGGATATGCTGAATGAAGGTTTGAGGGGGGGGAGGGGGTTGTGCTAAGCGATGCAATTTGATTGGTGGTGTCATTTGTTAAAATCACTTTCTAGTTATTGTTTTTTGTTTGTTGTTGTTTATTTTCAAAATCATTTGATCTTCAGCGGTTCTCCTGTAAATGTTTCTATGGTAGTAGGATCGGAATATTGTCCCCGAAGGAGGATACGGGTACCCTCAGTGATCCCTGGACAGTGGAACACTGTCAATGACTACATATAATTCGTTTTGTTGTGATTTTTGTTGCAATGGGTTTGAAGGGAGATGATTAGGTTTGGATTGAGATATTTGGCATTGTGCCGAATTTAGGCCTTATAGCTGTAATCATTGGTTGTATCAGTTTATCGTCGTGTTATGAATGTATGTATTAATGATGGGATGGAGCGAATTGTACATGAAGCACTGGAAAGGGGAAGCATAGGTGATTGGGGAAAGGGAATTGCCTTAACGTTATATGCGAAGTTTTTGGGAAAGGTACCATTAAATTAATCAACGAATTACATACAGGCTATGTATAAAGTATGAACATAACATTTGCGTTATTTGCAAGTTCTGTTTGTCTGCATGAAGACTTGCATCGTTTGTTTTTTAACTATCCATTGAATTGTAAGTGTAAATATAAGTGTGTCTGCTAGCAACTTAGCAAGGTGCGTGAATGATGGCAGAAAATCAGGAGTGAAAATAGGGCCACCCTGCTAGATAAATAGGTGGATTACACCGCTCAACAGCAACATTAAGTAAAATAATTCTTGTGATCAGCTAGTTTCACAACATCAATTCCAAATTTCAACAAGAAGTATTGGACCAAATAAGCAAATCTAAAAAGAAAATTTGGGATCATTTTTACACTTGTGTCCACATCCAATTTTTTCAGCGTATCAAACTGCCCATCTCCACCCGGTTTCATGCTGGTATCACAATTTGCAGCAAAGGATTACTGTATCCTTTTTGGGGGCCTGGAACCTAGTACCCCGTTCTAGAATTGGTACAAGGGGGGGGGGGGGCATTTGTCAGCTTGTGTCTACATCCCATCTTTTTCAGCGTATCAAGCTGCCCATCTCCACCAAGTTTCATGCAGGTATCATAATCCCGATCATAATTTGCAGCAAAATGATTACGATTTCCTTTTTAGAGGCCTGGAACCTAGTACCCCAGTTTAAAAATAGTACAAGGGGGCATTTTCCAGCTTGTGTCCACATTCCATCATTTTCAGCATATCAAACTGCCCATCTCCACCAAATTTCATGCTGGTATCATAATTTGCAGCAAAATGATTACTATTTTCTTTTTAGAGGTCTGGAGCCTAGTACCCCAGTCTAAAAATAGCACAAGGGGGCATTTTTCAGCTTGTGTCCACATCCCATCTATTTCAGCATATCAAACTGCCCATCTCCACCAAGTTTAATGCTGGTATCATAATTTGCAGCAAAATTATTACCATTTCCTTTTTAGAGGCCTGGAACCTAGTACCCATATCTAAAAATAGTACAAGGGGGCATTTTTCAGCTTGTGTCCACATTCCATCATTTTCAGCATATCAAACTGCCCATCTCCACCAAATTTCATGCTGGTATCATAATTTGCAGCAAAATGATTACTATTTCCTAAAGTACTTGAGCCACAAAATTAGCCTTCAACGTTTTTCTTTTTGCTTACATATAGTATTAAGTAATTGAATTGCATATTTTCTAGCAATAATAACTGAAGTAAAAAGTGTCTAAATAAGTTAAAAATTAGATAAAATGAATTTAATAAAACGTTTCAAATATAAGTATACAAAACACATAAACAAATGTATTTGTCTAGACTCCTCGTGAAAGCTAGAAATATATTAGAATAATGAATCAGGGGGGAATAAATTATAAACATAAAAAATCCTAAAAGTACCTTTTTTGCTTGACGCTCGATATTTTGGAAAATAATTCCAGACATTAAAAGATTATATATTTAGTTGCCAACTATTTGTTCTATTATTGCACACAATGGAAAATAATTCTAATCCTCAAAAAACAGCGAGAGAATTGTGAAACATATAATGATATGTTGAACTATCATGCTATACAATGCTGTAACATTACCTTCATCTGTTGTCATGTCACAAAAGACTTTTAGAAACTCTTTCCCAATATTCGTGGCAGAGATCGCGTAGACTCCAGAAGCTGATCCAGGAGCTTTAGTTTTTATTTCGAGACAACTTTTACCAAGTGCTGAAACATGAATGTTTATTCCTTTAAACAATTGGCAAGGGTGCACCATTTTTGCAGAAGGGAAGACAATAATTATAGGATTTATGCCCAGTTCTCTACTCTGCATCTCCGTTGATCAATTTGGGTGGACAAGATGAGTAACATCTGTAGAAAACGCTGTTTTATTTTGCATTACTCTCTCTGTTCCGTGTCCTATTTTTGGTCAGGGGTGGCTTGGGGGAAAACCTAGCTAAGTCATGACTGGTAATGGATAAACCAACCAAATTTAGCATGTTAAACACATGCCCCAAGTCAATCTCTCCAGCCCATCTTGCCATTCCCCTTGGATCCGCCATTCCAATATTCCATCAAGAGTTGGTGAGAAATCTCTCTCGCCCTCTTCCGAAATATTGGAATGGCGGATCACGAAACTACTGAAAAGGTAACGGTAAGAAGGACTGCAGAGATTGACTTGGGCAAGTTTACCGAAGCATACGCTCTGAAGCATAATACCGGTGTCTGACTATCCATGCTAAAAGATCAATTTCGGAATCAACGGTTGTTAAAACTGATACAAGAATCTCTTCACTTCTCTTGGACAGAAGTCTTTTTTATTTTCAGGAACCTAAGATATGGAACCAAATGAGAATTTCATGCACCCTTCCTTTTACCGTTAAAGGGGGATAAACGTAGAGATATTTATTTTTTAAAATTTTTTGGTGTAATTTTGCTTTAATAAATTATGAAAATTTTCGTTTATATCTATTATCAGCCAAGTAAGAAAACAGAATTTGTAAATTAGGTTTTTGCTTTGTGATCTATTTGCACGGCCCCGGCTGCAGTAGTTAGATGATTAAAAATAAAACGAATGAAAGTGAACCTGTCTCGCAATTCTTTCCAACTGTTCCATTCAGGCAGCTACATTCATAACTGTTGAGTTTATTGTTGCAGCCACCTCCATGTCTGCAAGGCTGACTGCCACATTCATCAAAATCTGTATGAAATAGAATTACATTAGGTCTCTGAATACCGTAAAACCTGCATTTAGCCAGTCTCTCTAATAAGTCTCCTCTCTGATAGGCCCCTCACTTCAAACCAAATGTTTGAAAAGCCCCCTCTCTGTTAAGCCCCGACCCAATTACATTCAATTAAAGGGATTACCGTAGATTTTCCATTCATTTAGTTCAGCAAATCTACATGTTAATTTTGATATGGTTTTTGTTAAAAACTTAAAAACTGTGTCAAGATTGTGTGCAGTGAAAAACGCACACATAAGAACCTAAGATTTTGAAATCAGCCTGTTTAGGTTCTTATGCAATGAGGCACATCCAGTAATCAGGGTGTAGGCTCTTAACACAGGGAAATATGCTAATCTAAATATTAACCAAATTACTTTATATTTTTTTCTTGGCCCTATCCACTTCAACCCAAGCTTACCCAGTTTACCCCTGCAAGCCCAAGTTCAGGAAATAGGTTGATTGGAAAAAAAGTTGCATTTATTTCCCAATGAATGAATGAAACACTTTATTAAGAACCTAGTTAACATATCGCCCTGAAATGGTTCTTATTTATTGGGTACAAAATATAGTATTTCAGGCTGTAGGTTGTTAATAGATGAAGGTTCTTATGAGCGGGTTTTTACTGTATTTGACACGTAAAACTACAGTTGAAGCGCATTGCCGTCGTGCAATTCAATGAACGAATCGGAAACCAAGACTGAGGTTTTTAGTCCAAGGGCTCGACAAAGCTTTTACGGCAATCTTCAGTGGGCTTATGCTTTTATATGAAGTTTTTGGTAGGAGCTTACAAGAGGGGAGGGCTTATTCGAGGGGGGGAATATTAAAGAATGTTAGAGGTTTGATGTCATATTGCGAATCTGGCTGATAGAGGAATGAAAACAGTGAAAAACACATAAACTTTGAACCAGGATTCCCAGGAAATGAACTATAACGACAATAGACATGATAACTAGACAAGCAATGTATACCAGGTGACTCAAAATTAGGTCCCCCTGTTCCAAAAATCATTGCAGCAAAAGTAGTTGTAGTTTGCTATAATCTGATTTAAGTTTTCTAATTAGCGACAGAAGATCGAAACATTTCCTGTACAGGATGACCCAACAAACTTGTGCTCCGTTTGCCAAAATATTGCAACAAAAGGGCAACAGATTCTCGCAAAAATTGTATATGATGTTGTTATTCAGATGTTCAAATAAAGTTTACTGCCATCTCCTTAAAAAATTCGTTGAAAAACGATGGAGCTATGGCCTTCAGAAGACCAATTTGCCTGATGACTGAAACCAGTGGTCGGCCATTTTGTCTTACTATTTTACAGTCATAAGTAACTTCACATGAAGTAAGAAATGTTTTCATTCATTCATTCATTCATTCTGCTGTTTCGTTTGTTCCATGAAGTTGCGTATCACTATAAAATAGTAAAACAGTACCTGAATGTCATAGCATCATCATTTTCAACTTTAGGACCAATTAATTGATTCATTCATTCAATCCTTCATTTATTCATTCATTCATTCATTCCTCCCTTCCTTCGTCCATTCCTCAATCCATTCATTCGTCTTTCATTCATCTATTCATTCATTCATTCATTCATTCATTCATTCGTCTTTCATTCATCTATTCATTCATTCATTCATTATCCATTCATTCATTTCTTCATTCATTCATCCATTAATTAACTCATTAATTCAATTATTCATTTAATTATTCATTAATTCATTCACTCATGCATTCCTTCATTCCTTTATTCCTTCCTTCCTTCCTCCTTCCTTCCTTCCTTCATTCATTCATTCATTCATCCATTCATTCATTCATTCATTCATTCATTCATTCATTTTAAAAAAGGCTAGGAAAATCTCTAGGTGTTCCTAGCTGATTTAGGCCTATTATGCATGCTGTACCAAGGCATGACATCCCTAATCTAACGTCCTTTCCAAAGCAAGGCGAAGTGCTTTGCTTGGCCAGGTATCCAGATTATGACTTCACGCGACCATGCTTAGCTTAGCTTGAAACTAAACAGAAACTTTATAATCTGCTCGGCCACTGACACCATTCACGCTGGGTAAAATTATAAGGTGGTTTCAAATTTTTATTTTTATAAAAGTTATGAATCGAAGAGTAAGCAGGGGGAGAATGATCGAATAAAGAGTTTCGAGCAAAAGTATGAATACGGTCATAAATCTTCGATTAAACTGTTAATTAGTCGGGCCTTAATCCAACTTACCAGTCTCACAATAAGTCCCAACGTATCCTGGTGCACAATTGCACATGAAGTGATTGACAAGATTTTGACACTTAGCTCCGTTTTGACAAACAACACCCTGACATTCATCAATATCTAAAATGGATAGATAAAGCACCTTTATAGAATAAAATCTCATCAACAAATTGAAAAGTAAAGCTTATAGTTCAAAAAGTCATGAAAAATAAATATACAATGCTAGTATCCAAATTATACTAGCAATAGCAAGCAATAATCAGGTAGTGTTACGTACTGGTTTATTCAGAATATTTCTTTCACGATGTTTACGATTGTGGTCAATAGCAACTCATGCAAGCAATGCCTTCATGTTAGAATTCTCTAAAGTCCCGAAATCATGAAACTCCAAAAATAGTAATAGTTGCATGCGAAATCGGTTGTCATCAAGTAAAATGCAAAAATAAGGTATCATCATCATTTCTATCATGCACATGCGCCAATGTCTATGGTGATCGCAGACCGCAATGATATAGTTTCGAAGCCCACAATAAGGCCTGCAAAGATTTTTGAAAACAAACAAATGAACAAACAAACGGAATCTAAAACAAAACTGTACTGTGTTAAACTTGAAATGGAAGTTGGTGAACTGAATTTTAACCCTAATCCTACTGGGGGGAGGGGGGTGTTTTCCACCCCCCTGTCGGTTTTTTGCAGAGCATTCTTTAACGACAAAAGCTATGACCCTCAAACTCTCTGACAATTACTAATTATCTATTAGCTAAATTTTGACCATTAAATCTTTGAACAATAGGTGTCACGTGACAGGTGACGCTACCATATTTGGAGCAAGGTATTGGAAAAATTAATGATTTTGATATTTTTACTCCCAGAATTAGTTCCAAATGTGGACTATTGTACTTTAAAAGAATCAGCAAACAATTAGCTTTCTTTGTTGTCAATAACAATGGAATTTCCTGACGTCAGCATTCTTAAATGATGACGTCACTCTGGCCGCCATTTTGGTTCATTTTGGCAAATTTTGAAATTTTTTCAGATAGATTTTGTTAAAAATGTATAGAATTGCGTTATGCAATGCTTTAAAAGCATTTTGAGCCAATTGTTATCAATTTGTGGCAGAAAAACACAGTTTTTAGTTATGACGTCATCAGTTTTTGTCATTTTCTTCCAAAATAACAGTCTAAAAACACCTCTATGCATCATATTTGAATTGGAAATGAATAATACGCCAAAAAATAATGGAAAAAGTCATTCAGATTACCTTTATTCCGTTTTTAGAACAAATAAGCCGGAAAACCATCTACGGCTATTTATAGAGGGGGGGGTGGAAAGCACCCCCCCCGGCTATGTTAGATCAAAAAAAGCCCGGAAGGATGAGGGTTAATTACCTATTGTGAGATTAGCTAGCTTTTTTGTTATTTTTATGAGTTTTAATGAATTTTTGTCCTGGCATTTACGAACACAATTGAGAGAAAGATAAGCAAAATTATTGCGCAAGAATATTTTGGTGCCTCGCAGCAAATATAGATTATCATCAACGAAGGAATTCTTCAAAATGATGGGTCGGAGTTTGCTAGCCTGTACAATTATGAATCATGAGCCTACTAGAATAAACTACCTACCATCTAGAGTAGCGTCGCCCATTATGGCCGGTCGCCCATTATGGCCGACAAGCAAGAGAAATTAAATTTCAGGGGACTGACCACTAGAAATAAAATTGAAATTGCGTGGAAAATCTTCGCTGACATCTGTTTTACCATGATTTGACTTTCAGGGAAGTTTCAGTTCATTTGCATTGAAACCCGATGAGAGGGTTTGTGCATATCTCTACCTGCGTCGCCGAGCTGGCCCGCCGTCGTACCGAGTGATTTTTGTTGCCTCTTGAAGTTATTTTCTGTTATCACTTTATGTGACCAAAGTTTCGTCATAGGTTCACTCTACATTCTACAAAGCAGCTGTCCATAGTTGTGCAAGGGAACAATTTAACAACATTAGTGTTTACCCCCATTGTACTAAAAAAACCCACACTGCACTCAGAGATGCCTCATCGCTGTTCTCAATATCCTCCTACTATAATGAAGATGCCTCACCACACACATCATGGTATCCCCCCACTCTACGAAGCTAAAGTTAATGTATAGGGTTTCCAAATAATATTTGAACATTGGTTAATGTTCGAAGAAGGATGGAATTCGATGTAACGCTGATCACACAATTTGATGGTTTTGGTGTTTACCTATGCGCTACTGAAAGATTTTAATTGCATGCTCAATGCTAACCATATCGAAGTTAACATGCAAAATTGTGTTGCCAGATAAATAGAAAATCGTTGGTAATACCTGGCATTTGATATCAGTGACGAGGGAGCATTTATAGATATGTAGGATTAATTTGATTTTGGTTTAACATGGGGTTCATATGAGAAGGAGGGGGCTAAATGGTGTATTTACTGTAAAGCTATTTTCTTAAGAGCAGAAATAAGTTTTGAAATCATTTTTGCAACATATTTGCATGGTATGAAACTCAACTATATTCCTAGGTTTCGCTATCATTTTGCTAGCTTAGGAGCCTAATGAACATCGAGAATCACCTTGCAGAGAACTGTTGAACATGTGAAGTCATTACTGAACCACCCATTCTGAGGATAGATCCGTCAACATATTTTTTTTTATATTCAATATAAAAATTTACAATAACGAGGTACTTAAGACCAGGGAGATTAAGTACTTAAGACTATACTTACAAATTACTTAACTACATAACTAAGATGATAACCCGGGAAGCAAGAACCAATGACTATCCCAGGGTCATGACATAAAACACTAAACTAAATTACATCTAAATATACAATTACGAAAAGCTACATATAAACGATGAACGATGTTTACTTAGACTGATTACATTTCGTTGTAAATTTCACTCGTTTTCATTTTGACTCGCAACATATTTTCCCAAAGTTCTGCTGTATGCGTGCAACCACAACCAGCATGTCTTGCTAAGCCATTCATAGTGCTATTTCTGCATCTTGCAATTCATATTAAATTGACTCCAAAATCTGATATACTTTTGCCTATTCTGCAGTTTAGAAATCGTAGTGAATGGAATTTGTGATGCATTGAGATTACGCTGAATACGTACCTGTTTCACAGTATGTACCAACATATCCCAGGATACAAGTGCAGGTAAACTGTGCAATGAGATTATTGCATGCACCTCCATTTTGACAGGTAACTCCTTTGCATTCATCGATATCTGCAATGATTACAATGCCTCGTCAACTTCTAATAGTTTACCGTGCGCTTAAGACTGCTTAACCCTATTTGACCTTGACATTTTGAGACACCCACTGCTGGAGGTGGGGGGGGGGGGTGAAATCTCACACTCAGTGCTGGGCGGGGGGGGGGGGGAGAATCTAAGAATGCCCTCTCATTACGCAGCAAATCTGATTCGAGCACGAACAGCACCAAGTGACTTCGTCTGCAATAGATTTATGCTAGACTTTCAATAAATTCGTTTAAAGTTGTATTTTAACTCCTTTGTTTGCGAAAGGCAGTCACCCAGCCCTGGTTGTAAGGTAAAAAACTACAGGTTGTCCTACAAGAATTTTACCCATATTTGTGGCAGCTGCGGAGAAGCTGTACGTTCTTTAGTCTAGGTCTTGACAAACTAGCATAGGATAGGCTTGAGGTTACGGCAAACGTTTGTAGGCCAAAAATGTAGAATTTCGGATTTCCTCAGATCTCAACAGCCCAACTTTTGAGAAACACAAAGATACCATCTTTGGAAGTAAAACTTATGTTGAAAAGGGAGGAATCTTGATTAAAAGAAAGAAAGTACAATTTTGCACACCTAAGTTTTTTCGATGTGGCTCCAATGTTAATTCAAGTTGTTTGACCCATTAAGCCACTCAAGTGCTTGAAAACAAATTTAAAACGAAACTATGCATATCAGTTCCTTTTTTTAAATGGGAAAATTGCTTTTTAAGCCCTAACTGCTTGACCCGGATTATCTTGTAACCTCTTTTGTTTCGATCTTTACAAATGAAATGGCATCCAGTAAAAGTTTCTTTTACAAGAACTGAAAAATCCACTAGGTACAGGTACGAAAAAGCTAATTTGTACTCTTTTTTGATTCATTCGATTGGCTCAAAAATTTGCACACGGCCAGAACGGTCTTCGAAATTGCAAAGGTTTTCTCAATATCTGTTTATGGCCTCTAGTCCGTCTTTTATAGCAAATACAGCTGTGGGAGGGCAGATAAATCATTTGCCACTTTTTGAGAGAGTATAATTTTAAGGGGAGACGGAATTTGAAAAATCCCAGACATTTTTTGGAAGCTTAGGATCTGCACTTCCTGCTGGTATAAGTCAGATTATCATGCCTCAAACGCGAGGGTACAAAATAACATTTGAAGGTGGTGCACTCTTCTAAGCAATGAATTTGACTAAAAAATATCAATTCACGATATTTCCAATTATTATGATATGGTTACAATCCCCACATTCTTGTGCATCGAATTCAAATAATGTATAATTTGGCTAGATTCAGTTACTAGTTTGGCTTTTAGGGAGAGCAAGCGAAATCTCGTTTTACAAACGTTTACCGTAACCTTAAAGTTGGGACGTGGCTTTAGCCAATCAGACGAGCACTTGCTGATTTATGGCACACAAAAGTCGACAAAATGATTACTTCATAAATCTCACTTTCTTTGTTCACCAAAAATGCCAAAATCAAGTGAGTGCTGCAAGAAATGGTTTAATTGCTATGTTTGAATTCTATCTACAGTTTAAAAAGGACTAATTGTATTTTCTATTGATAACTCAGTAACACTGTGTCATTTTCAGACGCATACAAAAAATGCAAGCACAGCACAGCGGTGCAAACCTTTCATTTTTTGCATGATTCTTTCAGTTTGGAGTGTGAAGTATGTGCTGTTTTTGAAACATATGCTCTTAAATACTGACTTCACTCGGGCCGCCATTTTGGGTCGTTTTGGCAAATTTTGAAGCTTTTTGCAACAGATGCTGTTAAAAATGCATAGAATTGCATTATGCAATGTGTTTAAAGCATTTTTAGCCAATTACTATCGATTTTGGGCAGAAAAACTCAGTTCGTAGTTATGACGTCATCAGTTCTAGTCATTTCTTCCAAAATAACTGCCAAAAAACACTTCTATGCACCATATTTGAATTTGAGATAAAAATACACCAAATAAGAAGGGAAACGGTGATTCAAATTACCTTTATTCCATTTTTAGAATAAATCAGCCGGAAAACCACATATTTCGACATTTTCCAACATTATGACGTCATTGTGACATCACCTAATTAGGTTGCCACGCCTGAAAACTACTAATTGGCTAAGAAAAGTTAGTACTACGCCCTTGCCAATTTTCAATGATTTCCTATAATCTACTGCTTTCTGTAGAGAGGGGGCTATGTTAGATCAAAAAAGCCCAGTAGGATTAGGGTAAAAGCCCGAGGGGGTCACTACCATATGTACCAGCACGGGATGTGCCATTTTTCGGGGTTCCCTTTTTCAGGCTGAAAATAAATTTTAGGGTGTCATTTTTGGTAACATCACAAATGAACGTAAATTTTGGGGTGTCATTTTGGAAGAAAAATGCTGGAGGGTATTGAATTTAATCTGATTTCAGGTACTTGGTTAGAATTTCGTATTTTGGTCACAAGTTTAGGGTATCTTTTTGAACGCCCGTAAATTTTGGGGTATGGTTTTTGAAAAAATTCATAAATTTTAGGGTTTGATTTTACAATTGAACATGGCACACCCCTGTCATCCGCCTATTAAAGTGACCCCCAAGGGGTAAAAGACTAAGAATGACTGTTTGCTTACCATTCTCGCAGAAAACTCCATCGTAACCTGGAAGACATTTGCAAACAAACCGACCAATCAAGTTGCTGCATGCAGCTCCATTTTGACATGGTGAGCTTTCGCATTCATTTATTTCTAAACAAAGATTATCAAATCGTCAGTACAGTCAATTGCCATATTATAGATAATATCTTAGAGTCTATAAAATCTTATCCTACACGTAGACTCATCATATTGGCCTACGCGTAGGCTAATAAAACCTATTCTTTTAGACTTTTTAATTTTCATTTTGAATATTTATACAGGTTACAGTATTTCAGTAATGAATGATTGTTTTTCAAATTGACCTGTGCTAAAAGCCTAAATCAAAGAAAATTACATTTTCTTAATATTTACAGAATTAAGATATAACTTGTACAATAAATGATGATATAATAATACAATGGATGATCGAGTATAAAAAAATTACATGGAGAAATACAATCTACCTCTCATATGGATCTTTTATGGGTTGCCAGGGACGGTGCAAATTAGCTTCCTTACCTAATTAATTCCTTAATCTTGCTTCACAATAAGAACACGCTTTCATGCTGGAGATTTCTTTATAAGAGGTATCTGCAAATCTACTTCTCATTTCGAATTGAATGCTTGTCCATGCGTCTGCAAAAACTAGTTATAACATTTCGCTAATCATTCAGCGAAAACATGTGCACTTTCCTACAGGGCGTCCCAAAAAAACATGTGCGCTGTTTGAGTGGCAGCTGTGGAGCAGCCATCCATCCAATGTTTCCATATTTAAGACTTTTGATAAAATAGGCATCAACTTAAAGTTTGACATCGAGTTTGGTTATTTCTGATAAGTAGCTGCTGATTTATGGAGCAAGAAAGTCAAAATCATTGGCTGCCTCAAAACCAGACGATTCATTGTTCTCCATTATGTTAAAATCAAAGAGATCGATTGAAAAGACAAACCCAGCCTCGTTTTCCGATGTTCACAAGTGAAACAGATAGTCTTGAATTGGATATTGTGATAACCAAGAATATTGAAAATAGCTAGGGTTGTTAGAAATGGTAATGTGGAACACAAGTGCTGCAGGCCATGACATGTGTCCATCAGTTATTTTGCTTCTCAAAAGTGATAAAGTCGTTTTAAACCAATAATATTGCGTTCAACAGACTGCCTGGACAATATCTTTGAGTTATGTGGTCATTAATTACTCCCAAATGTGTTTTTTGGCATAACTGCAAAGTTTAAGGCCATTTGATACTAAAATTCAAGTTATTAGGTTAAGTACGGAAATAAGGTCCTCTGGTTTCGAAACAACCACTGATTTTTACTTCCTTTCTCAATAAATCAATAAATCAGCAACCACTTATCAGATTTGCTCAAACTTGGTGCCAAACTCTAAGTTGAAATCTCGTCTATTCAAAATTTGGAAAATGGGTCAAGTTGGACTTATGGCTCCTCCACAGTAGCCATTCAAACAGCGCATATGTTATTTGGGACACCTCGTAGTTTATGACTTGATTAAATATTGACCCCCGGCGAATTCTCTGCAGACGAAAATTAAGCAAAATTCTACCACGTACAAGTTGAGAATCTCCCTTGGCACAATATCACTTTTCGAGGCATAATTCGCCTCACAATAAATTCCTCGGTTACTTGCTTTTCCCTTGAATAGAATTTCTTACAACAAATATTCTGCATACCATTTTCACAATGTTTCCCATTGTATCCTGTTATGCAGCTGCAGTTAAACCTGCCAATAAGATTATTGCAAGTTGCGTCATTAAAGCATGGCATACTTTGACACTCGTTGATTTCTGAAAGTCGTAAAAAAACATATGAAAATTGATGGGGATACGAACAATCAAAGTTCCAAGCAACGGATATCCCCCAAAAAGGAAACCTGTGATCATGCGCAGAAAGCATGTTTGGTTTGTGAAAAGAGTGTGGGCGGAGACTCTAACCACAACCAAAACAAGGATTTGCAAAGAAGCAAAGAGATTCTCGCGCATGGTAATAGGTTTCCCAGCTGTTGATCTGCTTAGAACTTTACAAGCATAACAAAAGGCTTATAGTCCGGTAGCAGAAAGGGGGGTATTACCACCAAGAGAGGTAATTTATTAGACTAGACTCTTTCAGTCAATTTTGGGGTGCTGAATCCGAATCTCGATGTTCTTTGGTCAGGCGAGGGGCCGTTTACGAGATATGGGGGTATTTGCCCCCAAAATTGGGGCAAAATGAAACTTTAGCCAAAATATCAACCTTCATCAACAATACAATTATATAAACACAAAACGCAAGTCTAAATGTCGTTTAATTTATATACGAGCTTCTCAATTGTGTCTTGTATCATTTTTGCTTCTTTTGGGGGCGGAATTGCCCCCAAAAGGGGCAGAGAACTATCGTGCTCGAAAATGATTTGAAAATATTCAATTATATCAAAATTGATGTGCCGAATCCGAATTTGAATGTTATTTCATCAAATTATGAACAAGTGAAGAGATATGGGGGCTTTTAACCCCCAAAAGGGGGCAACCTGTCATTTACAAATCCGAATTTTTTTTAGAATTGTTCAAAAATATCTATTTGCATGGAATCTGAGGCACTGAATTCGAAATGTAATGTTATCTAATGAAATTTGGAATAAATGTTAAGATATTAGGGGTTTTACCCATTGAGGGATAGAAAGTTATGGGTTACAGTACTAAAACGCTAACAGCAAGGTGCCAAGCTGTTAAATTTGGAGATATGATATGATGATGATGCGCATCAGTTGTTATACATGACCAGATCCTGAAACTGATTTGTATTAAAGTGATTTTAGAAGTTAAACAGTTGTATACAACCAATAAAACGTTTTAGTAAGGAAAGTAGATCTCCAAATTAAACATGTCAGATTCTCCATACCGTATTAGATGAATATTTCTGGACAGTATTAGTTTCCTTTTTCAACTTACTCTTAATTGTCACTATCGTCAATACCTGAGAGTGAAACATCTTCCTCACCCTCTTCTTCTTCTACATTCTTAATCCCGTATCTATCTGTGCCCATCAATCAGCAGATCTGCAACATCCTCTGGATATGCCCCCTCTATCCACTTCACATTCATGTCAAGAAGCCAACCACGAAAATGCGGAACATCGCATAACATAAGTGGTCGATATACACCCCTCCACATTCTTGCGACGAAATTCGCTCGTTTGCAATGCAGTTCTAAGTTGCTTTGACAAAGAGAGAGGAGTGAGAGATCAACAATCTTGCAGTCTTTCTCATGCTTCTCCCAAAACAAATTATCCCTGGCCTCGTTTACGGAAGCATGCTTTTCTTTCCGAAGATTGAGCACACGAAATGTTCTAATGCTTTCATTTGATCTTCTGTGAGATTCCGACTTTCTCCAAGACTGCTAAACAGATCTAAAAATTGAGGACTCTTCTTGACGTATTTCCAACACAATTGCTTCCCCTTTCGAATAAAACTAGATGCACAGTCATTCCCACTGAATGAATGCAATCCCAGCAGAGGCTTCCTTTGTTTCTCTGATGATGATTTGCAGGCACTCAAATCGAGCATCTTAGACTCTTCCCAGTTCCGTTATCAATGTATATGTTCAGATCATTGCTTTCCATGGCCAGCAAGATTACGGGCGTGATTAATGATGAAACAGTAAGAGTACATCATCACATGTAAGAGTACATCACTGTCTTAGTTCTGGTACATCCATGGACACTCCATTTGCAATCTTTCTGCACGAGAGGCTCTTCATTCATTCAGTGGGATTGACTGTTTATCTAGCTTTCTTCGAAAGGGGAATCAATCGTGCTGGAAATACGTCAAGAATAGTCCTCAATTTTTGGATCTGTTTAGCAGTCTTCGAGAAAGTCGGAATCTCACAGAAGATCAAATGAAAGCATTAGAACATTTCGTGTGCTCAATCTTCGGAAAGAAAAACATGCTTCCGTAAACGAGGACAGGGAAAATTAGTTTTGGAAGAAGCATGAAAAAGACCGCAAAAGATTGTTGATCTCTCACTCCTCTCTCTTTGTCAAAGCAACTTAGAACTGCATTGCAAACGAGCGAATTTGTCGCAAGAATGTGGAGGGGTGTATATCGACCACTTATGTTATGCGATGTTCCGCACTTTCGTGGTTGGCTTCTTGAGATGAATGTGAAGTGGATAGAGGGGGCATATCCAGAGGATGTTGCAGATCTGCTGATTGATGGACACAGATAGATACGGAATTAGGGATGTAGAAGAAGAAGAGGGTGAGGAAGATGTTTCACTCTCAGATTTTGACGATAGTGACAATTAAGAGTAAGTTGAAAAAGGAAACAAATACTGTCCAGAAATATTCATCTAATACGGTATGGAGAATCTGACTTGTTTAATTTGGAGATCTACTTTCGTTACTAAAACGTTTTATTGGTTGTATACAACTGTTTAACTTCTAAAATCACTTTAATACAAATCAGTTTCAGGATCTGGTCATGTATAGCAACTGATGCGCGTCATCATCATATCATATCTCCAAATTTAACAGCTTGGCACCTTGCTGTTAGCGTTTTAGTACTGTAACCCATAACTTTCTATCCCTCAATGGGTAAAACCCCTAATATCTTAAAATGTATTCCAAATTCCATTAGATAACATTACATTTCGAATTCAGTGCCTCAGATTTCATGCAAATAGATATTTTTGAACAATTCTAAAAAAAATTCGGATTTGTAAATGACAGGTTGCCCCCTTTTGGGGGTTAAAAGCCCCCATATCTCTTCACTTGTTCATAATTTGATGAAATAACATTCAAATTCGGATTCAGCACATCAATTTTGATATAATTGAATATTTTTAAATCATTTTAGAGCACAATAGTTCTTTGCCCCTTTTGGGGGCAATTCCGCCCCCAAAAGAAGCAAAAATGACACGAGACACAATTGAGAAGCTCGTATATAAATTAAATGACATTTAGACTTGCGTTTTGTGTTCATATAATTGTATTGGTGATGAAGGTTGATATTTTTGCTAAATTTTCATTTTGCCCCAATTTTGGGGGCAAATACCCCATATCTCGTAAACGGCCCCTCGCCTGACCAAATAACATCGAGATTCGGATTCAGCACCCCAAAATTGACCTAAAGGGTCTAGTCTCATAAATTACCTCTCTTGGTGGTAATACCCCCCTTTCTGCTACCGGACTATTAGACAAAGGGGCAGTCCTCGGTATCCTCAACAAAAAAGTATACTTCCCTATCGAATATTCTATTTGATAACAAAATGACAAGTTAGCATTTTTCTTTCACTATTATCACAGCAAATCAGCGATTGGGCTAGGCTAGCAAAAGCTAAAGCCAAACAAATATGCCACTCTGACGTTGGATGGAGAGTTTCATTGAGCGAACGTCTATAGCAGAAACTTTTGCCCCTTTTGAGATTTCCATTGACTGGTAATCAGTTTATATTTGCAGTAGCTCTGGGCTTTTGTTGAGATGAAAATATTACCTGGTCACTCATAACACTTCCTAACACTTACAGTTTAAAATCTTAGGGATAGATGGAGGTGATAATTTCACAATAATTTTATGAAGAAAGGATATATTAGTCAGGGCTGTTAGTGAAAAAATCGTGCACATTGTGATAGAAGCATGAAACTTGGAAAGGGTACACAGTTTGATGCACTGAAAAAGATAGGATGCAGACCCCTTCGAAAAAATGTCCCCTAATGCTATTTTTAGACTGGGGTCCTCGTTTCCAGGCCTTCACAGTGGTTGTTATGATAATATTGCTGAAAATTGTGATATTAGCATGAAACTTGGTAAGGATACACAGTTTGATACGCTGAAAAAGATAGGATACATACCCCTTGCAATTTGCCCCCTAAAGCTATTTTTAGACTGGGGTATTAGGTTCCAGTCCTCAACAGTGGCTACTATAATAACATTACTGCACCTTGTGATATTTGCATGAAATTTGGTAAGGATACACAGTTTGATACGCTGAAAAAGATAGGATACAGACCCCTTCAAAAATTTGCCCCCTAAAGCTATTTTTAGACTGAGGTACTAGGTTCCAGTCCTCAACAGTCGTTACTATAATAACATTACTGCAACTTGTGATATTTGCATGAAATTTGGTAAGGATACACAGTTTGATACGCTGAAAAAGATAGGATACAGACCCCTTCAAAAATTTGCCCCCTAATGCTATTTTTAGACTGGGGTACTAGGTTCAAGCCCTCAACAGTGGCTACTATAATAACATTACTGCAAAGTGTGATATTTGCATTAAACTTGGTAAGGATACACAGTTTGATACGCTGAGAAGAAAGGGTACAGACCCCGTTGAAGAATTGCTAGCCTGCGTGCAGACTCAACGAGGAGTTGAATCTGCATGCAGGCTAAGAATTGCCCTCTAATGCTATTTTTAGACTTGGGTACGAGGTTCCAGGCCTCTACAGTAGTTATTATAATAACAGTACTGTGTAAATTGTGATTTCGCACAAATACTTAGTGAGAAGACACAATTTGATACGAGGAAAATAACAGGATAGAGACTTTGGTTGAAGCTTGCCACCTAATGATATATGCTCTGGTACTCTTGATTTCTTGCAAGGGAGTGTCAAATACAGTAAAAACCCGCACATAAGAGCCTAAGATTTTGAACTCAGCCTGTTTAGATTCTTATGCAACGAGGCACATCCAGTAATCAGGTGGTTGGTTCTTAACAGAGGGACATATTTGAATCTAAATCTTAGCCAAACTTATGTACGCTCTTTGCCCTATCCATTTCAACTAAAGCTTACCCTGCAGGTCCGCCTATAACAGTTCTGTAAGTTATGTTTTGGAGTTCACGAAAGTGGTTGATTGGCAAACAGATTGCATTTATTTCCCAATGAATGAATGAAACCCTTTATTAAGAACCTAATGATATCAGGCTGAAATAGTTCTTATCCATTGGGTCCAAAAATATTTGCTTTCAGGCTGTAGGTTCTTAATGGATGAAGGCTCTTGTGTGCGGGGTTTTACTGTAGTGCCTTTTCAGTAAGGGGTCAAAATTGAGAGGTTTCACTTCAAAACAAAAGAAAGCCCAAACACTCCTCTCCTATCATTTTTCAACAATTGTTTGTAGACAGAATCCATTATACGATACGAAAAAAGCATATTTGCAAGAAGTGGAGGAAGGCTTTGAAACATGTGCAAATGGAAAAGGAAGGGGCCAAACTAAATCGCTCTGCTCCATTTGTCAAGAAGCATCGAATGAATGCCAAGCAAATAAGTACGCTTGTCGACAAAGACCAGGATACAGAAATGTGGCAGATCAATTGAAGAAATGTCAGGCAGTTGGAGAATTTGATGCGAATAATGAAAGTAGAATAGGCGATACTAACTGCAGCAATCTTTCTAATCAGTTTCAGAAGTGAAATTTCACAAGTGGTATGACAATATATATGATCGTTACCACTGTCAGGAACAACAAAAACAGCCACTTGCCAAGGGCCGAGACTCTTCAGCTCCACCAAGTAGACGTGCAAGATACAATGCAATCAACTTGCAGTTGAAGTTTTTCTTTTTTGTGAAAAAGAAGACGCAGATGATAGTCTTACAAAAGTGCAAACTCTAGGACTTGACAAAAAGGTTCGCAATTGCATAATTGCATTTATGGGTCAAAGATTGCTGGCAAGATTGAACGAAGGAAATCTGGCTGCTACTGAGGCTTGAGGCTCTTTTGCCATTTATCTTTTCTGCGTAGCGCACTATACGGTTGTCTTCGAGGAAGCTCTAGGTATTGTTGCAGGGATGCTTCTGGGTGAAATCCTTGAATACTCTAGAGATTATCATCAAGCAGAGGAGACGATTCCATTCCCGGGATTTCATTATTCAAGCTAAATTGCCAACGATCAACCTTACGGTGCATTAATGGAAGGTATCCAACAACTGCACAGCTCATGTTTGAAGGTGAGGGTGAAGTTGCGGTTTTTAGTGACAGGCGCTGGGATCACAGAAGTAGCTAAGCGCTATTCGAATAAGCGACCCCTTTTCATGACGCTCAAGTGTTCAGCAATCAGCGACATCAGCAATTATCAGGTCTGGAACCTTTGGGTATGGCATAAGAGACGTGTCCATTAAAGTTATCCTAATAAATATTGTAGATGCACCGAATCTTGTACCCCATACTAAAAGTAGGGGTCCACACCTCACCATTTTTAGATTATCAAACTGTTTCAATCACAACTTGCAGCATTGTTATAATAACCAGGCCTAGAACTTATTACCCCAGTCTAAAAATAGAATTCAAGGGGCTTCGATCATAGTGGTCTGCATCCTTTCTTTATCAGTGTATTTTACGTTGTGTCCTTGCCAAGTTCTATGATAATATTTCAATTTGCAACAATGTTATCATCATAACCACTGTGGAGGCCTGGAACCTAGTACCCCAGTCTAAAAATAGCATAAGGGGGCAATTTTTCGAAAGGGTCTGTATCCCACCTTTTACAGCGTATCAAACTGTGTACTCTTACCAAGTTCTATGATAATATTTCAATTTGCAGCAATTTTATCATCATAACCACTGTGGAGGCCTGGAACCTAGTACCCCAGTGTAAAAATAGCATAAGGGGGCAATTTTTCGAAAGGGTCTGTATCCCACCTTTTTCAGCGTATCAAACTGTGTATTCTTACCAAGTTCTATGGTAATATTTCAATTTGCAGCAATTTATCATCATATCCACTGTGGAGGCCTGGAACCTAGAACCCCAGTCTAAAAATAGCATAAGGGGGCAATTTTTCGAAAGGGTCTGTATCCCACCTTTTTCAGCGTATCAAACTGTGTATTCTTACCATGTTCTATGATAATATTTCAATTTGCAGCAATTTTATCATCATAACCACTGTGGAGGCCTGGAACCTAGTACCCCAGTCTAAAAATAGCATAATGGGGCAATTTTTCGAAAGGGTCTGTATCCCACCTTTTTCAGCGTATCAAACTGTGTATCTTTACCAAGTTTCATGTTAATATCACAATTTACAGCAATGTTATTATAACAACCACTGTGAAGGCCTGGAAACTAGTAGCCCAGTCTAAAAATAGCTTTAGGGGGCAAATTTTTGAGGGGTCTGTCTCCTATCTTTTTCAGCGTTTCAAACTGTGTATCCTTGCCAAGTTTCATGCTAATATCACAATTTGCAGCAATGTTATTATAACAACAACTGTGAAGGCCTGGAACCTAGTACCCCAGTCTAAAAATAGCTTTAGGGGGCATTTTTTCGAAGGGGTCTGCATCCTATCTTTTTCAGCGTATCGAACTGTGTACCCTATCCAAGTTTCATGCTTCTATCACAATTTGCACAATTCAGCAATATTTTGGTTCTAACAGCCCTGACTATATGCTAAGCTCGTTGAACAATTAACCAAACATGATCAATTGAAAAGACTCGAGAAATTAAGACTACGTTCACACGATACGGACCAATTTGAAAACGTGGAAGAATTTGATGGTAACAGGCTCGTTGCGATCTGCCCTCCAAAGAGATGTACCTACACATTAGGAATTTATCAGCCTCGTGTTAAGGTCACTGCCCTACTTAATTTAACTGAAAAATAAATTCTCAGCCTTTTGCATAACTCTATAGGCTACAATTTAAGGCAACCTCCATCACTATCTAAACACTGAAAGTAATGATGGTTTGAATCCAAAAGGGAAGCTGGAAATTTTGCAAGAGAGCTTCTTCTGAGAGTTCATTGATGTCACTTGACATCCAAAGCAAAATGAGGTCCTCTTAACCCTTCTTGATCTGCGGCCTCTCTCGTATTTGCTAGCGATTTGTATGGACTGTGCACAATATGTTGCATGCTTCTAATCATATGACACCATAGCTTGTTTTGTGCTATGATCGACGTTACGATTAACATTTTAAAGTGCCTGGAGTAAACTTCAACTTTAACTCTCTCAGAACTAAAAAATTCCGTCGTAGCATGTATTCAATTTCTATTTTGGACCCCGACGACCAATCCAAAGAGCGTAAATTTGGCACAGTGGAAGATGATATATCCGGGTCCAAAAAAGCATATCTGCGTTTTATCGACTATCCACTGGTCTGCATTTAAGATGGAAATAAATTTTATTATGGACTACCAGTATGAATGCAATAATGTATAAAGATGTAGCGTGTAGACCAAACATTACATGGAAATTTTGAGACACTCTTTAGTGTGTTAGGATATGACCTCTCAGCTAAAGCTATTTTCGTGCCTCTACGTTCTTCCAAGGGGGCCCTAAATAACAACCGCATGAGGTTTACTTCGCAACTATGTTTTCTCTGATACTCAATCAACTCGACTTATGCATCAAGGTATTCATCATAAAGTTACGCATCGAATGACATATGCGTTTGCTGTTATTTTCTCGCAGTAATGGTACTACAGAGAGAGAGGGACTGAAATCGTCGCCTCGAGGGTGGGCAGTAACCTTTAAAAGCATCGAAAAATTTTCCCCATTCATTTTCTCATTGTATTCAAGTGTTAACACGATGCCATTTACAAAATGTGCCGGTTAGACTAACGTTTTCAAAATCTACTCTTTTCAAGATCTGCTGGCAAAAAGTGCCTCTTTCGTTCAAACGGGAGGCCTGATCATTAAATTTTTCACCGCTTTCAAATTGAGTGCCGGTATCGTGTGAATGCAGTTAAATTACCAGTCTCACAGTCTTTGCCAGTGTACCCATCATTACAGTTGCATTGATAAGACGCGATCTTGTCAAGACATGTTCCATGTTTGCAAGGTTTGTCAGCACACTCATCTCTATCTGTAAATATGGGTGACATTATTGAAAGAATGTATGTTTCAGGACACGATTATCATTTTGGAAATCCTGAAAATGATACCATGTTCAGCGGCACATCCCCGTATGGAAAGTAAATGTGAGTGCCCCCCCCCCCCCGGGAATAGGGTCAAGTCTTTTTGAGAAAGAACATGAGTCTCTGTGGACCGAAACCACATCATCAACTCAAGACAACTGGTAAATTGAGGGATTCAGGGGATCACTCTATTCTCAGTCCAGAGAGAATGGATATGTTGCGTAGCTTTGTTAGCAAAAACAAAAACTGTTAAGAAATATTTGGATCTATGGAAGTTAAACTTAAATTTATCATAAACTTTTGAAGGGCACCTTGAACCTTATCTTTGTCATGAAAATTAAAGGGAATCTAAGCATATATAAGCCTGCGATAAAAATAACAGCGCAAAGACAATGGACCTTGACACCTGTGGAACCATACTTGGGTAACTGATCTTAAGTTAATACTGATATCTGTCTGATAGGCTAGAATTTGACCACAAGTGGATTGAGCCACTTTCATATGCTTACAAGCATAGGAATCATTTGTCGTACATAGCCGATTGCTCGTGGCCCAGCATAGGAATCATTCGTCGTACATAGCCGATTGCTCGTGGCCCATGGTCGAAACCGCCAAAGCCTCATTTTCATGGACCAATCAGACGGCTAAAAAGCGAAGGAGACAAAAGAAACCCGTGAAGATTTTCCTAAATTTTACCTACCTTCATAAAACGCAACCAGGACAAAAAACTGCTTGAGATTTCCCGAATCTTTTTAAAACAATCTACTCTCCAGATGTTTGGGAGTAAAAGTTTGGATGCCGGTTAAAATATCTTCAGGATTGGCGGAGTTATTGCCTCTCCAATAGACAAAATCGGCGAAGGCTTGTCGAGACCTGTTTACGCCACTTCAAGTCAGGTGATAAAGCCTCTTGATAAAACCTCTTTTGAATTTTACAAGTTATTTCGCAACGAGCAAACTTTTGCCATGAATGTAAAAAGTAGTACAATAAAGAAACTTCCCTAGAGTATTGCCACATGACTTGAAATGCGCGAACAAGCCTTTGTAGACTTTTTCAATTCACATAGAAACCGTAGGGGCATTGAATCTTCAATAAAAGAAAATTTAGCGAAAGACAATAGCAAGAACAATTGAAAAAACAGATTGTGGCGTTTTCGGGTCGTTCTTACAACAATCATTATTGTTATTACTATTGTCTCCCGGCCAGAATCTCTATTGTTAAAGGTTCAGTGCCTTGTCGGTTTGTTTGTAGCCATAACTCCACCAATCCTGGAGATATTTTAACGGGCATCCAAACTTTTACTCCCAAACATCTAGAGAGTAGATTGCTTTAAAAAAATTTGGGAAATCTCAAGCAGTTTTTTGTCCTGGTTGCGTTTTATGAAGGTAGGTAAAATTTAGGAAAATCTTCACGGGTTTCTTTTGTCTCCTTCGCTTTTTAGCCGTCTGATTGGTCCGTGAAAATGAGGCTTTGGCGGTTTCGATCATGGGCCACGAGCAATCGGCTATGTACGACGAATGATTCCTATGCTTCGTGGCCCATGGTCGAAACTGCCAAAGCCTCATTTCACGGACCAATCAGACGGCTAAAAAGCGAAGGAGACAAAAGAAACCCGTGAAGATTTTCCTAAATTTTACCTACCTTCATAAAACGCAACCAGGACAAAAAACTGCTTGAGATTTTCCGAATTTTTTTTAAAGCAATCTACTCTCCAGATGTTTGGCAGTACAAGTTTGGATGCTGGTTAAAATATCTTCAGTATTGGCGGAGTTATTGCCTCTCCAATAGACAAAATCGGCGAAGGCTTGTCGATACCTGTTTACGCCACTTCAAGTCAGGTGATAAAGCCTCTTGATAAAACCTCTTTTGAATTTTATAAGTTATTTCGCAACGAGCAAATTTTTGCCATGAATGTAAAAAGTAGTACAATACAGAAACTTCCCTAGAGTATTGCCACATGACTTGAAATGCGCGAACAAGCCTTTGTAGACTTTTTTCAATTCACATAGAAACCGTAGGGGCATTGAATCTTCAATAAAAGAAAATTTAGCGAAAGACAATAGCAAGAACAATTGAAAACACAGATTGTGGCGTTTTCGGGTCGTTCTTACAACAATCACTATTGTTATTACTATTGTCTCCCGGCCAGAATCTCTATTGTTCAAGGTTCAGTGCCTTGTCGGTTTGTTTGTGGCCATAACTCCACCAATCCTGGAGATATTTTAACCGGCATCCAAACTTTTACTCCCAAACATCTGGAGAGTAGATTGCTTTAAAGAAATTCGGGAAATCTCACGCAGTTTTTTGTCCTGGTTGCGTTTTATGAAGGTAGGTAAAATTCAGGAAAATCTTCACGGGTTTCTTTTGTCTCCCTCGCTTTTTAGCCGTCTGATTGGTCCGTGAAAATGAGGCTTTGGCGGTTTCGACCATGGGCCACGAGCAATCGGCTATGTACGACGAATGATTCCTATGCTATGCTTACATTCCCTTTAACTGGAAAAATATATCTTACCAATCAACTTGTCGCAGTGCAATCCAGTATGTTTTTCATCACACGTTACACATTCGTAAAATGGGCTTGCACACGTATCTCTGCAAAGTATGTCAGGTGGACAGGGTCTAAACTCCTCGCACGTTGGTCCAAGCTACAATTGAAAGAGATAGTGTCAAGAATGTAAGACATTTCTTGCAGAGCTTTCGATGTATAGGCGTTATCAGTTGACTCGGTAATTGCTGTTCGATTTGACATAGCGAGATAAGAGTTTCGACAATGCTCTGACAAGGCGTGAAGATAAGATGGAACCAAGGTGGCCCTTTCTTCCATTGACCATTAATGCTGACGATCTTTTCAGTCCTAAAAAAGCTGTTTCTCCGCTCGGACCGTTGAGAGGGGGTACGAGGGAAGGGGTAAAAGGTCTGAGACCCGTAAAAATATCGCTCCACGATAATCAATTATTGCTGTAAAATGTCTTTGCGTCAACTTTTTATGGCAATCTATGGTGCCTTGAAACATAGTCATAAGAAAACATTTTTTCTTCTGGCTATGCGTACACTTGCCCCAAGTCTATTTCGTCAGAGGCAGGAGGAAAATTCTTTGTTTACTTTCAGATAGGTCGTCGGACTTATTATAGTTGACAACATAGACATAGAGCAAGCAAGTCTTGGCTATGCGTAAAAATTCGTGCCCTCAAATGAAAGTTACTCACCTCGTAAAAGCGAATGCTTAATCTCTTCATTTTTCACAGTAAATACCATTTTCTTAATAACTTTGTCATAGAGTATCTAAACAATTTTCTGAAATAATTTTCTTAAAAAGGATGTTTCCCTCATTCTCCGAGAGTCTGAAGGGCGTGGCCTCAAAAGACTTTCTTCGGGGCCAAGCCCTCAAACCACCAATTAGAGTCCGATCCTATGAATCACTCCAGGGCCCAACTCCGCACTCGACGGCCCTGATCTCCATTATGTTGCTTTTGGTTGTGTATACGTCAATTCGAAAAGGAGATAGGCTGGAGAATTTTGCTACTCCATTGGCCAAAAACCTCTGCAAGCAAAAGCGTCAGGTAAAAAGAAGAACACACTTCAACTTTACGTCCAACAAATTTCCAGGAAAATTCTATTCAGTAGCGTGGCCACGGGGGGGGGGGGATTGGGGGCAATTGCCCCCCAACTTTTTGAAAAGATGGTCCTCGAGATTCCTTCAAAATCGATGAGAAAATAGCGGGGTATAGGTTGGGTAAAAATTTTTCTCAGAAATGATAAAAGGAGATTACGTAATTGCATTACGTGAAGGCAATTCATGGTGCTCCTTTGATTCAAATAGTTGTAATGTGATCTATGAGGTCAAACATCGGTATTGGATGGCTGTCATCACAAAGAGATTGGATTGGAAGATATGGCAGGTATTCAAATCTTACTCCATATAATGAAGTGCTTTATTGATGACGCCAAGCATGAAAACTAGACCCTTTGTGTGTGGGAAGAAACTGCAATACCTTAATATGGTCTGCTCCATTCAATTTTATGCAGTATCACGTGACATATTACACTGCTTCCATTTTTAGAGAAGAAAATTTGCAAATAAAGCAGCGGGCAAAGACATGGTTTTTCAAACTTTTTACAATGGCTTCGAGTACACTTCGTGATCCTGCGACGGAAAATGTTGTTAACATCGACCAAGTACTCATGCTTGGACCCATACAGCCCGTTATCGATTTCCCAGCTAAAAAGTATGGAAGTAGGGACTATAGATTTCAGAAAAAATGGTATAGTACATATGAATGGTTGGAGTATTCCGTAGAAAGAGATGCAATGTACTGCTTCTACAGCAGGATTTTTGGAACTCTTGGTAAGTAACAGTTTTTGTATACTTAAAGGCATTGAGTGACGATAAATAGACCTACTTTGCCATGTATCATGTGACCCACGTGAGAAAGATCAATTGTCATTCCCAACAAACTAAAAGGACCTGCTATTACACAATGCGTTTCATGTGATCAGTTTCATTTCACATGAACATTAGCCAATCAGATGCGCCATACAGAACCATGAGTCAGCAAATTCTGACAGATAGGGTATACCTTGCCGTCTTATGCTGATTCATTTCCTTTAATTTACCCTTTTCTTTTCGTCCAGCTTTACCAATTTAGAGCAACTAATTTTATATAATTTGTTGGTTAAATTTGGGTAGGTTCTTTCCCACCATGGAGTAACTTTCGATAGGTAAAACTTTTGGATCCAACTGAAAGATTATTATAAATGCAAAACTCATTACAAAGTCAAAGTATTTTCGATCAATATTACAATTAATTATCTCCTTGTTTTCAGTTGGCTGTGCTGAAACACCTTTCATAAAGGAGGGTTTTCGGAATTTGAAGAACGCCATGGGCAAAGAAGGCAAAATAGAGAAGCATATCAAATCAAGAATGCATCAACTGAGCAGAGAGAGGGCAATATGTAGAAGAACAGTTACACCAGTAAATGTTCAGCTTTCGGAGGCAGAAGCTGTAAATGCATCGAGAAGAGAGCAGGAGAAAAACGAGAACAGAGAAATTGCAGCTGTTATCTTTTATGTAGTGCGACACATCGCTTTGCAAAACGAGGCCTTTCGTAGACACGATGAGAAGTCGACGTCCTTAAACCAAGGGAAGTTTCTAGAAGAGATCAGATTTCTCACCAAGTATCATGCACCACTCCAAAAGTGGTTAGACAGCCATCCTGAAAACGTTTCTTGGTTAAGCAATGACATTCAGAACGAGATGATAGGTATAATTTCTAATAATGTGCTGGAGACCATCAAGGAACAGGTAAAGAAAAGCAGATTCTATTCTGTGGAATGTGATGAAGTCACAAGCCATAAGCATTCCTACATGTCAATCGTCCTCAGATATGTTCATGATCACATTATCTACGAGCGCGTTGTTGGACTCAAACACGTCCAAAGCCTGAGAGGAAAGTCGTTGTCAGACGTCCTCGTTGAAGAGCTTGGCAAGCATCAAATTCCATTGAAGGACATGATTGGAAAAGGCTTCCATGGTGCTAGCAACATGTCTGGAAAAGAAAATGGAATGCAGCAGAAGCTTACAGAAGCTGGTGCGACCATGTCACTATACTTCCATTGCTTTGCACATCGTCTCAATTTGGTTCTTGGAAAGTGTGCCGAGACACTTCCAATGGTAAAAGACGTCTTTTCAACAATTGGGTCGATCTTCACGGTAATGGGAGGGTCTCCACAACGCATGGCTGTTTATGAGGAAAATCTCAAAAGATTTTCAATCCAAGAAGGGAGAACTGCTCTTCGTGCATTTTCGGACACCCGTTGGACCGCAAGGGCAGACAATCTTGCCGCCACAGTCAACACCCTACCAGCCCTGATTGCCACACTCGAAGAGCTGAAATCCAGCGACGCATCTTGTGAAGGGCTCTTGATCAGAATCGGAACCTACGAATTTATATTAAAGGCGCTGATTCTCAAAGAATGCTTTGATCGTTCCAGATATGCATCAGAGTATCTGCAAAGAGAAGAGATGGACATGGTTACCGCAGTAGACTCAGTCACCACCCTTATTCGACAGATTTCTTCACTCCGTACTGAAGAAAAGCTTTCTGATTTTGTGCAGATGGCTAAAGAAAAGGCAGCCGAGTTAGGAATCCTTGATGTTTTCAGTCCACCAGATAAAAGACGCCGCACATTGCCAAGTCGCTTAGCTGATGGTCAAACCTTGCTAGATGCCACCTTCAGCCATAGAATTGGTGCCGAAACTGAGTATATTCAGGCAGAATCACAAGAAGATACTTTCCGCCGCAGTTTCTTCTACACTCTTTTGGATCTTTTGCTGAACGAGTTGCAAAAAAGATTCTCTTCCGAGGCCTGCGAAGTAATGGTCCAACTTTCGGCACTTTGTCCTTCCAAATGGAACGAAGCGAACGTTGCCAAACTAAAGAAATTTGCCAGCAGATATGATGTTCCACAGGAAGAAGCCGGTCGCGAATACTCCATGTTCCGAGATTCAGGATTTTTCGAAAGTTTGCTGCAAGAGATGGAGGAGAGGAAAGCAAAGCAATTTAAAAATCCATACCTGCCCCTGATCCTTAAAAAGTTTTCAGAGGGTGATCTTGCTACACTGTATCCAAACCTCTTTCGAGTCATCCAGATTGCTGCAACCATAACCGTGACCATTGCTAGCTGCGAGCGATGCCACAGCAAGGTGAAAATAATAAACAATTACATGCGTGCCAAGGTGGACGAAGACCGTCTTGAGAGTTTGCTGCTCATCAGCAGCGAAAGAGACTTGTCCAAAACCATTAAGTTAGTTGAACTTGTTAATCAGTTTGCCGGAAAGCCAAGAAAACTTCGCTTGTAACTTGATTGTTAATTGTTACTGTTTGGGTTGACTGGTTGACTGAGACAGAGACATAAAATGCTTCCATTTTTAGGAGATTTTACAAGCTAGCTTACTGTGTTGATTTTTCAATTTACTTTTAACAAGGATCAATTTAGGTCTAAAAATCATTAAAAGGACACGTTAATGCAACAAGCTTAGTTTAAAAATACACCAGGTTTTCAAAACAGGACCCAACCTGCTTCTAAAGTATTTGGAATACAAATTTACAAGTCTTTTCCGACTCATTTAGATTATGCACGATCATAATTAAGGTATGCTAATATGTAGTTTGTTTAAAATACTAGTCATCAGGAGATATACGACACGGCATTGTAAATTTACTGCTCTCTGAATGCCTTTATAATCATTCTCTGCATTGGAAACGAATTGGAAAAAATGGCAGAGGCTCATTTTAGATCGTAAATTAGATAACTCTTATCAAATTTTCAAATCTTCTATTCTAGTACTGACAAATATGGAACCATGAGATGCCCTCTAAGCTACGGTAAAGGATGTTTCTTCAAAAAAGTTTTCCTCGCGCTCTACATTATAGAATAACTGTCACAAAATCATCAAGGTTTCCATGTGATTAATGGCAAGCATGATATTGGGAGATGCATTCTAAGCCAAAGTAAATGGCATGGCCCCAAAAATTTTCCTGGAGGCTTCGCCCCCAGACCCCCTCATTCTGTAGTAGGAATACTCATCTGTACACTAATCACGTGCACACCTTCAATCACGTGCACCTACTATCACGTGCACTTAGTGTCACATTTATTATCACGTGTAACTCCTTATATAGCTAATCCTTAACACATTAATTTCTATTATTAATCTTGTAAACTCGTAATTTATTCAGAGTAGCACACTCATTAAAACCAACAACACGTCTCTTCGCTGCTCTCCGTTCTCTGGCTTGCGGAACGTATCTTTTTAAACTTCGATCCGTTTACAATGGTGGAGTACCCGGCTTTGAACTTCCTGGCTAAGTTCATGAACAAGCAAGCTCAGCCCTGGCGCTCATCAAAAATAGCTCTTGCATGGCACCTCAACAAACCGAAAAACCAATGCAGAATTATTCGACGACAAAATCTTCTGAAAATATGCGAATGTGAAAGAAAAGGCCGGCCTGCCGCGATTGTAATTCATCATGATCATCTGGTGTCACAGGTTGTTGGTTATCCTCAACAATAAAAACCTTCTCATTTGTCGTACATCCTGCTGATTCAAGGTTCCTGGTCCTCCTTTGCAGGCAAAAAACCTCGCACATCCTGCGGATTCAAGGTTCCTGGTAATCCTTTGCAGACGAGAACCTCGCACATTCTGCTAATTCAAGGTTCCTGGTCATCCTTTGCAGACGAAAACCTTCATCATCATCAAGACACCGACGCATCGTCATGGCCCATGCACGCTTCGCTTTTCGCCAAGGAAACAGAGAGAACATTTCAGTTTACCGTCGCTTGAACTTACAAAACCTTTGGACTTGTCGTTTTTCTTTCGTAAGTTTAGATATATTTTAATTCTTGCATTGTTGTTTTGCATTTCAGCCTTAGCCTAAACGTTAATCGTTTGCTAAAATTTTGCCAAACGAAGTTTTTTTTTGGAAATTTGCCACGTCCTTAGTCATGGACAGTTTTGCAATGTTCCCACGCCCAATTTCTACAGTAGGAAGAAGTATTGTTCCCTATGTACAACAGAATTGCGTAATAGGACTCATTAACTCTTTTTGACAATACCTTAATTGTGGATTTATTCAGAGTTGTTCCTTTGTTCATTCAAACATTGCTCAAAACTAAGCAATAGGACTTATTTCCCTTGCCACGTCGCTATACTTAATAGCTTTTCTCCGGATAATTCGAACTGTTTGCATGGAAACTACTCCGCAACCAAATACTGTTGTCGTGAAGTTCGCAAACCCAGTCATCATCTTGTCTAGGTCCTTATATTGAATTTGTACTGGACTCCCTCATAAGCCCTAAGTCAGATTCGCCCTTCTTTAGGTGTTGTTGCTGTATTTCTTAGAAGTATTGCTTATGGAGTTTCTTTAATTCACCTTTTGTAGACCTCTAGATATGGACAATCTTAATCACTGGACAATGTCGTTTTAAAATTAATAGTTAACGTATCATTTATTTCGTTTAAAAAAAATTGTGCCAATTTTTTTTTATAAGGAGGATGAGACTGTAGTAGGAATACTCATCTGTACACTAATCACGTGCACACCTTCAATCACGTGCACCTACTATCACGTGCACTTAGTGTCACATTTATTATCACGTGTAACTCCTTATATAGCTAATCCTTAACACATTAATTTCTATTAGTAATCTTGTAAACTCGTAATTTATTCAGAGTAGCACACTCATTAAAACCAACAACACGTCTCTTCGCTGCTCTCCGTTCTCTGGCTTGCGGAACGTATCTTTTTAAACTTCGATCCGTTTACAATTCCGTTGCCCCCCCCCCCCCCCCACTTTATTTACCCTGGCCACGCCGCTGATTCTATTGCACATTTTTCGTCGCAAATTTTGATGATGATCGTCCATAAAATCGTCTTTAGGGAAACTTTTGTTGTTACTCTAATTGCCCATCTGATTGGTTTATTCTAAATCATTCAACTGTTTGATGATTGCTTGATTTAAACATACCGTATATCTTGACAGGAATATGAAAATAAACAAAAATCAGAAATTCTATATTGCAAGCAATGTCAGGTTGCCATAATAGATAAGGGAAGATCGAATTACGGAAGGATAAAATAGGTCAAAGAGCACATACACTTGGCTAGCATATAAATTTTCTGAATGTACATTAATAGATATCCATCTTGTGAGAGGTATAAATTTCGGTTCATGTTTTTGAAAATTGATTGGCATTTTTACTTACCAGTGAGCTTCAATATCTTTATCCCCTATTGCTAATATCAAAATTCGTATGATGATATTTCCTATATCGAGTCTAACCTTACTTTAATGCGCGATAGTTTTAATCTCAGCAAGGACTGAGTTATCTTCATCTCCTAATCCTAACGCGCTACTATTCAGCATTAAAATTCTTAATGTAGTACTTCATAAATCTAATCAAATCCCTCCCATAAATTTTGCTCACCATTGTATTGTTTTAATCTGTAGAGTTGTAGTATTAGCCAATTGTTTAATTTTGTGTCTTTTTCTCTCCACAAGCCTTACTGCTAGTTAGCACCAAAATTCTTACTATAGCACTTCATACGTTTTATTCAAAATTGCTGTCATGAAATCTTACTAACCAGTGTACTGTTGTAATATGTAGACTTGCAGTGAGAAGCCGGGCTATCCGTTAACTCTGTACCTTTGTCTCCTAAGGCCTCAGCACTAAAACTCTCACTATGGCATCTCATAGATTTTAATCAAAATAACTGTCATTCAGCCAAACTAGCCTGTTTGTTGTCCTAATATGAAGGCTTGCAGTAAGAGCCAGGGCTATAAGTCAACTTCTTTCTTTATCTCCGAATGCCACATCAGTGAGCAGTAAACTTCTTTCTATGCTATTTCATAGATCTTAATCAAAGCTACTGCCATCAAATTTTACTTACCAGCGTACTGTTGTAATCAGTAAACTTGTGGCAAGAACAAGGGCTATCAGTCAACTTCTGTCTATCTTCAAATGCCTCATTGGTCGGCACTAACATTCTTACTATGCCATTGTATATATTTTAATCAAAACTACTGAGATAAAAAATTACTTACCATGCAGTGTACTGTTATAATTAGTAAACTTGTAGTAAGAACTAGGACTATCAGTCAACTTCTGTCTTTATCTCCAAATGCCTCATTGGTCGGCAATAACATTCTTACTATGGCATTGTATATAGACGGTGAAAATAGCCTAACCATCTAAGCAAGTGCCTAACCAAACTTTTTAAGGTTTGTATTGTTAGAATTGGTCATTGGGATCAATTTAAGACAATGTGCCATTTCTGAAAATTTTCGAATGTCACGTCATCGATGACGTCACAGAAGAGCCTAAAATTACCTAAAAACTTCAGTAGCTGTTGACATGTACATTGTATCAACATGGGAGTTGCATATTTGGAAAGAGCGCTTGAAGAGCATTCGATTGATGTATAAATTAATGTCATATGCTGACATAAGCATTTTGACCTATGACGTCATCAACACTTCTTGCCGCTCCATTGAAGGTTATATTTTGACAAAGACATCAGATTATCATGGGAAAAACATCATTGGATAGTGCTCGAAGATCTTTCAATTGATGTATTTGAATCTTTGGCATTTCATGACGTCAGCATTTTGACGTATGACGTCAGAATTTTGAAGTATGACGTCACCAAAAACTATAATTTGACTCAGCAATCAGAGTGACACAAGAATAACATGATTTTACATTGTAAAAGATCTTTGGAAGAACGTTAAATTCATTTGCTGACAACAGCAATTTAACAGGCATCATGACGTAAACCGAGAGTCCAAATATATCAACACAGAAACATGAAGTCAATATCGCTTTGAGCAGTTAGTCTTACAACGTTTCCAAATGTTACAAATGTCAAAAATCAACTTTACTTCAAGCTTTTCACGGGATCCATTCGTCTCCAGAATCTTCACTCGAAAGGAAGTCTGAAACTTCCCAGTCACTTTCACTACTGCTTGAAAAAATTGCATTTTCTGCTTCCATATGCAAATGTGCATTATCTACTTCCATATGACTTTCTTGCTCATCGTCTGCTTGATACTGAAAGTTGCTCGAAGATCCGGCAGAAGAACTTGATGGACTCTTTGCTCTTCTTCGCTTGCGCGTTTTACTTGTTTGATGATCTTTTTGAGCTGCACCATGAGCTGAATGTGTGTCATCCTCCTGATTTACAGCATCGATTCTCATAGGCTGGTTGATTGACCTTACTGAACGAGTCGTTTTCTTTTGCTTGTACTTTCGTCGTTGCTGTCCTGGCTGCTTTTGACCGGCGGGCTCCTCGTCGTCTGCATCTTCAAATATTGATATTCCTGGATACAAATTTTACAAAACACCTTAGCAAAGTGCTGCTGGCGGGGTTGGTATATATGTGAAGTCTAGTCTAAAAGCTGACAAAAAGAACAGATCTGAGTACCTCTACATCTGATTTTGAGACTGTTTGGATTGAAATTGAGAACACCAAATCTAAAAACATCTTGTGTTGTTGTGCCTATCGACATCCAAGCTCTGAGATTAATAAGTTCAATGACCACATGCAAGATATCATGTCTAAGATTGCAAATGAAAATAAGCTTGTATTCATTATGGGTGATTTTAACATCAATCTACTCAATCATGAAAATCACACACCCACAAGTGACTTTATAAATGCTTTCTTTACCAACCATCTACAGCCACTTATACTACAACCAACCAGAGTTACTGATACAACATCAACCCTCATTGATAATATCTTTTCTAATGATGTATCAAGTAAAGTCACAAGTGGAAATATCCTGATCCAAATCTCAGATCACTTCCCTCAGTTTTCTATCCTCAAAAACTCTGCACCTGACTACACCAACTGTTCTCATCTTGTTTATGATTATAAAAACTTTAACCAATCCCAATTTCTTGATGAATATCAGAATATGGATTTTGGATTTTTAGATTCTGAAGAGCAGAATGTAGATGGGAAGTTTGACAAATTTTTAGGAAATCTCAACCAACTTGTTAATAAACATTGCCCCAAAAAGAAATTGAACAAAAAAACTCTAAAACTTAGAAACAAACCTTGGATCAACAATCAAATTCAGCAGATGATGAGGCTCAGAGACAAGCTCTTTCAACAGTTCAAACAAACTGAGTCTCCTGAAATTTACTCCTTTTATAAACAGTTTCGTAATCGAGTGGTAAATGAGCTAAAGACTAGCAAAACTAAATACTTCCAAAATTACTTTACAGAAAATAAATCAAATATGAAATTGCTATGGAAAGGAATTAGAAACGTTATCAAAATGAAAGCAAATAGCAGTGAAACTAATTCAATCAATAAACTAATTGATGAAAATGGGTGTAAATTAACTGACCCTGACATGATTGCTAACAACTTCAATAGCTATTTTCTTGATGTTGCCAACAAAATCACAAGTAAAATTCCAAGAAATCCCAATTCTGCTCTTAGGTATCTAAATGCCCCAAATATTAACAGCTTCTTTATATCTCCCACAGTCCCAGATGAGGTGTCCTCTATAATCCTGTCACTTAAGAAAAGCAAATCTACTGGGCCTAATAGCATTCCAGTTAAGTTATTGAAAATTCTTGATCCTCACATCTCTGTACAGCTTTCCCAGATCATCAATTCCTCATTTCAAAATGGTATTTTTCCTGACAAATTAAAGATTGCTAAGGTTATTCCTGTATTCAAGAAAGGTGATGCTTCAAGGAATTCAAATTACAGACCCATATCATTGCTATCAATTTTCAGTAAGATTTTTGAAAAACTCATGCACCAACGTTTGTACAACTTCTTAGAACTCCATGACATTCTGTTTCAAATGCAATTTGGTTTCCGTAATGGACACTCTACTGACCTTGCGTTGATTAGTTTAAGTGAAAGAGTGAAATGTACCTTGGACTCAAACAGAGTTGGCTGTGGTATCTTTATTGACCTGCAAAAAGCTTTCGATACTGTTAACCATACCATCTTACTACAAAAACTGAGTCATTATGGTATCAGAGGTACCTCACTCCTTTGGTTTCAATCCTACCTGACAGATCGACAGCAGTATGTTTCAGTCAACAATTATTCATCTAAACTTGGAGGCATTACTTGTGGTGTCCCTCAGGGCTCTGTACTTGGACCTTTACTTTTTCTAATTTATATCAATGACCTCCCTAGTGTGTCCAAAGTTCTCTCATTTTTCCTGTTTGCAGATGATACCAACATCTACTATGAATCTGACAATATAACCAAGCTCAAGGATAAAATAAACAAAGAGCTGCTGAAAGTAAAGTCATGGCTAGAGATAAATAAGTTAGCTCTAAACATTGAAAAAACAAATTTTGTTGTATTTCACTCATCTAGAAGGAAATTGCTTGATGATATCCATATTAGATTTGGTAAAAAACCAGTGACTAGAGCTAAATATGTTAAATTTTTAGGTGTCCTGATGGATGAACATCTCTCTTGGAAATTCCATATTAGCGAACTAACCAAGAAACTTTCAAGGACAACTGGGATCTTCTTTAAAATCAGGCACTTCCTTTCACTTGATATTCTGAAAAATCTCTATTATTCCATATTCTCTTCTTTTCTAAGCTATGGCTCATCTGCTTGGGGTCTCTCCTATGATACATATCTTGCACCGCTTTTCTCGCTACAGAAGAAAGTACTAAGGTCTATCTCTTTTCAGCCCTTCTTTTCTTCTTCAACGCCAATCTTCTTTTCGCTGAAAATTCTTAAATTAGATGATATGATTAACCATGATATTCTCAAATTTGTCTATAAGTCTATTAATGGTCTCACACCTTCTCATTTCCACAACTATTTTCAGCTCGGTAGCATGGTTCATAGCTATGAAACTCGTCAGGCTGCTGGGGGTGACATTTTCCAGTCGGTAAGGAATACATTTCTGTATGGTCTTAAATCAATAAAATATTATGGTGCTAAACTCTGGAATGGTATCCCAACCTTTATCAAAATGTCAGTCTCATTCAATATCTTCAAGTCAAAATTGAAGGAATTCCTCATCAATGGTTATGGTCTATAATTCCTCATTAATTAAGAAGTAAATTGTTCTTTGGTGATTATTCTGGTTTTCTTTTCTGTTTTTTAGTAAAAATTTTGTTTTTCTTTTTAGTTTTAGATGGGGGGGGGCTCTCTCTCGATTAGTTCATCTACTAGAGAGCTCCTCCTTAGACAAATATATTTAAATTCATAATGTCTTGTAATGTTTTCCTGGTAGATTAGGTATTTCGTCTTGTTGTTATGTAACATGTCTTATTTCCTTATTTATTTTAAGTTACTAGATATTGTTGTATTTGTATATGAATTTAGGTATATTTGTCAATGAAAACTGAAACTGAAACTGAAACTGCATCGTCAGTATTCTTTGTCTTCGCACGCCTTTTTTTTCGTAAAGATGGTGGCAGCTGATCTCCGATGAACCATATTGGAACAACAAGCTCCTGTTTCTCGCACCATTTCCATCCATAATTGGCAAAGGGTATCATTTCAACGTTGATTTCAATACATCTTCGCCAGAAGTAGACTTGGTAATGCGCTCGCTTTATCACTTGAATGACAGAATCAGGATCTGGTGGAAGGCTCATTGATGACTTCATTTTCATTTCCTGGTACAGTCTAATTCTTGTCTCGATGTAGGTTTCTTTCGGCTTTCCAGTGTATAAGACTGAGCGAACAAACTCTTTAGCATTCTCTAAAATCATCTCACTGACTGACTCGTCTTTTCCAAGATCTGTAAGCAAGTCAGTTTTCCTTTCTGCTTGGATGAGCTTCTTTAGCACTTTAAATTTCCCTACTTTAAAGAGGTACGAAGTTGTATCACAGCCTGTTATCGCATGCACAGCTGGAAGAGTGCGGCATATCTTTGGACCTAGAAAATTACAAATTTCATTGATATCAGCATACTTGTTATGATCATATTTCATGTACCATTTCTTCCCCACATTACTCTGCTCATATGCCCAAATCAGAAGAATGAGAACATCGGTGTCTTTGGCAACTACCACCACATCACTATCAGCGAGCAAAGCATGCAGCACAAGACGGGTGTCTGCTTCTTCGTGGTTGCACCTGTACAGCAAGCTAATCCCACCATGACGCACTGAAAATGTAGCATCTCCTGCTGTCACTAAGTACGGGTGCTCCAACTGACTCATACCTTCTCCTGTTTCCATATACTTCACGAGAAGTTGAATAAGCTCTTCTTTATTCTGCCCACTGTTTAAAAACTCTTGCCATTTGTTTCCCTGCAGCATATCTTAATTAAATCCATCTATTTTCACTTTTAATCCTGACTCACCACGCTCCTTCCTGGTGCCTCCTTTGATGCTATCTGCTTTGTAGGTGTCATTTATCAGTCCTACTTGAATTGCCTCAACATCTTTAGGTGGCTTTGTAAACTGCAGAAAACCTCTTAGCCATTCACGGTATGTTCTCTTTGGTTGCAAGGAACGTACTGCTGCTAGCCCATCGATAAACCAAGAGCAATTCTTTGGTGGTTCTTCAGAGACTGAGTTGCATTCGTTGATGAGAAAATTTCTGAGAGAAGCCTTTTCAGACTGCCTTAGTGTTGAATCCAATGGAACTGTTGTTATTGGGTATTCAAATGCTTCTTGCAAGCTGACAGATTTTGCAATGATAAGGCCAAATGCCTGGCGATCTTCTTTGAGCAGCGTCACTGCCTTTGGGACAGCTTTCTTCTTTTCCATACCATTGCTCAGCTTGACTCTCTTTATTGGATCAAAGAGCCCTATCTTGTTACTTTCAAGTCTCTCGTGAACAAATGTCTTGAAAAGGGCATTGCCGATAGCAGGTGCATTAAGCATATCTCTAACTACAGATTTATCTATTTCAACTCCAGTTGATAGATACTTCGGTGGGCAGTTGTCAAAGGGATCCACACCATACTTAGCCAGCTGACTCTTGAGACTATTCACGTGATTTGAATGATTCTGTCTTGCACCGTGACTGAGTTCTTTGTGCTTGGAAGATGTCTTCATTATCAGTTGTTCTCTGAATTTCTCGTGAAGATTACTGTGAAGATGGATGGTTCCTACCCATGTATTGACTGTCTCAGTATTAGTACTGAATCCAGCACGAAAAGGTCCGGCAGTCCCTTTCGTTTCTTTGTTGAATAACTCTGTGACAAGGTCGCCATGAATGGATGAGAATTTCTCGCCTCCAATACTCGCTCAAAAACCTTTCAATTTCATCTCGTCAAAGGCTGGATGCCCTTCTTGTTGCAAAGAGCGTAGATAAACATGCTGATAGCTACAATATCTTGCGTAATCTTGATGATTGAAGGCAAAGATTTGCTTCAGCATATCTCTCTCAGATTGCAGGTGTCGCTCTATGTTTCCTTCTCGAACGGCTGATATCATTGCAAGCATGGATGAAACAAACATCTTTAAGGTAGGCTAGCGTCATACTTGCTTCAGTGAAATTGTCAGCCCGGGCTAGATCTGAAAGCAAGATATTAAATCCAGGTGACTCAATGACTTTCTCAACTGTGCATTGACTAGGATCCTTCCTGAGGGCAACAAGTGAAGATAAAAACTCTGGCTCTGTCTTTGTGTGGCTTTGGGTTGCTTCTTCTATCTTGAACTGAACTAGGGCATCAAAGACTTCTTTATGGATTCTCATACTTCTATAGTAATGGCGCCCCTCGAAGGCTTGATCCGCTGACCGCGATGCTATGATCCCTGCATCTACACACCACTGCTTGTATCCTCTGCAACTATGTCGCTTGAAAAGCAATTTTTGTCTCACGCGGAGTTGGTGAAATCTACCCATCAGCAAAATAACATTGTGGTAGAGATCTGTATTCTTCCAGAGAATATGGCACAGTTTGGAATAGACTCCTTCATCAGAGTGGACATATATGTAGGGAATCTCCAGATCTTGCATTATCTCCAGCAAAAAATCAAGGTATTCTTTGCAAACGGGATACTCCGATGGTTCAGCAGAGACTGGCAAATATTCTTGGATGCACTTTTCAGTTGAGACAGTAGAAATCTTCTTGTTAAATGGTGTCCAGGAGCCAAGTAAAGGCAGCTCTTTTCCTTGGAAATCTTGGGGTAGGGACCCTGCAGCAGACCAAGCAATGTCCTTTTTAAAGCAGGTATCAAGCTCATCACGCAGATTCTCGTCGTCATTGTAATTTGTGATTGGGGAAGGACCAACGCGCTTCCCAATGCTGTATGGTAGCACCTCTGTTTTTCATTTTCCACACTGCTCCAGATATCTAGTTGTCGTTCTATTTGAGATCCAATGGTAGGGATTGCTTCTTTTCCTCGCTTGTTGGCAGCTGAAATAGCGTCTTGTTGGTGTCATGAGTGGTGCCAGCGCCCCCTTAAAGTTTCCTGCCTTCCATCATTGTTGTCTAAGGTGCTGTGAGTGGTCACACCTTTGCACATGTTTGAAAGCAATAGCTGTCGTGATGATACCATTCTCGACCATGCTAGATTTTGCATCCTGATATCCCGATAAGAAATTGCATGATTACATTTGTGCAGCATGTTTGCAACTTCCCTGCTGCCTGTCATTTTGTGGATGACAAGTCCCATAACTGCTTGCTTTGGAGAGGTTTCTCTTGTTATAAGGCTCTCCCAGTCGCTTGCTAGAGACCATATCTTTATGGCTCTAAGTGAGAATTTGTTATTGCATAGCCATACTCATTTTTATTTGCACAATCACAGAAAAGGAATGAAAATTACTCACATAAGTTTTGGATAAATATACTTAAGCATTCTCGAATCGTTGGTCCAGTAAATCTAAACATTATCCAAGCTGGCCTATTCTTTTCAGCTTCCAAGACTGCAACAATATTTTCAAGGGAATCCCATGTTCAAATCTGATTCGAATGCTGAGCTCGAAATTCGAATGCCAAGCTCGAAATAAGAATGCCGAGCTCGAATGTCGAACTTGAATTTCATTATTTTGACTTCATGATTCTTCAAAGGCGCTATCAAATGATGTTTTCCCCGTGATAATCTGATGTCTGTGTCAAAATGTAACCTTTAATGGAGCAGCGAGAAGTGTTGATGACGTCATAGGTCAAATGCTGATGTCAGCATATGACATTAATTTATCTATCAATCGAATGCTCTTCAAGCGCTCTTTCCAAATATGCAACTCCCATGTTGATACAACGTACATGTCAACAGCTACTGCAGTTTTTAGGTAATTTTAGGCTCTTCTGTGACGTCATCGATGACGTGACATTCGAAAATTTCAGAAATGGCACATTGTCTTAAATTGATCCCAATGACCTATTCTAACAATACAAACCTTAAAAAGTTTGGTTAGGCACTTGCTTAGATGGTTAGGCTATTTTCCCCGTCTAATAGATTTTATTCAAAACTACTGGGATCAAATTTTACTTACCAACGTCTGCTGTAATCAGTAAACTTGTAGTAGCAACCAGGACTAGGGCTATCAATCAACTTCTGTCTATCTTCAAATGCCTCATTGGTCGGTATTGATTTTAATCAAAATTGCTTTCATTAAATCATACTCACCAATGTATTGTTATAGTCAGTAGACTTGTAGTACCAATCAGGGCTATCAGTCAACGTCGTGTCGCTATCTCCGAATGCCTTGCTATTCAGCTGGCAACTTTTTTCATCTCTATTGAAATTAAATGATCGGCATTTGTGATGTTCCACGCATATGACCACAGGTAACGGGGATTTGATAAAAGTGACAAGTACCTCCATCTTTACTTCAGTGTTTACCAAATTTGCTAATTTTGTCTAGATTCGTTTAGGCCAACCACGGCAATGTTTGTGATACAAACAGTTCCGGTTTCCACTCAAAATAAAAAAGAATAAAGGTCTGCAGGTTTCCGTAGGCCATTGCAGCTTCCCTCAGCTTTTTTGTCTTGCTCTGCAGTTCATCGGCTAGTATTCCTTTAACACTTGGCCTCAAAATGTTCGCCCATGACTCCTCTTCGCGGCTGTGTATTTCAAATTGAACTTCTGTCTTCGTGTCGATGGCACGAAATGAAAATATCTGGCCCACTGCCGTTCTCCCTATGATCGAGGAAAATTAACCGTCCATTCAACAATAGTAACGCCTTCGCAGCGAGTGGAAACCATTGTTTAAAGGAGTGGCTCTGCGCATGAATGGACACTTAATTTTCCTCGATCATAGGGAGAACGGCAGTGGGCCAGATATTTTCATTTCGTGCCATCGACACGAAGACAGAAGTTCAATTTGAAATACACAGCCGCGAAGAGGAGTCATGGGCGAACATTTTGAGGCCAAGTGTTAAAGGAATACTAGCCGATGAACTGCAGAGCAAGACAAAAAAGCTGAGGGAAGCTGCAATGGCCTACGGAAACCTGCAGACCTTTATTCTTTTTTATTTTGAGTGGAAACCGGAACTGTTTGTATCACAAACATTGCCGTGGTTGGCCTAAACGAATCTAGACAAAATTAGCAAATTTGGTAAACACTGAAGTAAAGATGGAGGTACTTGTCACTTTTATACAAATTTTTCCCCGTTACCTGTGATTTGACAGTGCATTTGATATCGTTCGTATTCTCATGCGTAGCAATCCCGTATCCTGTCAGTCTTTTGTTGACGTGGACAACAGTGAAATCTGCATGGTCCATGCAAGATAATCGAAGGATTGCTGAAAGAACTCTCTGCGATGATACCATGAGGATGACCAGGCTGTTTCAAATGAAATGCAATTGTTCAAATACCAAGGAAGAAGGCCCTTTCTGCAGTCAGGACCAGTTTACAAAAAGCTAGTAAAGCCTTTTATCTAAATCGTGATACAAAGCATTTGTAAATAATTTCTTATACCATTTTATTCAGTTAAAACGTTTACATAAAAAAGGTATCTAAGACATTACATATGAGCTACCGTGCAACCTACGAGGACGATGCCAAGGGAAGCAAAAGACAATTTTAGCCATAGGTCTAAGGGAATTTTAGAGAGTGATACGCCCCTCTGTTTGGATGACAGTCATAAAGTGTCAAATGCAAAGCAACAAAAAGTGTTCCCTATCCTCAATGCCGTGGTTCGTTGGACACATTGGGTCCACGGTATCCCTAAAGTTATGCTTGAATTTGTGAACATTTAATCTACTGAGACCGACTCTTATTTGGGAAAGATACGATAAACCTATTAGGTCATGAATCCCAAAGACAAATTTTGCAAGGGGGGGCCAATTAATGAAAATAGCTTTGTCTTAAAAACAGCAACAGACGGTGAAAGGCTGACTTCAGGATCGAGTTCATTCCCTTTATTAGAATTAAATTATTTTTAACTCTAGAGACGTACCTACCGAGTGTCCCAGAAAACTGAAAAAGAGTAGATCATATAATTTGCTGCTGGATCAAAATGAAAGTCACCCATTTTTTGCGGCCTTTTTTATATTTTTCCGTAATCTTTAGTTGTAAATTATCGATGTACTTACTTAATTTGCTAAGGCCAATAGGCCAAAGCTCTGGTTTTGATGTGGACACAAACTTGAGTTTTCATAATTAATATTTTGCTCTCAAAGCACCAATATCAACAAACAAGGTATCTATGTTCAAGTTGACTATTGCGAAACGTTTTGAAATTAATAAATCATTGAGGAAAGCTTTATTCTCATCGCTGGTCCGAATCAAATCTGCATACCTTTCCTTGGACACCTAGCAGTTTCATCTAGCTTGTGAAGTTGTGTTTGGGTGACCCTGTAGCAAATATCTGAATCTCAATCAGTGAATAAGCCAGGCCAGAAAAAATCACAATCAAAGTTAGAATTATTGAAAAAATTTAATCACCTTATGAATGTCTGTGACATGTCTGTGTCTGTGTCTTATAACAGGATGAGTAACCAAAAAAGACTGTTGTCTTGTAGCTTTGCTCTTGCTTTAAATGGTAAAAAACACAGTTTTTGTTAGATCAAAATTCCTTGCGTTGCACCATTTGGTATTGAACTGTGAATTGAGATACCTGTTTTTATTTCTGGCAGCATACAAACGATGCTCTATTCTTTGCTTGAAATGGTATAGATACTAGACGTCCTAATTGCTATCTCAAACCACAATGCATTGGGAGGGCTTCAATTTCAATGAGCATTTCAGATCTCAATTGGGTTCGTGCAGGTTCGTTTCCTTTCAAATTTGCATTGTATATTGGGTGAGTCAATAAAAACAAGCCCCATGTTAATATTTGCTTGAAATGGTAAGATACCAGAAGTCCTATGTGCTATTCGAAACAAAAATGCATTTGGAGGGCTTCAATTTTAATGAGTATTTCAGATCTCAATTGGGTTCGTGCAGGTACGTTTCCTTTCAAATTTGCACTGTATATTGGGTGAGTCAATAAAAACAAGCCCCATGTTAATATTTGCTTGAAATGGTAAGATACCAGAAGTCCTATGTGCTATTTGAAACAAAAATGCATTTGGAGGGGGCTATCTGTAAAACATGGAGTGTGGAATGATGGAATGGAATGATGGAATGGAATAATGGAATGGAATGATGGAATGGAATGATGGAATGGAATAGTATAGATGGAATGGTAGATATGGAATAGCCAAACTACTGGTCGCTTTGGAAAAAAAATTACACCAATGTGTTCCTCAAGATCTTCTTAGTTTATTTTACATATGTTTTCTTGAAAGTCTCATGAAATTCCCTTAAATATCGACTGAAACAACTAGCATGATAACAGACTGTGTGGGCAGACATCAGTTAAGTCGTTTAATTGATGTGAGTTGTAGGGAAAAAATCTGTAAAACATGGAGTGATGGAATGGAATGGAATGGTCGACATGGAATAGCCAAACTATTGGTCGGTTTTGAAAAAAAATTACACCAATGTGTTCCTCACGATCTCTTCAGTTCATTTTGCACATATTTTCTTGAAAATATGCTGGAATTCCTTCAGATTTCAACTGAAACAAAATTGAATCTATGCTAGGCTCGCGTGAACACAGCTGTGGAATGTTGAGAAGTGACAGGGATCAATGACAGTTTTAATCCTTATCCTGTAATGGCGCCAAGATCATTTTTATCATAAACGGGGGTTCGTAAGAAACTTTAGACAACAGCAAATTGAGTTATTGCTGCCCTCATGCACTCACTCACTATTGTTTGAAAACAATGCCCAGTTGTTCATCATTTGCACAGTTTGTGGTATTGTTTAGATTTCATTTCAGGTTGTGCAACTGTGAACTGAACTGCGTCGATTTTTCAAAAGCTATGCTTCACCACGTTGTGACTTTCGTCGGAGAATCCATAGTTTTTAGCCTGCGTGCCGACTTTGGTTACTGGGGAGGAGAGGGAAGAAAGGAACTACAAAGTCTGCGCAACGCCGTGCATTTCCTTGTTTTTGATCACATGACCGTCATGACCTATTTGCCACAAGGTTGCGCAATTTTGAGTCAGCTTCGCCCAAGAAACTTTGAAACAAATTGTGGCTTGCATTGCACGATCAGTATCAAATCAAGAGCGACGGAAATTTCGTAGATGGTGTTGGTTGTTCCTCTGAAACTGTGAAGACATTGCTATGTCAATATGTTTATCGCCGTTGCGTAGATTTGTTGAAGGAGCGAAGAAAGTTACTCGATTCAACATAAAACGTAAACAGTGTACTCGATCCTTGTGTAGGCCTAAGCAAACAGACCAACAAACCCATGAGTTGTCGAAAAGAGAGTTGCGTGAATAAAGAAGTAAACCTTGCTGCTGAAAGAAATTCCAGCAGAATAAATCTTTTCAAGACCTGTTTCTTACTCCACACGACTCACACGACACCCAGAGACAAGAGACTTTCCAAAACCGGTCGAAGCACTGAAAGTGCGTAATTTCCTTGAAAAATTCCTACATCACAACTTTCTGCTCATCAAGGATCCCATGGATGTTGAAAATGCGTTGGACGTGATTTAGGCCACTCTGAAAATTTGATCCATGCCAATCGTTCACATATTTACACGAAAATCTTGTGTACTTCCCATCATAGCAGAGCGGCAAGTCTTCCCTTCCCATCACGATCCGCTAATTTGTTCAACGACTGAACTGAGTACTTCGATTACAATCAACCTTTTATCGCTTTGTAAACAAGACAATATCAATCGTCTTCCGCTAAATCTATTGGGTCCTGGTTTGCTCGGACTCGATATTGATTGGCTTTCATAACAATAGAAAACAAAGGGCTTCTCGCTTGCGCAATTACATTGAAAGTTTCAAAACAAGAAAATGCACGGCGTTGCGCAGACTTTGTAGTTCCTTTCTCTCCACTCCTCCCCAGCGATCAAAGTCTGCGCGCAGGCTAATAGTTTTATGCTGCTGGCATATTTTGTCTTATCGGGTACCATTTTATTTTCAGAATTTTTAGGCACTAATGGTAATTTTGTCTGTGCAGCAGGCTTCACCATGGTGGGCTTTGCTTTACATACAGTCAAGCACGTGTGTGCTCCCAGAAAACTGTCTTGCAAAATTTCAGTAGCTGACGAAGCCAGATTTAATTTCCTCCGGGCTTGCTACTTGATAGAGGGAATGTTTGGGTTTTACGGTCACGGGGTTTCACCATATTTTGTAATCTTGTACGCTATGTTTCGGTTTGATGTAAAATATCGCAAAATGTTTTGCATTGTAAATTTTGAGCGGTTTTACGGTTTTGGGACCCCCAAACATCCCCTGTTGGTACTGTCAGAAAAATCACCAAATTCACATCAACAATCATGTGAAAGAAATCTACAAAAGTAACAAAGTTGTATGTTGTAGAAATGTTCGGTCACTGATCTGTACCTTCAGAGCTTTGGCTATGGGAGGTGAGCTTCTTTGACAGTTCGAAATATTTGCTTGAAAGAAGGTAAAAAATGCGTTGCAATGGTGACCATGCTAAAAAGGAAATAGTCCCCCAAATGCTATAATAGTCCCCCCAAGAGGTTCAAACAATTAGATTTTGAGTTTTCAAGTTTTTATGGCAAGGAGTCACTAAAATTTACTAAAGGCTGGCACCATCGATGTGTTGATTTTTCCAGGCACTTGCCACGCCATCCCCATGTGCAGAGATTCGATTGAAATTAGACGGGAAGTCAGAACATTATGATTCACAGCTGGTTTGATTCCGGAAGAAATTCTCAACAATAATACACTCATTTTTATAATAAAAGTGGTTCAAGTGGCTCTAGCCATATCGGATATCAGAATTTCCTGTTATTTTTGTCAAAGGTTTATAGATCCTGAGATTTCCTTTAAAAAACTAAACTATGAATTAAAAATACGAAACTTTTGTAATTTACCGTTATAATGTTCTCCGGTGACTCAAAATATGTTTTAACCATTTTTAAATTCTCTTGAGCGCAAATCACTTTATTACTAGTTTGAAATCTTATTACAAAGTGATTTAAGGCCTAGGTTAAAGGTCGCTCTTCTCATGCGCCGAACCTAATAGTTGAATTAGGCGCATGAGAAGAGCGACGTTTAACTTGATTAAGTTCGGCAGATTGAATTAGGTGCAGCAGAATGTACTTGGAGCGACTGATCCTGTCGCATTATGCGACTCTGGAGCGACTTCAAGTTAGACGTCGCTCTTCTCATGCGCCGAACTTAATGCATAAATTATACCTCATAATTTTCCGTTTTAAAGCGAGGCGGAGCATGCGTATATCTTCGAATAACGGGAAATTGCCGGAAGTGACTAAAAGGGCAATGGCTTGTCTTCATTCTGTTGCGACTAAGACAGAATATTGGGGATTGTATTCTAATTTTCAATCGAACGAAACAAAAACAAAACTTTCAGTTAATAGTATAGTTTGATTTCCGCATGATGGACACAAACTCAACTCTGAACGCAGACGTGTGACATTGCAAAAGTGGCACGTCCCCAGCTATAACTTATGACTGAGACGTTGTTGATTATTCTTCGTTTTACACGATAAAACACTGTACAGTTATGTTCATGACAAAGTTTAAACATTATTTGGCTTGCCCAGAGTTCGTTGTGTTTTGCTTTCTCAAAATTGGTTGCGTCAATTTTTTCCACATGCTTTTGTTCGTTGTTACTTTGAGAACAAAAGCTGAAGGACCTGTTCTAATGATTTTGTTGCTAGGCTACAAAGGATATCAGAAATTCAATTGTCTTTATATTAGGAGCGACACATTAGGTGCGACATATAATTCAGTGTCGCTCTACCGTCGCTCTACAGTCGCTCCTAATTGTATTAGGTTCGGCGCATGAGAAGAGCGACGTTTAACCTAGGCCTAAGAGCTCTTCGAACAAAAACTAATCATTCCAGAATGGAAATTAAAACTCATTCAGAGACTTTAGGTAGCAAAAGTGTCCTAACATTTAAGAGACTGTCTGGCAATCTTTGACCTTAGACGTACTTTTCTTACAATTTCTTATTTTTGGGAAGTCCAAACATGACAAAGACTCTGGGGACTGAGGTTGAAGAAACTTGTGTCCACATCCCATCTTTTTCAGCGTATCAAGCTGCCCATCTCCACCAAATTTCATGCTGGTATCACATTTTGCACGATTCATGTAATAAGCTCCCCCACTATCGGTAATATTGTATGTCATTCCTCAAAATTGGGGATAAAAGAGTTAAGATGCTTTAATTTATATCCTTTTCATTTGAGAATAAACCCCCTCTCTAGCTGACAAGCACCCTCTCCCTTAAAGCCCCCTCTGGAGTCTCCAAGATTGAGTAATAAGCACTTGGGGCTCAAAATAGCCTGTGTTCCAGACCATTACGAAAATATAATTTATTTTTCTGGAGTCTAGAACACAGGCTAACTCAAAAAAGCTTCTTGCTACTAAGAGTTTCTTGGAGTCTATCAAATTTGCACTATTTTTCAGAATCATTCTATTTTTTAAACAGGGCGTCCAACGTAACCAGTAAGATAAAACAATCTGTGGTACAATCTGCGTTAAAGTTATCCATTTTCATAGCATTTTGAAGGCAGTGTTCATGCTCTAAATGACAATCGTGTATGTAAAACCCACCATGGTGAAGCCTGCTGCACAGGCAAAATATGCTAGCAGCTTAAAACTTTGGATTCTTCGACGAAAGTCACAACGTGCTGAAGCAAGAAGCATAGCTTTTGAAAAATCGACGCAGTTCAGTTCACAGTTGCACAACCTGAAATGAAATCTAAACAATACCACAAACTGTGCAAATGATGAGCAACTGGGCATTGTTTTCAAACAATAGCGAGTGAGTGCATGAGGGCAGCAATAACTCAATTTGCTGTTGTCTAAAGTTTCTTACGAACCCCCGTTTATGATAAAAATGATCTTGGTGCCATTACAGGATAAGGATTAAAACTGTCATTGATCCCTGTCACTTCTCAACATTCCACAGCTGTGTTCACGCGAGCCTAGCATAGATTCAATTTTGTTTCAGTTGAAATCTGAAGGAATTCCAGCATATTTTCAAGAAAATATGTGCAAAATGAACTGAAGAGATCGTGAGGAACACATTGGTGTAATTTTTTTTCAAAACCGACCAACAGTTTGGCTATTCCATGTCGACCATTCCATTCCATTCCATCACTCCATGTTTTACAGATTTTTTCCCTACAACTCACATCAATTAAACGACTTAACTGATGTCTGCCCACACAGTCTGTTATCATGCTAGTTGTTTCAGTCCATATTTAAGGGAATTTCATGAGACTTTCAAGAAAACATATGCAAAATAAACTAAGAAGATCTTGAGGAACACATCAGTGCAATTTTTTTTCCAAAGCGACCTGTAGTTTAGCTATTCCATATCTACCATTCCATCTATACCATTCCATTCCATCATTCCATTCCATCATTCCATTCCATTATTCCATTCCATCATTCCATTCCATCATTCCACACTCCATGTTTTACAGATAGCCTTTGGAGGGCTTCAATTTCAATGAGTATTTCAGATCTCAATTGGGTTCGTGCAGGTTCGTTTCCTTTCACATTTGCATTGTATATTGGGTGAGTCAATAAAAACAAGCCCCATGTTAATATTTGCTTGAAATGGTAAGATACCAGAAGTCCTATGTGCTATTCGAAACAAAAATGCATTTGGAGGGCTTCAATTTTAATGAGTATTTCAGATCTCAATTGGGTTCGTGCAGGTACGTTTCCTTTCAAATTTGCACTGTATATTGGGTGAGTCAATAAAAACAAGCCACATGTTAATGGCTACTGCTCTCTAGATATCAAAGCAATGACAGCATAGGTTCCAAATCTTTAAAAAAGCTGCTGTAAAAGTGAGTGGCACATTTATTTTTATTTAATGACTTCAAAGAAACTTTAGCTAGAATTTTCTGAAATCTTCAATATTTTCTGAATTAGAGTGTCTTTCTTCTTTTTCAAGAATTCAAGAAAAGTTTTCAAAAAACTTTAAATCATCGTAATTTCTAAACTGCTCGACGTAACATTAAACAATTTCGAAAAAATCCATTGTTTATGAATGCCTACAATATGGTATCAAGCAAAAGTCTGTCACTCATCTGGTTTATGATTTAGAAATTTGATGACGTCATATCCTCAATTGAGTTGAAATGTAAGATACGCTGTAATTTCCAAAGATATTCAAAATTTCTGAAAAGTCCAAAGATAGAATTATAGATAAGTATCTAAAGTTTCTTTCAAGCCACTCAATCAGAAGAAATAGGTCTTTGAATTTTACACGCACCTTTTTACGCCGAGATAAAGATTTGGAACCTATGCTATGTTGGCATTGGAATGATAAGATGAGTTAAAAGTTAAAATGCTAAAAGTAAAATTTTACAATAGCTAGAAATATCTAGAAAGTTTGTCACCTGTAGAAATAAGTCTTCATCTCACTGTGTGTTGCAACTGTATGACTGTAGACTTGTCGTTTCGGCAAAACAAGATGTAAACGTGACAACAACTTCAAATCGCATATTTACCATTCACTGGTGAATGCATTCATTGCTACTATGGCGAATCATGGTGAATAGTGAATCTTGTGAGTGAATTTTTCTCCGCAATAACTCTTAATCACGCTTTGTCGCCAGAATCGTAGCTGATTCGGAAAAACAAGATAGGACCAGCATTTCATTCTTATTCAACGTAAATATCTTCTTAACATACCTGTTGGGGATACGAACAAGCTAAGTTGTACGACTCAAGGAATTCCCTTAAAAGGGCTCCAGATCGCATGCGTAGTAATGATTTACTATACTCACGTAATGTGCAAACCAGCTTGACCGATGAGAACAAGGGAAGAAACAAAAGCAGCGATGTGCATGACAACGTGAGCCCCAACATCGGTTCGCTCTCAACAAAGCTGACATCAAAACAATAGGGTCAGCACTTCATCTCCCCAACAAAAACTGTATGATTCCAGTGGTGTGGCTATTGAAGGATAAGGGCACCTTTGCCAAAAGAACATTTTTCGAGAAAGAAGATCTTCCTAAAGTTATGCTAGCAATGACATTGGCAAATATAGACACAGACGCCGCCACATGGACATACAATGCCTGCCAAAAGTCCTTGACACACTTAGGCCATTTCTTGACAATCCGCAGCTCTAACCTTAGCGATTAGGCTTAACCCTATCCAGACTGGGCTTTTTGAGCTACTAGAAGACTGGGGGGGGGGGGCTCATTCAGCCTCCCCTCTCTAAAATCGCCATTCCTTCACTTACGAAGACGAAACTCACCATGCAGGTAGCCGTACTTATGATCTATCATTTCAAATAAACAAATTTCTAAAAGTAGATATGACATCATAATTATTCAAGACCAACTGGCACGTGTCCACGAAAAAAATGAAAAAAACAACTTTTTTTTAGATCTTTATAATTTTCTAAGAATGATTCATGAAACCAAATTATGCCTATCAAAGCATTGTTAGAAGGTAAAAATATACTTATGAAGTAAAAAATTTGATTTTCGCAAATTCAAGATGGCGGACAAAGAGATTAGAAATCTTGTTTTTCTGAAAAATGACAAATGCAGCCATATTAGAGAATTTCTCCATAGTTTATAATGAAAACTACTTCGATGATAAGTGATCGTTGCATACTTCAATTTTCCTTTTCAAACTTTTGTTTTGATTATTGCAAAAAATGCTGACATCAGCATTTTTCCCAGTAGTAAGCAAAGGAGTTGGAAGGAAGAAGGAAGGGGGAAAAAGGGCGTCGAGGATAGTTATTTGGTGAAATTTTGATAATATCTTGCCAAACTAAACACTTTCAAGTCAAAAAAGTCTCACTGTAAAACAGATTCTCAAGATATGCATGAAAACTGACCGTTAGTAGTACTATGTGAGGATACCCGCGGGGAATCTTATACCGTTTGCGGCCAATTATGCACAAAATTCAAACAAAATTACACAGCTTAGGTGGAAACAACCCTGTTGATCAGTTTTAATCTATTTATTGCAGCTGTAAAACATTTTGGGTCGAAATATCCCTGCAGAAAGACCGCTAACTAATTTTTGCCATTTTCTTAAAGATGACATCATTGATGAGGTCACGTGACACATAATTGTTCTATTGTTTTTGGAAAAAATTAAAGAGACCTTATAGATTATAAGTTCACAAATGAAAAATGATATTATCAAAGGACTATGAGGTGATCTGGAATTACATCCATAAGCAGCTTACCTAAAAGTTAGCCCCGACCACTCTGAAAAAACAGCCACCCCCCGGCCCCCTAAATTTTTTTTCAAAATTTCATACAAATTCACACTTCCAAAGGATAGAAACTAAAAGTCTAAAAATTATTTCTTGGTTTGATGAACCAATTTGGAGCAGAGCTCAGTTAAGTAGATGGGGGGGCTGAATGAGCCCCCCAGTCTGGATAGGGTTAAACACCCCTCAGCGGCGTGATGGCCGGAGGGCCGGGGGGCACGTGCCCCCCCCCCCCCCCCAGCGACGTGAGAACGAGGGGATGCCGAAGGCGCCCAAGGTTTAGGGGGCGCAAAATGCCTGGAAGCTTGCTTCACACTAATACGAGCTAGAATGTATAAATGTGACAGAAAAAGTGTGGGAAATATTTTGCCTCAATTTTTAATTTTGAAGGCGCCTTTTGAATATGTTTAGATAGAATCAGAAATGTTTTTATTCGATGTGGAATCGATAACTCACTACAAACGCGTTTATATAGCGTCTAGAGATTGTGCTATCCCAATTCCAAAATTCCAAGGCGTTTTTACTCGAGTGTGAACTAATCCTGTGTAGAAAAGTCAGTGTTGTGGCCACGAGAGGTATTCTTTCCACAAGGCGCGTTTTCTAACGATAAGAAGGGCATGATCTCAAAAAATTTTCGCTCGCTCCGCTCGCATAAAGATTTGCTCCCATCACCAAATGCTACGTTTTTTTGTTTCGACGAGAGTGCAGAAGAATCATCATCCTTTAGTTTCAAAACATTTTCTAAAGAAGGAACCAGTCTTAAAAGCCTTGACGCATTGTGTAGGAGACGAGAGACAAAAGTCACAGTTTTCTAGGGGGCACCAAAAACAGGTTGTGCCCCCCCCCAGCCAATTTGGAGCCACCACGCCACCCCCAAAACAATGTTGATTTGCAAGGTTATTGTCCTAGCATTCCATCAGAGTCGCGAATCGTTCTGCGATCCCCATTTTTTCATCACAGAACAACATTGTTCTGAGGGAGAGAGGGGGAAATCGCAAAAAAATGCAAAAATAGCAAAGGTTTTCCAAGACTTTTGGCAGGCATTGCAGCTATCTGTATCCCGTAGCCGTTAAAAATAGGTTAAAGTCGCGCCTACACACCCATTGGTTACTAAGCTACACAACGCAACTGAAAGTTAATCAATCAATTAATTACATAATTGATTTTCTATCAATCAATTAAAGTTCATTAATTAGGAACCAAAATTGTCCGTATGACACCGCATGAATATACAGATTAATTCTATCAAGCAGGTATTTGGATTGCTTTTGCCACTTTTATAGAGTTGTTTGGTAAAAGTAGGCCCCTTTTTGCAAATGAGGCCCTGTTAGGGGGGTAGACATTTTTTCATATTTCATCATGAAAAATTGCCATTATTTCATATTTCAAATTTACCAAAACCAAATATTTCAAAATTATATTTTGGCTTAGAACTTCTGCTTCGCTTCTGAGGCTTCTACTTATTCTGCTTATGCTAGCTCGCCTGTGTCCCACCCAGTATCACCTAGCTAGCCTGGTTCCAATTTTTTTAAGAATTACCATTTTGCAGTTGTGTAGCCTGGGTCCTCTTTTTTGGGGGCAAATGTGGGGTAAGCAAGGAAAAGTGGGAGTCTGGGGATTTGCCCCTGGGAAAAGTTTAGGGGGTCATACCCTTTAGAATGCTGGAGACGCTCTTTTTCAGAACAAGCCGCCTAGGCTCGTGCCAGAATCAAAGAGTAAAAGCGCTATAGGCTAAACACCAAGAAGAAAGAAAACAAAGTTTAAAATAGGTTAGGGTAAATGCTTCCAAATAACCATTGCAGACAGGAAAGAGCACATGGTGACCTTCAGATGGGAGCAATGAGCTTCTTTGAAGCTGCGGCAATTCCGATACTTTTCTTGTTTCATATTTCTATTTTCTACTGGAGGGGGCAGTCCTTCAGCACACAAGGACTAGTTTTTAAGGGGTCCTCGCATCCCTTGTTTGACATAAAAGGAAAACATGTTCCCGTGGATTGATGCTTGCACAGCGGCACAGGGTCAACTCGAGTCAACTGTAACATTTGCCCAAAGAAAGTAAAATTTCAAAACAGACGTTCATTTACCCCATCAATTTATTGATTGAGGCCTGACGTGAACAGTCCCGTGTCAGGTTTCAAAAGCAGTTACAGCATCTGCGATCTACAATAGACCTTTTTGCTATTCTAGAAAAATCTGAATCTACAATATTTTTATAGATTTTCTAGAATTTTGGAATGTGTACGATAGTGAAGCTCTAACCCAACCAGCCTGCAAGTATCTTCGAGGTCGAACGCGGCGACCTCTGCGGTGGCACATAAAAGCAACGTAGCCTTTGTGGGATTTGGCTTCGAAGCAGAAGTCCAGGTACCAATGAAGATATTTACTTCCAGTATTCAAAATTGTTGAATTGAAAATCTGCCAACACTTTTGTAAAGAGAGCAACATGCAATATGGTTAATGGGCTCATTTGTGGTCTAATTGGACATGAATCGACTGCGTCACAACGTTTCTTCTAGAACTTTCGTTGATCACATTACATCGAAAATAATTAGTGCAAATGGTTTGTTTTCCTGGTGCTCTGCCAAAAGATTCTCAGCAAATGCGGTGATCTGATGGCGCGGAGGCGCAGCAACAGCACAGCTGTTGGCAACTGATTGCATTCTTGGCATTCTTAGCTGGTTCGCGGAATGCGTTCTTGGTTCGTTAGTTAGTGAGTTACGGCGTTACACAACTCCACTCCTATATGTACTCGTTTTACTTCGTACATAAAAAGAATGTGCCCTAACGGAACACCCAGACGAAGCTTTTCGTTCAAGCTTTTACTGCCGTTTTTAAAATGCAAGTAACGACAGCTTTTCCTTTTACCTTTTTGTCTTATTTCAATTCTTGTCAACTTCAACTCGTTTTAATACTCTGATCAAATTTGTATAAAGAGAAACAATACTCGTGCAATTTAAGGTGGAATTTGCTGAACATATGAAACACGAAGAGTGAGCGAGGTAGAAAGCGGAACGTTGTGAGAAACGCACTTATATTATTTGCCAAAATAGAGGCATACACAAAAAACCAGTTAATTGTATCTAATAAAGCTGCATGCTTAAAAAGTAAAGCTGCATGCAAAAAAGCCAGCTACCAGCTACATGATAAAAGCCAGGTGGTAGTAAGATGTTATAGTACGATCCATGTGTGGTACTCTGCGAGCGAAGCGAGCAGAAAATTTTTGGCATCCATTGTTGACTTAAATCGTGCCAAAGCCAAGATTTCATTCATTAGTGTTAGAGTGGAATTTCTTTTTCCTTTTTGACATTCAAAAACAACGATGCTGCAAGTGTTGGAGGGACGAAAACAAAGCTTGCCTCCCTTTTAAGTTTCTCATCAGATTTGGATGAATCATCAAAGCCCATCTTTTTTGGGTACGATTGGGGAGGGGGCAACTACCCCTTTTCCTCCTCTCCTCGCTACGCTAATGCCATTTTGATGTGGATGGACTTTTTGGTATTTAGGTGATAGATGCAGCCGGTTACTTGAATTGGCTTCACATACACTTGTGGCTGTTGATCCGCCATTCTATTTAACTTCCATGCCATTGGCTGGACTTCTAGCCTACGTGTAGGAAGGGGGGGGGGGGGGGGGTCCACACGTAGAGGCTACTGGATGCCACTGGATGCAAAGAACCTTTTTATGTTCTGAATCTTTGGAATCACACTCCTCCGCAGAAATGATTATTCTTCTCTTTTAGATGTAGTTATGAACTGGACTTGCTTTGAAATATTTGAACAGCTCAATACTCTGTTTTGAGTGGCTGCCTCTATAAAATGAATAATTTTCTTAAAAATCTAAAAAGATATCAAGTCATTTCACTATTTCATATTTCATACTGGGAATCAATGTTATTTCATATTTCAAAACTAAAAAGCCTAAATATTTATATTTCCCCCCAAAAATCTCAATTATTTCATATTTCAAATACCCCTTATAGGGCCTCGCAAATAGCTTGATTTTTCAACACTTGCATTGTTTTTGGTTGCCTAGCAGCCAATCAAAATTAGGCCCCCGGTAAAGAATCACCTATTTTTCACCTGGTGAAAATAGGGCTAACGTTGTATACTCTGACGTTCTGGAAATAAAAGTGGGAATCCCCCAGGTTTCCTGCCTTGGCGCCCTTCTGCTCCTCATACATTTCAATGATCTTCCCCTTGCTGTCCAAGATTCTTCTGTGCCTATGTATTAGCCTCACTACACAAGGACCCTCAACTTACGCTCATCTAATTGAAGTGAATTGATGTTGTTGTTGTCGCTCCAGTTGAGGGCCTTATGGAAAAACTCTTCTCAAAACGGCAAAAAATTCTCGCCAGAAACAAATTTGTTCCTGGACCAATCAGGATGCTAGACTTGAAATAACTTGATGGGATTGGCTGATTCTTCCTCAATTCAAACTTCCCTCCAAAGGCAAACAAAAGCGTTCGAACAACGCGTTCGACTGAACTGCTGCAACGATCAAATCTCAAAGTAACGAGCGAATTTACGAGATCTTTTGCGCCCCCAAACAACCAAAATAGCACTTATAGGTAAGAATTGTTTTCTTTAACCCTATCCAGACTAGGCTTTTTGAGCTACTAGAAGACTGGGGGGGGGGCTCATTCAGCCCCCCCTCTCTAAAATAGCCATTCCTTCAATTACGATCACGAAACTCACCACGCAGGTAGCCGTGTTTATGATCTATCATTTTAAACAAAAAGAATTTTAAAAATAGGTATGACGTCATAATTATTCAAGACCAACTGGCACGTGTTCACGAAAAATATGAAAAAAAAAAGTTTTTTTTAAATCTCTATAATTTTCTAAGATTGATTCATGAAACCAAATTATGCCAATCATATTCAATTCAATTTTCTTTGTAGAATACAAAACCTAATACAGTATACGCTAATCAAAAAGATGTATTCTACACGACCCAAGAAAAGCAAGCTTATCTAGCTTGGGCCGTTTACAAAACAATGGAAAAAAACATAATGTATGATGCTCAAAAATTGATTAATATGGAAAATACAAGCAAGACTAGTGCTGGTCATTGCGAGTTTAATAGCTTGCAATTATGGTTTCTTTATATTTACTGCTAAAGGCTTTGAAGTTAGAGGTTGATCTTAAGGGAGGAGAGAGGTTGTTCCAGAGGCGTGCTCCTACGTTTCGTAACGTGCTGTCTCCCCACTTTTTATTAGCTTTGAATACTTTATAGTCGTATCTTTGTCTAGTCTGGTAATTGTGAGATAGTTCATTTGTTTTAAAGAGGTTTTTGAAAACATCAGGAAGGTCTTTCTTCTTAAAGTGCATGTGGTGCATAAGCTTTAGGACCTTTAATCTGTAGAAATCAGCTAATTTAAGGATATTTAGCTCTTTGTGCAAGAGGTTTGTGGAATACTTACGGTCTTTGAAGTGAACTAGGCTTGCCGCGCTTCGCCTACGGCGCCGCGCTGGCCCGCCGTTGGATTTGCCATTCAGATGTATGGACAGTTGAATTTAGTGCGCCGTTGACAAAGGGATACATCTTTTTTTTCCATAATACATCGGTCTCAAAAGAGTACTTGTGAAGAGGGACATTTGTATAATTTGGGAGTATCTTTGAACACCAAGGCCAAATGTTGATACTTTGTTAAGAAGAGCTATTTAGCGTTAGAAATCAAAGCAATCAGTTTGTGGCGTATTCCACTCTCCAAGGGGCTCTGTTGTAGTTATTTGAAAATTTAAAGCAAGAGGGAGCCGATGCAAGAACGAACAACAGTTGTCTTGCTTAGAATTATATCCCTGCTGCGCTTTCTATTTTGTAAACTTAGTATAGATCCTCTACACTGCGTCTATTTTTCCTTGCCTCTTTTCATTTTGCATTGCTCTTTCCACTCTTTATAAACTATTACCCTGAAAAGTTCACTGTATACTTACCGTAAAAGCTCTATTAAGCCCCCCCCTCTCTATTAAGCCCTCCTCTATAATAAGCCCCTCCCCTCTGAGCCAAAATTTAAATAAGCCCTCTCTGTATTAAGCCCCCCTTTTTATATCAAATTGTAGTGGCTACCAAAGATTTCCCATTTATTGACCTAGATGAGCTTGAATGTTAATTCTGATGTGGTCTGAGATAAAACTGTGTCGAATTTATGTATTTGACTCGTAAAATTGTATATTGTGTCCGCAAAATACGGTGTAAATGATCTAAAAAGCTGTCATCTGTATCCCCGTCATTTGATTTTGTGAATAAACCCCCCTATATAATAAGCCCCCTCTCTAATATGCCCCCTGTGGAGGGCCCGAGATTAAATAAGCCTCCTGGGTGCTTAAGGCAGCATCCTCCCAGTCCTAGAATTACTATGAATATGGGTATATAACCAAGTTGAGATGGTAGATAGGCATGATTGTAAGATTTTTGGACTGAAAAGTTCAAAATGGCACCTTTCATATTCCCACAGCAACCAAAAATAGACGAAATTTTGCAAAAAAATGGTACATGGAAAAGTATTTTCATTCTCTACTGCTTAAAGTCATCTCATTGAAATTAGCTGGACTTCATGCAAGTATGTACAATGTCTGCCAAAAGTCCTTGGAACCATTTCTTGACAATCCGCAGCTCTAACCATAGCGATTAGGTATAATTGATTTGCAAGGTTATTGTCCTAGCATTCCATTAGAGTTGCGGCTCGTCCTGCCATCCCCATTTGTATGATTAAATTTTGATGGCAAAAAATGTAGACATAAGGGTCTTAATCCCCTTGTGCTTAGCCAATGTAAAAGCAGAGGTTCATTTTGAAGCTCCATCTTCGGCAAACATTTGACAAAAATTTCATTTAAATATCTCTTATCGTTTTGAAATTAAAAATATATCCATTACACAGATTGCGCGAAAATCGCATTTCCAGGAAATTGACTTCAAAGTTCATGAAAATGATAGTAATCAAATAGTTGAAATTTGCTAGGCCAATAACTTTCAGTCTCTAAAATCATTTTCTTGTCATTGTTGGACTGCCCTTTACTCCTAAATTTGTTTGTTGAAAGTTTTGAGGCTCATTCCTTGTTATTTTCCGCAACTATATTCTGGTGCTGTCAAAATAAGCCAATGTTTTTATGTGAAATGTTTTTGTGCTACTTCACAATTTCTAAGGGTTTTTTTCACTGCGTCAACAGTCATAACAAAGTTTGCAATAACATCATAAACACCAACTGAAACATAAGTTTTCCAGTAAAAGTAGATTTTGAAATTTATCTGTAGCCCTCAGAATAAAACGACCATAATTCTTTTGTTTGTACAAATAATAGCTGGTGTTAGTAAAGACATTTAACCCCGTGCAAGGTAAGCGAACGTTAGAAGCAGAAGTATCGCATTATCTTAGTTGTTGAGTTTTGATATGATCTCGAAGGGAATATGAGAAAATGATGATTCCAAAACTTTACGAAACCACACCGTGCCTTTTTACTATCTTTATTATCTAAAGATGTAGGTCACGTTAAACCTGGCACCCCAGATGGGAGACATTTATTTATTGGAGAATTTAATGCAGAATTGAGAGAAGAAAACGGCCTTTTGTTCAGTTGTTTACGTGCAGAAATCACGATGTCTCGGCCTAATAGTCCTAATTTGGAGGAGCTGGAATTAGAAGCAGACGAATTGGTTTTACTTTCGACAGTAGAAAACCTTCAGAAGCTTGCTCTAAAGTTAGGAATTGCAAAAGAATCGTATGATGGGCAAACAAGAGCAAGATATTAGTCAAAGCTATTCGAAATTATTTGGTACAGAAATTGGATGCAGATTTGTTTGGAATGGTGAAAGCTGGATTGGAAAGGCCGCCGCCTTTGGAAGGAGAAGAAGACAATTTAAGTGAAGCGGATGATTATGAAACCCGTACACATGCACAGAAGGAATTTGAGGATATGCAGAAAAGTTTTGAGCTGATGATGCAGAAACAGAAAGAGCTACTTGATCAGGCAAGAGAAAAATTAGATCGCGTGCAAGAAAGTCCAGGTATGAGAGATACTACTTCTCCTGTAATGAAAACAAATCTGGATATTTCAAGTGCTCTCCGAAGAGATTTTAAAATCTCAGGCCAAATTGGTATGTCAGGTCAATGAGAAAAAATATCTTTTGTAAGCCTCATTAGATAAATCGAAAATGGGCTTGCGAAAGGATATAAAGAATCTGAAATTATGGAGGCAATTGTAAGAGCGATTTCCCCAGGTGTCCAATTAAGAAACTATTTGGAATCCACCCCAAATCTAAGCCTGCCAAAATTTCGCAAAATAATCCGTTTACATTTCATGGAGAAAACCTCCACAGAGCTGTACCAAGAATTAGCCACCATTTCTCAAGGCCCAAAAGAAGACTCACAAACTTTTTTGATTCGCTGTTTGGAAATTCGCCAAAAGAGTCTATTTAGTAGCAATGAATCAGGTGCCACAATTGAGTATACCCCTGATATGGCCCAAGGTTTATTTCTTCATGCTTTGGAAACAGGCCTAAAGAATGAATCAATTAGAACCAAAATTCGCCCGTTACTGAAACAAAAAAACTGTTTCTGATGAAGTTTTGATTGAAGAAATGTCAAAAGCTGTTGCCATAGAAACAGAGCACAACAGAAAGGTGGTTTTTGCCAAAAATACAGCCAGAATCAGTATGGTAGCAGAAAATCCAAAAAGCCATGAATTTGAGGCCACTAAAAATGAAAAGGCAGAGCCGCAAAAGGGTAAAATGTGGGCAGCACTTGAAGCTGTACAGGCGGATTTAGCTGTAATAAGAGAAACGACGGCTCAAAAAAATGCCCTAACCCCAGATGCCCCAAAGAATAGAGTAAATCAGGGCCGTGGTTGCGCTTCATGCCAAGAAAGTGGTTTAGGAGACCAGTGTGATCATTGTTTTATTTGTGGAGACCCAAATCATTTTGCTCGTGGTTGCCGCAAGCAAAATCGCACCAAGCAGGGAAACAGGAGAAGGCTGCCCCCAAGGAGGGACAGGGAGTATCCGAGTTAAAGCAAGCGTCCCAGTGTGCGCATTGTGGTGAGATGCCTTATAAGAAAGGAGCTTTTCAGATGTGTAGCAGTTGTTTTTCTGTGAAATATTGTTCAAAACGATGCCAAAAGTTGCATTGGAACAATCATAAGACTCTTTGTTTGTCGATCATGGAGCTTTTGCGCCAAAACTCTGCTTCGCATGCTCAGACGGTAGATGAAAGTAGTTTTGCAAGCCATCTCACTCCAAAACAGACTTCCAAGATTGCAAAATTAGTCGGGAAGCGTTGTCTGATATCATGTAAAATGAATGGAATGGAGACTGATGCTTTGTTTGATACAGGTGCATAGATGTCAATTGTCTCACAGTTTTGGTTGGAAAATAACCTTCTTAAGACCAAATTGCAAAAAATTTCTGAAATTTTGGACACAGGATTAGACCTCAAAGCAGCTAATGGGACTAACATTCAGTATTTAGGATGGGTAGAGATTGACTTTGCCATGGCATCTGATGATACTCATGACAATATCATTGTTCCGTTTCTTGTTACATCAATCAAGCTTGATAACCCTATACATGATATGCATATTGACGTCATAATCACGTTCGAATAAAATTGAGTGGCAAAATGAGTCCATAATGGCGGCCGCGAGCTTCGGGGCTTCGGGCATCCCTGCTCCTGTCCCTGAAATCACATTCTCAGAGTCAAAATTTTTTGCAACAAATCAGCTCAGGAGAAAGCTGAGGCTTTAAAGTGTCTAATTTCATTTCTACTTCTTGCTTTTCGTTCCCAATAGAGACGCGACTGACCAAAGAAAATCAATCATGCGGCCTAAGGGTTATTCCGGACCCTTGAAATTCCCGCCAAACCGGATTAATCTGCGAAGCGCGCGCAGGCCTCGGGATGAAACAAACATTGGCCTAACATATTTCAAATCAGTTTCTTCGACATTCAGTAAGAAAAACACTTCCAGGGCTGCTGGTTGTGCAAATACATTGCCTCAAAGTGGAGTGCTCAATTTCCATGGAATTCGAAGGAAGCATGCACGACGTTTTCGTTCGTTTACCACGGCAGAGATTGGAAGCTCTCCTGGCTTTGATACTCGTTGAAGTTGAAATCAGTTCTTTCTCAAGGTAGGCCATGTTGTCTATATATTTTGTTTCAATCGTTTCTTTGTCGTTCTCCGTTGCTGGTTCTCATTCAATATTCTGCAAAAATGAGTTGTTTCCACCGTAAATATTTCACACAGAGAAGTGACTCGAAAATAGAATGTGCTTGGAGATCTATTTTTACATTATTCACTCTTTGTAGGAGAAAATGATGGCAAGCTCCCCACATTTTTGGACACATGACCGTTCAACTGAAAAAGCACATCCAGAAGACTCCATTTCAGATGTTTACAATGGAAAGTGGTCACAGGAATGCTGCATTGTAACTGACTTCCATTTTCTTGCATTCAATGAAAGAAGTGTCAGTGAAGTTTTAAAGCTGAAAATAGCTGGTTGGCAATTTATTGTCATGTGTGCTGCAGCAATCGCAAACAATTTCAACAAGCTGCTTGGCATTTTTAGAAGATTCTCATTGCTGTAGAGAATGGTTGGCTGCCAGAAGAGCATTTATTCCAGAATCTCTACAAAGTTACAAATTTCTCCCAAAGTTTGTGATACAGAAAGTGACATGCTCAGAAAATAAACATTCTCAAAGTTAGATTTGTTGAGATTTAAGATACCTTTGTTGAAGCCATGAATGTTGTTAGTTTCTTTTGCCACACATGACTCATTGTTCATTCCCTACTGCTTCTCTAAAATTCTTCTCAGCAATCCAAATTTGTCAAATGAAACAGAAAGATCATTCCACCATGAAACTTTTTTCCAGTCATTTATGTAGCAAGAAGCATCTATTTTGTGGTCATTCATTGAAATTCATCCACAAAGTGTGGGATAAATTTTGGCTGTGAGTTTCATGTATTGTATGAAATTGTCATTGTTCAGCAACATTGAATCCAGTATTTTAAGGGAATTGTCTCTGATAAAGTTTCCAGAGTAGCTAAGCAGTTGATTTGTAATATTTTCATGAAACTGTTGAATGATAACTTTCTGATGTGCATTTATAAGTGAAAATCCCTCAGTTCATTAACATTTGAATGAACGAATTAAAAAAATATTATCAGAAGGGGATGCTGTGTGAAAACTATTAAGGGCATTTCTAAAACACAACCATACCTCAAATCCCTCTCACATTTCTATCAATAATTTAATAAAAGCTTGCTTCATAGGTTTCGTTCCAATTTTGGAAATAAAAACTGCTCTTGCAGGAAATAATTTTCATCCAGCATTAAATATTGTGTTGCTCTGAAGATACAAAAGTATATTGGAACTTGGGAAGTGTGACACTCTGTGGAAACAAAGAAAACAGAAATACAGGGAAAAAAACCCGCGTATAAGAACCTAGTGGATTAAGAACCTACAGGCTGAAATTTTTGAATTAAACCCCAATTTTATAAGAACCCATTCAGCCTGGAATTTGAATAGGTTCTTATTTTTAGAGAGCATGGAGTCTTATTCACAACAGAAGTTTGTGGAAGAATGAAAAAATGCTTATATTACCTGATGAGAAGCTTTTGAAAGATTTTATCTGGATTATATAAACATTTCGGATTCTTCCACAAATTTCTGTTGGGGAATATCTCATAAATTCAACTGATGTGATCTGACAGTAAATAATAGGCCTGAAGTTTGAATATGAAGAAAAGAAATTCCTGAAGGCCATGAATAAAGTAAGAACCAATTTAAGAACCCGAAGAGCCTCATTTTCCACTAAATACCCAAAACATAAGAACCTAGTTTAGTTAGGCTGACTTGCAAAATTGTAGGTTCTTATACGCGGGCTTTTACTGTAGCTTTGCACTGCTCATAGCAGCTAGGGTGTTACCAAATTTCAATTCAGGTTGTTTCCAACATAAATCAGTGATAAACACTTAGCATTGTTCAGTTCTCAACATTTCAAAAACAAGTATTGTTCACAATTGATATCACAATCCATAATTGATAATCAACCAAGCAAACCAAGAATTTATTTATATGTTGATATTTCCAATATTTATTTGTGCTAATCCTTCCAAATAATCTCTTTCCTCTGCTTTATTTTGTCCAAACAACAATCTTACTCAAACCAGGGGTTTTACTTGCAACTTTGCAAAACTTTTGTTCTGTCTTTTTTAAGATCTTTAATTTTTGTCTAAAGCCAGCATCACCAGATATTTTTCGTCTGAACATTTCTGAGTTACAAACTTTGGGAGTAATTTGTAACTTTGTAGAGCTTCTGGAATAAATGTTCTTCTGGCAGCCAATCATTCTCTACAGCAATGAGAATCTTCTAAAATTGCCAAGCAGCTTGTTGAAATTGTTTGCGATTGCTGCAGCACACATGACAATAAATTGCCAACCAGCTATTTTCAGCTTTAAAACTTCACTGACACTTCTTTCATTGAATGCAAGAAAATGGAAGTCAGTTACAATGCAGCATTCCTGTGACCACTTTCCATTGTAAACATCTGAAGTGGAGTCTTCTTGATGTGCTTTTTCAGTTGAACGGTCATGTGTCCAAAAATGTGGGGAGCTTGCCATCATTTTCTCCTACAAAGAGTGAATAATGTAAAAATAGATCTCCAAGCACATTCTATTTTCGAGTCACTTCTCTGTGTGAAATATTTACGGTGGAAACAACTCATTTTTGCAGAATATTGAATGAGAACCAGCAACGGAGAACGACAAAGAAACGATTGAAACAAAATATATAGACAACATGGCCTACCTTGAGAAAGAACTGATTTCAAATTCAACGAGTATCAAAGCCAGGAGAGCTTCCAATCTCTGCCGTGGTAAACGAACGAAAACGTCGTGCATGCTTCCTTCGAATTCCATGGAAATTGAGCACTCCACTTTGAGGCAATGTATTTACACAACCAGCAGCCCTGGAAGTGTTTTTCTTACTGAATGTCGAAGAAACTGATTTGAAATATGTTAGGCCAATGTTTGTTTCATCCCGAGGCCTGCGCGCGCTTCGCAGATTAATCCGGTTTGGCGGGAATTTCAAGGGTCCGGAATAACCCTTAGGCCGCATGATTGATTTTCTTTGGTCAGTCGCGTCTCTATTGGGAACGAAAAGCAAGAAGTAGAAATGAAATTAGACACTTTAAAGCCTCAGCTTTCTCCTGAGCTGATTTGTTGCAAAAAATTTTGACTCTGAGAATGTGATTTCAGGGACAGGAGCAGGGATGCCCGAAGCCTCGAAGCTCGCGGCCGCCATTATGGACTCATTTTGCCACTCAATTTTATTCGAACGTGATTATGACGTCAATATGCATATCATGTATTGTCGACAGAAAACATTCCTGCTTTCATTGATTTTGTTTATGAAAATGCCATCAACGATGATGACTTGTGTTTCTTAAAAACAAGCAAGAAAACTCAGGTTATCCAAAAAGGAGAAACAGTCACTGTTCGCTGCGGAGCAAATGTGGAATAATAAAGAGCAAGACCCCTGTGTTGTTTGAACCGGATTTATCAATCTCAATTTCCAGTGGCCTTGAGTTAACTCAAACATTATTTGTTTAATCCAAAGGAAAGTCGCCACGTGTTTCGATCCAAATTAATAATCCGTCAAAGCATGACATTCTTTTGAAAGGTCGAACAATGCTAGGCACGTTACAGCTCGTTAAGTCAGTCACCCTACTTGAGGTTAAACATTGTGAAATAAAAGAAGATCCTAAAACAATCCAAAACGTTTCTGCGAATTGTGAGAACAATGCAAAGGAAACAAGTCCCACAAGTAGTAGTTTAGATCTAAGCAAATTCGATCTAAGTGGTTTGACACCTGAACAATGTAGCAGTGCAACTAAAATGTTAATTGAAGAAGCCAAGACTTTTGGTACCAATGATAGTGATATTGGCAGTATTGACGATTTAAAGTTAAAACTGACGCTAGACGATCCAAAACCAGTACAGAAGTCCTATAATTCCATTCCGCGACCATTGTTTCCAGAGGTTAAACAACATATCGAAGACTTGCTAAACAAAGGTTGGATTAATGAGTCTCGTTCAGCATACTCTAGCCCAGTTGTTTGCGTTCGCAAGAAGGACGGAGATTTGCGACAGTGTGTTGATTTTCGGGAGCTAAACAAAAGAACAGTCACTGATCGCCACCCTTTACCACGTGTGCAGACAACCCTGGAAAGTCTAGGTGGAAATTCTTGGTTCAGCATGCTCGATCAAGCGAAGGCCTACCATCAAGGGTATATGGATCTGTCATCGCAACACCTAACAGCTTTTATAACGCCGTGGGGATTGTATGAGTGGGTACGCATACCGTTTGGATTAAAGAATGCGCCAAGCGAATATCAGAGGTTCATGGAGCGATGTCTAGGAGAATTAAGAGTCACCATTTGCATGCCATACCTCAATGATGTGATTTGCTTTTCAAAGATTTTCGAAGATCATCTTCATCATTTACGCAAAGTATTCCTTCCGGAAACTTCGAGAGCATGGTGTTAAACTTAAGCCAAAGAAGTGTAAACTCTTTAAGCATGAAGTTAGTTGTCTTGGGAGAATTGTCTCTGCCGATGGATATCGTTTAGATCCTACTGGAATTGAGTCAGTGAAGTCTATTGCAAAGAACACGCCGAAAACAGTTGGTGATGTGCGTAAGTTACTAGGATTATTAGGGTACTTCCGACGGTACATCAAATACTTTGCACGTATCGCAAGACCCTTGTTTCAATTGCTGAATGCACCAAAGACACCAGAGAGAAAGACGACAAACAAGAGAGGACAACTTTCATCAAAGACGCCAATCTCTTGGGATTCATCACATCAATCAGCACTTGAAAGCCTGATCACATACCTCACCACGCCACCCATTCTTGCATATCCAGATTACACAATACCCTTTGTATTGCATACCGATGCATCAGAGCAAGGTCTTGGTGCTGTTCTGTATCAGAAACAAGATGGAGTAATCAGAGTCATTGGCTATGGCTCAAGGACATTAAACAAGGCTGAGCGTAATTACCATCTACATTCTGGGAAGCTTGAATTTCTCGCACTAAAGTGGGCGATCTGTGAACACTTCAGGGACTATCTTTACTATGCCAACTCGTTTACAGTATACACAGATAACAACCCGCTTACGTATGTACTCACCACTGCCAAGCTGAATGCGACAACACATCGTTGGGTAGCAGAACTTGCTGATTTTAAGTTTGTCATTAAATACAGACCAGGAAAAGCTAACATAGATGCTGATGCTCTGTCCCGCATTCCAATTGAAAAAGTCATGGCGGATTGCACTGAGACAACAACGCAGGACATTATTCAATGTGCAACAAATGCATCAATCACATCATCAGAGAATGAGTACACATGGATTACTGCATTAACAACAGATGAAAATGTGCAACCTCGTTCCCAGGGTGTTCTGACGTCATACGCTGGTCACGAAGCCGAAAGAACACCCTGGTACACTTGGCATCAATCTTGCCAATATATGGCAAGATGCGCCCCATTATGGATTTACAGTTTGCTAGGCAACGATAATCGACGAAAAATGGTCGTTGCTCTAGCGCCAATTCTGAAGTATATAAATTGAGAAATTAAAAACACACACTTTGAGGACTCTATTTTAGCCCTTTTTAAGGTATTTAATCATTAATCAGGGGTTAGCAAGTGCATTTAGTAGGAAAACGAGCACGATCCATTTGGGTGGAAAAAGGGCCTAAGTTGAAATTTTCGAGAATTTCCCACACAGCTTTGAAAATAGAATTGCTCGTTATTCGGCGAATTTTAGAGATAAATTGGAGATTAAAAGTGTTTTATTGAAAGAATACAGTTTTCCGTTGATTTTTGACATGCCGCGGCCGTTTAATCCTCGCAAAACGGAGTTACGGTGTAAAATGGGGTAGGCTGAAATTATTCCCCATTTTTGGGGGGCGCGCGTTCCGCTTCTGGGGGCAATATTGAGCCCCAAATTACGTTATTTGACTTGCAGACGAATGGTCTCTTGAAAACTTTTTTCTGTTTTGAAATCGGGCTTGTAACCATGGAGCATCGACTCCAAACGTAACCTCAGGTCGGAAAATCGCAACATTTATTTTTCAACCCCCTGTTATGACGTCATAATGAGCCCAACATTTCCTGAAACTCCAAAATTCGGATGTGCCGTGGTCCATTACCCCTCTTAAACTCCTCACTTGCCCCATAAACCCCATTGATTTTGTGAAATTACCGATTCAATAAAGGCCATTTTTGAATGGGAGCAAGTTATAATCTGATTTTACTATTGTTTTCGAATAGCCAATCAAATTGCCGAACGGCCTCTTGTATCCCAGAGTAGAGGTAGAGCAACGAACTCGCTCTGGGGACGAGATTGGAAAATGTGCTAAATTATGATTTAGATCCGATCAAGCAACTGGATTTCAATCAAATCAGTACAAGCGATTTCAGAGAAGCGCAAGAGAATGACACAACCATCCATCGAGTGATAGAATACAAAAGTCGTGGACGATTTCCTTCAAAGGAGGAGAGAGGTAATGAGCCACACAACGTAAAGTTATTGATGCGCGAGTGGAACAATTTACGTCTAGAAAATGGTATCCTGAACCAGGGGCGCACATTCCGAAATTCATTGGGGGGTTGTAAATGCATTTGGGACCGAATTTTTAACAGCTGAACTGAGACCCAAGTTACAATATTTTGGATTGCCATCGAAGCTTCCCAGGAGCGGATCCAGCCCGAAGTTGAAAGGCGGGCAACTGGCACAGTGGGCACCAAAAACTATGGAAAGTGAGCGCACTGAAGGCGCGTGAAAATTTCTTGGACGCTTTTTAAAGAACATTTTTGATTTATTACTAAATAACGCCTTGATATATATGTTCTCCCATGTTTAAATCGAAAAAGTTAAAAAATTGTGCGTTAGAGTCAGGATGAGGGACGCTTTTCTCGCCAAAAAGGGTCACCAAGCTGAGTTTTCCCCCACTTGCCCCCCTAATCCGCCACTGAAGCTTCCAAACATTTGTATTGGATTCAGGTACAGCATACCAAACAATACTTTTTTGTGTCATATTCTGGGTGCACCTTGAAAATTCCCCACTTCTGATAAACCAATGTGATGGTGTTCTCTATCTAAATCATAGCCAATTGCTGCTATGGTATGAATGAAACCTATTCCTGATCCTTTCGCCCTGCAAATCACGTGACAATTTTCTGATAACCCTTCTTCGGCACTCTGCATAAATCAGTTGAAAACATCGATCAGCAAGTTTAGGTAATTAGAAGAGGGTAGCTTTCTGAAAACCGGGCGGCAGACCCCCGTCCATCCTCAAGTCATGTACCCCCCCCCCCCGGCTTCCACAACCTACGGCACACACTTGACTTTGTATTGATCAGGGAGCTATAGTCTATAGCTCCCGTGTATCGGCCGTGCAGCATCTGAACTTGCTTTGTGCCCTTGTCCAAAAAGAATTTGCCAAAAACTCCTTTGCCATTCAATATTTCGAGGTAGCACTGAGTATATAGCAACGTCCTTTCGGCAGGGTGCTGTCTGGCGATAAAATGAGAGACCAAAAGCGAGTGAATCGATCTGAACATTTAAAAAAGAGTCTGGGTGTACTCCCTAGAAATACTTTGAGGCTACACAAGCTTTAGCTTGGCTAAAAACAGCATTCGAATCTGTCTGCTAAAGCATCCAAAAGTTGGATACGAGAATACCGGGGACTTGCTCCCAGGCAAAATTTTGATGAAAGGCGTTTCAGATCGTTCAAGATTCCCCAGTTCTGAAAAGATTAATTTTCTACGAAGAAAGGTCACGTGCTAAAGGGTCTTCTTGTAACAATATTACAACAATGAATGTCGATGTTGAATTATTTGCCTGGACTTAGAAGAAGTCCAAAAAAGGGTAAGTTGAAGTCTAATTATCTCTGAGTTCTGAATAAATGAATGAATTCAAAACAGTTGATGAAAAGGTGATAGGGAAGGTGCAAATGTGGAAATTAACGGAATCGGGGCAGCTCAGGCCTTTGGTGTCTACAAATATTTTTTCATAAGAAATGCAGTTCTCAGATCGCAGAAAATTTAAGAGACAGCAGTACTGGGAACATTTGTTGAAGCAACTAATCATGTAGCCTGCGTCACAGACAATACGGACATACTTTTACTTCATTCATTTTTACTTGTTTCCTGTACCTTCTCGAAAGCCTGTAAGAAACTCCGTTCGAAATGTCCCTGAGGGCACAGAAAAATTATCTTTGCAACAAAATTTGCAAGGCTTGGAGCACGAGTCAGGTTCAAACTATTCTATGACTTGACAATAAAGCAATTTCTATGTTTCTAGAAGGTTTTCAAGCTCTACTTTCAAAAAATTTTCACTTGGAAAACGTTTCGTCAGCAGTACCACTTTCGTTGTTTTCAATGTAAAGTCAAGCCTACAAATTTCTATCTATAATTCATTTCTTCAGTTTTGAAGGGCCCAAGGGTCCATTGCAGACAGGTTCATTCGGGCCCCATCCCGCTAACATAACTGGCCAGTCATCTTTAAGACAATCCAATCTTTTTTATTCGAAAGAGTTATGTCACTATCTTTGACTTACTTGTTGCCTTTATTGGGACCAGTTGTTGAAAAAAATATTATTTTGACTAATGAATGACACATGTACCCTGTTGCCAATCAGAATGTTCTATCAAATACAGTGGCGTGGCCAGGGTAAATTAAGTTGGGGGGGGGAACATTCACATGTACCATGTTGCCTATCAGAATGTTCTATCAAATACAGTGGCGTGGCCAGGGTAAATTAAGTATTGGTGACTCAACAATCAACCAGTTACTCTCAATAACACATGCAATATTTCAAGCTTTTGACTGTAACCCTCCCCTTGATGTTCGTTCTGTGTATCTTGACATCTCTAAGGCATTTGATAGGGTATGGCACGATGGTCTAATTTATCAATTAAAGCGATGTGGTGTCTCTGGACAACTTCTCTTTTTAATCCAAAGTTTTCTCAAGGATCGAAAGCAGAGGACTGTGCTGAATGGGCAGAGTTCTAATTGGGGAGATATTTCCGCAGGTGTGCCCCAGGGCTCTATTCTAGGTCCTTTGTTTTTCCTTGTGTATATAAATGACCTAGCTGTAGGCTTGAAGTGCAATGTTAAGTTATTTGCTGATGACACATCATTGTTTACAGTGGTAGGAGATTCCAATACAGCTGCAAATGACATGAACCATGACTTGAACTTGATAAGTCGGTGGGCTCACGCTTGGAGAATGTCCTTTAAGGTAGTTCCACAACAAATAACTCAAATTTGAACTTGTGCCTGTTACATGGAAACTTATCAATGTTTCCTGTTACATATAGTTTGATATTAGTATTTCTGGAAAAATTTTTTTAATTTATGTAAATCTGATGACGTAACAATCATAATCATAATCTCAAAGTCACTAATTTTCATGTAAGATATTTCAGAAATGGGAAATGCCACATAGCCCAAACTTTTACAGCTTTTGGAGGACACCTTCCTCAAGGGACAGAAGTGGAATTTTGTAAAAACTGTAAATAAAAAATATTTTAGAGGCAATTTAAAATTTTCTACAAATTCTAGGCATGGCCGCATGGTTAAAACAATGCATATTGTCTGACTGAGATGAGATAATCAAAAAGTTTCACTTCTGGCCCTTTAATGCTACCTCTGGATTAAAACTGCCAAATTTCAAGACAACTGATCAAGTAGAAATGAAAATATCTTACATGAAAATCTACCATATCCTGAAAAAGTTGATTTTGAGAAATCATGAAAAGAAAGTTGATGAAGAGAGCAATTACTAATAGGCTCCAGCAACAAAGGATTATCCACCTTCTTTTTCTCTTTCCTGGTCAATGTACCCTTTTTTGATACTTCTGAGTTGCTTTCTTCTTCTTTTCACAATTTCAGAGTCTTTTTTCTCAATGCTTCTCACTCTGGCTTTTAGCTTTTCAGCGGATTGCATCTCATATTCTGGCGTTCCCTTCTTAGACTGGCCCATATTCGACAAGCTTTGCAATTCTTTGTGAACACTGCAGTGTCCATAACACTTTCTGAAGGATATTGCTGTTACAACCCCATTTAAAGAAGCATGACCACGCTTCTGCCATGACCCGTCCAAAGAGCACTGGCACAGATGATTTTTATCCACTTCTGTAGCATCAGATTGCTTGACCTCTAAGGCTGCCTTTGATTTTGATGCATCTGCTGCATTTTCATAAGCATTTTACAATTCCCTATTGAGGTTTGCATATCCATTCTCTGAATACCCTTCATGTTCATGCATCTTGAAAAGTTCTGAATTGCCCAGTGTCCTTTACCCATTTCGCGGAAGGCTATCACTGACCTTACATTGACCTCAAAAAATTTTCTGCCACATCCAACGGTTGGTGAGCACTCCTTTGACAGGAATGTACTTTCTTCCCACGAACAAGAGATACAGCTGATCCTAATTTTATTTGCAAAACCCATTCTTGATTTGGGCACATTGATAACTTTAATCACAGAGCCACATTCTGGACATTTTCCGAGTGATGATATCAAATCAATAAGAATGCTCATGTTTATCAGAACAAAGTAGTTGGTACTATCTTCATCAGTCATATCATTTCTTACATCATCTGTGGAAAGCTTTGGCTTCTTTGAAGCAGATGGTCCCTCGCCTGCAAGACGATTTCCTTGTTGACTGGTTTCTCCCTCCACATTTGGCTACGGGCCTAGCATCCAAAACATCAACTTCCTCTTCATTCCTTGCAGTGTACTTGTTCCCATGAAAGCTCCTTTTCTTAAAAGCAGACGAGCGTGATCTTTTCTTGGTCTTCTTTGAACCCATAGTCACCAAAAGCCAGGCAAACGCTATTTGAAATGTATTGGAAAACTTTTCGATCATCCACAAAAAGTTGAAGCGACGAGAAAATTGGAAAATAAGGTCCACACGAAAAAGAGGCAAGGATAGAGATTAGTTATGAGGCTATCGGAAAAGGAATGGAGCCCATAAGCAAGAAAAAGGACTTCAGCAGAAAAATTGGTTGCAAATTGCCCGAAAGAATGAAATTTTTTGCGTTGCTAAGGCGTTGCTATGGGAGCTTTGCTGTACCACTGGATAAAAAAGTTTACTTTTCTGATAAAACTCACTCAGGAAGTACTCTAAATTTATCCTAACATAATCTTCATTAGTTAAGGCATAGCTTTGGAAGAAAAAATAAAATACAAGAAATTTAAGAAAATTTGAGTTTTTTTGCTGTGGAACTACCTTAACCCTATCCAGACTAGGCTTTTTGAAACTTTGGGGAGACTAGGGGGGGGCACAAAGTGCCCCCCCTGGTTTTTCATAGAATCATAAGTGCTAGAGACTTGAAACTTGGCACAAGTAACAAACATGATAAGGCAAACAAGATGATGTGATTTGTTTTTGTTTATGTCACGTGATTAAGTGCTGACGTCAGCAAATGTTGCTAATTTGGGTGTAAAACCACATGTACTTTGTCACGTTGTATCTCCAAATTGATATAACATATCGATGTGATATTTGAAACATAGAGGGATTATATCCTTGTAATTCTTATTTTGAAATTGTTGCTTTGTAATGCTAATATTTTTGCTGATGTCAGCATTTATTTATTTTATACGAAAAAAAGAGCGATTTTTGTCCAAAATTTATTATAAATTACTTTTAAAAATAGCAAAAAATGCTAAATATACATACAAATACCTGCTGCATCATATTATGTCACTCATTTTTCTAAAAATGAACCATAACATGGTTTTTCGTCAGTACGCATGCGCAACAACCAATTGTTGATGACGTCATCAAAAATCAATAAACTATATATCAAATGAAAGCTTATTTCAAGACAAGCTCAAAAATGTTTGTCTCATTGTCATAGAGCCAGTGGTTCCAAAGCTATGACTTAAACGGTAATTTTTTTGCGGAGCACTCAATTTAAAGTCATGTGTTGACCCCCGGAATCAGTGTCAAAATTTTTGAAATAGACATGAAAAGATGTCTCATAGATAGAAACTAAAAGTCACAAAAAAGCTAGACTATTGAAGAGATACTCGATGAGCTGTGTGAAAAAGTTTACTAGGGGGGGCACTTTGTGCCCCCCCCCCCTAGTCTGGATAGGGTTAATCCTGATCCGCAGAAACAAGCTGTTGAATTAACATTTTCAAGGAAAAAGTTCGAAATTGATCATCCAGTGACTCTTTTTAACAACGTACCTGTCAAGAAAGTAAATGAACACAAACATTTAGGAATTATCCTGGACTCAAAGCTGTCTTTCTCAGCTCATATCAAATCAGCGATCTCTAAAACGAGAAAGGGCATTGGTTTGCTAAAATATCTCTCCAAATACTTGCCAAGGCATACCCTAAATGAATTATATAAGCTCTATGTTCGACCCCACCTAGACTATGGTGATGCCATTTACCATATTCCTGCCAAAGTATGTGAATTCAGTCAACATATTATTATACCAAATTTAATGGAAAAGCTAGAGTCCGTACAGTATTCTGCTGCCTTAGCTGTGTCAGGTACATGGAGGGGAACATCTCGAGAGAAGCTGTACGCAGAGCTTGGTTGGGAGTCACTGAGTTCCCGAAGATGGAGTAGACGCCTTACCTTGTTCTACAAGTTTATAAATAATCTTAGTCCTGAGTATACAGTTGATCCAATTCCCCCTCTTCATCAGTCGCAGTACCGTCTCCGCGGACAGGATGTCATTGGGCGACTAAAGGCAAGGACAGAAAAATTTAAGTCTTCCTTCTATCCAAACTGTTTATGCGAATGGAATAAGCTTGAGCCTGAATTGAGACTTGCACCTTCTATTGCTGTTTTTAAGAAAAAGCTCTTATCAATAATCCGTCCCCCTGCAAAATCTGTATTTGGAATTCACGATCCCACAGGATTATCCTACCTAACACAACTCAGGGTTGGTCTCAGCATGTTAAATCTCCATAAATTCAAGCATAATTTCAGAGATACCATAAACCCAATGTGCCCAACAAGCGATGGCATTGAAGACACGGAGCACTTTTTGTTGCTCTGCCCTTCTTTTGATGTTCAACGACAAAATCTTCTCGCTGAAATTGTTGAATTATTACGACCATATGTACAAATCACCAATCTTTCAAATCATTCTTTGACGCAGCTTTTATTGTATGGTGATGAAGACCTTTCTAATGAGTTGAATAGAAATGTACTCGAATTAACTTTACGCTTCATCCACGAAACTGGTCGGTTTGATTAAGATCTATTGAGAATTTAGCCATGCACTAAGCAATCACCAAGTCCCGTACCGTTAGTGTTTCTTTTCCTTGTAAATTCTGTTTCACATCAGATGGTCAGGCATTTTACTTACCTAAATCTACCCCAATAAGTTGCACTCGTTGCATCAACAAATTCATCGCAACACTGACCTGACATCTGGAGTGAAACTGAATCCAGTATAGTATCCTTTAATTTATAAATTGTTCGTAGTGTGATTGTATACGGTTTAACGTTTCGTGTTTTTAGATATTGGCCATGGGGTAGTCATAGTCTTTCGCTCCCCACGGTATCGTACTTGTAGTGTCGTATAGTAATTAGAATTAGGTATAGTAGAATGTAAAGTATCTTGTAAAATTTAATATTTGAATAAAAAAAAAAAAAAAAAAAAAAAAAAGACTTGTCGTTTCGGCAAAACAAGATGTAAACGTGACAACAACTTCAAATCGCATATTTACCATTCACTGGTGAATGCATTCATGGCTACTATGGCGAATCATGGTGAATAGTGAATCTTGTGAGTGAATTTTTCTCCGCAATAACTCTTAATCACGCTTTGTCGCCAGAATCGTAGCTGATTCGGAAAAACAAGATAGGACCAGCATTTCATTCTTATTCAACGTAAATATCTTCTTAACATACCTGTTGGGGATACGAACAAGATAAGTTGTACGACTCAAGGAATTCCCTTAAAAGGGCTCCAGATCGCATGCGTAGTAATGATTTACTATACTCACGTAATGTGCAAACCAGCTTGACCGATGAGAACAAGGGAAGAAACAAAAGCAGCGATGTGCATGACAACGTGAGCCCCAACATCGGTTCGCTCTCAACAAAGCTGACATCAAAACAATAGGGTCAGCACTTCATCTCCCCAACAAAAACTGTATGATTCCAGTGGTGTGGCTATTGAAGGATAAGGGCACCTTTGCCAAAAGAACATTTTTCGAGAAAGAAGATCTTCCTAAAAGTTATGCTAGCAATGACATTGGCAAATATAGACACAGACGCCGCCACATCGACATACAATGCCTGCCAAAAGTCCTTGAAACACTTAGGCCATTTCTTGACAATCCGCAGCTCTAACCTTAGCGATTAGGCTTAACCCTATCCAGACTGGGCTTTTTGAGCTACTAGAAGACTGGGGGGGGGGCTCATTCAGCCTCCCCTCTCTAAAATCGCCATTCCTTCACTTACGAAGACGAAACTCACCATGCAGGTAGCCGTACTTATGATCTATCATTTCAAATAAACAAATTTCTAAAAGTAGATATGACATCTTAATTATTCAAGACCAACTGGCACGTGTCCACGAAAAAAATGAAAAAAACAACTTTTTTTTAGATCTTTATAATTTTCTAAGAATGATTCATGAAACCAAATTATGCCTATCAAAGCATTTTTAGAAGGTAAAAATATACTTATGAAGTGAAAAATTTGATTTTCGCAAATTCAAGATGGCGGACAAAGAGATTAAAAATCTTGTTGTTCTGAAAAATGACAAATGCAGCCATATTAGAGAATTTCTCCATAGTTTATAATGAAAACTACTTCGATGATAAGTGATCGTTGCATACTTCAATTTTCCTTTTCAAACTTTTGTTTTGATTATTGCAAAAAATGCTGACATCAGCATTTTTCCCAGTAGTAAGCAAAGGAGTTGGAAGGAAGAAGGAAGGGGGAAAAAGGGCGTCGAGGATAGTTATTTGGTGAAATTTTGATAATATCTTGACAAACTAAACACTTTCAAGTCAAAAAAGTCTCACTGTAAAACAGATTCTCAAGATATGCATGAAAACTGACCGTTAGTAGTACTATGTGAGGATACCCGCGGGGAATCTTATACCGTTTGCGGCCAATTATGCACAAAATTCAAACAAAATTACACAGCTTAGGTGGAAACAACCCTGTTGATCAGTTTTAATCTATTTATTGCAGCTGTAAAACATTTTGGGTCGAAATATCCCTGCAGAAAGACCGCTAACTAATTTTTGCCATTTTCTTAAAGATGACATCATTGATGAGGTCACGTGACACATAATTGTTCTATTGTTTTTGGAAAAAATTAAAGAGACCTTACAGATTATAAGTTCACAAATGAAAAAGGATATTATCAAAGGACCATGAGGTGATCTGGAATTACATCCATAAGCAGCTTACCTAAAAGTTAGCCCCGACCACTCTGAAAAAACAGCCACCCCCCGGCCCCCTAAATTTTTTTTCAAAATTTCATACAAATTCACACTTCCAAAGGATAGAAACTAAAAGTCTAAAAATTATTTCTTGGTTCGATGAACCAATTTGGAGCAGAGCTCAGTTAAGTAGATGGGGGGCCCCCAGTCTGGATAGGGTTAAACACCCCTCAGCGGCGTGATGGCCGGAGGGCCGGGGGCACGTGCCCCCCCCCCCAGCGACGTGAGAACGAGGGGATGCCGAAGGCGCCCAAGGTTTAGGGGGCGCAAAATGCCTGGAAGCTTGCTTCACACTAATACGAGCTAGAATGTATAAATGTGACAGAAAAAGTGTGGGAAATATTTTGCCTCAATTTTTAATTTTGAAGGCGCCTTTTGAATATGTTTAGATAGAATCAGAAATGTTTTTATTCGATGTGGAATCGATAACTCACTACAAACGCGTTTATATAGCGTCTAGAGATTGTGCTATCCCAATTCCAAAATTCCAAGGCGTTTTTACTCGAGTGTGAACTAATCCTGTGTAGAAAAGTCAGTGTTGTGGCCACGAGAGGTATTCTTTCCACAAGGCGCGTTTTCTAACGATAAGAAGGGCATGATCTCAAAAAATTTTCGCTCGCTCCGCTCGCATAAAGATTTGCTCCCATCACCAAATGCTACGTTTTTTTGTTTCGACGAGAGTGCAGAAGAATCATCATCCTTTAGTTTCAAAACATTTTCTAAAGAAGGAACCAGTCTTAAAAGCCTTGACGCATTGTGTAGGAGACGAGAGACAAAAGTCACAGTTTTCTAGGGGGCACCAAAAACAGGTTGTGCCCCCCCAGCCAATTTGGAGCCACCACGCCACCCCCAAAACAATGTTGATTTGCAAGGTTATTGTCCTAGCATTCCATCAGAGTCGCGAATCGTTCTGCCATCCCCATTTTTTCATCACAGAACAACATTGTTCTGAGGGAGAGAGGGGGAAATCGCAAAAAAATGCAAAAATAGCAAAGGTTTTCCAAGACTTTTGGCAGGCATTGCAGCTATCTGTATCCCGTAGCCGTTAAAAATAGGTTAAAGTCGCGCCTACACACCCATTGGTTACTAAGCTACACAACGCAACTGAAAGTTAATCAATCAATTAATTACATAATTGATTTTCTATCAATCAATTAAAGTTCATTAATTAGGAACCAAAATTGTCCGTATGACACCGCATGAATATACAGATTAATTCTATCAAGCAGGTATTTGGATTGCTTTTGCCACTTTTATAGAGTTGTTTGGTAAAAGTAGGCCCCTTTTTGCAAATGAGGCCCTGTTAGGGGGGTAGACATTTTTTCATATTTCATCATGAAAAATTGCCATTATTTCATATTTCAAATTTACCAAAACCAAATATTTCAAAATTATATTTTGGCTTAGAACTTCTGCTTCGCTTCTGAGGCTTCTACTTATTCTGCTTATGCTAGCTCGCCTGTGTCCCACCCAGTATCACCTAGCTAGCCTGGTTCCAATTTTTTTAAGAATTACCATTTTGCAGTTGTGTAGCCTGGGTCCTCTTTTTTGGGGGCAAATGTGGGGTAAGCAAGGAAAAGTGGGAGTCTGGGGATTTGCCCCTGGGAAAAGTTTAGGGGGTCATACCCTTTAGAATGCTGGAGACGCTCTTTTTCAGAACAAGCCGCCTAGGCTCGTGCCAGAATCAAAGAGTAAAAACGCTATAGGCTAAACACCAAGAAGAAAGAAAACAAAGTTTAAAATAGGTTAGGGTAAATGCTTCCAAATAACCATTGCAGACAGGAAAGAGCACATGGTGACCTTCAGATGGGAGCAATGAGCTTCTTTGAAGCTGCGGCAATTCCGATACTTTTCTTGTTTCATATTTCTATTTTCTACTGGAGGGGGCAGTCCTTCAGCACACAAGGACTAGTTTTTAAGGGGTCCTCGCATCCCTTGTTTGACATAAAAGGAAAACATGTTCCCGTGGATTGATGCTTGCACAGCGGCACAGGGTCAACTCGAGTCAACTGTAACATTTGCCCAAAGAAAGTAAAATTTCAAAACAGACGTTCATTTACCCCATCAATTTATTGATTGAGGCCTGACGTGAACAGTCCCGTGTCAGGTTTCAAAAGCAGTTACAGCATCTGCGATCTACAATAGACCTTTTTGCTATTCTAGAAAAATCTGAATCTACAATATTTTTATAGATTTTCTAGAATTTTGGAATGTGTACGATAGTGAAGCTCTAACCCAACCAGCCTGCAAGTATCTTCGAGGTCGAACGCGGCGACCTCTGCGGTGGCACATAAAAGCAACGTAGCCTTTGTGGGATTTGGCTTCGAAGCAGAAGTCCAGGTACCAATGAAGATATTTACTTCCAGTATTCAAAATTGTTGAATTGAAAATCTGCCAACACTTTTGTAAAGAGAGCAACATGCAATATGGTTAATGGGCTCATTTGTGGTCTAATTGGACATGAATCGACTGCGTCACAACGTTTCTTCTAGAACTTTCGTTGATCACATTACATCGAAAATAATTAGTGCAAATGGTTTGTTTTCCTGGTGCTCTGCCAAAAGATTCTCAGCAAATGCGGTGATCTGATGGCGCGGAGGCGCAGCAACAGCACAGCTGTTGGCAACTGATTGCATTCTTGGCATTCTTAGCTGGTTCGCGGAATGCGTTCTTGGTTCGTTAGTTAGTGAGTTACGGCGTTACACAACTCCACTCCTATATGTACTCGTTTTACTTCGTACATAAAAAGAATGTGCCCTAACGGAACACCCAGACGAAGCTTTTCGTTCAAGCTTTTACTGCCGTTTTTAAAATGCAAGTAACGACAGCTTTTCCTTTTACCTTTTTGTCTTATTTCAATTCTTGTCAACTTCAACTCGTTTTAATACTCTGATCAAATTTGTATAAAGAGAAACAATACTCGTGCAATTTAAGGTGGAATTTGCTGAACATATGAAACACGAAGAGTGAGCGAGGTAGAAAGCGGAACGTTGTGAGAAACGCACTTATATTATTTGCCAAAATAGAGGCATACACAAAAAACCAGTTAATTGTATCTAATAAAGCTGCATGCTTAAAAAGTAAAGCTGCATGCAAAAAAGCCAGCTACCAGCTACATGATAAAAGCCAGGTGGTAGTAAGATGTTATAGTACGATCCATGTGTGGTACTCTGCGAGCGAAGCGAGCAGAAAATTTTTGGCATCCATTGTTGACTTAAATCGTGCCAAAGCCAAGATTTCATTCATTAGTGTTAGAGTGGAATTTCTTTTTCCTTTTTGACATTCAAAAACAACGATGCTGCAAGTGTTGGAGGGACGAAAACAAAGCTTGCCTCCCTTTTAAGTTTCTCATCAGATTTGGATGAATCATCAAAGCCCATCTTTTTTGGGTACGATTGGGGAGGGGGCAACTACCCCTTTTCCTCCTCTCCTCGCTACGCTAATGCCATTTTGATGTGGATGGACTTTTTGGTATTTAGGTGATAGATGCAGCCGGTTACTTGAATTGGCTTCACATACACTTGTGGCTGTTGATCCGCCATTCTATTTAACTTCCATGCCATTGGCTGGACTTCTAGCCTACGTGTAGGAAGGGGGGGGGGGGTCAACACGTAGAGGCTACTGGATGCCACTGGATGCAAAGAACCTTTTTATGTTCTGAATCTTTGGAATCACACTCCTCCGCAGAAATGATTATTCTTCTCTTTTAGATGTAGTTATGAACTGGACTTGCTTTGAAATATTTGAACAGCTCAATACTCTGTTTTGAGTGGCTGCCTCTATAAAATGAATAATTTTCTTAAAAATCTAAAAAGATATCAAGTCATTTCACTATTTCATATTTCATACTGGGAATCAATGTTATTTCATATTTCAAAACTAAAAAGCCTAAATATTTATATTTCCCCCCAAAAATCTCAATTATTTCATATTTCAAATACCCCTTATAGGGCCTCGCAAATAGCTTGATTTTTCAACACTTGCATTGTTTTTGGTTGCCTAGCAGCCAATCAAAATTAGGCCCCCGGTAAAGAATCACCTATTTTTCACCTGGTGAAAATAGGGTTAACGTTGTATACTCTGACGTTCTGGAAATAAAAGTGGGAATCCCCCAGGTTTCCTGCCTTGGCGCCCTTCTGCTCCTCATACATTTCAATGATCTTCCCCTTGCTGTCCAAGATTCTTCTGTGCCTATGTATTAGCCTCACTACACAAGGACCCTCAACTTACGCTCATCTAATTGAAGTGAATTGATGTTGTTGTTGTCGCTCCAGTTGAGGGCCTTATGGAAAAACTCTTCTCAAAACGGCAAAAAATTCTCGCCAGAAACAAATTTGTTCCTGGACCAATCAGGATGCTAGACTTGAAATAACTTGATGGGATTGGCTGATTCTTCCTCAATTCAAACTTCCCTCCAAAGGCAAACAAAAGCGTTCGAACAACGCGTTCGACTGAACTGCTGCAACGATCAAATCTCAAAGTAACGAGCGAATTTACGAGATCTTTTGCGCCCCCAAACAACCAAAATAGCACTTATAGGTAAGAATTGTTTTCTTTAACCCTATCCAGACTAGGCTTTTTGAGCTACTAGAAGACTGGGGGGGGGGCTCATTCAGCCCCCCCTCTCTAAAATAGCCATTCCTTCAATTACGATCACGAAACTCACCACGCAGGTAGCCGTGTTTATGATCTATCATTTTAAACAAAAAGAATTTTAAAAATAGGTATGACGTCATAATTATTCAAGACCAACTGGCACGTGTTCACGAAAAAAATGAAAAAAAAAAGTTTTTTTTAAATCTCTATAATTTTCTAAGATTGATTCATGAAACCAAATCATGCCAATCATATTCAATTCAATTTTCTTTGTAGAATACAAAACCTAATACAGTATACGCTAATCAAAAAGATGTATTCTACACGACCCAAGAAAAGCAAGCTTATCTAGCTTGGGCCGTTTACAAAACAATGGAAAAAAACATAATGTATGATGCTCAAAAATTGATTAATATGGAAAATACAAGCAAGACTAGTGCTGGTCATTGCGAGTTTAATAGCTTGCAATTATGGTTTCTTTATATTTACTGCTAAAGGCTTTGAAGTTAGAGGTTGATCTTAAGGGAGGAGAGAGGTTGTTCCAGAGGCGTGCTCCTACGTTTCGTAACGTGCTGTCTCCCCACTTTTTATTAGCTTTGAATACTTTATAGTCATATCTTTGTCTAGTCTCGTAATTGTGAGATAGTTCATTTGTTTTAAAGTAGTTTTTGAAAACCTCAGGAAGGTCTTTGTTCTTAAAGTGCACGTGGTGCATAAGCTTAAGGACCTTTAATCTGTAGAAATCAGCTAATTTAAGGATATTTAGCTCTTTGTGCAAGAGGTTTGTGGAATACTTACGGTCTTTGAAGTGAACTAGGCTTGCCGCGCTTCGCCTACGGCGCCGCGCTGGCCCGCCGTCGTATTTGCCATTCAGGTGTATCGACAGTTGAATGTAGTGCGCCGTTGACAAAGGGATACATCTTTTTTTTCCATAATACATCGGTCTCAAAAGAGTACTTGTGAAGAGGGACATTTGTATAATTTGGGAGTATCTTTGAACACCAAGGCCAAATGTGGATACTTTGTTAAGAAGAGCTATTTAGCGTTAGAAATGAAAGCAATCAGTTTGTGGCGTATTCCACTCTCCAAGGGGCTCTGTTGTAGTTATTTGAAAATTTAAAGCAAGAGGGAGCCGATGCAAGAACGAACAACAGTTGTCTTGCTTAGAATTATATCCCTGCTGCGCTTTCTATTTTGTAAACTTAGTATAGATCCTCTACACTGCGTCTATTTTTCCTTGCCTCTTTTCATTTTGCATTGCTCTTTCCACTCTTTATAAACTATTACCCTGAAAAGTTCACTGTATACTTACCGTAAAAGCTCTATTAAGCCCCCCCTCTCTATTAAGCCCTCCTCTATAATAAGCCCCTCCCCTCTGAGCCAAAATTTAAATAAGCCCTCTCTGTATTAAGCCCCCCTTTTTATATCAAATTGTAGTGGCTACCAAAGATTTCCCATTTATTGACCTAGATGAGCTTGAATGTTAATTCTGATGTGGTCTGAGATAAAACTGTGTCGAATTTATGTATTTGACTCGTAAAATTGTATATTGTGTCCGCAAAATACGGTGTAAATGATCTAAAAAGCTGTCATCTGTATCCCCGTCATTTGATTTTGTGAATAAGCCCCCCTATATAATAAGCCCCCTCTCTAATATGCCCCCTGTGGAGGGCCCGAAATTAAATAAGCCTCCTGGGTGCTTAAGGTAGCATCCTCCCAGTCCTAGAATTACTATGAATATGGGTATATAACCAAGTTGAGATGGTAGATAGGCATGATTGTAAGATTTTTGGACTGAAAAGTTCAAAATGGCACCTTTCATATTCCCATAGCAACCAAAAATAGACAAAATTTTGCAAAAAAATGGTACACGGAAAAGTATTTTCATTCTCTACTGCTTAAAGTCATCTCATTGAAATTAGCTGGACTTCATGCAAGTATGTACAATGTCTGCCAAAAGTCCTTGGAACCATTTCTTGACAATCCGCAGCTCTAACCATAGCGATTAGGTATAATTGATTTGCAAGGTTATTGTCCTAGCATTCCATTAGAGTTGCGGCTCGTCCTGCCATCCCCATTTGTATGATTAAATTTTGATGGCAAAAAATGTAGACATAAGGGTCTTAATCCCCTTGTGCTTAGCCAATGTAAAAGCAGAGGTTCATTTTGAAGCTCCATCTTCGGCAAACATTTGACAAAAATTTCATTTAAATATCTCTTATCGTTTTGAAATTAAAAATATATCCATTACACAGATTGCGCGAAAATCGCATTTCCAGGAAATTGACTTCAAAGTTCATGAAAATGATAGTAATCAAATAGTTGAAATTTGCTAGGCCAATAACTTTCAGCCTCTAAAATCATTTTCTTGTCATTGTTGGACTGCCCTTTACTCCTAAATTTGTTTGTTGAAAGTTTTGAGGCTCATTCCTTGTTATTTTCCGCAACTATATTCTGGTGCTGTCAAAATAAGCCAATGTTTTTATGTGAAATGTTTTTGTGCTACTTCACAATTTCTAAGGGTTTTTTTCACTGCGTCAACAGTCATAACAAAGTTTGCAATAACATCATAAACACCAACTGAAACATAAGTTTTCCAGTAAAAGTAGATTTTGAAATTTATCTGTAGCCCTCAGAATAAAACGACCATAATTCTTTTGTTTGTACAAATAATAGCTGGTGTTAGTAAAGACATTTAACCCCGTGCAAGGTAAGCGAACGTTAGAAGCGGAAGTATCGCATTATCTTAGTTGTTGAGTTTTGATATGATCTCGAAGGGAATATGAGAAAATGATGATTCCAAAACTTTACGAAACCACACCGTGCCTTTTTACTATCTTTATTATCTAAAGATGTAGGTCACGTTAAACCTGGCACCCCAGATGGGAGACATTTATTTATTGGAGAATTTAATGCAGAATTGAGAGAAGAAAACGGCCTTTTGTTCAGTTGTTTACGTGCAGAAATCACGATGTCTCGGCCTAATAGTCCTAATTTGGAGGAGGTGGAATTAGAAGCAGACGAATTGGTTTTACTTTCGACAGTAGAAAACCTTCAGAAGCTTGCTCTAAAGTTAGGAATTGCAAAAGAATCGTATGATGGGCAAACAAGAGCAAGATATTAGTCAAAGCTATTCGAAATTATTTGGTACAGAAATTGGATGCAGATTTGTTTGGAATGGTGAAAGCTGGATTGGAAAGGCCGCCGCCTTTGGAAGGAGAAGAAGACAATTTAAGTGAAGCGGATGATTATGAAACCCGTACACATGCACAGAAGGAATTTGAGGATATGCAGAAAAGTTTTGAGCTGATGATGCAGAAACAGAAAGAGCTACTTGATCAGGCAAGAGAAAAATTAGATCGCGTGCAAGAAAGTCCAGGTATGAGAGATACTACTTCTCCTGTAATGAAAACAAATCTGGATATTTCAAGTGCTCTCCGAAGAGATTTTAAAATCTCAGGCCAAATTGGTATGTCAGGTCAATGAGAAAAAATATCTTTTGTAAGCCTCATTAGATAAATCGAAAATGGGCTTGCGAAAGGATATAAAGAATCTGAAATTATGGAGGCAATTGTAAGAGCGATTTCCCCAGGTGTCCAATTAAGAAACTATTTGGAATCCACCCCAAATCTAAGCCTGCCAAAATTTCGCAAAATAATCCGTTTACATTTCATGGAGAAAACCTCCACAGAGCTGTACCAAGAATTAACCACACACAGCAAAATATGTAGAGATTTCCTTTCATTTTCAGTGTAAAGAAATTTGCCATCTCTACCTAGATTCCTACAGTAGAAACGGGAACTACACATTTCTTTACAGTGTCAAACCTACAGAAATTGAAACGGGGAATTTCCTACTCGTTTTCATAATTTAAATCCGCACTTCCAATTTCCAATAAAACATCATAAGGAAACTCGGAAATTAAATTTCTTAACGTCAGTCAATTTTGATGCAAACAAGTTATCTGTCTGTTTTCCGACGCAAATCATCTTATCTGATGGCCATGAATCTTGATTTATTAGCTTCAAATCGACAGATATGTAAATCGCAACATCTCCAAGGAAAACAGGCAAGAAACGTGTATGCATCAAAACTGACTGACATCAAGAAACGATAATCTGCAATGTTAAAGATTTTTCTTATATGAATTCGAACAAATCGCCATCCAAGTGCGCAAGGTAGCACTCTGACTTGGATTCAGACAAATAGAGACTCTCTTGATATACGAAATGCTTAGGTGAATGTAAATGAATTTTGATTTCAATCTAGGTATACCAACTCAATGTTATAATCAAAATATTAGTAGATAAAAGATATTGATGAACGCAAAATATTGGTTATTACGAAATATTGGTAAACAAGAAGTTGGTTTCAAAAAAGCTGAATCGTCAGGTGCCGTGTTAGGATGAGCTTGACTAGAAATAAAGCAAAGCATTAAACAAATACTCGAGAAAATCAACGGGACATCCCTACGACTAGCACTCTCAGATTATACTTCATCATAAAGTAATCTCCTAGTCAAGGCCGAATCTACTACAATTCATATTCATTCTATTAGGCTATTGGCAGTTACACTGGGTACCAGCCTCTTTATGTTAGAGAGTCTGGTACCCTGGGTAATTGGCAGTTGAAATTTACAAAACTTTGCACAACTTAAATCCAGTATTTATGAGAGACTGTTTTCTCCTGAAATCTACCAGCTATAATCTTCGAAAAAACGACATTCTATTTGTTCCTCGGGTCAAAACTACAAATTATGGTATGAAATCTAATACCTTTTTGGGTCCAAATTTTTGGAATTCTGTTCCAAATAAAACAAAGTCATCCAAAAATGTATATCAATTCAAAATTTTCATAGAAGATGTTTCAAAAATCATTGTGCCTGCAACGCTTGCAGTCAATGAGTTCATAATGGAATCTCTAAAAAGTGCTTCATGCTACTGTATGTCAGCTAAATTCAAGTTAAATTTATTACTTTTATCATTGTATTACTATTATTATGTTATTTTCATCTCAGAAAAAAGTTCCTGGTAAGTTCTTCCCGAAAGCAAGCTAGAAAAACTAGCCTCAGCCTCAGGTTTCGAGAAGCTTTCTCAATGATCTTCCAGTTCCTAACAACGCCGTTTTCTGTATCACTTCATTATTGTTATTATTATCATTATTATAGCGTCAAGTAAGATGGAGTATTCTTGTTTCAGGTCGATAATTCGCAGAGAAAGCAAACAAACTAGCTAGTTTTCTCTGCGTATTATCATTATTATTATTATCATTATTATTGCTATATATTATTATTATATAATATATATATAGCTATTATTGTTATTATTTCTAAATAGGGTATTTTTTGGTACTCAAAGAAAATTCCAATGGCCAGTCAAAGAAAATTGGATGGCTATCTAGCATGTGAAGAACGCATAAGCTTGTAACAAAGACTTAAAACAGCTTCGCTTAAATAAGGATAGCAGATGCCAAATCGAATAGTCTTAAAAGTTCGTGGCGGTGGTTTTCAGACACAAAATAAAAAGAGTTTTTGGGAGAATAAATAAAGTTCAGATTTGAAATGTGATTTGGATTTTCATATTTCTTTCATAAATATCAGCACATAGATCAACCGATAGTTGTAATGAGGTCAAAAAACAAATTTTCTCATCCATCTCCCAGTTGAAAGATTGGTTTGCGTGTACCAAGAGCTCTCCGGAATGTCATTACGAGAACCGATAGTCAAGCCATTGTTTTCGCATTCAACAATAGGAAAACAATACAAACAAATGAAGCATAAGACATAATATTTGCCAAGTGTACACAGAAACATGATTTTCTTGATACATTTTGCATTGTGAACCCGCTGTCCAAAAACCACCACCACTGTCCAAAGAGAAGCAGGCAAGTCAAAAACGAAAAGATTTTGGAAAAATGTGCCCAAATACCTGCCCATTCACCTGGTAATTTTAGTGTTTGCCTGTCATTAACTTTCTGATGAAAATATTTTGCATTTATTTCTCGTCACTGTCAAGTAACTATCAGCTCTTAAGTATGGTTGCAATAAGAGATAAATCATATGACATACAACACAATATCTGAGCCCCTCACCCTACTTCTCTTGTTGTTTGTTACAACAGTGTGTTCAAAATATGCTTTTGCTTTCGTTACCGAAACTTTCCTCTGTATGAAATTAATCGGGACAAGTTTTGTCATTGAGATCTCAGTTGACCAAAGTTTCATTGGAGATCTTTCCCCATAAAAATCTGCTTCTGGATAGCTTGCGAAGAATTTGAGCCTGGCGAACATCATTTCTGCTGTGGCGACATGGCCTCCTTCATCTTCAAATTCACATTCGATTTCAAAAAGAGCATCAACAGAGGCAGGACGAGTCGCAGAATGGCTATTTTCTTGATACCTTGACAAAACAAAGTTATCTTTAAAAGAGCCACCACGGTAATGCTGTGTACACAATGTTTCCCTTCCTAGCAGAACACGATTGTGCGATTTTACAAATTTTGACAAATGAACAAGTCGTTTCTTGTTGAATAATGATGTAGTCATTCCACTCAGCTCATCTCTTTCAGGTTCACTCAGCGAATCTAATTTTGGCACTGAAATATTACAATGTAATATGGCACTTAAATCACAGTCACTTAGAAAATCTTTTCGCCGAATCAAATCCAAAGGAATACATGTAGATGTGAAATGATCGTTTGTTAAATTAAATTCTTTCAAAGAGGGTAAATCATCGACTTCCATTTGTTGATAGGATGCAAAGATCTTAACTCCCTCGATAAACTTTCTCATCATTGTGATGCTAAGAGCCCTATTATTTGTGTGGTAAGATCCTAACTTTCCATTATACCTCTCGAAAGAAAACGTCCAAAAGGCATAGACAGGCCCAAATCTCAAAACACAGTCTTTTAAGTGCAAGTGCATGTGCATATTAGGGGTGCAATACTTCTTGCCGAACAAGTCTTGAAATTTGGTACAATACAAGATCAAAAGTTGGTGTGCATCATTAATTTCTCTATCACTTATTGACGTGTTTACCAAAATCTTGCAAGCTCGTACAAATATTTGCCATAAGTTGAAGTGGTTCTTGGGTAAAATATCTTTTAAACAATAAAATGAGAATAAGAGAACCCAGTTTTTCCATTCTTCTGCTTTCATTGATCTATAATGACTCATTGATTTTGTTGCTCTTCCGATTTCTTTTCCTTTTGACACGTCTGCCATCAATTCGTCGATTTGGGCAATCTTGTTATTTGTGAGCATGTTAGTATCAACCCAGACATTAAAAGTATGCTTAGCCGTACCAAGCAACAGGTTGTGCATTGGATCAACCACATGTGCATGTATTGGATCAAAATACGGCAGGCGAAACAATTCACTGTATCTAACACCAGAGGCAGATTCAAGCTCAGCTCGCTCTGTCTTTGTTGGTGCTTTAACGGTTTCGGCTGCTAGCCTCTTATGTTGGTGGCCATTTCTTGGTATCCAGTCATTAATGTTAAACCCTGAATAATCTGCTTTATCTCCAAACGCTTCTCTAGGGAAGGATTTCATGCATTTGCTGCAACCTGCAGTAACAGAAAGAGAAAGTATTTAATGGTATTCCAAAATTTGCAATAAGTGGCTATTTTCTGTATTTGAAAGAAACGTAAGAGATGCTCAAACAAAAGCAAATGCAATTTTTAAAAAGCTTTGGAATAACAGAAGTGTCATTAGCGATTCACTGAGAATTAATAAGGACTTGGTTTGGAACTTTTGAAAAATCTGTTATTTCTGATTGTGAACAGTCAAAAGTCAACTTGTTCTGGAGATTGTCACAAGCAACAAAGAAGAAAGCAAACTAATGAAGAAAGGAATAAAGTTAGATACCTTTTTTAGCATTGTATGATAGAAAACCACAGCATTTTCTTGTTGCTGGCAAATCAGAAGATATACACAGCAAAACGAATCTATATAGTTGCAATTGATTCTTCTCAAACAAACTAACTCCTTTCCAAAAAGCAAGCAGTTCGTTTACAAGTGGCTTCAAGAAGGAGTTAACGTTCAATGCTGGCTCTTTGGGGCCTGGTATTATCCCAATCAGTATAACATTTTCTCTTTTAAATCTTATTTCTCGTGGAAGATTCATTAAAACCATGTACAATGCTCCAATAGAATGATCACTGCCCTCAAATGGCTGAAACCAGTCAATATTGAACATACCAGCTAGGTTTCTTTTATCACTGAAGTAGGGTTCACCTAGTGAGTCTTTGAAGTTGTGCCAGGTTGCACCATCATAAACATCATAATAGCATGTGTCGTGTTTCTCAATTTTTCTTTTCAATGCAGTGTATATTTCTTTCCTTTCTATTAGTCTTTGTAGCGAAATTTTTAAACTCTGATAACAGTATATTTTATGCGGATAAAGTGATGTTTTCCTACCATCTGCACTGACAACAGTCTTCATTAAAGCAGCTCCACACGGCCCCCTAAACCGAAGTTGTGGATGATTTGGGTATTCAACAAAGTCACACTTGTTAGTCTTCCTTATCCCGTTTTCTGTGACATACGCTTGGTCGTAGGTAAATAATCTAGTGCATTTAGGACAAACAACGAATTTGAAAAATTCATCTTTATCAAAACCGACATATTTTCTGGCTTTAAAGAGCGTATCAGGAAACATTTCCAGTACGTTGTTAAATCGATCACCTTGCAGACAAAATTGGAGCATGGTTAAGAAATATCCAATGATGTTCAATAAAATCTGGACAGAGTTATCTGATACGGTAAAGGTCATTTGCCACGCAAAAAGTAAATGGATAAATACAGTTATAGCTGCTACTGTCCGATTTTGATTTTCTCCTCCTTTCTCGTTTGCCTCTTGAAAGTCGTCTTCCGGTCCTTCCTCGCATGCCCAAACTTCTGGTCGATCATCCACCTAAGAACGGTAGAAAGTATAGAAAAAATATGAATTTTCAAAAATTTTAGGTATTTAATAATGCCTCCAAATACCAAGTGCAAAGGCTCTTTTGCCGCAAAAAGAAATTGTTCCAATTTTTTAATTTTATCTCTTAGCTAATGGGACTTCAGTTTTTTCCTCTTTCTCATTTGATTGCTTCTTTCGTTTGTCTTAAATTGATACTTTCTACGTTCATGAGGTCTGAGACATATCACCTAGCACTACTTTTCCTGAAAAATATAAACTAAAAATATTTTGACCATTGACGACAAGCCATTTTTAGATCAACAATGTAAATCCAAATTACCCAAAGCACTTATAATTTTTGAACGGAGGTTCAAGGACTCTCGCGGATACAGATACCGTAGTGCAATAAAATGTGCAAGGTATTGCTACGTTTTGTATAAATTATTAGCAAATCAAGATGCAGATTACAAGACATGAAACTCTTTCTGAAACTATTTTAGAATAAGAAAGGGAAAGGTACCTCATTATCACCTGCAGACAAGCTTCCAGGATCTAGCCACATTTGCTCCTCTAATTCTGAGTCTTCATCAGCATTGATATCAGCAAGCTCACCTTCACTATCTGCAAGAGATACAGTAACGCCTTGGTTTTCATTACTTATAGCTTAACGTAATTGCAAGCTGAATGCCATCAAAGCAATTTCACTAAACCCTAAATTTAAGCAGAAACGACTCTTGAAAGTTGCCATTTAATATACTAGCTGGCACTCTCCCTGTACAAATTGAGAATAAATTGAAATATAATGTTATCATTTTAAGGATTTGGCTTCGTAAGTATTTCCTATTATTGTAGCTATAAATAGAGGATCCCTTGAAAACCTGCCTTCGTTGAAAGGTGACCTTCCCTCGGTAATTGATGAAAAATAGAGCTTGTACAAAATTTCTTTATTTCTAGATTTTTGCTGTTTAAGTTTCGGCCAAGTTTTGATAAACATCACTTTCGTGTTGAAATTTACTTCCATTTGATAATGCAGGTTCTGTCTCGGTTTGAATCTACCTAACGTGTTGCTAATGTTGCTAAATTATGACTCACCGACATTTTCATTCTCTGCAATTATGCTGTTTGTTGGCGGTAGATCTGTTACTTCAACGGCTTCTATGAAAGAGATAAGAACAGTATTTCAGCTCACTTGATGAAAGTAAATATAGCAGTTACATTGCACATCTAGTTATTGGGGCAGGGCGGGGGATAACTGTTTTCATTGCTTTCTTTGAATCATTCATTTTTAACGTTGGCAATATTTAGCCGTAGGCATCTTTTATTACTTGATCGATCCATCTCTATAAACTAACATAAAAGAAATAAAGATGTCATGTTATACTAACTGTTGCACTGTTCTGTCCATTTCTCATCTTTGTAGAACAACGATTTGTGGCTGTAATAAGTTGTCTTTGATACAACTTCCTTGCAATGCGAACAATATTTGTCTTCATTTGACGTTAAATCTGTAGAAAGAAGTGATGATCAAAGCTTAATATTCATGAATAATTTTGATTATCAAATAACGACTCCTTTTGATACTTCCTAAAACCCATAACTGTGTTCATTTGCCCTTTTACAAGAATTGTTTTTACTTGTAATAGTTGGTTACGTGCACGATGAATTATTTATTGTTCGATTAAAACAAAGGAATCACCAACAATGGCCAAAATGCTAGAAATGTTTCCAGTTAATATGCTTGAAAGAACGTTTGGTTCATCAAAGCTTTCATTTTCTGGAGGTGTGCCTCTCTTGTAGCATTATGAAATGAAAACTAGGATAGCGGGTGGTGCGAAAGGCATTCTGAGTAATGATTTACCAACACACTGTTACTCTACCAAAAATCAGAAAAAAATCGTACATCATGCTTTGCATGCAAAGATGCAAAAGAGAAAGCACTTCTTTGTTGTTTCTCATAAAATAACAGCTCACCATCCAACAAATAAAAAAGTCGTGTCAATTGCAAAAAATTTCGTGGTTCCTCCTCAGTAATCAACAGAGATTATGTTTATCCATAGCGAAGTTTGGGTATAAATCGCTATATCTTATTTGGTTTGAAGAATATTGGGTTACAATGTGGAATGGAAGAGCAAAAGGATTTAAAACATACCAGCTTGACGAGCAGCCATCTCAGTTCTCAGTTCATCTCAGTTTTTCTCAGTTGTCAGTTCTTAGTTCAAACACAAGAATAACAAAGAGGCTTTCTTCTTGCCATATCATGCGTGCGTGCTATGCATTTTGCGATTTATTTCGTGATAAAGCCAATGTGTCAAATAACAGTTGCACTCACGCTTCCAAAACAAAAGATGGCTTTAAAACAAAAGTATTTGACAATGGGCCGATTGCATGTGGCACAGTTGGAAAAATGCTAGTGCACGGATTTGGTTGAGCGCCAAACTCTCCCTTTCTTTTGTGGATCCTTGCATCGCTGAAAGTTTCCAGTAAACGTTCATAAACTTCGAAGATAATGTCTTGGACAAAGCATCAAACGAAATCGTTCTACGGAAGCACAAATGCCAGGTTTGTTCGTAATAATCTTTTGTGCATCATTTCGCTTTTCTCAACTTGGTAAGGCAAAAAACAATAAAACAGACTGCTCGACCAGCATAATTTGAGCTTTAAGAGCTAAAAATATGTGTTGCAGTTCTGCGTCCTGAATGCATGAATGCATGAACGGTACAAGTGGTCAGCAACATGTTTTATTGCTCTGAAACTGATATTTTTAAGTTGTATTGTTAGCCTCTGTATTAGTTGTTTCCCCTCTGAGGTCATTGTTTTTTCGCCCAAGGTCTCAGTCAACTCCTGTGGCTCCGGCCCCGCCAAGATTCAAGAAAAAGAAGAAAACAACGCCTGTTGTGGTATCGACCTCGTAAGTTTGAATCTCTTCTTTGCCAATGTTGAAGCGGAGAAATTGTGCATTTGTGCAAATTGTGTAGCAACAGAGGACTGCTGAAGTATCGAGCTGTAGGGAGCAAGTCTTTGTAAAATAACAAATTCTCAAAATTGTAGGCAATTCCCACTTTACTCGTGAAAATGACAGAGCACATTTGTCTTGACACTGAGTATTTTTTGGTTAGTGTCCAGTCCCTTTATTCGATCGTGACGTCAGGAGACTACACAGCCGGTGCGGTGCTGGAACGTGAAAGGCAAGTCACTCTCTAAAAAGCTCATGAATTCTACGACAATCCTATTATTTTCATTAGAATTCCCTGAAATCCGCTAAATATCTTATTGTTTTCTTGGAAATCTCGTACACTTTTTGAAGGAGTGATAGACTCCTCACTAGTGCATACTGCTCAGCATATCTTAAATCATGACGATTGTTCATAGCTCTACAATTAAAGTTGAGCTCAAACTTTAAACTACAAGGATGACATGCAAAAATTTCTTGCCCCATCCTGCCACAGGCATTAAATTAATGGCATTGCTAAGAAATGAAATTTAATTCTTTAGAAACTCGAAAATTAATAATTTATAACGATAACTTTCAATTTTTGGAAGACTGAAGCGAGCAACAAACAAACCAGCAAAAAAACAAACAAACAAACAAAGAAGATGCAGAAAATTTACTATATCATGAAAAATGACGTCACTACGATGTGAATGAAATCTTAAAATTGTGAGGATATCTATAACGTCATAATTCTATGTTATCATGGCTTATTTGACTTATTACAGCATTCTAAAAAGGCACATTTTCTTTCAGCTTTCAAAAAGTTGCAACTACATCAGTGGACAGTCACTCTGCAACTAGAGTTTCAAGCAAAGAGCAAGCTTTATCAGCAACGTAAATTTACTTTAATACTCTTATATTGATAAATCATCCTACTGCATGTACATAGTAGATGTCTATGCCTTTGCATCGGATCTTTATCACAAAGGCAAAAGATGCAATCCCTAAGAGAAGTTACTTTACAAAAATCGCTCCATGACTATTAGCTGTGGTTACGTATTGACTGATTTAAAAATGTTTCGACATCTCAAATTTAGCTCATCTTTAAAATTTTGTTTCAAGAATATTATGTACAACTTCCATCCATATGGCTTCCTTAAGTTTTCAAATGTATTTCATTAGTACTAGTTTTCATCTTATTGGCTGAATCTAGGGCAATTTCAAGGGTAGAGTGTGGTGATCAACTCAGGGATCAACTGGTTTTTGCAATTCTATAATTTGGTGGAACCTTTACAGCCATAGCAAAACATTATGTGCAAAGCTTTATATTACGTATTGGTATATAATCAATATTTCTTTTCTTACTGTGAACCCTCAGAATATTAAAGGGTTTGTGCAAGGTTAGAAGCTTGCATTTGCAGAGAGCAGAAAATCTAAAAATACCCTATTCAAATCGAAGTTACACACAATGCCAACAAAGAGTAGCCTAAGAATGAGATTTTTATCTTGCTAAGAAACAATGCTGTGTCTGAGTCATTTCTTTGCTTTATTTATAGAGGAGCCTATTTACCATTGCACACTTGCTTTAACTCTATCATGCCTAGGGTATTTGATGCTCTAGGAAGACTAGGGGGGGGGGCTGATTCGACCCCCTGATTTATTTCTGTTGTGGACAATTAATGTAGAACCTTGAAACTTGGCATGTGCATAGAAAATCATGATCTGAATTAAAAAAGAAATCTATTTTTAGATATGTCACGTGACATGTTCATGACGTCACAATATAGAATTCTTGCCCATTGATGAAATTCAATATTCACAGCCAGAGCTTTATTAAATGCAAACGTGAAGAAACTTTCTGAAGAAAATGCGCAAAAAAGGAATATTTCCCAACGCTAAATACCCCGTTCATTGGTTTGTAGTATCACTAATTGATTTGGCAAAACATTTCTGCAATGAAAGAGTGGAAACAGCTTACGAATTCTGGAAATGTTTAGCCCCATAAAACTGGACAACGCAGAACCTTGAAACTTGGCATGTGCATAGTACATCATGAGCTGGACCCAAAAATGAAATCTATTTTTAGTTATGCCACGTGTCAAGCTCATGACGTCACAATATAGAATTTTCAAAGTCAATAGGGTTCAGTACTAAAAACTTGCAATTGTTGATTGTGAGAAAACGAAAGGCAGTAACGACATGAGTCCAATTTTAGTGTATTCTATGGTTGAATTGCTTTTGCTTTGAAAGAAAAATTGGTAAAAAGTGATGACGTCATCACACAGGAATTTAAAGAATGCGTGCATGCGTACAGCAAAAGTACGCATAATCATACGTTTAAATTACAAGCAAGCAATGTAGTTAGATAGGGAATTAAAAGTAGCATATATTTCCTGAATTTCGTCATTTTCCTGCATTTGCAATAGATTTTATTAGCATTTATTGAAATTTTGCACAGACATCTCTCAGAAATTGATCGTGTTTACCCCCTGGAATGAATTTAATTTTTCTAAAAAATTCATTTTTAATTATAAGAAGGATAACAAATAAAAGTCAGAAAGTTTCAACGCCACAAGTGCACTTGGCAAAAATCCACAGAAGAAAAGCCGCTAGGGGGCTGATTCAGCCCCACCCACCCCCAAGGCTTGATAGGGTTAAACAAATTACAAATGGAGATGCAAGCATTTGTTCAGTTGCTGTGCCAATAACAATTATCCTCACGTTGTCTTTTGATGGATTGTTACTAATATTACATTCACTTTAAGCAAAAATGTTACTAGGTTACAAGCCTCTTTCAGAAATTAAGAAACTCTACCAAATGGTCAATTTGCAGTTTTTGTTTGGTGATAAGCCGCAAAGAGGTTCGAAACAAAAGTTCTACTCGGACGATAACAGAAGCTCTAATTTTGTTTGTTTGTTTTTAAATTTGGTTTTTCTTATGAGATAGACAAAAGGCCCTGGGGACGAGGTTGCTGCATTAGCTATCCTCGGAGAGTTGCAATGAATGCGGTAGTTAGTTCAAATTTTCAAAAAACTAAGAAAATCGGACGCTTGTGGGACATGATCCATTCCATTCCAATTCCCAAGTCATTTCGAGGAGCAATTTCTATATTCTGCCAGTTCAGTCTTCAAAAAATTTGATCACTGTTTTTGATTTTATTCGGCAGTCCACAAGCAAAAAAATCAAGAAATCGTAAATATATCAAAAAGTTGGCATCTAACAAATTGACAGAAAATAGCAAAGAATAATATAGGATATTGAAAAAATATTAAGTCAAAAATATTAGAAATTGGTCCGATATATGATTTATTTCATGGCCTATCGAAAGTGTGAGCTTTCTTCTGGCTCAACTGGTATTGAAAAGCAATTCAAGTGACAAAAGGAATGCACTGGCATCTATTCACTCTGTAGCAAGTATATAAGCACCTTTTGAGGGACCTCTTATACCTCTTATGTGGGTTTCCAGCCTCATAGTCTCCTTCTCAGCCACAAAGCTCCCGAGAAGGAATAAACTGTACTGACTTTATTGAAAAACCTCTTTGCTCTTTATTTTCATGAAAAGAAGAAAATCATGCAACCCACCGAGAAGGATAGAATTTGACAGGTTGGTTTTTGCCTATCATCAGTTCTCTTCTTTTGCATCTATTTATGTACATGCTGAGCTGGCTGAGCTATCTTTAAAATGACATTTTTGAAATGAAGGGACCCACCAGTGAAATTTCATTGATGGAGAAATACAGGTAGCTTGGTTGCAACTATGCGTGGACCATTTCATGATTGAATGATTTTTCTAAGGATCAAAATTTAAGTTTAGATGGCCCCGACTAAGAAATTAGACCTTTACCATTTTGATTTAAGGTTACTGTACCCCATCACTGACCAGTCTCGATTGTTTCTCTTTTTATTGTCACACACGCGACATATCACGTAGAAACTAGACATCATTCAAATCATCCTTAAATTGGGAGTATTAGAAAAATTTCTAACAATTGTAAGTTATGCACCTAGGGAACAGTTTGCTTTCAATTGCTTATAATTCACTGAAAAACGAAAGAAAATTCCTCAAAATTTTCAGAAACTATAACTAAATGTGCGTGGTATCCCCGGCGGGGGGGGGGGGGTTGGGTAACTGCTATAGGCGGGGCACCGGGGTGTGCCATTCTGAATTGTAAATCATACACTAAAAATTATGAATATATAAAGATACCCTAAAATTGTGACCAAAATTCGAAATTCTAACCAATTATGTGAAATCATATCAAATTCAATACCCGGAAGTGTTTTTCTTCCAAAATGACATCCCAAAATGTATGTTCATTTGTGATTTTACCAAAAATGACACCCTCAAATTCATTTTCATCCTGAGAAAAGGTACCTAAAAAATGGCACATCCCGTACTGGTTCATTTGGTAGTGACCCCCGGGTGCTATCCAAAAATATAAAAATCCAAATATTGATCGGAAAAGTTATCACCCTGAAGGGGTACAGGGGTAATGAAGGGGTACAGGAGCTCACAATCAATTAGTGATAGCTCCATACTATGAGATATAGTTTTCACAGTTTCGCTGTGCACCATTGAGTTGGATGCAGAATAGAATAGTTGTAATTCAGAATCTGTTGTTTTAATTTTTGATGATAATATCAATTATTATTACATTTAGTGTGACTTCAACTCCCGTTCAGAATACTAATCAAGCAGAAAGATCTAGGTATGAATGTACTCACCTTCCTATTTCAATTCCTTTGACCCCGAATTATTTCTTTGCCTTCCATTTTCAAAGAAAACTGTTCGTCCAATATTTCGAAAATGCATCGCAATCCTCACTTTATCTCAACACATCACATTTCCTTTATATAAATATCAGCGTGACGTTTCGATACTATACTTACTCGTACATTTAAGCGTGGTTAATTGTAGAATAGAAAAGCTTTAGGGTAGGGATAATGAATTTTCTGAACTCATTTTATTTCTAGTGCGTTTTCCATTCCAGATGGATTTGAAAGTTTTTGAAATTATACCTGGTGTCCCCTCAAAAGCACTCTTGTTTTAAAAAAAACTAACAACAAATGAATATCACACCGATGATGAAATGTTCTTCTTGGTTTGTTTCGTTAATTATGGAAAATATTTAAAGCTGGTATTCGAGTTAAAGGCAAAACATTGGAAGAGCCTACTTGGAGCTGTACGTTCAGAGAAAAGTTGACTTTGCGTAAGAGCCAAATTTCACCAGTGCTCTTTTTCTTTTGTTATTTTGATCTAGTATTTTTTCAAATATTATTCAAAACAGGCATTCCTAAAAGGAGCCAAATTTGCTAATTTCTAAACCAATTACAAAACTACCATGGCACAGGTGATAGAATAATTTCGCCCTGGACTGGATCTTCTTGCCAAAAGGTGAAATCTGAAGATTGGCATGGTAATCAAATTTAGGTGATTAGTCAAACACGGGTACTCTTTTAAGACACTCGGTACGCTGTGAAAGGCGGCGAAAAAACCTCGAAATCGAGGCTAAAGTTTCTGAGGTTTGACTTACACACATCCTTTTATGCAAGAAACTGCTTGCAACGAACTCAACTCTCAGATTGCAAATTATTGCTAAACTCCAGTAGTGAGAAAATATAACGTAAAAAACAATGTACTTTGATAAAGGAATCCTTAAACATAATATTACTTGGTTTTCATGTGTTTCTTGTCTCATGCTGCTCAAAGGTACTTCAATATTGTGTAAACATTGGAAAAGCTTAAAAAACACCGTTTGGGTAGTGAACATGGAAATTATTATGGATAATCTCAAGAAATTTTCGCTACTGGCCAAAATTCTTAATTCTTTATAAGAAAATGTGCGTATCTTTCCGTCACATGTTCAATACATTTCTAGCACGATTTACTCTGGTGTGAACCTAGCTAGTGGTAGATGGTTTGCAATAAAATGCTTTCTCTTCAGTTAATTTCAGTTACTTTGCATTTCTTTACAAAAGGCTAGCCGCTTCACCACCTTCCATCGATGACCTCTTGGCTGATGAAAGCTCACATTTTGACGAGAGGTATCTATCTTCACTTGTAATGTGAATAAGCAATCGATCTAATAGCCCTTCTGCAGCAAAACTAAGAACAAGGTTATATCAAACAAGGGCTACGAGGAAAATATCTCTCCAAGAGGAAAGGTCTGCTGCAAATGACTTAGCAATTTCTGAAAGCATGGCTCGTATGATTTCATTTTTATGTAGAGGTTGCAAAGTCTGCTCTCTGAGGAATTAACAAAAGGAAAAAAGATCAGCATGGATCAAAATAAGGTAGGGTCAACAAGAGGTAGGAGACATTGCGGTCATTGTATTTTTGTAGAAGGAGAAGGAAACTGACATAGCAAAACTCTTCGAGAAGTTTTGACAGCAAAATGTCTGAGCAATAGTTTTATTAGACAATATATTTACAATAAAATTGTCAAAGCAAACATTTCAAATTATGCAAAATGATTTCAAACTTAAGAGCTGCTTAATTCACAATAACTTGTTAATTAATCTATACCTCGATGATTTGATTTGCCTAAGAGATGTCCTTGACGGAACGGCAAAGGTTCAACTTACATTAAATGATAAAATCAAGACAATGTTGGAAAGAAGCACTGTCTCAATTTCAAATTTGCATACTTTTTCCTTGTCTGAAAATTCCATAGCAATCTATCTTACAGAAATTAACCATCAACTGAAAGCACATGAGTCGGGCTTCCATAAAATCGCTTTCTCCCTTATGTTAGAAGTTCGTTCTGGAGGGAAAATCTTTCATCGGTAACACTTTTGTTACCTCCTGTTTGCATGTGGTGATTCTCTACACTACGATTCTATACACCAGGTTACTCTACGAACGCGGTTAAAGATTCTAATTGAGCTAATTAATGTATGGTCGCTATACTTATGAAAAAGATCAGTTCATTGGAACTATCAATCATTGTATTTTCTTTGTACTTCCTGATCCAAACTATTCTAAGCCCAACTAACTGCCGTAATCAAGTCCATAGAGAGTGACTAAGAATGCCCTCGGGAACAAATTTTTGGCTTAAGTTCCATGCAAAGATGAACAATGAAAAGCTACATAAGATCAAATCAACCTTAGCAGTTTGGTTACTTCGTAGACTTGCTACAAGTCTCTCTCTTTTTTTAGTCCGAATTACTTTTTAGTCCGAATTAACTTTTTATGGTATATTGACTCGATTCTTTCTGGGATTTCAGTAACGAAGCCACTTTGTCCAAAGAATTGACTGACACACATTTTGCATCAGTTAATAGGTGAGTATTTCTGTGATATGCTTTCTTGAATTTTCTCATCAATTTAATGATCGCTTTATTCATTCGAAAAATTGGTAGTTGAATGAATGGTTGCAGCCTTTTCCTTGATTTAGAGGTGCAGAACATTTTGTATTAAATGGTGATTTTTGACAGTCTGTACCCACATATATTCCTTTGTCTTCGCAATGATAAAGTAAAACATTGACTTTCGTAGAGCTAAATAGTCCACTTAGATTGCTTTTCATCCCACAATACAGGACGAGAAAATGCTCACATTCAAGATCAAAGGCTGGCAAAGTTTCCAAAAATCGCAAAACCAAAATTAGACAAAAGAAAAATAAAGGCTATACCAAGAAAGTGCTAGCTCTTGCAGAGAAAGATGCCTCCATCGATGGATTGCGAAAGGAAGTGTTGACTTGCAAAAAAGCCATAGAGACTTCTGAAAGACAGAGAGAACACTTTAAACGGCCACATATATTCATGACCTCATCTATTTCAAAGTCACGGACAGTCAGAGCTACGTCAAGAAGCAACAAACAACTTTTTTTGAGTGCCCGAGATACTTTAGTTTCAATGGTACCCGGTATTCCCACTTTCACAGATGATGGAGTTACAATTAACAATAATGAAATAGGAAAAGGACAGTTTGGAACAGTCAAAACCGCTTTGCTGCATAAGCTTGGCATTACAGTAGTTGCCAAGATCTTGGATGAAAATTTTCCAAAAAAGGCAGTTTTTGCTGAGGCAATAGTTGGTCTTACGTTAAGTGGCCATAAAAACTTTCCATTTTGCTTCGGTTTGCTTGGAAATAATATCATTCTAATGGAATATTTTAGGACTCCTCGAAATGATTTTATGGAAACCTGTCCAACTTTTTCCCAAAGATTGCGAGCAGGCATCAAAGTAAATGATTTAAGATTCATTTGCTCTGGAATTATAGATGGTATCTCCCATATGCACTCCAAACATTTGCTACATAATGATATCAAATCAGACAACATGATCATTGCTGATACAGTGAAAATAATAGACTTTGGTAAAACAACGTTAGTTTCTAGGCCATTGGTCTACAATGTCGTTCCCGGAAGCAAAGAGCACAAAAAATACAACTCCGTACATAGACACCTTGCCCACGAATTAAGAAATATTCCGGGAAGCAGTCAAACAATTGCTACAGATACCTACTCAATAGGACACATGTTTAAGCATGCTGCAGCTACGATTAATTTTCAACCAATCATTCAACTGGGAAGAGCGATGAAGCATATTTCACCATTCTCAAGGCTTTCATTAGCAAGTGCCATAGACAAGCTAAAGCTGATGTAGAATTTGCATAATTCTTAAGGTCTGTTATGGTTTTCTGAAAAGTGTTATAACTAGCCCTGGTCTCCCCTAATCTTAACTTTCTCCCATTTAAAGAACAATGACTACAACAAAAGCGCCAAAATATGAAAACAAAACCAATATTCTCTGAACCAAAATTGCCAAATTTTGGGGTTTCTTTAAACAGAACTCTTTAAAATTCAAAATTTAGCCTTTATTTGATTAAAGTTGCTCAAAAGTATACCATAGCCTATCAAGTTTCCCAAAAGCATACCTATTGGCTAGACTAGAAGTTCGAAAAATTATAGGAATAGGGTTACCTTGGAACTCCCCTCTCACTGACGATAAGTTAGATAAAAATATGTCAAGGGTCATAATCTCAAAGGTGTAACCACTTTAATAGATTTAAATAGCTCAAAGTCTAGCTTAATTTATCAGATATATTCTGTAGATATTCTTTTCAAAGTTGCCAAGAGCAAATGTTACTACGTATTAAGACTTTGTAGTGTCTACTCATTCAAGGGCTAGGAAAGATAAAAACTGCATAGACGATAGTTATTAAACATTGGCCTCACTTTCACCTTAAAGATTTAAACATGTAATTAGAGTTTGTGGAATTGTTCTCCCGTTGCTATGTGCTGCAGATCATAGAAATATAAGAATCTAGTTTTATTTTCTGATTGATGTTTCATCAACCAAAAATAGAGAAGTTTACATTTCTTCTAGTAAATTAACAACATTAAAGGATGATATTGCGGATATCGATGGAAAGAATCAGGAAAGGTTTTTGCAACTAGAAAATCTTATGAAGAAAATAGACGGACGATTAAGCAACCTTGAGGACAAATTCAAAGAAAAACTGGAAGAGAAAATAAAAGTACCAAAAGAATTATCAGTAAGATTTTGATATCTTTTATCTCAGTTCATCTCGCTGACAAGCTCGTTTGGATTGTACAGCGTTCCTTTCTTGACTTATCTGAAGAACAAAACATTTTTGATATTTTCTAGCAGCTTTAGTCGCAGTATCTTTCACAACTTTGGTTATGGCGACTCGAAATGTGTGTTTTAGTTGAATCTTGCCCAAGAGAATGGATGCACAGTTGATAATTACATCAAATGTTTTGAAGCATTGTTTCATTTCCTCGCTCTTATAATAAAGATGGCAGCTTCAAAATATCATATTGTAATTTCAAGACTGGCGGTCATTTTTTGAGGAAACTTTTAGCACTTTAGTTCTACTCTTGGTGCTAATATCACATCACATCATGCTTCTCCTGTTACAGCCAACGATCAACAAACAACGCCTATCGATCATTCATTCATTCGTTCGTTCGTTCGTTCGTTCGTTCGTTCATTCGTTCGTTCGTTCGTTCATTCGTTCGTTCGTTCGTTCGTTCGTTTGTTCGTTCATTCATTCAATTTATAACTTTCAGCTAATTGGGGGCAAAATACGAAAGTATATGCTCATATGCTCATGTATACTCATATATAGTATATACTCATGTATATGATATTCGTTTTATTTCAGCGAGCTATTAAAGCAATGTACAATGTGCTGGATGATGATGAACAGTGGGATCTAGATGAGGTGTAAGTAGATTATATGGTGCATCCAGCATAGGTTTCATAGCCTGTGTTCCAGACCACTTGGAAAGGAAAGTGGTCTGTGTAACCAAGCAATAATCCGTGTTCAGACGATGAATTGAATTGCGAAATAATTAATTAAAGGCATTCTTTCACGGATCTGATTGGCTGCAATGATGTCAGTGATCAACACAACGGATGTCTTTGTGAACATTTGTGTTTGAAACAAACCAGGGCTGATCGTTATCACTTTGCACGGGCGTAAAAACTCAGTAGGATTAGCAGGCATTCACATCTCCTATTCTTTCATCGTAAAAAGTCAACAGGATTAGCAGACATTGAAATGTTCTATTCTTTGTATTTTAATGTGAGTTCTTCACATGAGACAGGCTATTCCTTTTGATAACAAAACAAATAGTGATTATGCGAATTATTGGTTGCATGTATTAATTTTTCTTCAGATTCCGAAGAAAATTTGTGAACACGGATTAGTGCTTGGTTACACAGACCACTTTCCTTTCCAAGTGGTCTGGAACACAGGCTAAGGTATCAAATCTTTATCTCAGCGTAATAAGGTGGGTGTAAAATTCGATGACCTATTTCTTCTGATTGAATGGCTTGAAAGAAACATTAGATACTTATCTATAATTCTACAGTTGGACTTTCCAGAAATTTTGAAAATTTTTCAAAATTACAGCGTATCTTACATCTCAACTCATTTGAGTATGTGACGTCATCAAATTTCTAAATCATAAACGAGATGAGTGACAGACTTTTGCTTGATACCATATTGTAGGCATTCATAAACTATGGTTTTCCCGAAATTACTTCATGTTGCGTCAAACAGTTTAGAAATTACGATGGTTTTAAGTTCTTTTGAAATTTTTTCTTGAATTCTAGAAAAAAAGAAAGACATTCTAATTCTGAAAATATTGAAGATTTCAGAAGAGTCCAACGGTAGAATTTTAAAGAAATAGCCAAAGTTTCTCCGAAGTCAGTCAGTTCAAAGAAATAGGTCGTTAAATTTTACACCAGCTTTTTTAAAGATTTGAAACCTATGCTGGTGCATCCAACCCTCTTTAATAGCTTAAATCTTTCGAAGGAAACTTGGAATAAAGATAGATTATTTTATTTGGTAAAAGCTTCTTTTCATTGCTTAACTTTCATCGTCACTGGCTACAAAAGCTTCAGGCTTATCTACCAACGCAAGTTCCTTGAACAGTTTTCTTCTGCCACAGCATCTAAATGTCGCTTTCAAGATATTGTTGATCATTCCCGTTGCTTTTTGTAGGTTTACGTCACCAGATAACGAAATACTGACAGCTCAGTTTATAACCGATGCCCAGAAGACTTTGAAAGAAAAATTTTCACGTGAGATGTGTCGCGGTAAGTTGCAAGCAAAGAGTAAATAGTTTTGTGCAAGGTGCATATAACTCCCTGAAAATCGTTCGTATTGCTGGCAAATATCGTTTCTATCCGAGGAGAATCCCAAAGAATCCTAAAATCGTTTTAATTTTTGCTTGATTTTCGAAAGAATTATATACCTTTTGGTTTCACGCTTGTTTAAAGACATGTTTTCCTTATAAGTAGCAGTTTTTTCAGCTCTCAATCATGTTTAAAAATCTTTTATCATTGCTTTTGTGTAGACATATTTTCTGGTACACGAGCTGACTTATATGATCATTTTAAGGCACATAGCTCCGGAAATGTTCTTTCAACATGAATTTAGCTTGCCGCTAAATTAATAGTGATTAATGGTTCTGGCTGTTAATGTCTCGGCTATGGTGCAAGGTGCATATAACTCCCTGAAAATCGTTCGTATTGCTGGCAAATATCGTTTCTATCCGAGGAGAATCCCAAAGAATCCTAAAATCGTTTTAATTTTTGCTTGATTTTCGAAAGAATTATATACCTTTTGGTTTCACGCTTGTTTAAAGACATGTTTTCCTTATAAGTAGCAGTTTTTTCAGCTCTCAATCATGTTTAAAAATCTTTTATCATTGCTTTTGTGTAGACATATTTTCTGGTACACGAGCTGACTTATATGATCATTTTAAGGCACATAGCTCCGGAAATGTTCTTTCAACATGAATTTAGCTTGCCGCTAAATTAATAGTGATTAATGGTTCTGGCTGTTAATGTCTCGGCTATGGAGCGAAATTTTTCTGATGTTCAAACCCACACTTCTCCTTGCATATTTAAATCTAAGAAAAGACTATTTTACATCCAGTTCATGCTTTTAAATGGACCCCCAGTTTCCCAACACAGTGCATGTTCTCTTAGAACAGGGAGTCTACTTTATGAATTGTATGTTCTCAAACTAGGGATATGCCTGCCAATAGGGTCTCATTTTCGGCTAAAAATTCTGGGACAGTATTATACCTTGCATGTCTTTATTCCGGCATGGGACAGGTATGTCATTACAGGTCAAATTTGACGTGAAGAATTAAAATAACCCACACAAGAGACTTTTATTATCGAGAACAGCTACCATGTTTTAAACGTTTATTACAGAACAGAGTCATACTCATAAATGTTATTTCTTGAAAGGCATATTCCTGTTACTTTTCTTCAAGGTAAACCCCCTCCTCGGCCTCTTACCTTATGTAACCTACCATAATCACTCTTGATGCAAGTCTAAGGTTTGTTTGAAGTTTTGAATTATTTGATACAAGATTAGCTATGTCTGCAACTTATGGGTTCTTTGTATTTCATTTAGGTGCTTGTCACACATATTTCAAATCGCTGAGGAACGAATTTCTTCAGAAAAGCAATAACCCAGAGAAGCACACTATGGTATCTGAAAAGAAGAGACTGCGTGCAAGGAGACAACGGGTAAGGATTTGCTTTGATATGGAGAGCATCGGGATGTAACGAATTTATGGAAGTTTTGATGTCTGGCTTTTTCATTTCTTTAATGTTATTTCAATGTCAATGATCATCTATTTGTGTATTTCACCGCTTGCTTTGATGCATGTGCCATTGCAGGCACGCCACAAAAAAGTACCAATAATACCTAACAACCAACCAACCAACCAACCACAGACGTGCACTGAACGGAATAATTTTTGGTCAATTTCGCGAGTTTTACGCTGTAAATTTTTTGTATATTTTTGATGGCAGGCTCTCAAACAATAAGTGATTTGTGTAAATTTACAGGTTCGGAAAAGCCATAATGAATGGAAGCACATCAAATAAATTGATTTTTTTTCAGATTTGATCTGCTATATGCTATCAATAGAAAAACCAACTGTCTCTTACATAAATTGTATCAAATCTTTCTGGTGAAATCTTCATTACTATTGGTAATAAGGATTCTAATGGTTTTTCTTCAACAGAATCTATAAAATTTAACATTTTTTCGCCATCAGTACCAAATTTCTAGAAAGGATCTGTTGAAGGAAAAACCAACTGAGTCTGCATGCCAGCTAAGTTATCTGAAAGGATACAATTTGGATTTTCAGCTTTTCGAAACAAGAAGCAAATATGTCAAAGAAGGGGAGGCAGCGTTATGGTCTGATGTGACCCAAGAGGTGATGTCGGATGAAGAGGATTTAGATGGAGGGCTAAAAATAAAGACACCACATTGGCGGAGCGAAGAACTTGGAGCCCTTATCGAAAAGCTTGATGAGCGCCACATTATGCGGCAACAGGACAATAACCGCCAAGTCCTACGAAAGAGGAGAGTTGCCACAGCATCTCCAATGAAGCGAAAGCCTTCAAAGAAGTTAAAGCAGCATCTTCTGAAAGATTGAAACGTTAAAACGATGATTCACTTTTTTGCTTTTTTATAGTAATTCTTCTTCTATCATGCTTGTGTCTTGTCAATGTTTTTGTCCAAACTTAATACTTTTCATCAAATAATGAACAATACCACAGTAAACTTGATTTGAAAAGCAATGCAATCATGAAACAAACTGACACCTTTTTCCATCCTAGAGTAAAGCAAAACCCTCAGTAAAGAAACTGCCAATTAAGAACAACCTCGAGGCTGAGCTTTGGCTAATTAAGCACCCTTTACACAACAACTATTATAAGAATGCATCGGAACCTCTTCAGCCTGTTACAGAAAAGCACCTGCTCATTTATGTGAACTTTTACTGTATGAAACGTCGAAAGACAACGACAGGAAGAGGAAGCAATGTTGTTTTATCTGTTTCGAACATCTGTTTTATCTGTTACGAAGATCTGTTTCAAAAATAAGCCAATCAGAAACATATGAGGCTAATCTGCTTCAAGATTCCAAGCCAGATCAATGTCCTAAACTTTTCATGGTCTGAAAGAGAACCAACGAAGACAAGAGTCCCAATTGCAAACAGGTCTAGGAAAGTTCATAATTAGCAAGTTGTATTTTGGGATTTTGCTACTTGTGTGGACATTTTGCGTAGCGAATAGATCATGCCTTGTGTGTTACTTCACCAACGCATTTCGTTGACTTTAAAATGAACGATAAAAAAGAGCCACATATGAAGGTACTAATGTTTAAAACTACTACTTTGATTTAGAACGCTTTTCAGGCTGAGAAATATACCAAGTTATTCAAACTTTATTGAAACTCTTATCATAGTACGAAAAATGGGAGGGTAAACATTCGATGTTCGGATTTGCCGTTCATGTTATAGCTCTGTTGGTAGTTTTTTACATATTAAGAAATTCTATATTGATTTGGTATTATTTGCATGCTATTTTCTATTGCGTCATCTCTCTTTGCTACTTTTCAGCACAGGAAAAGGCATACAGTGTGCGAAAAATTCATAGTTTTCATATCTTTTCCAACTAGTCTCAAACTAACATTCACTTAATTTCCAACTAGTTTCAAACAAAAACGCTAATTTCAGATGGATTTCCTCGGTTGGAGATCCTTGATTTCAAATTGAAAAAACTAAATGGAAAAGGAAATCTCCGTTTCTTTGCAATTTTTTCGGTTGGAAATTGCGGTTGAAATGTGTATTTCATTCAAATGTTTTGTTAGAAATCAATAGGAAATCGTTCGTTTCCTTTTGTTTTTACACCTAAAAACTGGATGGAAATGAACTTGATATTTGCTGTGACAATTTCTCAAGGCCCAAAAGAAGACTCACAAACTTTTTTGATTCGCTGTTTGGAAATTCGCCAAAAGATTCTATTTAGTAGCAATGAATCAGGTGCCACAATTGAGTATACCCCTGATATGGCCCAAGGTTTATTTCTTCATGCTTTGGAAACAGGCCTAAAGAATGAATCAATTAGAACCAAAATTCGCCCGTTACTGAAACAAAAAAACTGTTTCTGATGAAGTTTTGATTGAAGAAATGTCAAAAGCTGTTGCCATAGAAACAGAGCACAACAGAAAGGTGGTTTTTGCCAAAAATACAGCCAGAATCAGTATGGTAGCAGAAAATCCAAAAAGCCATGAATTTGAGGCCACTAAAAATGAAAAGGCAGAGCCGCAAAAGGGTAAAATGTGGGCAGCACTTGAAGCTGTACAGGCGGATTTAGCTGTAATAAGAGAAACGACGGCTCAAAAAAATGCCCTAACCCCAGATGCCCCAAAGAATAGAGTAAATCAGGGCCGTGGTTGCGCTTCATGCCAAGAAAGTGGTTTAGGAGACCAGTGTGATCATTGTTTTATTTGTGGAGACCCAAATCATTTTGCTCGTGGTTGCCGCAAGCAAAATCGCACCAAGCAGGGAAACAGGAGAAGGCTGCCCCCAAGGAGGGACAGGGAGTATCCGAGTTAAAGCAAGCGTCCCAGTGTGCGCATTGTGGTGAGATGCCTTATAAGAAAGGAGCTTTTCAGATGTGTAGCAGTTGTTTTTCTGTGAAATATTGTTCAAAACGATGCCAAAAGTTGCATTGGAACAATCATAAGACTCTTTGTTTGTCGATCATGGAGCTTTTGCGCCAAAACTCTGCTTCGCATGCTCAGACGGTAGATGAAAGTAGTTTTGCAAGCCATCTCACTCCAAAACAGACTTCCAAGATTGCAAAATTAGTCGGGAAGCGTTGTCTGATATCATGTAAAATGAATGGAATGGAGACTGATGCTTTGTTCGATACAGGTGCATAGATGTCAATTGTCTCACAGTTTTGGTTGGAAAATAACCTTCTTAAGACCAAATTGCAAAACATTTCTGAAATTTTGGATACAGGATTAGACCTCAAAGCAGCTAATGGGACTAACATTCAGTATTTAGGATGGGTAGAGATTGACTTTGCCATGGCATCTGATGATACTCATGACAATGTCATTGTTCCGTTTCTTGTTACATCAATCAAGCTTGATAACCCTATTGTCGGTTATAATGTGATTGAAGAAGCAATAAAAAGTAATGTTTCAGATTGCTCAAATACCTCCAACACAAGCCTTGTGAACAGTGTGACAGCAACATTTTGTGAATCCAATACAGAAAACATTCCTGCTTTCATTGATTTTGTTTATGAAAATGCCATCAACGATGATGACTTGTGTTTCTTAAAAACAAGCAAGAAAACTCAGGCTATCCGAAAAGGAGAAACAGTCACTGTTCGCTGCCGAGCAAATGTTGGAATAATAAAGAGCAAGACCCCTGTGTTGTTTGAACCGGATTTATCAACCTCAATTTCCAGTGGCCTTGAGTTAACTCAAACATTATTTGTTTTATCCAAAGGAAAGTCGCCACGTGTTTCGATCCAAATTAATAATCCGTCAAAGCATGACATTCTTTTGAAAGGTCGAACAATGCTAGGCACGTTACAGCTCGTTAAGTCAGTCACCCTACTTGAGGTTAAACATTGTGAAATAAAAGAAGATCCTAAAACAATCCAAAACGTTTCTGCGAATTGTGAGAACAATGCAAAGGAAACAAGTCCCACAAGTAGTAGTTTAGATCTAAGCAAATTCGATCTAAGTGGTTTGACACCTGAACAATGTAGCAGTGCAACTAAAATGTTAATTGAAGAAGCCGAGACTTTTGGTACCAATGATAGTGATATTGGCAGTATTGACGATTTAAAGTTAAAACTGACGCTAGACGATCCAAAACCAGTACAGAAGTCCTATAATTCCATTCCGCGACCATTGTTTCCAGAGGTTAAACAACATATCGAAGACTTGCTAAACAAAGGTTGGATTAAGGAGTCTCGTTCAGCATACTCTAGCCCAGTTGTTTGCGTTCGCAAGACGGACGGAGATTTGCGACTGTGTGTTGATTTTCGGGAGCTAAACAAAAGAACAGTCACTGATCGCCACCCTTTACCACGTGTGCAGACAACCCTGGAAAGTCTAGGTGGAAGTTCTTGGTTCAGCATGCTCGATCAAGCGAAGGCCTACCATCAAGGGTATATGGATCTGTCATCGCAACACCTAACAGCTTTTATAACGCCGTGGGGATTGTATGAGTGGGTACGCATACCGTTTGGATTAAAGAATGCGCCAAGCGAATATCAGAGGTTCATGGAGCGATGTCTAGGAGAATTAAGAGTCACCATTTGCATGCCATACCTCAATGATGTGATTTGCTTTTCAAAGACTTTCGAAGATCATCTTCATCATTTACGCAAAGTATTCCGGAAACTTCGAGAGCATGGTGTTAAACTTAAGCCAAAGAAGTGTAAACTCTTTAAGCATGAAGTTAGTTGTCTTGGGAGAATTGTCTCTGCCGATGGATATCGTTTAGATCCTACTGGAATTGAGTCAGTGAAGTCTATTGCAAAGAACACGCCGAAAACAGTTGGTGATGTGCGTAAGTTACTAGGATTATTAGGGTACTTCCGACGGTACATCAAATACTTTGCACGTATCGCAAGACCCTTGTTTCAATTGCTGAATGCACCAAAGACACCAGAGAGAAAGACGACAAACAAGAGAGGACAACTTTCATCAAAGACGCCAATCTCTTGGGATTCATCACATCAATCAGCACTTGAAAGCCTGATCACATACCTCACCACGCCACCCATTCTTGCATATCCAGATTACACAATACCCTTTGTATTGCATACCGATGCATCAGAGCAAGGTCTTGGTGCTGTTCTGTATCAGAAACAAGATGGAGTAATGAGAGTCATTGGCTATGGCTCAAGGACATTAAACAAGGCTGAGCGTAATTACCATCTACATTCTGGGAAGCTTGAATTTCTCGCACTAAAGTGGGCGATCTGTGAACACTTCAGGGACTATCTTTACTATGCCAACTCGTTTACAGTATACACAGATAACAACCCGCTTACGTATGTACTCACCACTGCCAAGCTGAATGCGACAACACATCGTTGGGTAGCAGAACTTGCTGATTTTAAGTTTGTCATTAAATACAGACCAGGAAAAGCTAACATAGATGCTGATGCTCTGTCCCGCATTCCAATTGAAAAAGTCATGGCGGATTGCACTGAGACAACAACGCAGGACATTATTCAATGTGCAACAAATGCATCAATCACATCATCAGAGAATGAGTACACATGGATTACAGCATTAACAACAGATGAAAATGTGCTAAATTATGATTTAGATCAGATCAAGCAACTGGATTTCAATCAAATCAGTACAAGCGATTTCAGAGAAGCGCAAGAGAATGACACAACCATCCATCGAGTGATAGAATACAAAAGTCGTGGACGATTTCCTTCAAAGGAGGAGAGAGGTAATGAGCCACACAACGTAAAGTTATTGATGCGCGAGTGGAACAATTTACGTCTAGAAAATGGTATCCTGAACCAGGGGCGCACATTCCGAAATTCATTGGGGGGTTGTAAATGCATTTGGGACCGAATTTTTAACAGCTGAACTGAGACCCAAGTTACAATATTTTGGATTGCCATCGAAGCTTCCCAGGAGCGGATCCAGCCCGAAGTTGAAAGGCGGGCAACTGGCAAAGTGGGCACCAAAAACTATGGAAAGTGAGCGCACTGAAGGCGCATGAAAATTTTTTGGACGCTTTTTAAAGAACATTTTTGATTTATTACTAAATAACGCCTTGATATATATGTTCTCCCATGTTTAAATCGAAAAAGTTAAAAAATTGTGCGTTAGAGTCAGGATGAGGGACGCTTTTCTCGCCAAAAAGGGTCACCAAGCTGAGTTTTCCCCCACTTGCCCCCCTAATCCGCCACTGAAGCTTCCAAACATTTGTATTGGATTCAGGTACAGCATACCAAACAATAATTGTTTGTGTCATATTCTGGGTGCACCTTGAAAATTCCCCACTTCTGATAAACCAATGTGATGGTGTTCTCTATCTAATTCATAGCCAATTGCTGCTATGGTATGAATGAAACCTATTCCTGATCCTTTCGCCCTGCAAATCACGTGACAATTTTCTGATAACCCTTCTTCGGCACTCTGCATAAATCAGTTGAAAACATCGATCAGCAAGTTTAGGTAATTAGAAGAGGGTAGCTTTCTGAAAACCGGGCGGCAGACCCCCGTCCATCCTCAAGTCATGTACCCCCCCCCCGGCTTCCACAACCTACGGCACACACTTGACTTTGTATTGATCAGGGAGCTATATCAGGGAGCTATAGTCTATAGCTCCCTTGTATCGGCCGTGCAGCATCTGAACTTGCTTTGTGCCCTTGTCCAAAAAGAATTTGCCAAAAACTCCTTTGCCATTCAATATTTCGAGGTAGCACTGAGTATATAGCAACGTCCTTTCGGCAGGGTGCTGTCTGGCGATAAAATGAGAGACCAAAAGCGAGTGAATCGATCTGAACATTTAAAAAAGAGTCTGGGTGTACTCCCTAGAAATACTTTGAGGCTACACAAGCTTTAGCTTGGCTAAAAACAGCATTCGAATCTGTCTGCTAAAGCATCCAAAAGTTGGATACGAGAATACTGGGGACTTGCTCCCAGGCAAAATTTTGATGAAAAGGCGTTTCAGATCGTTCAAGATTCCCCAGTTCTGAAAAGATTAATTTTCTACGAAGAAAGGTCACGTGCTAAAGGGTCTTCTTGTAACAATATTACAACAATGAATGTCGATGTTAAATTATTTGCCTGGACTTAGAAAAAGTCCAAAAAAAGGTAAGTTGAAATCTAATTATCTCTGAGTTCTGAATAAATGAATGAATTCAAAACAGTTGATGAAAAGGTGATAGGGAAGGTGCAAATGTGGAAATTAACGGAATCGGGGCAGCTCGGGCCTTCGGGGTCTACAAATATTTTTCATAAGAAATGCAGTTCTCAGATCGCAGACAATTTAAGAGACAGCAGTACTGGGAACATTTGTTGAAGCAACTAATCATGTAGCCTGCGTCACAGATAATACGGAAATACTTTTACTTCATTCATTTTTACTTTTTTCCTGTACCTTCTCGAAAGCCTGTAAGAAACTCCGTTCGAAATGTCCCTGAGGGCACAGAAAAATTATCTTTGCAACAAAATTTGCACGGCTTGGAGCACGAGTCAGGTTCAAACTATTCTATGACTTGACAATAAAGCAATTTCTATGTTTCTAGAAGGTTTTCAAGCTCTAATTTCAAAACATTTCCACTTGGAAAACGTTTCGTCAGCAGTACCACTTTCGTTGTTTTCAATGTAAAGTCAAGCCTAAAAATTTCTATCTAGAATTCATTTCTTCAGTTTTGAAGGGCCCAAGGGTCCATTGCAGACAGGTCCATTTGGGCCCCATCCCGCTAACATGACTGGCCAGTCCTCTTTAAGACAATCCAATCTTTTTTATTCGAAAGAGTTATGTCACTATCTTTGACTTACTTGTTGCCTTTATTGGGACCAGTTGTTGAAAAAAATATTATTTTGACTAATGAATGACACATGTACCCTGTTGCCAATCAGAATGTTCTATCAAATACAGTGGCGTGGCCAGGGTAAATTAAGTGGGGGGGGGGAACATTCACATGTACCATGTTGCCTATCAGAATGTTCTATCAAATACAGTGGCGTGGCCAGGGTAAATTAAGTAGGGGGACATCATAACAAGGGTGTCTGGGAGCGAAGCCCCCCAGGAAAATTTTGGGGCCACGCCCTTTACTTTGACTTAGAATGCATCTCCCAATAGCATGCTTGCCTTTTAGCGACAAGGAAACCTTGATCATTTTGCAACAGTTATCCTATGAATTAGAGCACGAGGACAATTTTTGAAGAAAGGTCCTTTACTTTCATTTTTTTTTTTTCATTTTCAATTTTTTAGGCATGGTAGCCCCTCAGTTAGAGAAAAACTGATTTACAGGGGGCCATGCAATAAAAATACTAAAACTAAACTAAGATTACAATCTGATTAAAATAATATCAATAAAAGTAAAATTAAAAGAGTTCATTGCATAAAGCATCTCAACTTATGCTTTGTGGGATTTCATCAACCCTTCCCGGAATTTCTTTAGAGTAGGTGCTCCTTTTAATTCGTCATTCAACCCATTCCAGAGACTGGCCCCTCTGAATGAAAAACATCTCGGACCAGCTGATGTTCTTAACATTGGAGTCCTAAGGTTTATATTAGAATTCTTCAGTACGCGAGAGGTTGTTTCGTTCACTCTATTGAACATGTCGCTCATATAGGACGGCGCATCACCGTTTAGGGACTTGAAAACCATTTTTAGTGTTTCAAGATCAATCAATTCCCTAACCGTGGGCCATCCTAGGGCACGAAAGAGTGGCAAGGCTGACTGGTCATATTGACTGCCGGTAACTATTCTGGCAGCACGATTTTGTAGCTTTTGGAGTTTATTAAGAGAGGTCTCACCAACATTCCCCCAAACAGGGCAGCAATATCTAAAGTAAGGTTCCACGAGGCTTTTGTACATCTGTTTAACAGTGGATGCAGGCACGTACCTTTTAGAGTATCTTAATATGCCAATACCTCTGGAAATCTTACTTGTCAATGAGGCCAATTGGGAAGACCATTTTAATTGCTGGTCTACTTGAACTCCTAGGTATTTAGTATATTCAGCCATTTTAATATCGTCCTCCCCGATTTTAAACTGTGGTTTAGCTGAGCCAGGTGAAGTAAGTTTTTTCAGTTTACCTGGGAGTCCGATAATCATGCCTTCAGTTTTTGCAACATTTAATGATAGCTTGTTTCCTTGTAGCCACAATTTCAAAGCAGCTTAATCAGCGTTAATAGCGTCATTGATCTCAGAAACGGAATTAGATGCAAAATAGATACTAGTATCATCGGCATACATAGATACATGGGAATGCTGCAAGCATTTTGGTAAATCATTAATGTAGACCAAAAAGAGGAGGGGCCAAAGACAGGATCCCTGAGGAACTCCGCAATTTATAGGCTCTGTACTAGATATTTGTCCGTTAACCCTACAAAATTGCCTCCTGTCGGCAAGGTAGGAATGAAACCATTTAAATTCCTTCCCTTTAACACCATAGAATTTGAGTTTACTCAATAGAATCTCGTGATCTACTGTGTCGAAGGCTTTCTTGAGATCAATATAGACAGCTGCCGTATATAAACCCTTATCGATATTAAGGTACCAATCATTCGTGCACCTGAGCAGACTCGTAAGGGTTGAATATAGAGTGATCGAAAACCTGACTGATCCGAAAATATTAGTTTGTTGTCGTTGAAATAGGAATACAACTGGTCAAAGACTAATTTTTCAAACAGACGTGAAACGACGGGGAGTACTAAAATCGGTCTATAATTAAAGTTATTATCAGTGGACCCTTGTTTGAAGATAGGCGCAACTCGTGCAGTCTTCCATTTGTCAGGAAAGCGTCCAACAGACAGGGACCAGTTGAACAGCAGTACAAGGGAGGGCACCAAAATTTCAATGCCAGTTTTTAAGAAAAAGCTGGAGATCATATCAGTACCAAACCCATTGGATGTTTTGATTTTCGAAAAAGCTTTGAAAACTTTCGCCTTGTCGAGGGGGGAGAACGAAAACGAAGATGAAACAATTTTATCACCAAAATCTCCTTTAAGAAGAGAATTTTTTGTAGCCGGTATCTTGTATCTTGTCACTGAGATCTTTTCCAATGTTGCAAAAAAAGTGATTCATGGTTTCCGCTATATCTTCCGGATTCGAAATCACTTTCTCGTCCTCTTTAATAGAGAGGATGTTAGTGGTTTTAGACCTCTTATTTATCAGCTGATTAACAGTTTTCCAAGTGTCCTTTATGTCCCCCTCACAGGATTCTAGCTTATTGGAAAAGTACTCCCTTTTCATTCTGCGGTTCAAATTGTTAGCAAAATGCGCTCATTAGTATCTCAGATTTCATTTTTACTGCCTTAACCTTAAGTTTATCTCTCGTTCTGAAGAGCTGTTTCAGGGATGGAGTAATCCAAGGACAAAAGCGTTCCGTTACCCTTCGTTCTCTAATTGGCGCATGCTTTTCGATTACGAGAGAAACCAGTTCAGACCATTTATTGACTGCATCGTCAACACTTTCAGCATTATTCACTACACTTAGCCAGTCGTACGACGTAAGGTCTTGGAGAAAAAGATCCTTCTCAAAATTTTTCATTTGCCTCGATCTGATCTTCTTGTGTTTAGCTTTGACGGAACCTCGAAATTTTCGCGTCACATATACCAAATTGTGATCACTAATAGAACATTTAGTTACACCGGATTCTACCACATTCGAGGGGTTACTGACGGCGATGTGATCTATTATAGTTGAGGTATCCGTCGTCTCACGAGTAGGCTCGGATATAAGCTGCTTCAGGCCAAACGAGTTGTAAAACTCAAGGATGCGTTTAGTATTATTAGGCAAGTCTGAGGACAAAGAGACGTCACTAGCAGGAGCAGCATCACAGTTGGTGTCTCCCAATAGGATAATCTCCTTACCCTCAGACTCGAGGAATCTAAAAACTGCTTCTAATTTATCAGACGAGTCCACAGGGTCCGAGGGTGGCCGATACCAAGTAACTACAAAGAAGGGTTTGGCTCGGATAGGCTTCACCTCAACACACCTTAACTCCAAACTAGAAAGAGGAATATCTTCACGAGGGTTAACTACAAAATTATCTTGTATATAGAATCCTACTCCACCTCCGTGGCGGTTGCGGTCAAGCCCATCAAAGCGATACCCTTCGATATCTAAAAGTTCCCGTGGGTAGTCTGGGTCTACTTTTGTTTCATTGAGGGCAAGCAAATGGATCCCTTTTTCATGAAGAAGAATTTTAATTTCTTCGTGATGGGCGGGCAGACTCTCTAGACCCTTGTTTCTGCAATGTTTATGAAGGGAAATGATCTTTCATGTGTTTATAATAATAATAATAATAATAATCAATTTCTTTAAAGTTGGTAGGATACATCTATAGTGCACATCAAAAGATGTGCACTAATTAATACCAACTATCTACATAAATATACAAAAGCAACTTAATTACAATTCAACTCTTTACATATCAATTTACAAACTCTGCAGGGACATGTATTTACATTCCATTCTCTGATTTTTCGTTTGAAAGAGAGGACACTGTCACAGCTCTTTACCACATCAGGTATGCTATTCCAAAAGTAGCTGCCTCTGTATGTTATAGAATTTGCCCCATAAGTTATCGTTTGGAATCTTGGTATCTGCAGGAGATCCTTATTGCGTAGGTTGTAATTCGTTTGCTTCCTCTCAAATAATTCCCACATAAATGCAGGGTTTATTTGATGGAGGGACTTGAAAACCTCCATGAGTAATTGTGAAGATTTTGTAAATGGACTGGTTTTTGGCCTGATTTGTCCAGAAGTTCTTTGAACTTGAACTGAAGTCATTGTACAACCTACGAAGTGCCCTCTTGTGGATTCTGTTTATCTCTTCATTGGCAGTTTTTCCGCAGAACATCCAAATTATCTGGCGGATTTAGGCCTGGGCTATGCTCTTGGAAAATGTGGACCTTATTCTCTTCTGGAGGGATGGGCCACCTAAGCAGGGTCTACGTCACTTTGAAAACTCTTGACCCGATTCTGAAGCTGTAGAAGAGGTCTTTCTCTCTTCTTACTGGCAATTTGATTTATCAAACATCACTTCCATCTTTCTTGATGCACTGGTTACCAGAATACTTGCGCTTTAAAGTCCCAAATGTAAAAACAGCATTGCAATCTTGGCTCTTTCATTAATAGCATGTTGCACGGTGATTCCAATAAATGTCTCAGTGTTGTAATAGTTGCCCTGTTAGCTATGGTAAAGCTTAATTGGGTTTTGTTGTAGCTAAGATTCTCACTTTCAATTTGACTGGACTTGTTCTTAAAATTGATCCCATGCCTACTCTTGTTCTTAAATTTTCCGTCTCCGACTTTCGAAACGAAGTTTTTGAATTATAACAATCACGGAAGCTTCTTATGTACGACTTTTCATTAACTAAACTAAAAAAGTTTCAATACTGCATCTCCTGAATTCTTGCAGAAATTGTTCTGCATTAATAAATTTCATAGTGGAAATATCCGTTTCCCTCCTCTGCGGCCTGTCAAAGCAAATAGACACTCAGAACTCAGAGAAGAAAAGCAACGGCAACCAGAGCTACCGGGGAGAAGTATAAGTGCTATTGCAAGGAACAATAAATGGCTTTCCTACCTATCAATCATTTTAAGCAGGTCCCCAAATATTGCACCACGGATTAAAATGTGATGGCTCGTCGATTTTTCAACCTTTGAGATGACGAATCAACAGGAATTCTTGACGTCACGTAAGTGATCTTTCCACCGGGTGCCCTGAGTATCAGGGCATTCTCTTGGGCCTAAGCCGCCATAATGGTGCAACTGTGTGCTGCATGAGCTCAAGATATGTCGCATGGTCGAACCTCGTTTTCGTCAGGCATCTTAAAGCATTGCAATTCATCGCAATGGCTCCTTTACCAACCTTCCTCATTCCAAAAAAGTGGGATTTTATATATAGGCCACTCAGACCCCTCTGCATTAACATTGATATTATAGGGAGATGAAATCATAATTTGTCCCAAGATTAAAGGAAAAAGAGAGGAAGAGTAGAGGATCATATTCATAGAATTCAAGAATTTCGCTTCATATTGTAAAAACTATTTCCCTTAGGGGTCAGTCATTTATAACTCTGGGTACCGGGGTGGGCTAGAATTGCTAAGCTAGCTAAGAGTTTTTAAACCCCTTCCAATTATCCCAAAAAAATGTCGAGCCCAATTGAAAATTAGGAAAATATTTCATACCCTACGACTGGCCATCTATCAAACTATTTTCAGATCACCACATCACAGAAGTTCTGTTTTGTAAAAGAGATAAAAAAGACGAAAGGCAATGCTATTTTAACTTAATGAAGTACTACCTTGGAGGGCCAGTGAGCTGGAATTTTATACAAATATAATGGGGTACAATGGATGATTTAAAGGCCCTCATTAAGAAGCTAGCTAGAGTTGCAGTTGTGCGAGGATATGGTATTCCATAGGCCTTATCGTGTCATTGAAGAAATTTTCTGGAGAATCTACCATTAAAGTCTTCGTACCCCCTCTAAAATTTCCAAAAGAAGTTTCATACCCCCAATTTTGCTTGGAATAGTTTCATACCCCCACCAATTCTAACCCACCCCGGTACCCAGAGTTATAAATGACTAAACCCTTATGAAAGCATTCCAAAAGGGCGATACCCCTCTAGTTTTTAATTAATCAACGAATGAAAGAAACAGTCAGTCGTTATCGCATCCCTCAACCATAAAAGCCCATTCCTTGTTCGATTCACAAACTGTTTAGAATAAATATCCCTTTCATTGGAGACCCCCTTCGAAGCGCTCCGTGGTAGCGAGCATACAGTAAGAACCCGCAAAATAGAAACCAGTTTTTTCAAAACAGCCTGTTGGGTTTCTTATTAAAGGGCATTAATCTGCGAACAGTGTTGTGAAGTTTTAGGTTCAATTTAGCATTGTAGAAACCCCTCTTATGCACATCACAGCAGAATAGAGTAGCACGTAATATTTGCAAGGTCACGAGTCAGCCTCATTCGGAAACCATGTATGCACACGTAAAAAGAACGTGCATAGGTCATAGGCCAAGGTCATTATGCCATATTAGGTCATAACGGAAACGCAAATGGGCGTAATAGAGCCACGATAATAGAGTTGTAGTCAGTTACTGAAGGAGCTCCAGGAGAAAGGACGTAGCGTATAGAGTGCCACTCCCTGGCGTAGGCCAGTGGAGGGGCGGGAGTAACTCACAAGGATTTGTCGTAATAATAGTAACAGTAGAGAAACCGGATAGTCGTGAAAGGCCTATGTAAATAGTGCATAAATATATATGAAGTAAACGTCAACAAAGTGTCTTCATTGTATTTGCCCTGAGATACAAACAGGAAAGGGAGAGCTTTCCAACAAACAGGCTGAAATGTTTCTTATCACATGGTTAAGAAACCTTCAAATCTTTAAAGAAACCCCAGAGCAAACGCTATCAAACAGTATGTTCTTGTTACGTATCATTCTCTCCAAATTTGGTCAATTTGGTCAAATTTGGCATGCATGCCAAGTATACTGTAGATGGAGATGCTTTTGCATGAAAATCTCTAAAAAATATTTAGCACCTGATTTTCACAAAAATTACTAAATATGAAACATTTTTGGGATCCTCCTATAGGAAACCTTCCAAGAATCAGGCTGAGAAGTTTCTCATGTGAGGGCATCATTTCTCAAAAAAATCAGCCTGAGGTTTCTTATCGAGTGGTTTCTATTTTGCTGGGTTCTTACTCAGGCGCGCAACTAGGAATTTTACAGGGCAGGGGTCCAAACCAGAAAAAGGGCACACTCCATATCATTTCAAGAAGTGGTGTCGCCTGGGATGTCAGTTTTTCAAGCTCAAAAAGCGAAGGCAGAAATCAGGGGATATTTTTCTAATGTTCATCTCTTTAAAGCATATCAATAAACAAATATGTCAACACATAAGAGAAGCAGTTAGAACACGGTAAAGGAAATGCGAGCGAAACGAGCTGGGAGGGGATTCGGGGGCTTGCCCCCAAAAATTTTTAAAATCACGCTCTCTAGATCATCGGAGAATGCCTATCTTAAAAGAGATCAAAACTAGAAGAGAATGAAAAACACCCTCCTAGGACAGACAAGAAACACTGAAAAGGCTGCTCGTACACGCTTTTTACAAGAAACTGTGCTCTGAAGTTTTTTGTATGGTTTCTCAACTTTGGGCATGGGCCAATTCTTTTACAGGGTGAGAAAAAAAAGCAATCCCTATTTGAAAGGCCACTGCTCCTTGGATATGAGAACGAAAATATTGGCAAAAATATCATTCAATGGTGAACAGGTTCAAATCTTTTTGCGAATTTACCTGAATAAATTCGGCCACTCCGCTCTAAAATTGTGAGGGATTTTCTGGAAAAGCCCCCTCAGGAAACCTTTAAAGCTGGCCTAAAATGACGATCAATTTTTCCTAATATTCCTGCTTCACAGCGATGACTTCAACAAGCATGAGCACCTGTTGTGTTATACTCTTGAGAGGACGAAGCCACCCGGAATTGAGCTGTAATGCTCTCAGAGAGAGAAATGACACTTCCATAATTCCAAAGAGATTAAACGTGCTAATAATGCACGTAAAAGCCATTGCTGCAAGGAAAAAAATTCGATCAAGATTTTCGGCCTGCTTTGAGGGTTTGTTGAAGGGGCTTTGTTTCTTGAGAAAACTTTGGAATGAAGTTGCTGATTTCGGTCAGGCAAATGCAAAATGAATTTGAACATGAACAATATCATTACCTTGATCTCCAGACAGCGCTGGTCTTTCAAATGGGATTGTTTTTACTCACCCAGTCATAAAAGTTTCTTGCAACGGCTTCTTTTAACAAAATGAGTCTTGTCTTTGAGCATCTGATTTGTAGTGCTTTTTACATTTGATTTGATTTCACATATTTAGGGAGGGTAGCCCTTCAGCAAGTGCTGATTTTCAAGGGGCCCTCCATCTAACGATACAATACAATAATAATAATATAATACAAAGGAAAGAGAAAACCTATTTACAATATGTCAAAGTCTAATTAATCTATTAAAAACAATGTTAGAAATAATGATCAGTGTTGAAATCAATTTACAGGGTATCTAAAATATATTATCTACACAGCAGTCTACGCTAAATATGGCTCTTGAAGGCATTGACCGAAGATGCCTGTTTAACCTCAGTTGAAAGGCTGTTCCAGCTTTTTGCACCCTTGAATGAAAAGCATTTTTGTCCATTAGCGGAACTTTTCAAAGGCAGCCTCAAGTCAGTGTTTGTATTTCGTAGGCTACGCTCGGTGCAATCAGCTTTTTTGGTGAAAAGATTGCAAAGATAGGTAGGAGCAAGGTCGTTGATGCATTTAAAAACCATTAGTTTCGTCTGTCTATCTATCAGCTCCTTGATCGTGTGCCAACCTAAACTTTGTATCAAGGGTTTACTTGGAGCATCGAACTGACTATTGGTCACAACACGAGCTGCTCTGTTTTGAAGTCTCTGCAATTGTAAGATGTCGGTGGAATTGCAGCAACCCCAAACAGAACAACAGTATTGGAAATGAGGCTCCACGATGCTGCTATAGAGAGTCTTCACAACTCCAGCAGGAAGATACTTTTTGGCGTATTTCAAGAAGCCGATAGCTCGGGAAGCTTTCGCAGTGACTGTTTTTATTTGCTCCTTCCATGTGAGATTTTCGTCGATTTGAACACCTAAGTACTTAGTATTACTTGCAACTTCGACTCTAGTCTCGCGAATGGAAGGTTGGAAAGTTTGATTTGAAATCTCTAGATGCTTCTTCTTATGTTTGGTGGTAATTAGCATAGAATGGGTTTTAGTTACGTTGAGGGATAGTTTGTTCCCCTTTAACCACGTATCAAGTTTCCGTAGATCTTCATTGATAGCCTCGGTCAACTGAGTAATGTCTTTCGAAAAATGATAAATACTTGTATCATCAGCATACATAGACACTTTAGAGTTCTTTATAACGCATGGAAGGTCATTTATGTACACTAAAAATAGGAGTGGACCGAGACAAGAGCCCTGTGGGACTCCCACCTCAATGCTCCCCATATTAGAATCTACACCATTTACTCGACAATATTGCTTTCTGTTAGCGAGATAGGACTTGAACCAAGATAGCTCCCTACTTAGTACACCATAGTGCGCGAGTTTTTGGCAAAGGATTTCATGATCAACCGTGTCAAAAGCTTTTTTGAGATCAATAAAGATCATGCCAGTCAAAAGTCCCTTATCCATGCCGTTATACCAATCATCTGTGCATTTCAGCAAGCAAGTTATAGTTGAGTGTAGAGCTCTGAAACCAGACTGGTCTGGTGACAGAAATCCATTCTCATTCATGTACTGGTACAACTGGTCAAAGATAAGTTTCTCAAATAGCCTAGATATGACAGGCAATACAGAAATTGGTCTATAGTTCGATTTTTCTGACTTTTCCCCTTCTTTGTAAATCGGAGTAACTCTAGCAATTTTCCAAGCATCGGGAAAGGTACTGGTTTCAATAGAAACGTTAAATATTTGCACTAAACTAGTAGAAATTACTGGAAATGCAATCTTTAGAAAGTATCCAGAGACGTTGTCATTGCCAAAGCTTTTCTTTAGTTTGATCTTAGCCATTGCTTTTTGGATGTCTTCTTCGTTAATTGCCCTCATGTTAACGAAGTCTTCTCACCGTCATTAATGTTATATTCTCCCGACAGAAGCGGATTAGAGGTAACATCAATATCAGCGGCTAATTTCTTCCCAACAGAACAAAAGAACTCATTCATATTGTCCGAAATTCTTTGTTTATCGAAAACAGTTTGGTTAGAATCTTTCAAACTATCAATGTTTGTCGACTTTGACTTTTTATTGAGTAGCTCATTGATAGTCTGCCATGATTCCTTCATGTTACCCTTCTGCTGTAAGATTTTATCAGAGAAATATTGCCTTTTCAGCGCAACATTCAGGGTATTTACCTGATTTCTACATTGCCTATAAGAACTCATCAAAGCCTGTGATTTGTGTTTCACTGCATATCTTTTCAGTCGATCTCTAGTCCTGATCAGTCTCTTTAGATCAGCATTCATCCACGGACAATACTTTTCTGATACTCGAATTTGACGAAGAGGGGCGTGCTTCTCTATCACAAGGGAAAACACATTCGAAAATGTCTCAACAAGTTCATTAACTTCGTCAGAAGTTCCTAAAGCTTGCTCCCAATCAATAGAAGCAATGTCTTGCAAAAAATCCTCTTCTGAAAAGTTTTTCATGTTCCGTGTTTTTATGGCTTTATGGTCTTTTTTGAAGGAGCCATTTAATTTTCGAATACAGTACACCATATAATGGTCACTCATCGAAATCTTCAAAACCCCAGATTCAACTACGTTATTGGGAGATGTCGTAGCAATGTGATCTATCAGCGTAGCCGTTTCCAAAGTAACCCTAGTTGGCTCCTCAATAAGCTGAGTAAAGCTAAACAGATTGTACATGCTGTGAAGATGTCTTGCATTGTTGTCACTGAATTGCCCCGCAGATTTGCTTGCAAAGTCGCAGTTCGTATCGCCAAGGAGGATAATTTCCTTACCCTCTCTGTCTAAATAAGAGAGGATAGTCTCAAGCTTGCTGAAGGAGTCAACAGGGTCACTTGGAGGACGGTACCAAACAATAACAATGTAAGGTCTACTTTTGGGGGGCTTTATTTCTACACAAATGAGCTCAAGATCGTTTTCAGGCAGATCTATACGGCGAGTGTATTGAATTGGCTCTCTTATATACAGTGCAACTCCACCTCCATTAGCGGTTCTATCTTCACGCTCATGTTGATACCCGTCAATATTCGTAAGTTCTTTAGGGTATGAATTGACCAGTTTTGTTTCATTCAAGGCAAATATATGAATACCCTTTTCATTTATTAAGGATGAGACCTCATCAAGACGGCTTCGAAGACCATTAACATTTAGGGCCGCAAGAGAAAGACCTTTCTTGTGCCCGAGATGCTGATGATTATTAGGCCTATCAGAAACGGTACTTACTACAGAACAATTAAGATCTGAACTACCCTCACCTCTAATTTGTGAAGAATCTAAGTTTAATGCCTGGCCATCAGTCGTATGATTGATGTTAAAGACTACGTAGTTTAGATACTAGTTTCGACGTGAGCTTGCTTGTACCTTTAGCGTTCAAATGTAATCCTTTCTTTCCAATGTCACCTCTGGAAATATTGCTGTTGTTGATAGCCTCAATTCCAAGATCAATAATCTTTTTGTTTAGAGACTCTACAATCTTTCCATATTCTTCATTGTCGAACCTTTTTGTAGGCATTGATAATACAACCATGCATGCATCAGAAAATACTCTTACTTTTACCAAACCATTCTGGCATATCTTTCTTTCGTCGATGCCATAAAGGATGCTGTCGCCAACAATTAGCGTCGTTCCTTTTCTCCAGGGATGTGTTTCGTTGATGTTATCAGCTTTGTTGCTCGATTGTGCGTTTGTTTGCTTGGTGTCTGTCTTAGGAACGGTGTTGTTAGTAGTAACTTTAGCCTGCTTTTGGATCTCCCCAGACTTTTGTTTTCGATTACATGTGCCATGTAAGACATCTCTTGACATTTTCAGCCGTATTTGCAAGTTTTTGAGCCTCAGCATTCAGAAAATCGCTAATGATTTCGGAAAAATAAGTCCAATTCAAGCATAGCGAATTCTCCAACTTTGTTCAAGATCTTGGTAATTCAAGAAAGCATTCAACAAATATTGACACTTCATCGCAAGAACCCGTACAAATACCGGTCAATAATACGTCAAATTAACATAATTTTCTCCCTAAAAAGGGCACTTTTTTGCCCTTTTGAAAAAAGGGCAGGGGTCTGGACCCCCAGGACCCCCCCCCGTAGTTGCGCCCCTGATTACTGTACCTGTTCCCCTCCTCTAGGATGGGCGAAATTAAATGAGAAACTCTGAGTAAGACATGACTCTCTTTGCCCTTATGTCCCCTCTTCTGCCTCCGCCAGCGGTATCTCTGCTGAAAGGAACCAATTTGAAAATAAATAAAATTTTAGAAGATCGTTTCTTTTAGCTCTATGCCCCTGCGAAGAAATTTGCGATTCCATTTGAGCCTCCGCTCCCTGAAGCCTTCCTTGGTAAAGAAGAAATCCATAAAATTTTCTGTTGGATTTCTTTGTAGGCCCTAACTGGCCTTGGCCTAGACTTACGGCGTGATTCCTTGCCTTCGTTCTTTGTTTTGTAACTGCGCGAAGCGAAGCGTAGCGTCCATTTAGAGATAAATGCCAGGAAAGCTGTTCCTTTTGGCTAGCAGTTTGCAGACTAATTACAATGAGTCCGAGTTACCTTTGATGAAAGCAAGACTGTCAAAACAATTCCATAGAGATAACTGCCATGATGTTATAAGTCTTATCAGATGTTCACTGTGAAAGGCCTGATGTTGTCTTGGGACAGAACAAAAGCTCTGCAATGCGTCATTCAAAAGGAATTTATACTGAAAACAATAATGACTACACTCAAATTCAATCAGCTTGTTCTAATTGCTTCAAAATTTAACAATGCTCAAATGTTATGGTTGAATGAACGACAGACTCACGACCGTTTTGAAAGCCATTACGACGAAAGCCCTAATATTTCAATGTCAAGTTTATAATCCGGAGCAGTGGAACAATAGGAACCTTCGAATGTTAGTCCCTTGCACCTTTGCATGATCTCCCTTTCCCATTGGAAGCCCCAATTAAAATTCCTCTGTTCTTTCCTCTCGAGCCAACGATATTTTAGCTGGAAAAAGAAGCCGATCTACGAAACTGTGGCCTTGCCTTTTCAAAAGAAAGAACGTGGTACCAAGGCGAAGGTCGAAGGTACTTGGTCCGACTATTGTGATATGTGTAAAGATCATTCCCTTGTACACAGACAACTGAAAGGGATTCCGCCAATCCTTTGATGTCACCGAATTCGCCCCTTACCCTGATATGGGGGCGAATTTGAGAAAACAAAATCTCTATTGCACCCCGTAGAGGGAAGACGAAGATATTTGGAAAATTTCGCGAGGATCAGCGCAACGGTGCTTGAGTTTTACGCCACACAAAATTCGCTTCACGTTTTTGATTACAAAGTCCAACTTTGTAATCTAAGAGGGGGCTCCAGGTCAGTCAGAAAGAAAGAAAGTAAGAAAGAAAGAAAGAAAGAAAGAAAGTCCGTCACGCTCGTTAAAGCAATTGATTAACGTTTTACCTCTGCTAATTGGCACTGAAATAAAGAAAGCGCACAGAAAGCGCACACAAGACAGAAGTTTCCCGCGATCAGATAGAAAAAATTTACGTCGGCATGTTTCATGTTAGACAGATTTGACACCATAAGATGGGTAAATCACCATGATGTTTACCCTGGCACAGCACAAATTTACCCAGAATTGGCACGTTCTTGACTTCATTAGCAGCTTAATTACGTTAAAACAATCGTTTTCTAGAACGAACGCATCATTAGCCACTTGTTGATAGTACTCATTATGCAAATAAGTCAACTTTAGAGGATGATGTAACCGGCGGCCTGCACAGAGGCTAGCATTCGCAGCCTCACCGAAGGTAGAAGGACCCCCTCCTGCACAGCTACAGATGCAAATATGCAAACGTCGCAGGTGAAGTTGAGAGGAAAGGTGCAGAATTCCATCAAACAATGGCGCCATTCACTGAGGGAAGGCACATGATCACACTGAACCAAAACATCTTCATGCATACGATTCTGCACAGATGTTATTTTCGTGACTGCTTGTCTCAAATTAGATGCCCGCGAATAGAAACGTTCTGCAGAGTTCTGCATAAGTAATTTTGGGTTATCGTTTATCTCACATGACATCTAATTTTAGACGATGCACCAATAGTTTCATGCACGAACCAAGCCAACTAGGGGTAATGATTTTTTATTTGTTGCGTATCATCTTCGTTTGACATAAAGATCAAAATATTGCTTTTCGGGCGATTCTTGTCGTTTTACAAGGCGCTTGATTTGCTATTGAAGGCGACTTTAGCAGCAACATTCATCCCTCTGACTGTAGCTAAAAACAGCATCACAACGATCATTTGGGGTTATGAAGAACTCGATATTCAGATTTTCTTATGCTTGCTTAGCTCAGGACGGACTTTGTAATCATCCAAAAGGATCTTATGTTAATAATATAGATGATTTTGAGTATTCTATTTTGTAAAACCTGTACCTCATTTATGAGTTTATTAGCAGCGACGCCATATGCTTCGAAGGCATATCCTATCTTTGATGAAACGAGGGAATCATAAAGAGTTAAAAGGCACTTTTTAGGTATTGAATGTCTTAGTTTAGCAAAAATGGAAGAGAATTTCACTATTTCACTTTTAACTTTATTTATGTGTGAGTCCCAAGAAAGACCTTCATCTATCTTGACACAAAGATATTTTATTTCCTGGGCCCTTTTTAATTCATCTCCCATTTCGATCTTCGTTGTGGCAGGTTTGACATTTTTAGATGGTAGAAAGAGGCAGTAGTTTGTTTTGCTGGTATAACTAGCAATTTGTTGGCTCGTAGCCACTCTAAAAGTATTTCGAGTTCACTGTTTGCAGTATTACACAGTTCCGAAATACTTGTGTCAAAGCTGAAAATACAGGTATCATCTGCAAAAAGCCTAGGCTTGACTGTGATTGAATTGGGCATATCATTTACATAGAGGGTAAATAAAATAGGTCCTAATACAGATCCCCGTGGAACTCCTTTATTGATTTGGCAGAGGGGAGATTTCTTGCCGTTTGCGCAGGTGTTGTGAGATAAACTGTAATTTGTGATGACCCCCGGGTTAGATTAACTTACGTAAATATTGATATTGGCTTACGTGTAGGGGGCTGTAAATAGATCTCTTTGCCTGAATAGGGGCATGATTTCCGAGCCTAAAGTCTGAAGAAAACACGCAATATAAATCTTGGAGTTTGAGCCTAAACAAGTGATAAATATTAAGAAGTTCGAGCCTTTACTACAACATCTTCCATGGAGAGAATATTATATACAGTCCTCTACTTATACATATTGTAGATAGTTTTTATTAGTTATTCGTTGCACTAGAAGAGAGCCTTAGAAACCTGATGAGATGATGAGAAACCTTATGAGAGCCTACCAATTCTACTTGTGAGTTGTTTATGGAGCAGTTCTTTATACCTTCGATTAAAAATAAGCGCACCTTTTTTGACATGGACACACAGAGCCGGATGTAAATAAATTAAGAAATGTCGAAAGCCAAGAAAAAGACTCGGAAAAGCCTACCAAAGTTATGCAGTAGTAACTACGTCGAAAGTTCGCTGGAAGAGGCCGCTGCGTTGTTAGAAAACCTTGATGAGAACACAGTTCGAAAGCTCAAACAGTTGAAGATCACATTAAAGGAGGAGATCGAGATTATTAAAGATTTAGAAGACGATATCGTTGATCTCACCGAAGATGAAGATGATTTAATGACAGAGATTCGAGAGTCGGGAGAATTTAGACGCAAGGTCTATGAAACGTTGCTCAATATCGAAGAGAAAACTCAAACGGAGCAGCAAAGTTCTCGCGAAATCCCTTCGCAGATTCGTGTTAGGGACAGCTCATCATCTTCGAAATTGCCAAAATTGAAACTGAAGAAGTTTAATGGAGAGGTGACGCAATGGTTGACGTTTTGGGATATCTATAAGAGTGCCATTCACGAAGACCCCAGTTTAACCCTAATCCATATGGGCTTTTTTCGAGCTACCATTTATGGGGGGGTGCTTTCCACCCCCCCCCCTCTGAAAACTGCCTTAGACGCATTCGAATTCAATACAACTTGGCACAGTTATAGAACAGGTAATTTGCAGCTTGTAGCGGAATTTGGGTGTGGCAGCCACGCCTTGTGACGTCACAGTGACGTCACAAAGCTGAAAATCTGTGAAAATCAGGCTTCCAAGTTGAATTCAAGTTTAATGAAGATTTTGCACGAACTTTATGCAGTTTTTGTTTCAGTTTGTCAACAAAAATGGTGATAAAATATTATTTTATTGAAAATAACGATTTTGGAGTGATATTTTTGCAGAAATTAGCCGATTCTTATGACGTCATTTGTGCGATTAATTTATTCTATGTAAAAAGAGACCAAAAGAACCTGCAAAATGATGATTATCTATAACAAATGTATTCTTAGAGTGTTTTCCATTGAAAAAGTTCGAAAAAACTTGAAAAAATTGCTAATTAGTCCAAAATGGCGGCCAAAATGACGTCATTATCAAAAAATGCTGACATCATCAAATTCCAGAAATTCCGATGTCAAATTGAAGCCCTTTGTTTGCTGATTCATTTGCTGTATAATACTTCATAATTCAATCAAATAATTCCATTGAAATCATTGAAAACAATGATTTTGTTGCTACCTCCTTCCTATTTTTTTTTTTTTTTTTTTTTTTTCTATAACAACAAAACCTAATTCTAAATAAAAGGAAATACTATTTACATGTGCCATTCATGGCGGGGAAAGACACTAGGTCATCTGGTCCCCACCATGGATGACACTTACAATTCAACTGTCAATTTCATAAACAAAAATGAATGAAAAAAAAAAAAAATAAATAAATAAATTCATACAACACATCAACGATACAACACAGATAAACGTGACAGACAAAAGCCGAGAAAAGGATGCTACACAGGGTGGATATTAGCATGCTGAGATTTTTTCAATGGAGCCGCTTAGTTTTCTCTATGAACGAAATTGTAGCTTCCAAAATCATTCTGTTTGAGACAATGTTTAATTTCTCAGCACCAAACAACAAGAGGTTACCAAGTGCCTCGTTATCCAAAACTGTAACGTCCAATAGCGGGATGTCTCCAAGCTGGCCAAAGAGATCTCTGCGAGCATTTTCAAAAAGAGGGCAGTGCAGGAGGTAATGTTCATTATCCTCATTTGCAACACCGCATATACACAAGGGACTTAAACAATCAAAGTTGTGCCTAAATCGATGCTCATTTAGGGGACTAAAACCGACTCTAAGTCTTGTTACATTTCTTATACCGGTAATATTATGCACATTATAAACGGATCTACACGGAGGACGTATTTGAGCAAGCAATTTGCGTTTGAACTCCCCAATCGAAACAGAATTTCTGGTATCTTCATCTAGCAGGTTCCATTCGCAGGGAGTACTTTGGAAGTATGCATTGGAAAAACGAACTGTTCTGCTTACAGGCTGCGCGTATGAACGACTTGACCTTAAATGATATGGCACTTCTCGCTCTGAAGGGATTTCATTGAACAAGTAAGCCGGGGACATACTTTTACGCAGGTTGAAAAAATGACACAGTCGTCGATACCATCTTCTTTGGTAAAGATTTTCCCAACCAAGTTCATTGAGAATCCTTTGCCCACTTGTACCTTTCCACGCTCCTGATACCGCTAACGCAGCAGAGTATTGCACTTGCTCTAGCTTTTTAGTGAAGCTTTGCCTCATTTCAGGATCGTGCTTATGATACAAAATGTCACCATAGTCAAGGTGAGGTCTGACGTGAAGCTTATAAACTTGATCGAGTACTTCCCTTTTGACGTACCTGGATAAGTATTTAATGATACCAATACCTTTACGAGCCTTAGCAATAGCTTCCTTGATATGGCTTTGGAAATTTAGTTTGTCATCAAGAATAATACCGAGATGCTTATGTTCGTTCTTCCTTGACACTTCGTCATTTCCTAATATTAGCACAGGATGATTTGGTTTATTTCTTTTTGTTGAAAAAATAACCTCTTCGGTTTTATCTGCATTGAATTGCATTTTCCATTGCCATGCCCATAGTCTAACTCTCTCCAGATCCCTATTTAGACCCTCAGCTGTTTCTCCTTCACCATTCACAACAGAAAAAAGCGATGTGTCATCTGCAAACAGTTTGATATCACTGTGGACATTTTCAATAAGATCGTTTATATAAACAAGGAAAAAGAGAGGACCCAGGACTGAGCCTTGTGGAACACCTGAAGAAACCACCTTCCATTCAGAGCTTTTACCATTTAGCAAGACACGCTGGCTACGATTTGACAAAAAGCTGCGCAAAAGAACAAGAAGCTTTCCAGATATTCCGGATATTTCAAGTTTGTAAAGCAACCCATCATGCCAAACTCTGTCAAATGCTTTCGACAGATCAAGGAATACAGCTCGAGTTTCTTTGCTAGGCACCTCTTCAAAAGCAACATATATTTTATGCGTAATCAGTAAAAGTTGGTTGATGGTAGAATCCCCAGGACGAAAGCCAGATTGATGAGGTGTCAACATTTGATTGGTAGATAAATATTGATAGATTTCGTCAAAGATGATTTTTTCCAGAATCTTTCCACAGATAGGCAAGAGTGATATGGGGCGATAGTTCTTTTTATTTTGTCTGCTGCCCTTTTTGTGGACTGGGATGATATTTGCTCTTTTCCAGCTGGAGGGGTAGACCCCAGTTTCAATGCACTGTTTGAAAATCAAAGACAATGGCTCAACAAGGCAGTCATCGCAGATTTTTAACATTGCAATAGAGATACCATCGCATCCATGAGCTTTATTACTATCCAAAGAGCGAATTAACCGCAATATTTTCTCTTTATCTATGGGTATTTCTGTCAGAGAGCAGGTGCCCTGCCTTCGAAAATTTGGCAATGTGCTACCAGTTACAACTGCAGAGCATTGTTCTACAAAATAGTCATTTAATATAGTTGCTTTGCTTTGGATATTAGTTACGAATAATCCATTTTCAAGCAGAGGTGGAATGTTAACGGCACTCTTCTTATTTATTAGTCTGTTCAAGATAGACCAATAAGATTTCTTCCCTTGATTTGAATCTGATAGCTTTTGACCAAGGCTTAAGAGATATGATTCTTTGGCAGAGGTGATTAGTTTTGAAGTTTCGTTACGAGCAGCTCTAACTCGTTCCCAGTCTTCTGCATTTCTACCACGTCGCACAAAATTTCGATAGAGTTTATGCTTACGTTTTATAGCAGTTTTGAGAGCGGGTGTTATCCAGGGTGGGTCTTTGTCGTTGCATTTGATTTCCCGATTGGGAATATTTGCAGAAAGGACTGAGAGTAGATTGTCCGTAAAAACAACTGCCATGTCCTCTGATCCTAGCCCTTCGAATTTAGACTCCCAATTTATATCGTTAAGCAAGTCTTTGATAGTAAATGTGTTCGCCTTTCTGTAATCCCAGACGCTCCTTTTGTAGGGGGGTGGAGATGGTAATGTGATGTTAAGCTTACCATGAATAATTTGATGCTGACAGTTATTGTCTAGGGATGGATGGACACCTGTCTCAACAAAAAGATTTGGTTGATCAGTAATGATCAAGTCAATACATGTCATGCTCTCCCCTCTTATATTCGTCGGTTCCTCGATTAACTGGTGCAGGTTATTCACATCAAGGACTTCCTCAAGAACAGACCCCTCGGGGTTTTCAATATCTTCCGGCCACCATTGATTAGACCTGCAATTAAAATCACCCGTTATAGTCAATTGGTAAGGGTTTTCGTTTTGAATGCGAGTCACCACAAGTTGTAGTCTATCGATAAAACTTTCAAATTCTGCGCTGCCTTGGCTTGGACTACGATAAAGTACCACAAAAAATATTTTCTTACGTGCTATGCACATTTCGGAAACAACCATTTCTTGTATTATCTCAAGGTCTTGCCTGCGTTTGATTGCCAAGCCTTCACGAAAGTAAAGACATACACCCCCAATTTTGGTATTGCTAGGATGATCACTTCTGTAAATTTCCCTGCTGAAACCCTCAATACGAATATCCTCGTCACTAATAGTATCATCCAACATAGTTTCAGATAACCCAATGACATCATACTTATGCACAGAGTTGTAGGCCTCAATCAGGGGAATTTTAATTCGACCTCTAGCACATATACTATTCAAATTCCAATGGAAAAACTTTAAACAGTTTTCTTGTTGAGGTCCTGGATTGGTTTCTACATCACCGGCAACTAAAAGAAGGATATTCAAATGGTGATCAGCCATAGGCGATAGAAATTCTAAGAACTGGCAGATCAAGAGGGTATAGACAATAGAATGAGATCTTTTTAGAATGGTTCTGCAGCACACAGAACATCCGTGAATATGAACTACATTTGTGGCAACTCGCATTAAAAACCATGCACATAAAGGGAAGAGATTGGTTAAGGAGCTTGTTAACTCAATATATCTCTGAATCGGGCATCGCAGTTCCTGAATTCTACAAGATGGCGCACCAGCTAGGACCACATCAGGAACAAACATCATTCCGGACGCAAGAAGAATTGAAAGCGGAACAGTTACTACTGACAACCAAATGATAATGTACAAGTGAGCAAAGGAACACAAGGAACTGACCAATATCTTGCACAGGGGGATTTGGTAGAAAACCCTCACGCGGAGAATAGCTCGTTTACAAAAGATTCCTGCACGCCACTGTTCAATACCTATGGGCATTGATAACAACTCCTATCCCTTTGGCCATTGGAAAACGAACATCCTGTGAGCGAGCTTTTGAAAATTCGGCATACATAACAATAAAAAATTGAAAGAAAAGCAAATCTAATTGAGAAAAATACAAGCACACAAATTAAAAACGATTTCATAGCAGTTTTGGCATTGTGAGTACGGGCTTTTCGATTGCAAATATCATTTTGATATGTCTATTGTTCTGAGTTGCAACACTTTTACATCTGCTGCCTCAAGAGGTTTGGCATTGCACCAGAATAACAACGGTCAAAAAAATAAAAAACATGGAAAATAATCTTGATGTTTTTGAAACGTTTCCCCTGGTTGCGATGGCCGACGCCCTTTACACGAATTACACGAAGATTCGGAGACAACCAAGTTATAGTAAGGAGGGGGGGCTTTGGGGTTTCACGGGTTGTGGGTTTGTCCAATTTTAGCCCTCGGGTTTCGGGTTTTACGTCTAAATCGTGCGGGTTTTCGGGTTTTGAGATGCTCCACGGGTTGCGGGTTTGGCCAATTTTGATGCTCGGGTTTCGGGATTTCTTTCAAAAATTCAATGTTTTCGGGTTTTGGAAGTCATAAATTCTCTTTTAGTTAGCCGAGATCGAAAAACCAGCTTCCAAATGCTTGAAACGATGCACAGAGTGTCAGTGAGAACGAAAATGTCGGAAATAGTCGAAGATTATTACTGAAAATTTAAATTTTGCGTTCCGAAGTGCAATTTCGGGTTTCGAATTTTTTGCTTGCGGGTTTTCGGGTTTTTGCTAATTTTGGTCCGGGTTTGCGGGTTCTAGTACCCCCCAAAGCCCCCCTCAGTAAGTGGCCACCATGATGCGTTACTTCACATTCCACCAGTTTTTTCATCGAGAGACATTAAAGAGCTTAGAAATTTGTACGACAAGGTCGAAGTACATGTTCGCGGATTAAAATCTTTAAAAGTGCCAACATCAGCATATGGAAGCCTTCTTGTCCCAGTACTACTCAAGAAAATTCCACAAAGATGTTCGTCTATTAATTGGTCGTCAAATGAAGGATGGAAGCTGGGATCTTGATCGCTTGCTTGATCTGTTACGAGAAGAGATCGAAAATCGAGAAAGATGTGGTAGTATTCAAGCTGATTTGCCATCGTTTATCCCGAAAGCTCACAGTTTTTCGCCTGATAAGAGATCACCTAGTCAGCCTAGTACTGCTGCTGTATTATATTCAGAGGGGAGAAAGTCTAATATATCGAGCTGCACTTATTGTCGGCAAGAGCATCCATCTACTCGTTGCAACATTATCACCGATAAGAAAGCACGGAAGGATATATTGAGGAAACAAGTCCGTTGTTTTGTATGTTTGCGAAAGAATCATGTTGCAGGGAAATCAATTGTCGTTGCCAACGGTAGCAACCAAGCCGTTATTGATTAAAGCCTTTGGAGGAAATCCTGACAACGTGAAGGTTACGCCCCATGAATTAGTGAAATTCTCCTTGAGCAGTATTTCTGGGCAGTTTTCAACGGAAATACAAGCATATGCAGTGTCAAAGATTTGTGAACCAATATCAGCACAGAACATTCAATCTGCTATTGAACATTTCGATTACGTAAGTAACATTGAATTAGCGGATTACAGTGATGGGTCATGTGACAGTCCTATTAATGTGTTGATTGGCGCTGACTACCTCGGAAGGTTCTTCACTGGAGAGCTAAAACGGGGGGAGACTGCGGACAGTCCAGTTGCGCACGAGACAAAATTAGGATGTGTATTGTCTGGCAGAGTACCATGTGGAGAAGATGATGGTTTATCGGCTAATGCAAATTTCGTATCGACCCACGTGCTAAGAACGGGAACTGAACCCATTGAAAATAACAGAGTAGATGTCATGGTCGAGCAGTTGTGGGATTTTGAGTCAGTTGGAATCAGAGAGAAAGACACAGTGCATGGATCGTTTATCGAGAATATATCAAAAGATGGTGACAAATATTGTGTAAGATTGCCTGTTAAAGAAAACCACGATTTGTTACCGGACAATTACAATTTGAGTCTTGCCCGTTTGAAATCTTCATTGAAACGTCTTCGCAAAGACCCAGAAACACTCGAGGCGTATGACAAAATAATTCGAGATCAAGAGAGAGATGGTATTATTGAGAGAGTTGATTTGTCTGCAGAAATAGAACCTGGAAACATCCATTACTTACCTCATCAAGCAGTGAAAAGGCAAGATGCACTTACGACAAAGTTACGAGTTGTTTTCGATGCTAGTTCTAAGGAGGAAAAGTCCTTACCATCGTTGAATGAATGTTTGTATGTAGGACCACCTATGGCTCCGGCCATCATTGATATTTTATTGAGATTTCGAGCATACAAAGTTGGCTTAGCTGCGGATATCGAGAAAGCATTTTTGAATATTGCTGTGGATGAAGATCAAAGAGATTTAAGGCGTTTTTTGTGGATCGAAAACCTGAAAGAAGCGGAAGAAGAAGAGCCAAATATTATTGTATTTCGTTTTGCGTCTGTATTGTTTGGAATGTCTAGCTCGCCGTTCTGCTTGAATGCAACATTGGATTTTCATGTCAGGCAGTATTACAAGGAGAATATCGAAATGGCTGATAAAGTTATTAGAGCATTTTACATCGATGATTGGACATGCGGGACAGCAAATGGAGAAGAGGCGGTAGATTTGTTCAAAGCAGTAAAATCGTGTTTAGCTGCTGGAAGCTTCAATATACGGAAATGGGCTACCAACGACGAAGAGGTTGCAAGAAAGATTGCTGAATACCACAGAGAAATTGCTGATAAGTCTGAAGTTGAAGTTGATCAGATGGAAAACATATCGTTTGCAAAAATGTCGATGGGAGGTCTAAGCGAAATTGAGCCTGGAAAGGAGCATAAAATTCTTGGTTTGAATTGGGATTTGAATGAAGATAAGATCATTTTGAAATTAGCTTACCTTGCTGAGTTTGGAAGAGATCTACAGCTGACGAAAAGAAATATCTTGAGGTTTCCTGCCAAGTTATTCGACCCATTGGGTCTGATTGTGCCAGTTACTATTCCTGTAAGATTGCTGTTCCAAGATTTGTGCAGAAAGAAGTATGATTGGGACGCACCACTGTCAGAGGGAGAGCAAGAGTTTGTTGCAAAATGGTTGAAAGATCTGGAAAATGTGAGTATTGCTGTTGAAAGATGTTATTTGCCGAAAGATGAAGAAATCGAGTCAAGTTATTTGCATGTTTTTGGAGATGCTTCAAAGAAGGCCTATTGTGCTGCAGTTTATTTGTGTTTTAAATCTAAAGCTGGATGGAGATCAGTTTTGGTTGCATCAAAAGTCAGGCTTGCACCATTATCTGTTCCAGAGATGTCTATTCCAAGATTGGAGTTATTAGCAGCTTTGATTTCTGCTCGTTTGTTATCTGCTGTAAAAGAAGCATTGCAGCCTGTGATTTGCATTTAATTCGTTGTGGTGGGACGGTCCTACTTGGCTTAGAGGACCTCCAGAGTGTTATTCTATGTCAGAAAATGTGGCTGAAGAAGAAATCTTAGAAGAATGTCAGAAGGAAGTTAAATTGCAGCCAAAGAAAGTTACATCATTGTTGATTGGGCCAGAAGAAAGCAATTGTCGTATATCAAGCATCATTGATTGTACAAGATTTAGTACTTGGAGAAAGCTGCTTAGAGTTACTGCATTGGTGCTGAAGTTTATTAAGCTGTTGAAGAAATCTGTTCTCTTGTCAATGGTTGTTGCAGAAGATATTTTACAAGCTGAGAAATTGTGGATCAAAGATGTACAGGAAGATTTGAAGGGAAAGAAAGATTATTACCATAAGTTAGAGGGGCAGCTTGGTTCGTTTGTGGATAATGGCCTTGTTAGATGCAGAGGAAGAATTAGCAGATCCAGTTTGCCGTTTACTTCGAAGTTTCCTGTGTTGTTACCAAGACAGGAGTTATATCTCCATCAGTCTATCAATAGCTATATCCTACGAACATATAATCAGTCTACCTATGTATGCTGATGAAACCAGCCTATTACATCAGTCGAACGATTTGACTCAGCTGAATGAGGCTGCAAACATCGATCTAAGAGAACTGAATACTTTGCTGCCAGCCAATTAGCTTTCCTTGCATGTAGCAAAAAACTCATTGAATGCTATTATCCATCAATCAGTAACACAACTATCTCTCAAAGGTCGAAATGAATCTTGGAACTGAAGATACGCGACAATGAGCTCGAAGTAGCTCAAAGAACAAAGTATACCTTCTCTTTTGACTGGAAAGAGCAAATTAAGGCAGTTTATACCCAATTCTCCAGGACAATCGGCTTTTTAAAGGGGCACCCTTTTTCAAATTTTGGTCGAAGCGGTCATTTTGAAGTTCTTTGATGGGCATTATTACACAGATGTTTAACTGTTTTTTCGTAAATGAAAGCATCGTTTTGAAGATGAATTCTTGCACTTTACAGAGGTAGAAACTAAACATATACATATATTTTACGATTGCTTGGATATAAGAAGACTTCTAACGAATATTTTTTGTAGCTTGGGGAAAGCCACCAAACAAGTTGCAGAAAACAATGGAGAAGAATAGACAGGTGTCGGTTTTTACAGATTTGTTTACAGTTTGATGATGGAGCCCCTTTAAGACATGCTAAGTCAGAGATCTACTTTTATGAACCGCCCCGTTTACGCGACCACCCCCCACCCCCCACAACTTTTGAAAAAATTCTAAAGGAACAGCTTAGCCTCTTCCTTGACAAGACCCTTTCGATCTTTATTGCAGCGTATAGAAGAGCATACAGTACACAGCATGCTTTGATTAAACTTGTAGAAGAATGGAAATATATACTTGACAATAACTTCATTGTAGGGTCCGTCTTGATGGATCTGTCAAAGGCTTTTGATTGCATCCCGCATGATTTAATAATAGCCAAACTTCATGCATATGGCTTTGATGAAAATGCATTGGTTCTTGTCTATTCCTATCTGAAAAAACGGAAGCAGAGTGTCCGGATAAATAATGTCTGCAGTTCTTTTCAAGAAATAGTATCAGGAGTCCCCCAAGGATCAGTGTTAGGTCCTATTCTTTTCAATTTCTATATAAATGATCTTTTCTATTTCATAAAGCAAGCAACCATGTACAATTATGCTGATGATAACACGCTGGCTTTCTTTTCCAAATCCTTGCCGGATCTTGTCAAGGTTTTGGAAAGTGAAGCAAGCAGCGCTCTCTCTTGGCTTGAACAAAATGAAATGATTGCTAACCCTAACAAATTCCATGCACTTATTGTTAAAAAAGACCAGACAAACACTTGTGGCATAAATCTTGATTTCCAAGGACATTCTATCATATCTGAGGAGACTGTTAAACTCTTAGGTGTAACACTAGATTACAAATTGAACTTTGACCCACACATATCAAACCTTTGCAAAAAAGCCGCGGCACAACTAAACGTTCTTAAACGACTTAAGTCATTTATTGGTTTTGCTGAAAAAGAAGTTTTGGTTCAAAGTTTCGTGTACTCAAATTTTAACTACTGTCCTTTAGTTTGGTATTTTTCATCTTCAAAATCAGTCCAGAAAATTGAAAGAATACAGGAACGCGCGCTAAGATTTCTGTACAATGATCATAAAAGCTCTTATGATGATCTTCTTATTAGGTCAAAAAGATGCACAATGCCAGTTGCTCGTCAGAGAACTCTCTATGTCGAAATCTTTAAGACAATAAAAAACTTGAATCCATCTTTTATGCGTAATATTTTTAGTTCAAGAACTTCATATCATCCATCTCGGAATCCCAACAATTTGAATCATTTTCGACCAAATCAGGTAACTTTCGGCTCCAAGAGCCTTAAAGCCATGGGACCTCAGATTTGGAACTGTTTGCCAAATGAACTAAAATCAGCTGAAAATCTAAACAGTTTCAAGGTTATGATAAAACAATGGAATGGCCCCACCTGTAAATGCAACGTTTGTAAATATAATGATATCATGTAGATTTTGTCCATTTATGTCCATGTAGTTTGATATTTATCTTCTGTATATACGTATTCATTTCCTTAAAGTTATTGTTCCATTTGTTAGTAGATTCGATTTAGATTAGTTGCATGTGTATATATTTGTATATATATGTATAGCTAGGTGTAAAAAAATCGAATAAAAATAAGATAACAAACAAAACAAACAAACTATTGCGCACATAGGTCTGCGGGCGTGTGTGTACAGAAATCTAATTTACATATGCTTTATTATCATGACATCCAGTGGTAACCTTCGCAGATGCATTTGTTGCTCCTTCTTCTTCCTTTTTCTTTGGAATTTCGTTCTTCTTTTGAACACCAGCCATTTTATATTTGGCAGCTCTGTCACTATTGTTTCCATCAGTTGCTCGACAGCAGATCTTGTTATATATCTTTCGCACAAATTCGTTGATTTCTTTGTGCTTTTTGGCGTAGATAAAAGGGTTGATGCAGCTATTGAAGCATGTTGGTACAAACAGTGCATAATTCAAAGTCCAGATTAAGGAGTGCGCGTCTGCTGCCTTTTGGTAGGCCAGTAGAAATACAACAATTGCATAGAAGATGGCATAAGGCACAGTGCAGACGAAGAATAGCATCACCACGATGATGAACATTTTCACGATGTTCCTGTTTTGCTCATGTCTTCTCTCCAAGGTCTTATTTCCATTTGCTTCAAACTTGACTTCATTCAGCTTTTTAATGCAACGGCTGTACAATATGGCAATGGTTATGAGTGGTGCAATGGAGTAGCCTGATGTCCAGCATGTCAAGTATGTTGCAACCATCACATTGGTCAAGTATCTGTCCGATGCCATGCAGTACATTCCCTTTTCAAGTGACATGGACAAGCTGTTTGGTACAGAGAATCCTATTCCAATCACCCATGTAAAGATGACACCGATGCATTTGGTTTTGAAGGATATTTTTGGCAACATTGGATGTACAATTGACCTGGAGAGAAAAATAATTTTAGGTCATGTGGTTACCCTTGATTTTTATAAAGATCTGCAAAATGTATATACAAGGTGTCTCAAATTTTTTGAATTTTTCCACGTTTGTGTTGCTGGTATGGAGGACGTTTACCTTTAATTGCATCCATTTTGAGGACAGTTTGCCTAGGTCAGGGTAGGGTAGGGTAGGGTAGGGTAGGGTAGGGTAGGGTAGGGTAGGGTAGGGTAGGGTAGGGTAGGGTAGGGTAGGGTAGGGTAGGGTAGGGTAGGGTAGGGTAGGGTAGGGTAGGGTAGGGTAGGGTAGGGTAGGGTAGGGTAGGGTAGGGTAGGGTAGGGTAGTAGGGTAGGGTAGGGTAGGGTAGGGTAGGGTAGGGTAGGGTAGGGTAGGGTAGGGTAGGGTAGGGTAGGGTAGGGTAGGGTAGGGTAGGGTAGGGTAGGGTAGGGTAGGGTAGGGTAGGGTAGGGTAGGGTAGGGTATTTTTCACTTTTATTTTAACCCTATCAAGACTAGGCTTTTTGAAACTTTGGGGAGACTAGGAAGGCACAAAGTTTACCTCTTTATTCTCAGAACTACGAGTTCTAGATACTTGAAACTTGGCACAAGTAGCAAACACGATAATGCAACAATTTGAGATATTTTGTTTGCTTATGTCACGTGATTAAGTGCTGACGTCAGCAAATTTTGCTAACCTTTGTATCTCCAAATTGATAAAACATATTGTATGACATTTGACACAAAGATGGATTATATCCTTGTCATTCTTACTTTGAAATTTTTGTTTCGTAACACTACTATTTTTACTGATGTCAATATTTATTTATTTTGCACGCAAAAAAGAGCGATTTGTTGTTTAAAATTGATTATAAATTGCTTTGAACAATGGTAAAAAATGCTAAATGTACATCAAGAGACCTGCTGCATCATATTATGTTGCTCCTCTTTCGAAAAATGAAGCCTAACATGGTCTTTCATCAGTACGCATGCGCAAAAACCAATTGGTGATGACGTCTTCAAAAGTCAATAAACCATAAATCAAATAAAAGCCCGTTTCAAGACCAGCTCAGCAATGTTTATTTCATTGTCATAGAGCAAGTGGTTCCAAAGTTATGACAAAGGTATCAATTTACGTGATCCTTGCATCATCAAGGGACCTTTGTGATCAAATGGAAACCATAGGCTTTAGCTATTTTCAACACTTGTAAGCAAGTTAATGATGATGATATTGAGCTCCTACCTGTACCTATCTGCAGCAATAAGAACCAACGTGTATGAAGACGTCATCGTTGTTGCCAGTGATATAGACGGAAGGGTATAGCACATAGCAGCACCCCAATGCCATTTGAGATCCGAAGTTAGCAAGTCATTGATCATTACAAATGGAATGAATATGGCTGATGTTAATAAATCAGCAACGGATAATGACATCATGAAAACTTCGCTTCCGGATCTTGCTTTCTTTTTTGCTGGAATGGAATGATGATAACAATTGATAATTAAGGATGACAGGAGATCGTAGCGAAACGTTCTGAAAGTGAACGTTCTGAAAGTTCCTATCATTTAAGTTGTTATTGATAATTTATGGTCGTAATTACATTGCATACTTGAAATGGCCTTCTTTTATTCTTAAAATGTCTCGTAGTCTTCATTACCACAATGTGAAAAAACCCTGTAATCACTATTATGTTCGCCACGTGTTGATAATTCCTCTGCTCTCAGGTCGTTTGATTTTGTGAGACCAATTTGAAGTGACAGCGGGAAATCTGCTTGTATCTATGCGATCTTTCAACATGTAAATGTTTTGATTGTTCCTTTATGAAAAATAGGAACTCATCTTAAAAACTAACGATTTCATTTTGCAAAAAAATGAAAAATCAGTGGATATTGCGTATGAAAAAACAGCGAAGTCATTCATTTCATAAAAATCGAAATGCCATAACAAAATTCCCTTTAACCCTATCTGACCTGGGTGATTTGAAACACTCAATGCCTGGGGGGAGCGATCCCGCCCCCCCTGTTTATCTCTGTTGTCATAAGAGATATGGCAGCCAAACTTGGCACAAAGGTAGTTCATTATGTAAAAAATGAAAATTTGAAATCATAATCTAATTAGCAATGTTGTTGTTGTTGCTAGAGCATTATGATCATTATGATGTCATGACATCATATAAATAAAAGTTTGCTAAAAGGTCATGAAACTTTATTTTTCATAAAGAAATGAAAGATATAGATCAAAATATATATAAATTCTTAATTTAGACTTAATTGGACTAATTGGACATGCTTAAAAGAGATACAAAGTATGTTTTTCACAGAGTGCAGTATGAAAAATTGGTAACCATGGAAACAAGGCTAAAAATAGAATGTCCAAATTGTTGCAATTTTATTGCTCTATGATACAAAGTTAAACTTACGAAGTATCAGAGAACTGCTGCATGTGTGGAAAGCGGTGTAAGCAAAAATGTAGTAGGGGGGGGGCGGAATCCGCCCCCTCCCCTCCCAGGTCAGATAGGGTTAAGTCTTTTTTTGGCACAAAATAACAGAGTAGCAGAAAGCTGTACATTGCATTGACAGCACATCCGAAACTTGAACTGTTACTAAAGATTGAAGGAAATTTAGGCATTATCAATGTTCATGTTTAGCTATTAGATAAATTTGCTATTTGTGAATGTTACCTAGAACGTAACAAACAATGGAATTTCCAACAATGCCAAGTAGTGAGATCAATGCATAGAGACACAGCAACGACATTCTTGCTTCGAATGAAATTGACCAGCAAGCAGAGTTGTCATTTGGAACTGGTGGTCTTGAAACGTTTTGCGCTGTACTGTTTAGTCTGAACAGTGATGATGTGAATCTTGTGTTATTTGTGCTGGAAGAGCACAACCGGTCACTGTAGCTTTGATTTTGCGCCATCTTCATCGAATCCTGTAGATCTTCTCAAAAGCAATGAAAAATTTCCTTTATAGGGTCGAGCGGGATTGCGTCATTAAAAATTCATGACCCAGTTGCAGGGGGGAACAGGATGTTAGCTCGTTGTGGTGCAAAGCAAAGCTGAAGATGAACGAATAACAGGAAATGAATAAAATCTATTTTCACAGGAATAAAATTGATTCTGCGCGGGAGATGATTTGCTGTCTTTCCCTCTATGAAAATAATCTGATGGTATACCATGCCAAATTCAATGCGTTCTGATCCGGGGGGGTACTTGACTTAAATTTGTACGGGGGTGTGCCCACGAAAAAATTTTTTTACCCTGCTCCAGAATTTTTCGCTCAAAATGAAAACCTGTTCTAGAAAAATATGATGAAAAGTATACTCAAAAACATGAAATTTGACCGAAAAACGACCCGAGTTGACAACCTGCTCTAGAAAAATGGACTCATTTTGATACCCTGTGCTAGAAAAAATTGGTGAAAACGATACCCTTAAAAATGGCACATCCCCGTCGGACAAATATACTAAGTATCCCCCCCCCCCGGGGTTCTGATTTCCAATTACGTAAATGATAAATGCATCTTTCCTGCGGATCGTGCTGAACTGCCAATATATTAAACAAGCGAAACTCCTATGGATTTCGCAGTCTAAGCGATCTGCAAAAAACAATATGCCACAACCTGAGTGCGGCCTTAAGACTAAAATGAATAATCAATGAGCGCGGCCTTAAGAGTAATCCTTAAAGCAAAAATTGTCATGATCAATTAACTGAAAAGGTTTCCAGTTTATATTTAAAGACCCATTGTCAACCATGATCCTTTGCGAGCAGAATGAAAAGCAAGACAAAGAGAATTTAGGCCAAAACGACTTTTAGATAACACGAAAGTCGACTTTGGCGCCAGGAGGGATCATGGTTAGCAATGAATCTTTAAGCACAGAAACAGCAACATTTTCATTTTATTCGTAATATCTGTAGCATTTGTCCTGTGAAGAAGTGCTCCCATTTACATCACGAATAGCAGATCTGGTATACTACAATCTTCATGATATTTATTGGTGTTACAACCATCTGGTTATATTTGCTAGAGTCAATCATCTGCTGCAAGGTGTCTTATTTCTGAGACGCCTGCGTTTTTCATTTCTGAAATTTAATGCATATTACTTCCAAGCCAAGAAGAGACTTGATTCTTGCACAGATGATTTTGAAGCAATATGGCTGGAAATTGAAAAAGAAAAGGATAAATATTTGCTTATTTGTTGTGTTTGCAGACATCCAGTTCCAATGTTGATAACCTCACATCTCATTTTCAGAATGTTTTGTCTAAAATATTATCAAACAACCTGGCATTTAAAATGGGTAATTTCAATGTTTGATTATGCTTCTCATACACAAACAACTGAGTTCGTCGAAAAAAATGTTCACACAGCCTTCTTCCTTGTACTCATCATCCTACGAGAGTCTCAGAGCATAAAAGCATCTGTTATTGATAATATATACAGTATTGCTACCAATGCCAATGCAGCAAGTGGCGACATTTATTGCAAATTTCTGATAATTTTCCCCAGTTCTTGATGTTGAAAAATACTCAAGTCAATCATAATAAATCTGAATCATTCAAGTATTATATGACTTTTCGAAATCTAAGGATGAAAAATTCCTTCAGGAGCCTGAAAGCAAATTAACTCTATTTATTTAGAAAATAGTGACATGGATGAGCAAACAATTTCACAGATTTTTGAAAGACCTTAATACTTTGACAAATAAGCACGCACCAATCTAAGAGCAGAGTAGAAAGGAAATATAAACCATGGATAAATAATAGAATGCAAAGGATGATAAGAATACTAGACAATGCCGAAATTAAAGAGAAATTCCACTGATGATAACCTTAAATCGTATACAGAAATCAGAAATCGTGTTTCCAATGAAATACATAGAAGTAAAGAAAGCTATTTTCATTACTTTTTCTACTAACACTCAAAATATGAATAAATTATGGGCAGGTATAATGATAATCATCTCTCGTACATCTTCTTCGTCATCTTCAACTAACAAAATCAAAGACAAGGAAGGAAATGTAACATCAGAACCAGGCAAAAATTATAAATATTTCTATTCATTTTTTTAGAAATGTCGCTGATGAAATAACAAAGACAATCACAATAACTCCTAAATCTCCTTTGACTATTTAACTAACAGAAATCAATTCATTTTTTCCTTACTAAGGTTACTTGAAAGAAACTTAATGAAACAAGGACAGATTTTGTAACACAATAGCATGAGATACTTTAGTTGACACCTGAATTCAAAGTGCATTAGTTGCTGCAGATAAAGAAATTCTCTCAACCATAAATTCATAACAAACAAAACCGCAAAAGTTTCTCTGAAACCAAAAGTAACTAGCGCACTCGTTGTGCATTCTAGAAATTGTGTTTAAGAGCAAATATGAGCATATATTGAAAGAAGAAGAATATATCTACACATCTACCTCCGGGATTTTATTTCTTTGATTCAGAAGCTGAGCAGTAAGTTTTTTAATCACACCCAAAAAAAGAGAGTATTGAATCGCCTCTCAATCGGCTTTTGAATCAAATAAATTAAATGCCCGTGGCAGATGTGTAGATATATCCTTCTTCTTTCAATCTATGCTCATTTTTGATTACAAAGTACTTTGTAATCTAAGAGGGGGCTCCAGGTCAGGAAGAAAGAAAGAAAGAAAGTCCGTCACGCTCGTTAAAGCAATTGATTAACGTTTTATCTCTGCTAATTGGCCCTGAAATAAAGAAAGCGCACAGAAAGCGCATACAAGACAGAAGTTTCCCGCGATCCGATAGTAACATTTGACGTCGGCTTTTTTCATGTTAGACAGATTTGACACCATAAGATGGATAAATCACCTTGATGTTTACCCTGGCACAACAACAAATTTACGCAGAATTGGCACGTTCTTGACTTCATTTGCAGCTTAATTATGTTAAAACAATCGTTTCTAGAACGAACGCATCATTAGCCACTTATTGATAGTATTCATTATGCAAATAAGTCAACTTTAGGGGATGATGTAACCGGCAGCCTGCACAGAGGCTAGCATTCGCAGCATCACCAAAGGTAGAAGGACCCCCCTCCTACACAGCAACGGATGCAATCATCGCAGGTGAAGTTGAGAGGAAAGGTGCAGAATCCCAGCAAACAATGGCGCCATTGACTGGGTGAAGGGACGCGATCACACTAAACCAAAACATCTTCATGCATATGATTCTGCACATAGGTTATTTTCGTCAATGCTTGTCTCAAACTAGATGCCCACGAATAGAAACGTTCTGCAGGGTTCTGCATAAACATTACCCTGGGTACCAGCCTCTCTAACATGGTACCCAGGGTACATAAACATAAGTAATTTTGCGTTATCGTAAATGTGACATGACATCTAATTTGATACAGATGCACCAATAGTTTCATGCAGCGACGAAGCAAACTAGGGGTAATGACTTTTGATTTTTTGCGTATCATCCTCGTTTGACATAAAGATCAAAATATTGCTTTTCAGGCGATTCTTGTCCTTATACAAGGCGCTTAATTTTCTGTTGAAGGTGACTTTAGCAGCAACACTCATCTCTCTGACTGTAGCTAAAACAGCATCAACGATCATTTGGGGTTATGAAGAAATCAATATTCAGATTTTCTTATGTTTGCTTAGCTCAGGACGGACTTTGTAATCATCCAAAAGGATCTTATGTTTGTTCTTAAAAATAATTTCTGGAATGCATAACGAACGAGCTAGCTACCTGGGTTTCAGAGAGACATTTGCAGCTTTGTTTGTTTTAGATTACTGGTTGAGAGAATTTCTTTTCCATGAGATCGCTAATCGCTTTGAATTGCGGTGTCAAGCAAAACCAGCTCGTGCTATTGTCTTACCAGATTTGTCCTTGTTGTGACACAAGAAAGGCAAAATAAGTGGTTGCTTCAAAAGCGCTGCTTACTTGATCTTACCAAATCTATCCTTGTTGCTTAATGACCCAATCAACAATTCAAATCCATCTAAATCTGTTGGTCTTAACAGTCACCCATGAAGTTACCAAAAATAATTGGATCCTCAGGTTTCCCCACTTCTTGTTCTCCAGTGAATCAGTCTTTCGAGTCTGGTATTCTTTTACTCATCTTCCTTAAAATATTTAGGAAGTTGATGTAACGACGACTGCATAGATTCCTGAAAATACATAATGTTCTTTATTCTTTACAATTTGGATTTCAAAAAAACAGTTTTACTGATCCTGCCATAGAGCGCTTTTTCTTAAATATATATTCAATATAAAAATTTAGAACAAAATTACCTAAACACTACCTACAATCTACTATACCACACTACAAGGACGGGGACCAGGAGGAACAAAAAGTCATGTCTACCCCCTGGAATTAGTATAAACTAAAATACAACTACTACAAACTACTATACATACGCTACAACTAATACAGATAGAAATTCTAATTATAAAAACATTTTACAATTTACAAATAAATATTTGAGCCGGTTTCACATTAGATATCAGGCCAAAATATAATGGTGAATAATCGGAACGCTGGCCGAGGAAGCAACAACGACAACAACCGTCCCCGTCACTGCTCCCCACCCACGGTCCCCATGGCTCGAGACACCGCTATCGGGTCTGATTTCTAATATAAGCCTAACATCCAATGTGAAACAGGCTTGCAAAGGAATATATGGACAGGACTCTACGAGAAGAAACTTTACGAAAATTGACTTATTGGTTTGGCGACGTTTAACTAGATTTACGGTGATCTCAACTGAAGCGACCAGTTGCATGGATGTAATGTAGAGTCAACTCGAGTATATTTCTGTTGAGGTCCTTTGGAAGGTCTTTATCACCATATAATAAAAGTTGCGTCAAAACCTCATTTGAAAGATCGATATGTCCAAATGGTCGCAGCAAATCAAACACTCTAGCGAGAAGATTTTGACGTTCAACCTCAAAGGAGGGGCAGAGCAACAAACAGTGTTCCGTAGTCTCGATACCATCGTTTGTAGGACACATTGGATTTATGGAATCCCTAAAATTGTGCTTGAATTTGTGAAAGCATAACTTACTAAGACCCACTCTAAGTTGAGTCAGATAGGATAATCCTATTGGATCATGAATCCCAAAGACAGATTTAGCAGGGGGGCGGATGATTGAAATCAGCTTTCTCTTAAAGATAGCGACCGATGGTGCAAGTCTAACCTCTGGATCTAGTTCATTCCATTCTGACAGGCAATTGGGATAAAATCTAGATATGAATTTTTCTGTCCTTGCCCTTATTCGCCCAATGACATCCTGATTGCGAAAAGAGTAATGCAACTGCTGAAGTTGAGGGATTGGAACAGCTGTATATTCAGGCATCAGATTATGTATCATTTTGTAAAACAACGTAAGGCGTCCCACTCCATCTTCGGGAACTCAATGATTCCCAACCAAGTTCTGCGTACAACTTCTCTCGCGATGTCCCCCTCCATGTTCCTGTAACGGCTAGAGCAGCAGAATACTGAACCGACTCCAACTTTTCCATCAAACTTGACAAAGTAGTGTTACCACTAAATTCACATACTTTGGCCGGAATATGATAGATAACATCTCCGTATTCCAGGGGGGGGGGCTGCACATAGAGCTTGAATAATTCGTTTAGGGTATGTCTGGGTAGGTACTTGGAGAGACATTTTAGCAAACCGACACCCTTCCTTGTCTTAGAGATAGCTGCCTGGATATGAGCCGAAAAAGAAAGCTTTGAGTCCAGGATAATTCCTAAATTTTATGTTTATCCACTTTCATCACTAGAATATTATTAAAACGAATTTTTGGATGATTGATTTCAATTCTTTTCGTAGAAAATATCAGTTCAACAGCTTGTTTTTGCGGATCAGGATTGAAGGACATTTTCCAATCGTAGGCCCACTGTCTTATCAACTCTAGGTCATGGTTCATATCACTGGCAGCCGAGTTAGAGTCTTCTACTACGGTAAACAACGATGTATCATCAGCAAAAAGCTTAACGTTGCACTTCACGTCAGCAGCTAGATCGTTAATATATACAAGGAAAAACAAGGGTCCTAGAATAGAACCCTGGGGTACTCCTGCTGAAATATCTCCCCAATCAGAATTCTGTCCATTTAGAACTGTTCGCTGTTTTCTATCCTTAAGAAAACTTTGGATAAGTAAAAGGAGCTCTCCGGAAACGCCACATCGTTTTATTTTATAAATCAAACCGTCGTGCCATACCCTATCAAATGCTTTAGGGATGTCAAGATACACAGAGCGAACATCAAGAGGTGGGCTACAATCGAAGGCTTTAAAGATCGTGTGCGTTATGGAAATCAGCTGATTAACCGTTGAGTCACCAGGACGAAAGCCTGATTGGTTCGGATTGAGTAAATTGCATGAAACGAGATGTGAGTATAAAGAATCGTACATAAGTTTTTCAAGTATTTTCCCAAAGATTGGTAGGAGAGAAATTGATCGACAGTTTCCCTTCAAATTTTTCTCATTTTTCTTATGAACCGGCACAACATTTGCATATTTCCATATTTCGGGAAATAAACCACATCTCAAGCAGTTTTCGAATATTTTTTTTAGTGGAGTAACTAGTGCAGTATCACTTAATTTTATCATTCTGATTGATATTCCATCCCAACCATGTGCTTTATTAGGATTTAGCGACCTTATAATGTTCAGTATCTTTTCGTTAGATATGGGGAAGTCGCTTATGAGGGAAGAAGGAGCTGGCATATTAGGTGGAATTACGCTACCTGTATTGATTGTTGTACACTGGAGTACGAAATAATTATTGAATATCTGTGCCTTTTCAGTGAAATCCGTTATAAACAAACCGTTTTCTAGAAGAGATGGTATTATTGGAATCTTGGCCTTATTTAGGACGGTGTTGATTAAAGACCAATAAGCTTTACTAGAAGTCCCAGGGTTAGCCAAAGTGTTTCCTGCCTTGAGAAAGTAATTTCGTTTGGCATCTTCAATCATTTTCGAGCCTTCGGATATCAACTTTGGTATTCCCTCTAGCTTGTCGTTTGGTTGGCCCCTCCTTATGAAATTTCTGTAGACACGATTCTTTTTTCTCAGAAAATGTTTAACCTTTTCTGTTATCCAGGGTGCTTGGTGGGGTCTAATCGTCTTAACTTTGTTAGGTATGAAATTAGAGTAAATGTTTAACAGAACTTCATTAAGTAACTGAACTTGCTCATTGGGACATGTCAGTTTGTTAAGGTGCTCTTGCCAGCGAAAAAGTTGGATGCTTTTCATAATCGCAACGAAATCTGCCTTGTCGAAGTACCAAATCCTGCGTGAGTGTAAGGAGGTAGTTTTATATTTGAAACTGATAATTTTCCATAGACTATTTGATGATGACACTGTTCGTGTAGCGAGGGATGAACACCAGACTCGATAACGAGGTTTGGTTGATCAGTGAAAATCAAATCAATGCAGGATTTTGAAATACCCATCGAGTGTGTTGGTTCAGGAATCAACTGGTGTAAGCCTAGATCAGATGTTAATGGCTCAAACAGATTTCCCTCATTGTTCTCTATATTGTTTTCCCACCATTGAGTTGATCGGCAGTTGAAATCACCAGTAATGATAACGCAAAATGGATTTTCAGCATGCATTTTGGATAACATCAGCTCAAAATTTATTGTGAAGTTATCAAATTCAGTCTGATTCGGGCTTGGGCTTCTGTAAACAACGGCGAAAAGGTACTTTTTCCTATTTAATCGGGTCTCATACACAATGCACTCGGGGAGGGTTACTAAGTCAGATCGGTTTTTTGAAGGAAGAGAATCTTTGATGTAAAGCCCAACACCACCTCTTTTTACATTTTGTGGATGGTTTGCTTTAATAAATGAATAGCCATCTAGTGTAAGCCTATCTTCATCAACTGTACTGTCAAGGTGAGTTTTGACAATGCCAATTAAATCATAGTTGGAGACCGAGTTATATGCTTCAATGAGTGATACTCGCAAAAAGTCATACGCGGCAATACTGTTCAGATTTCAACAACAAAAATCAAGAGTGTCTGGACCAGGATTAGTTTCAACATCACAGCTAAGCAGAGCGGTCCTAAGAACCAACCATTGTATATGTAGAATGGAATAAGTTATGCACGCAATGTTAAATGAAATAATGGAATAAGTTATGCACGCAATGTTAGAGCGCTTGAGAGAAGCTGTGAGAAACATGCTTGATAATGAAATATTTGGTTGTGATATTCTTATTGACTAACAAAAGGATTTTGATACTGTTAATCATAAAACGTTTTTATAAAAATTCGAATATTATGGTAGCGTGGTTGTGCCCTTGAGTACTTAAATCTTATCGATCTGACAGAAAATAATACTTCTTTTTGCAAATGGAATTAACTCTAACTTACTTTCAATTACTTGTGGTGCACCACAAGGTTCTGTACTGGGTCCATTACTTTTCCTTATCTACATCAATGATTTACCAAATGCTTCTATGAAAAACATTTATATTACGAACTATATTCTCTTTCATTCTTCTTCAAACAATTTTGCTTTTGATTCTACAATTAAAAATAGGGAAAGACAGATTTAAAAAAGGGTTAATTTTGTCAAATTCTTAAGATTTTAAGATTCCTCTTTTATTAGCATCTCAGCTGGAAATACCATCTCAATGAACTTTTTAAAAAAATTAGCAATAACTTGTGGAATCTTTTTCAAAATTAGAAACTTACTTACATTAAATGTTTTAATTTGTTTGGTACTATGCCTTGTTTATGTCCTTCTTACAATACTAGGAAGTTAAGCTTAGCGACACTGCACAATGATTTTGCTCTCTGTTTTGAAATGCTGGTCACCCATTGGGACAATTTCCCTCCCTCGTTTCGCCTCCAATAAAGTAGACTAGAAATAGTAAACACTAAATGCCCCACCCCCACCTGTAGGTGGGTTTATAAGGCTTTTTAAATTTGGCCTGAAGTTTGATTATCATCACTTTGTATTGTTGCATTTTGCATGTTTTGTGTTGGTTGGTCTAGCCTAAATGTCGAAGCGCTCTAAAATCACATTACTAGTACCACTCCTACTCATGATCAGCATGATATTTTGCTTCTAATGAAATAAAATCAAACTCACATCTATTTCTTCTTATCTCTACTGCTGACAATTTGCACATATTCGAACCACAACAACTTCAGTTTGCTTACTGCTATCCGCCATTTTGTCAACAGCCTCGATTCCAATTAGATCAAAAACCGGTTTAACCAGAAAGACGAAAAATAAAACAGGAAAAGCGAAAATATTGAGATGCTTTCCCCGTATATTATCTACGCACGGAGTGCTACTAAGCCCAGCTTCGGTGCGGGGCAATTAGATAACAGCTGGAAAACAGTTTTCTCTTTCCGGTCATTTCTAATCAACTAAAACCAAAGATAGATGGAAGGGCTCTGTTGATTTTCAGATCATTTCTTGCAAGAGTTAGTGATTTGTTTGATTGATGTTCTTAGTTCTAACGGAATCCGCTTCCGACAATTTGAACAATTACGATTGTAATACGTAATTGTACCGTTATACCGTTACGATTTTACCGTTATTTTTCTTGCAATTTAAAATTTGCGATGATTTTGATATTTTCAAAAATCCTTTCAAAAATTTGGCTTGATTCGCAATAACAGCGTTCGAGCCACCGACACTCGTCAGAGTAGAAAATCCTTCCTGAATTTTTTTCATTTTATGATATTTGTACATATAACAATACAACATACATAAGCTAGCTTAAAATAAACAATTAATATGCATTCATGATACAAACTACAATACAATCAAAAATTAACAAAGTGAAACGTCACAAGACAAGGTATGTACTTATATATATTTGTCTAAGGAGGAGCGCTCTAATAGTTAAACTAATCGAGAGAGAAGAGAGAGCCGATCTGAATATTTTCGAACTATGCTACCAAGAAGCATATGAATGTAAAATTTGGAAGCGAGTCATTAAAGACTTGAGAAACATTGAGGCGTTACGAAATTTGATAAGAAACCTAATTCATGAAGATTATTCCGGCGAAATTTCCCACCATGGCCGATTCGCGAAAGTTGATTAGAAAATGTTGTATTTCACCAGCTCGCGAAAGTTTCTTCTCGCGAAATTTTCTTCCCTGAAAGGAAAATTTTATCAGAAAGCTGCAAAGGACTGCACCCTTTTGAAGACAATGCTGAGCTGGATTCCAAACCCTTAGAGAGAAAATAAAACCGCAGCAAGCCCCCCGAAAATCTACCATGAAAGCAGGATCTTTTATGAAACTATTAAGATCTACCATGAAAGCTGGACTTTCTATGAAGCAGTTAAAATCTACCATGAAAGCAGGATCTTTTATGAAACTGTTAAAATCTACCATGAAAGCAGGATCTTTTATGAAGCAGTTAAAATCTACCATGAAAGCAGGATCTTTTATGAAGCAGTTAAAATCTACCATGAAAGCAGGATCTTCTATGAAGCAGTTAAAATCTACCATGAAAGCAGGATCTTTTATGAAACTATTAAGATCTACCATGAAAGTAAAGGAAGTGCTCCTCGAAATGACTAGGGACTTTTAAATGGATTTTTGAAAGGATACTTGCTAGCTACTGTAACAAGGACAGATTTTGTGACACTATAGCATGAGATGCTTTTGTTGACACCTGAATTCAAAGCGATTAGCGATTGCAGACAAAGGAAATTCTCTCAACCATAAATTTAAAACAAACAAAGCCACAAAAGTTTCTCTGAAACCCAAGTAGCTAGCGCAAATTGTAAAATTGAGCATAGATCGAAAGACCTTTGTGGGTGTAATGAAAACACTTACTGCTCTGCTTCTGAACCAAAGAAAAAAATTTCCGGGGTAGATGTGTAGATATATCTACACATCTACCCCAGACGTTATTTTCTTTGGTTCAGAAGCAGAGCAGTAAGTGTGTTTTCATTACACCCAGAAAGGTAAGAGATTTGAATCGCCTCCTAATCGGCTTTTGAACCAAGCAAATTAAATGTCCGAGGCAGATGTGCAAAAATACCCACCTTCTTTCGATCTATGCTTATGTTTGCTCTTAAAAACAATTTCTCGAATGCACAATGAGCCAGCTAGCTACCTGGGTTTCAGAGAAACATTTGCCGCTTTGCTTGTTTTGAATTGCTGGTTGAGAGAATTTCCTTTGTCTGCGATCGCTAACCACTTTGAATTACGGTGTCAATCAAAACCAATTGGTGTTCTTGTCTTACCATGCTGTCCTTGTTAGCTACTTTAGTTTGTGCATGTAGGGAATTGAAATTTCAAACAAACGTGTAGATTTAGGACTTTTTGGTGCGAAAACCTACCACATAATTCCCTACAGGCACAAGCTACTGTAACTAGCAAATATCATTTCAAAGAAATTTATCGTCACTTGAACTAAAATGGATATAAAAAGGGCAGCTTAGATTTGTCTGTTACCATCAAGTGGGGCAACTTTGATCAATTTTTGATGCTTTCTCTACTTGTAGCGGGAATCTACGCATATATAAGCCTTTGATAAAAATAGCCGTGCAAAGACAATAGACACGAAAGACACGTGTCACATAATATTCGGGAAACTGGCCTATGTAAACATGAAATACTTATATGTGATTGGCTAGACTTCTACCATCAGTAGCTTGACCCTCTTTGCTTGCATTCCCTTTAATTCTGATCAGAAGCGATAACATGTAATACAACCTTCATTTGACCATCGTGTATCAGAAGTATGATATTCACAGGGGCGGATCCAGACTACTGCGACTACTGCTGAAGCAGTAGTCAGATTGTCAGATCCTGTTTTTGAATAGAGGAAGTCAACCAATCTGTATCCCTATGACCAGTATCTTCCCAGCTCAATCTTTTAATTACATGCTTTCAACCATGTCCAGATATTGGTCGTTCATGCTGCTTTTGTTTTGTATCGCACTCTTATCTTTAGTGCAATGTTGAATTCATTACGCTGTCATGCCAACGTTAGCCACACGTAGTGCCTGTTGTTTCAAATGCGAAGGAGTGCGTCTGTGATGGTCGATTCATAGCAGCAACTTTTAGGCGGGAGCAGTAGTGAGTTTCAAAATTGCTCTTCTCGTCCAATCAGGGATCGAGACGACTACTGCTCAAAATCCGCGGGAGCAGTAGTGGGATTTGAAAAATTAAAGAGTTGACCAATCAGAAAAGGTTATTTCAAGTTCATTTAGGCGGGAGCAGTAGTGAGATTTGAAAATTGTTTCTACACCACTGCACTGCCAGTGAATTGTGGCGGGCATTTGTGACCTTTGGAGCAGAAAATTTAGGCCGTACACTCCAATGTCAAGGAAGGCAAAGGCAGCATCGTGAGGCAGCCGTACGTGGCGAGGATAAAGCGACATAGTTGAGAGGTATTTCTTTCGTTAAGCCGATGTTTTACCCTACGATTGATCATAATAAATTCTTGTGAATAGCAATTGGCCTGTAAGGCAGGTTTAATTTGCTTCGTTTCTGTATACATTTTGACATAAGGGGGAAGGGTCTGGGCTTTGACTATTCCTGACTATTGTTGGCGTATGCACTTACTTTATAGCGGATATCAGCAACTTTATTTGTCAAGAAAAATATCTTGTTCATCTCTTCCCATTGATATAAGAAATAGATAATACCTTTAGGAATGTGGTAGGGGTGGGGAGAGGGTTTGGATTCGGGATAGACCTGCTGTAAATAGCACACGAACACGCAGATATAGAAGTGTATTCATCTGAATCCAAAATTTTTCGAACATAAATTTCAATTAGAAATAATAGTAATTGTTTTCTTGAAGAAAAATGAACATAGAACACACATTTTCCACTCTTCTTTTGCATCAAATTCAATTCATTTCTTTGGGTTTCCAATGCTTTCCACTTTTTTCTTCTATTTCAATTGCACAAACGCTCTGTTTTCTTTCAATATACTGCAACCTTTCATTTTAGCTAATCCTTTAGATACTAAATAGAGCTGAAAATTCCAGAAATTTAAAGATATGCAGCAGTTTACCGACATCTTTGTTGACACTCGCTGTTGCTTTGCCTTTGGCAATTTTGCAATGGCAGGGAAAGCCATTGCTGGCTGTAATTTCCATATCACCTTCTTTCGATATTAAATGATATCAAGAATAATATTCTGTGTAAGTGTATCTAGTTATCAAGGTCCACGCCTATTTTCAAAAAGCCACACCCTAGTATCTAGAATAACCTCACCTTGGCAGTAGTCAGAATATTTCCTGGATCCGCCCCTGATTCAAACTGAATATAATATCTTAGTGCTATTTCCGCTTCTTTTGCAGCAAGAAATAAGTGATCAAAATCACGAGTGAAAAGTTGACAGGGAGTTTTGGGTACAAATCTCTCTTTGGTAGAGTGTCGGCGGTGGTAATCGGACGGCGGTGGCAATCGGAAACTTGGAAAACCGACAGAAAAGTATGTTGCAACCGAAATCCATCAAAGTAGGTATTTCTTGGTATTGAAAACTAACATTATATATACTAAACAACTGTACGTAAAGCCTTCATGAATGTAAAACACGCTAAAGAAGTTGTTTTCGTTGTGCTTGAAAGTGTAGAAGTTGTCGTTGCGAATATCACATCCCTGATTCAGAACTCTGAATCCATTCCAGAAAGAAGCAAACATCTTAACCCTATCCAGACTGGGCTTTTTTAGCTACTAGAAGACTGGGGGGGGGGCTCATTCAGCCCCCCCTCTCTAAAATCGCCATTCCTTCACTTACGAAGACGAAACTCACCATGCAGGTAGCCGTACTTATGAGCTATCATTTCTAGTAAAAAAATTTCTAAAAATAGATATGACGTCATAATTATTCAGGAACCAACTGGCACGTGTCCACGAAAAAAATGAAAAAAACAACTTTTTTTTAAATCTTTATAATTTTCTAAGAATGATTCATGAAACCAAATTATGTCTATCAAAGCATTCTTAGAAGGTAAAAATATACTTATAAAGTGAAAAATTTGATTTTCGCAAATTCAAGATGGCGGACAAAGAGATTAAAAATCTTGCTTTTCTGAAAAATGACAAATGCAGCCATATTAGAGAATTTCTCCATAGTTTACAATGAAAACTACTTCGATGATAAGTGATCGTTGCACACTTCATTTTTCCTTTTGAAACTTTTGTTTTGATCATTGCAAAAAATGCTGACATCAGCATTTTTTCCCAGTAGTAAGCAAATGAGTTGTAAGGAAGAAGGAAGGGGGAAAAAGGGGATTGAGGATAGTTATTTGGTGGAATTTTGATAATATCTTGACAAACTAAACACTTTCAAGTCAAAAAAGTCTCACTGTAAAGCAGATTCTCAAGATATGCATACAAACTGACCGTTAGTTGTACAATGTGAGGATACCCCCGGGGAATCTTATACCGTTTGCGGCCAATGATGCACAAAATTCAAACAAAATTACACAGCTTAGGTGGAAACAACCCTGCTGATCAGTTTTAATCTATTTATTGCTGCTGTAAAACATTTGGGGTCGAAATATCCTTGCAGAAAGACCGCGAACTAATTTTTGCCATTTGCTTAAAGATGACGTCATTGATGAGGTCACGTGACACATAATTGTTCTATTGTCCTTGGAAAAAATTAAAGAGACCTTACAAATTATAAGTTCACAAATGAAAATGGATATTATCAAAGGATTATGAGGTGATCTGGAATTACACCCATAAACAGCTTACCTAAAAGTTGGCCCCGACCACTCTGAAAAAAACAGCCACCCCCCGGCCCCCTAAATTTTTTTTTCAAAATTTCACATAAATTCACACTTCAAAAGGATAGAAACTAAAAGTCAAAAAATAATTTCCTGGTTCGTTGAACCAATTTGGAGCAGTGCTCAGTTAAGTAGGTGGGGGGGCTGAATGAGCCCCCCCCCAGTCTGGATAGGGTTAAACGATCACTTAAATTGGATGTCTAGCATTTAAGTAACTTGAAGCATTATGCAAAAGATTTAAAACAGTTTCACTGAAGGGAAGACAGCGGATTTCATATAGAATGGTGTTAAAAGTACATGGCGGTGGTTTTCGGACACCAAATAAATCAGTTGCTTGGGAGCATGAACAAAGGTCGGATTTGAATGTTTTTTGGATTTTGACATTTCATTCATAAATATCTATACATACATCAATCGAAAATAGTAATGAGATCAAAACGGCATTTTTCGAACCAATCTCCTAGCTTTTAGATTGTTTTGTGTGTACCGAGAGATCTCCAGAATGTCGTTACAAGAACCGACAGTCGAACCATTGTTTTCGCATTCAAGAAAAGAAAAAAAGACAAGAAACATGAAGCAATAGAGTTTATAGATGGAATACTTGCCAAGTATAAACAGAAAAAATATTTAACTTGGCACATTCTGCATTTTGAACTCATTGTCCGAAAGAAAACCACCGCCACTACTGTACGAAAACCACCGCCAAGATCAGTCTCAAAGACATCGCTGTCAAAGAAAAGCAGGCATAGTAAAAAACCAAAACATTTCGGGAAGATATGTCGAAATTCCTGTCCATTCATCTGGTACTTTTGGTTTTTGTCTTTGATTAAAGTTTCTTATGAAGATATTTAGTTTTCCTTAAGCGTCCGATTACCACCACCGGCACCCTAAGTACAATCACAAGAACATTTGTATTACCAGTTTGAAGCTCGTTTGGTAATGATCGCAAACGATCATGAGCCAATGTATGAAACAGTAAAAATACAATGAAATCTTACTTGCGCAAAAGATCAGCATGTAAATGAATAATAATCATGATAATAAATAATAATGATAATAGTGTAAAAACACAGATGTTACTTAGCAATACAAAAAATCTTCGTCAATTGTTAATGATAACAGTGATAATAGTGATAGTAATCTTACGTGTGACAGAACTGAATTCCCTCTGCTAACCAAGACCCTCTGCTAACCAAGAGGCTTTGCGAGCATTCTTTGCTGTGCAACTAGAGATGGCACGTGCGAGGTATGCGAGGTATGTCCGTTGCAAAGGACCCTTTGAAATTTGATAAAGGGAAATATCAACTCTTGGACTCTATGCTTTTGTCTACGCTAAAAACCCATTGTCAAACATGATCATTTGTGTGCCGATTGAAAAGCAAGGCAAAGTGAATTTAGGCCAGAAACGACTTTCAGATAATACGAAAGTCGACCTTGGCGCCACAAAGGACCATGGTTAGCAGTGGCTCTTTAAGCCCTTGTTGTCGCCATTTTCATAGACCATGAAAATGGCGAAAGCAAAGGACAGCCAAGAAACGGCACTTGCAAAGCATGTTGGACGAAACAGACCCATTAGATTCTTAGTGACTGAAAAAATAGTTATTTTGTTTAGTAGTCCCTCCACCCCGACCAAAACAGAATGTTTCAGAAGCCCATCTACTACATGGTTCATAGGTTGCCACTTTTAAGGTTGATAGGGCTCACAGATGATTTTCTTGGTTTCCACCTTGGAAAGTGTAGCTCCAAAACTTCTAAAGTTATAGTACGCACCCGCAAATAAAATGCATTATTTATCTGCAGGGTGTCCCAAAAAGTTGTGCCCCGTTTGCTTGAAGATTGCGACAAAACAACAAAAGCTTCTCGCCAAACGTTTATATTATGTTGCTCTTCAGATATTCAAATAAAGTTTGCTGCCATTCCCGTCAAAATCCGTTAAAAAATGATGGAGCTATGACCTTCAGAAGACCAAATTTGCCTGATGACTGAAACCAGTGGTCGGCCATTTTTTCTTGCTATTTTTAGTGATAAATAGCTTCACGTGAGGTAAGAAATACTTTCTGTGAGGTCAGAAATAGTGGAACTCTCTGAGAATTATCTTTGTCTTCAGGAGAGCTATGACATTGGAGGCTGCTGTTTCATTTTCCATCAATCAAGCTATTTATTACTGCAAAATAGTAAGACAAAATGGCCGACCGCTGGTTTCAGTCATCAGGCAAATTTGGTCTCATGAAGGTCATAGCTCCATCGTTTCTCACCGGATTTTGACCGGGATGGCAGCAAACTTTATTTGAAGATCTGAAGAGCAACATCGTGTAAAAATTGGCTAGAATCTTTTGCCGTTTTGTCACAATCTTTAGGCAAACGGGGCACAATTTTTTTGGGACACCCTGTATATTCTAGCAATGATAAACCATAATTTTAGTCATTGCGTTAGAAAAAGAGTTTGCATGGAATTTGACCAGAGATTATGTCCTGTCTGCACGGCTGTTTTCTGGGAGCCCCGTGACTTCAATTTTCCTGTTTGCATACAGCTTTAAAGGTGGGCTTCAAGAGACGACTCCTGAAAAGATGGCGTCGAGAGGCATTTGACCAAGATGCAGTGCGTTTAATGATCGAATTTCTATAAAATCACTGTTGATTCCATAAAAGAACGCAATGCATCTTGGTCAAAATCCAACCGACGCTATCTTTTGCGGAATCGTCTGTTAGACTTACGAACTTCATCCTTTGTTTCCCTGCGTCTTTGATTCGTTGATGTCACTTCTGTCAATAGGGACTCATTTTTGTGAAATTTTGAGATGAGTGTCTCTAATAATTGACTATATCGAATATTAAAAGGAGACTGGGGCGAGCGGTTTTTTCTGGTAAATGGTGGATGCAAATCTGGCAAATGGCTACCACACAGTTTCTACAAGGGATAGATATCCCTCGGCAGGACTTTTTCTTTTAAATTACCTACTAAATTACCAAATTACCTACTGTATAGCAACAAAAAAGTTTCATGTAAAAGTTCCATATGCATTAAGGGCAGTCCACGCCATTTCTTCATGGAAAGTTTTTTTTTATACATCATTAAATAACTTGCAATACATATTACTTTCAACATTACTTACAAAATACCATACCCTACCACTAATACAATACCAATTGGAGCGAAAACTACGTCTACCTCATGGCAACATAAAACAGGAAATACGAACATACCACTGCACGTAACTACTAGAGAGAAAAATAATTGCTAAAACTACACGTAACTACAAAAAAGTTTACCTTAAAGGGGACCTACATAAAACTACACGTAACTGCTACTACAAATAAAAGGAATGTTTAAACTACAAACGGAAAACTAAGGTACAAGCGAAGGTAGTTTGCAATCAACTACGGTAATTGCAGGTGTAGGTTTGAAAGTTAGAGCCAAACATGGTGAATTTGCAAATTCGATTTTTGATTACAAGCTGCCTTAAGACATTACATAATTACAAACGAAGAGAACTGCTAAGAAACAAACACATGCAGACAGAAGAAAGAACGTTTAACTCTCTAGCGAACGTAGACTGCCCAAACATCTCCATTGCCAATAACTCCATATTGAACCGGATCATCGCATTCAAATCTATTAATGGCAGGTAGAATGTTCCAATGAGCTTGGAGAGCTATATACATCGGATGGTCGAATAGCTTTTCATCCTTATCAAGTGCCTTCCATAGACCATCCTTCCATTTCGAGCAATCTCCACCGAGCATGGAACGGTCAGAGGGAGAAGCTTCATACGAACCACACGAGGCTGGATTAGCTGCCGTTGTGCTGCAGAAATATTCTACTACCGCTGCACCAGCTGCATTCATCTTCGTTTTGATGTTGAGAGTCCTGTCGCCATTGTTGCTTGTTCTACACTTGAACTTTAGCTGCTGAAATCTTGTGATTTTTCTCAGATCTGCTAGTGCACTTGTCTTCATACCATAATTCCCAGTTGTGCTTAAACCAGTCAGTATCGAAATCTTTTCAAGAGGTTTACTTTTGAACACATTGTAATCATCGGTATTCGACTTTACATAGAGAACTTCAATCCATCCTCCTATAAAAATAGTTTTACAATTAACTACTGCTTGAGTTAGAAAAAAAATTAGAATTTTTTTGAAATTTTGTCAAATGTTCATCAATATGATACCAGGCAGGCCCGTAAGGGTGATATTTTTATGATACAAGAGAATTCATTGCAATACGGCTTACGATCTGTTAGATACGCAGGTGCTAAATCTTGGAACGACATTCCATTCGGCATCAAGCAAGCTCCTTCAGCAATGAGTTTCCGTCGTCAATCAAAAATTCATTTTTTTTTTCTACTAAATATCAATAGCTTTTGATAAGACAATTTGTCTCACATCAATCAATTTATAATAATCGATCACTATTTTCATTTGCTAGGCTTTCAAAATGGGGGGTGCTCTCTCCTCGATTAGTTTATCTACTGAGAGAGCTCCTCCTTTAAGAAATTCCCCTGCATACTTACCCTAATTGTTTCCTTTATCTAATTGTTTTATTTGATTCATGTCATTATACCGGGTGAGTAAAAAAAAGTTTACCCGTTTGGCAGACTGTGGAATGATATTTATGCGGCTGATATTCAAAACTGAAATTTTGATCTATCATGCAAAGGCTAACTTAGATGAGAAAACTTTATGTGGTAAAATTACTCATTTCTAAGACCCAAAAAATTGAAAAAAGTATGTAAGGGACCTGTACGGGAAGGAGAATTCCACGTTCCATTATTATTATTATTATTATTATTATTATTATTAAAACAAAACCACCATCAAAAATAACAGAAAAAAGTATATGAAAAACAAAACTGTTAAAAGCAAAACGTTTCGATTATAAAATCTTCATCAGTTGTTTACAACCACAGGACAGCCAAGTATTTATAGGACAAAATAACATTAACATAAAATCGTGATAAAATCCCCCCGAGGCCCCCCTTAAAAACAATGCCAAACAACACACCTAGACTATTTCAAGTTTTCTTAGCGAGCCAAAACTTCCAATTCAAATAAAAGTTCATAGTAAATTCCCTAATCCTTTAGTTCTCGACATCGGAATGGAATATTATTATTATTATTATTATTATTATTATTATTATTATTATTATTATATTTTCTGCTTTAAGCACTGGCAGTTCTCATCGCCGAATTTACATCCCAAGGGAGCGGGTCACAACCCATGACCAAGGGTCCCTTGGGGTCATTCTCTTTTAGTACTCAAGTACTTTTCTCAATATCCTGGCTGTTCCTAATAGCGTCGTCTTCTGTAGGATTGCTGTATTTATTGTGATGTCCAGTTTTTCCAGCCATTCATCCAGTTTCTTGGTTACACTTCCAAGTGCACCGACAATCACAGGTACTACTATCACACTTCTCATGTTCCAAATCCTCTTGATTTCCCTTTTCAAATCTTGATATTTATCCACTTTCTCTTTTTCCTTGTCACTAGTCCTACTATCACCTGGCACAGCAATGTCAATTATAGTGCATTTTCTTTCACCTTTATTCACAACAACTATGTCCGGTCTCCTTGCCTCGATTACATGATCACATTGAATGTTCACATCCCATAGTAGCTTTACCTCGTCAGTTTCAACTACACCGTCAGGGGAATGCTCATACCATTTGTCTGCCCTTTCTAGATCATATTTCTTGCATAAATGCCAATGCACCATTCTCGCAACATTGTCGTGTCTTCGTTTATATTCTTTCTGTGCCAACTTCTTGCACTCACTGACAATGTGATGTACAGTTTCGCCTTTCTCTTCGCACATCCTACAAAGCGGTGACTCTGCTGATTTGTCAATATGGTGTTTAACATAATTTGTTCGGAGGGCCTGTTATTATTATTATTATTATTATTATTATTATTATTATTATTATTATTATTATTATTATTATTATTATTATTATTATTATTATTATTATTATTGTTGTTCAATATTCACTCGGCGTTGATGTTGACTGCCGGTTAACTGCTGGATAGCAAGTCAAGTCCCTTGGCCTTAGGTATCCAGTACTTTTCTCAGGATCTTTGCAGTTCCCAACAGACACGCTTTTTGTAAAAGTTCTGTGCTGCACTCCACTTCAATTTTCTTCAACAAATTCTCAAAGTTCTTTCCAATGGTACCCAGAGCCCCAATGATTATTGGTACAATCTTAACATCCCTCACGTTCCATAACCTCTTGATCTCTCTCTTCAAGTCTTGATACAACTCAATTTTTTCCCTTTCTTTTCTTTCAATTCTTGTATCAAAGGGGCAGGATATGTCAATCAGCAGACACGATCGATCCTTTTTGTTTTCAAACACAATGTCTGGTCGGTTATGCTCCAGTCGATGATCTGTCTGTATGGGAAAATCCCATAATAACCTAAAGTCTTCTGTCACAATCACACTCTCTACTTTATGGTTGTACCATCTATCTCCATGGTCTAATCCTAGTTTTTGACATAACTTCCAGTGGACAATTTGAGCTACCTTGTCATGTCTCCAGCCTTTATATTGTACTTGTGCTAGCTGTCGACACTCAGAAACAATGTGTGCAATTGTTTCATCCGCTTCTCCACACAGTCTGCATTCTTTTGATACATTTTCGTTGTAAATGATGTTCTTTACAGAATTTGTTCCCACTGCTTGCTCTTGCGCTGCAAATATGGTGCTCTCTGTTTCTTTCTTTAATCCTGCATGTTTTAACCAATTCCAGTTCTTATCTTTATCCATCAAATCTTTTGTAGCAGCAGCTGTTTGCCCATGTAGCGGTTTATCTACCCACCCATTCTTATGCTGTTCTTTGTTCTGTCGTTTCCATACTCTTGGGTCTTTGATTTCATTTAATCTCAATATTCCTTCTTTGTCAACCGATCTCATTATTTCGTGGTCATTGTTCATCACATACCAGCCAAGACTATTCTCCTCACTTCGTACAATCTCTTCAGCTCCAATCAAGCCCCTCCCTCCTTCCTGCCTTGTTAAATACAGTCTATTCACATTGCTTTTAGGGTGGAACGCTCCATACATGGTAAGCTTCTTTCTCGTTTTTCTATCAAGTTGTTGTAATTCATTCTTGGTCCAATTTATCAAACCAGCTCCATACCTCAGCAATGACACAGCCCATGTATTTATTGCTATGATTACATTCTTTCCATTCAGTCTTGATTTAAGTATCTTTTTTAATCTTCGAAGGTATTCCTTTTGAACAAGCTCTTTCATAGTTTGATTCATAATCTCGTCTATCTCCAGCATACCAAGATACTTATATCCTTCTTCACCGACACTTTTAATTGTTTCACCGTTTGGCAATTATTATTATTATTATTATTATTATTATTATTATTATTATTATTATTATTATTATTATTATTATTATTATGAATGTTACGCACAAATGAATTAACATTTGGAATTACTGTCCAAGATATCGGGTCACATCTAGTGTCCTTAGATATCAAGAACCTGTCTGATGATTCTCGCCGTGCCTAGAAGGGTTGACTTCTGGATTAACTCAATTCTTGTTGTTACACCTATTTCCTTCAGGTACTGTTCAAGTCTGCCTGTTACAGTGCCAAGGGCACCTATGGCAATTGGGATGACCTTGGTTGACACATTCCAAATCTTTCTGATTTCTCTGGCTAGATCTTGGTACTTTGTGATCTTTTCCTGTTCCTTGTTTCTTATGTTCACATCAACTGGTATGGCTACGTCTATTATGATCGTTTCATTCAAATTTTTATCCACTATTATGATGTCTGGCCTTCTCGCATGTATTTCAAGATCCTTCTGTACTGTAAAGTCCCATAATACTTTGAAGTGTTCATTTTCAACAACGCTCTCAGGTTGATGTTGGTACCACTTGTCACTAATTTCAAACCCTCGCTGACGTAAAATATCCCAGTGGAGTGCTCTGGCTACGCAGTCATGTCGGCGTTTGTATTCTTTTTGCGCAAGATTGCTACATCCGCTTACAATGTGGTGGATTGTTTCATCCTTTTCACTGCACATCCTGCATTTTGCATCTTCCCTGCTTTTATCAATCCTTGCTTTTATGGCATTATTATTATTATTATTATTATTATTATTATTATTATTATTATTATTATTATTATTATTATTATTATTATTATTATCATAAACTAAACCACCATCATGTGTTAACAGAAAATAAATATAAAAACACAACTGTTTGTTAACAGAAAATAAATATAAAAACACAACTGTTTGTTAACAGAAAATAAATATAAAAACACAACTGTTTGTTAACAGAAAATAAATATAAAAACACAACTGTTTGTTAACAGAAAATAAATATAAAAACACAACTGTTTGTTAACAGAAAATAAATATAAAAACACAACTGTTTGTTAACAGAAAATAAATATAAAAACACAACTGTTTGTTAACAGAAAATAAATATAAAAACACAACTGTTTGTTAACAGAAAATAAATATAAAAACACAACTGTTTGTTAACAGAAAATAAATATAAAAACACAACTGTTTGTTAACAGAAAATAAATATAAAAACACAACTGTTTGTTAACAGAAAATAAATATAAAAACACAACTGTTTTGTTAACAGAAAATAAATATAAAAACACAACTGTTTTGTTAACAGAAAATAAATATAAAAACACAACTGTTTTTGTTAACAGAAAATAAATATAAAAACACAACTGTTTTTGTTAACAGAAAATAAATATAAAAACACAACTGTTTTTGTTAACAGAAAATAAATATAAAAACACAACTGTTTTTGTTAACAGAAAATAAATATAAAAACACAACTGTTTTTGTTAACAGAAAATAAATATAAAAACACAACTGTTTTTGTTAACAGAAAATAAATATAAAAACACAACTGTTTTTGTTAACAGAAAATAAATATAAAAACACAACTGTTTTTGTTAACAGAAAATAAATATAAAAACACAACTGTTTTTGTTAACAGAAAATAAATATAAAAACACAACTGTTTTTGTTAACAGAAAATAAATATAAAAACACAACTGTTTTTGTTAACAGAAAATAAATATAAAAACACAACTGTTTTTGTTAACAGAAAATAAATATAAAAACACAACTGTTTTTGTTAACAGAAAATAAATATAAAAACACAACTGTTTTTGTTAACAGAAAATAAATATAAAAACACAACTGTTTTTGTTAACAGAAAATAAATATAAAAACACAACTGTTTTTGTTAACAGAAAATAAATATAAAAACACAACTGTTTTTGTTAACAGAAAATAAATATAAAAACACAACTGTTTTTTGTTAACAGAAAATAAATATAAAAACACAACTGTTTTTGTTAACAGAAAATAAATATAAAAACACAACTGTTTTTGTTAACAGAAAATAAATATAAAAACACAACTGTTATTATTATCATTATTATTATTATTATTATTATTATTATTATTATTTTTATTATGCGACATGATAGGATAGTAGATGCTGTTTATCAAAAGATGCGTCGATACAATCAAACATCAGTTTTCTTTGTAAATATGATGGCAGAGACAGCATTTCCAGATTTACGAACTGAACTGCAGCAAATGAATAACCGGAAACCTGATTTATTAGAGATAAAGTCAAACAAAAAAGAATGTGAGATCATAGAAGTAACTGTATGCTTCGATTTGTACATGTCAGAATCATACAGGAGTAAAGAAACGAAATACCCACAGCTGAAAAACATATTGGATCAAAATGGGATTAAAACAAATATAAGAATATTGTGCTTTGGATCGCTTGGAACTGTGCATGAAAAGATGTAAGGAAGAATTTAAGGAGATTAGGACTTTCTAGTGAGGAGGTGAAGTCTACGATAAAATGGTGCAGTGTGTCGAACATGATATGTGGAAACATAATATGGCAGAACAGATGTAAAGGAATGCACGGACAAAATGAATTTTAGTTTTTATAAGTATACTGGACAAACATTTGACTCTGAGATATCTTAGTTTTGCTCTCGTTCGTCAAATCATATCAGAATTTATTATTATTATTATGAATGTTACGCACAAATGAATTAACATTTGGAATTACTGTCCAAGATATCGGGTCACATCTAGTGTCCTTAGATATCAAGAACCTGTCTGATGATTCTCGCCGTGCCTAGAAGGGTTGACTTCTGGATTAACTCAATTCTTGTTGTTACACCTATTTCCTTCAGGTACTGTTCAAGTCTGCCTGTTACAGTGCCAAGGGCACCTATGACAATTGGGATGACCTTGGTTGACACATTCCAAATCTTTCTGATTTCTCTGGCTAGATCTTGGTACTTTGTGATCTTTTCCTGTTCCTTGTTTCTTATGTTCACATCAACTGGTATGGCTACGTCTATTATGATCGTTTCATTCAAATTTTTATCCACTATTATGATGTCTGACCTTCTCGCATGTATTTCAAGATCCGTCTGTACTGTAAAGTCCCATAATACTTTGAAGTGTTCATTTTCAACAACGCTCTCAGGTTGATGTTGGTACCACTTGTCACTAATTTCAAACTCTCGCTGACGTAAAACATCCCAGTGGAGTGCTCTGGCTACGCAGTCATGTCGGCGAAGGCATAATAATAATAATAATAATAATAATAATAATAATAATTATTATTATTATTATTATTATTATTATTATTATTATTATTATCTTATTATTCTTATTATTATTATTATCTTATTATCTTATCATCCCTTATTATTATTAAAGAGTTTAGAGTTCCACAGATGTACTGCTGCATAATTGAAAATCTTTACAAGAATTCATCATTTGAAGTAATTTGTGGCCATAAGATGTCAAAAAGGTTTCACATCGTAAGGGGTACCAAAACAGGTGACCCCCTGAGCGCTCTACTATTCATCATGGCTATTGATCGTGTCTGTAAGCCTATGGTAGCTGCTGCAATCGTAGAAAGGAATATAAGGGATGAGATATATTTGAATCCAATGCCAGTTCAAGCGTTTGTTGATGATATTGTATTAGCTGCAAATAATTTAAATGTGATAAAGAGTATGATTGGGGCAGCTGAATCAAAAATGGACGAAGCTGGTCTGCAGGTTAAGCATGAGAAGTGTGCTGTATTCTATGGCCGTCGTTCGGGAAACAATTGGTACAAGGGCAAAGAAAATGCTACACCTGAGGTAGAAATTAAGTCTGATAAACTACCTGTGTATCAACGTGATAAGCCATATAAATATCTCGGTAAATGTATTTCAATTGTTGGAGAAGATGCAAAACAAATATCAGACATTGTTGACACGTATAAAGATCTCGTAACGAAAATCAAAGGTTCTGATTTACCCTTATCTCTAAAGGAAGTGCCATGAACAATCTTGCTCTTGCAAAAATATTACACCATTTCTATAATTCAAGACTGAGTGTG